>JANXJC010000059.1:4159412-4216375 GCA_027564655.1 Leptodon cayanensis | reverse complement strand
TCCCCCTGCAGTCCATGGAGGTCCACAGTGGAGCAGATATCCACCTGCAGCCCGTGGAGGACCCACGCCGGAGCAGGGGGATGCCCGAAGGAGGCTGGGACCCCGTGGGAAGCCCGCACTGGAGCAGGCTGTGCCTGAAGGACTGCAGCCCACGGAAAGGACTCACCTTGGAGAATTTCATGAAGGACTGTCTGCTGTGGGAGGGACCCCACGCTGAAGCAGGGGAAGAGCGAGGTGTCCTCCCCCTGAGGAGGAAGGAGCGGCAGAGACAAGGTGTGATGAACTGGCCCCAACCACTATTCCCTGTCCCCCTGCACTGCTGGGGGGGAGGAGGGAGAGAAAATCGGGAGTGAAGCTGTGCCCAGGAGGAAGGAAGGGTTGGGGGGAAGGTATTTTAAGATTTGGGTTTATTTCTCATTATCCTACTCTGATTTGATTGGTAATAAATTAAATGAATTTTTCCCCAAGTGAAGTCTGTTTTGCCCATGATGGTAATTGCTGAGTGATATCCCTGTCCTTATCTCAACACAAGCTTTTCGTTATATTTTCTCTCCCCTGTCCAGCTGAGGAGAGGAGTGATAGAGCAACTTTGGTGGGCACTTGGAGTCCAGCCAGGGTCAACCCACCACATTTGCCAGTCCTCTGATTTACACTGAGGCTTTTGACCTGTTCTATAGTGAACAATAATCAAGTTAAAACAAAATGTTTGAGCACAGACATCAAAGATTTCTATTCAGGCACCTAAAGCTGGAATGACTTCTAAAGATGCTGAACCTGTGTCATTGATAAAAGGGAGATCAAAATATTCAGTAAAGAAGTCAGTTAAGTGTACATATACGCAAAACACAATCTTTTTAGGTACTATGGTGCAAAATACTGACGTTATTTTTCATTTGCTTTGGAATGTTGTAATTGGAATTGGCCCGATTTAAGCATTCAAAAAATGTGTCTCTTTCCCTCCATCCTGCCACTTTGTTACGTTAACTAATGTTACACGTGCATGCATACACATATATAAAATTTCTCAGTCAACAGAAAGCGTCTAACATTCATATACCTGTCATGATATTGCATTTCCAGAGTCATATTGTATTTCCAAATATGAAGCACGATCCTCATAATCCCATAGCTGCTGAGAAGCCTGGTGAGATTCTGGTGACTTTTGGTCTCACCGTTGAAGGATGAGAAGCTGTGAAACTCACAAGAGCTCCATCACCTTCAGTCCATGGGTCAAAATCCATTTTAGCCGAGGTTGTCCCAGGACAAAATCTGCCTTGCCTCATGGTTAGCAAAGCACCAGGTTGCGGTGCCAGCTGGCTGCCTGGACTGTCTGATGTGCGGCATTACTAACCCCTGCACGTGTCGTGTGTATAATTCGTTGCGTTTGGAAGTCTCTGCTCCAAAGAGTGAGACCGCAGGAGTCAAGCAGCCTTCCGACATTGCAAAGCCCTAGCTCGCCAAACCGGAGGTGGTTGTAGGCTGCAGACTTTGGAAACCGTTGAGTGGTAGAATCAATGAAACCCTCTTTTCATACTAAGTCGTGTCCTGCAAGCCCACAGCCCCATCACCACAGCGAGGACATTCCCCACATCCTGCCTGCAACGCCTCCAGTCTCTGCCAGAAATCCTCATCCCTCCACCCTCCCACAGCTCCATCTTTTCTGCCTCGTTTCCCCTTTAGCTATAAAAGAAATAGCATGTGTCGTGACCAGTTTGGTGCTGTCTGGACAAGAGGATAAAAGGAGCTCACCGCTTTCAAGCTCATGGCGGAACATTTCCCTCTGTGGCACATTATTTTAGGACTCTCGCTCCTTCATGCAACCACTTTCCATGAAGCATGTCAGATTTAACTATCTTTGAGACATCACAGTGAAAGGTAATTGAAATTATGCCAGCAGATTTGAAAGATATTAGAAGGGGATAAGCAGACAGATGGATGGAGAAAAAGATTGCCTAAGCCTTGTTTCTTAAGGAAATTAGGCTAAAACCAGGCTCTTTTCTCTAATTTAGCAGAAGGAAGTTATTTTAATGTCAATAACTACTTTCAAAAAACTTGGCAAACCATGAAATGTCCATGCAGACTTATCTTCATGTGATAGTGTTTGGAGTCGTGACTACTGTCTATGTAAGGATTTATCTCACTGTGTGTAAAAGTTGCCATGGCAACAGCACTCTGCAAATAATTATATAAATAATAAATGAAAGATTTTATGAGCTTACATTAAAGCTGCAGTTCACATATAGACTTCTTTTGCTACACAAAGTGAAGAAAGGAATCACACAGAGTTTTTCTTGTGCATATTTATTTGCCTTGCTCAAGGAAGTAAAACATTTGCTTTAGGAGGTGAATACTAAAAATTATTAATCCAGAAGACAAACATTGGCCGAACCCCAGCTGCGGGAAAATAAATTTTATTTTTCTTAAAGCCAGAGGTCAGAAGCACAGGTTCTGAGCCTCTCCCCAAACCGTGAAGCAAATTAAAAGCTGCCTTAACAAGACCCCTGGGATTCCACCTGTATAAATTCCCAGCAGGTGCAGAACCATCAGAGAGCTGCTTTAATGTCCTTACACCCCAGATAGACACTGTGACCATGGAAGAGGTGCATAACTAAGGTATCTGGCCTCCTTGCATCTCTGGCTATCTTAATCCAGCACATGCTGGCTAGGGCTAGTATAAATTAATCTCCTCCCTACCCTTTTCTGGTCTTTCTCCAAGTACACACCTCTGCTCTTACGAGAGGGAATCTGAGTAACCACCCATACGTATTTCACATGGTCTCAGGGCCGTGTCCTGTGGTGATTCTCCGTACAGAGCTCTGGTTGAACACAGCCAGAGTTGTCTACACAAATCCCTGGGGAACTGGGTGTAGAATATTTTCATTAGAAGGTACTGAAGTCTCTTCATTTGAACTATGGGGTTTTTGTGTGTAGGAGTGCTCTTTAAAACTGAGAAATGGAATTAGTGCTTTGGCAGGAGGGGCAGGGGTAAAACTATTGTTCATCACTTAAAACTAGTCAGGAAGAAAATGTGCATATATTTATTGGATGGGTTCATCAGTGATGACTGCTATTTTCAGCAGTCTCAGTGAATCAGGAGGCATTATTTACATGTGCAGCCTGATTGGCTAACATTATTCTATATTATCCTCAGTATTTTGGATTAATGAAGAGGTAAACATGATGTTTGACTCATCGGTTTGACATTTCAGGTGATTTTGAACCATGCTTTCCCTAATTGTTTCTTTAGGCCTATTTAGAATTACTATAAAGGCTCTTATATTAAATAGGTGGATCATATTTGTGTGTGTACATATATGTCTATTTATATATCTGTAATGTCTATGTAGAAAATACATGAAATGCATAGTTAATAGAAACAAAGAAAGGTTAATCCAGCCAGGCCCAGTTCTGAACTTCAAAACATTCAGATGAAAATATCTTCTGCTAAAGTTTTGTGACTTTTCAGACTCCTCTGAGTAGAAATAAACATCCACTTTTCAACATGGCTTTAAGGTCTAAAAAAATGCTTTTTTTGGACTAAAACTGAAAGCGAGTTCAGAGCCAGGATTTTCATAAGCATTGTCCTGAAACCAGCTCCCTCTTTTTCAAGCCAGGAGACCAACAGCCTAAATATCTCCATAAAACAAGGTTGGCTGGCTGTCAGATAAGCAAATCTCAAATTCTTTAGTGCAGGAAGCATGAATCCAGCAATGTGTCTAGTTTGAACACATGAGTAATCTCACTGACATTATATTTTTAGTCTAAACAAACATATGACAGCCCTTCCAAAAATGAGCAGGAGACCAGTCCAGACTATGAAATATTGCTGTGATATCCCTACTGAGAAAATGGTAGATCAATTGCTTTTTTAGTTCAGGCTTTTGAATTAAGGACTTTACGTGATCAACCACGACAGAAAATGTAAAGCCTGTATTTTAAGCAAAGATGTGTATCTGGTTTAATATGGCACCTGAAGCCCTGTTCTTTCAGGTGAGCAGCATCCAAAAGTGGGAACCCTTTTAATTTCTTGTGGATGATTCTCAAAATGTTCCATCAATGATGGGTCTAATTCTGTTTGCTATGTTTACTTTGCTGTGTTATGTGACAGTAAGGGACCACCTGGATCAACATGATCCAAGTGTCCCCAAACCAAAAGACATCAAACCCTCCCTGACCCCATACAACGGTCTTCAGCCCTTTAGTGCAATGACTGGAATTTCAAAAAAATCACTGCCTGCAGGAAGAGAGCACTTAAAATTGAGAAATATAGAGACAGTTCTGCAGTGAAAATGACAAGCTGATCCTAGGAAGTGGACCATGCACCACATTACAGAAGGCAAAAAATGCAAATCAAAGGTCCCTGACAGTATAATGGAGGAAAAAAATCCTTCCTGTGTCCAATCACACAATTGGTTTAACCCTGCCTGAATGCATAAGCAAGACACACCACTGGCCATAAAAGAGTTTGCTATCACTAGGAGCTGATGCCCGTGAAATGTCCCTTTGCTAGCTGTGCCTGGTTTGTCAGTCCTCCAAAGGAAGTAAACCACTATATTCCTCCCCCCTCTTCCTCAAAGCCAAGTTATATATCTGCAGTAAAAAAAAAAAAAACACCAAACAACAAACTTCCTCCTGTCCCCTGCAGGTGGTCAAGAACCCTAAAATACAGTATCAGTTAAAAACACTAGCATACCTGACCAAGTCTCTTCAACTCTCACTTGTGTCCACCCACAAAGTCAGGATTGGAAACTTTAATCTCAGGCTTGAATTATAGGCTCCAAGATTACTCTCACCTTGTCATAAAATACTATCAGCAAGCTATCAAGTTTTATCATGAAGCCATTTCAGGTTTTGGCCCCCTTCTCTTCTAACTGGAAGCCTGTCCCAGAAGCGTGCTCCTTCAATGTTTAGAAACTTCCTTCATCTTTGCCTGTCCTTCCTTAGCAAAGATCTGCTAGATGGACAGGAAAGCCCAACATGGTGATCAAAGTGCAGCAAGGCACAAAGCAAACACAGTAAGTCTTGATTGAGTAGTGATTTGTGCATTTTTGTACCATTCCGGACTGGTTTTTGGGGAGGTTACTGCTGCAGGTGAAACTGCAGCAAGCTGTTTCCCCAGCTAAGTCTGCTGGGCTGGCCTGGCTTGCCATTAAGACCACAATTCATAGCAAAAAAATTCGCAGGTTCTATCAGTACATTCCCTAAAAACACCACACTGAGGGCAAAAATATGTAAACTTCAGAATGAAAAGCCATGGAGATTTTTTTTTAGCATAAAAATTGCTTCCAGATCCTTTGTTTCATTCTAGCCGCTCTAACCTCTGCTAAAATATCGTTGTGCAAGCAGAGGTCATACCCTCTGCTAACTGACAGCTCACTTAGCCTCTGGAGAAAGGAAAACTGTGCGTGCTACATGCAAGAAGGAAACCATAACATAACCCGGAGTCCAGAATAGCTTGAATTTCAGCAAATCCACTAGGAAAGAAGCTTAAATACAATACTGAGGAGCTGGCCGAGGTCTTTTGTGCTCCTTCTGATTTTTTCTTAAACTTATCAAATGTCTTTACATTTGACAGTTTACTCTGTCTAGCACTTTTCCTCATCTATTATCAGTTCAGGTACCTTCGGCTCCCCAATGCACATAAAGATCCTAATACTCTGCTTTAGGGTAGAACAATTTAGATTACTTTTCCCAAATAAGAAGTCTTAAGAAGAATCTAGCACAATGAATGGTAACACAAAATTAATCATTGCCTCAGATTTTCTTCTTTTTGTTTGTGGTGGTCCAAGTCAGTGCCTGTATCATAACACTGATTCCAGCAACAGTCAGTTAACAGCACTTATGAAACCCACACAGATTAGATAAATTTGTACAGGTCTAGATCAAACAGTGTCAAATAGCATTATAAATAAAGATTGCATATACAGTGGATTTTTTTTCCTTTTACTCATTAGAAAATCTTATATAAGCTGACTAAATAAACTGACATTCAGATCCCATATGTATGCAGCAGCCCAGCAATAAACACTTCACACTTTCAGTTTATTGGATAGTTACACGTTTGTTGAAATTGTTTTCAAGTGTCTTTACATTTGTTCCTTCACACATCAGTTTTCCCAGCAGCTGTGTTTTTCTTGTTTCCCATAGAGCTGGGTCTGGCCCTGGAGCTCTGGTCATTGCTGTCCCTGATGTCCTCAAAGGGACGATAATAAGCCTGAGGTATTATATGTCTGAATTACAGTGGCAAATACTTACATGCCAAATCCAGCCATTTTTTGCACTGTCGTGGATGCTGCACATTTCTAATGCTGTATTTAAAAACAAATCTTCTTATTTTCTAAATCAAGCCAGCTTTATTGCCATCCCTTTCAGTATTTATAGGTTTGGATTAAAATCATGTAACCATATCCATTAGAGAGTATGAATGTTTTGAGGATGCTTCTGCCAGAGCATCTATTCAGCACTTGGGCAGGAGCAGCCACTTTTGACAGGTCTTATGCCAAAAAAGGATTCTTCCACAAAATGTATCATGCTTACAGTCATTTTGGATATTTTTCTAATTGAGTTTATATCTTTCGATAACCAAGATGACATAGCCTATATTTTCCCATTAAGACCTTGTTAAGGCTGGCTCCCTTTCAAGGCACTCCAGGCGCACCACATTACTGCATCACTTCTGCCACTTGGATTCCCAGAAAAGTCATACCTCTGCCTCCACCATCGCACTTCAGCCTGTTTGCAAGCACCCTGTGCCTGAGAGGAAGGCCCAGAAGCTTGCTCTTCTTGAAAGAGCAACGAGCCTTTGCTTAGGAAGAAATCCTTGAACATACAGATCATGACTGGTCAACCCCATTGGGGAATCGCCAGACCCCTTGTGAAATCCCCATCCAGCTACCCTGTGGATGATTTCAAAACAGGTTAGAGGCAGCGTACACACAGCCCGTAGTCAGCAGATCCATTAATTTTCTTCTAGTCTGTCCAAATCTGCTGCCTTTGAGAAAAATGACTGTATAGTGCAGCTAGTTTCCCAAAAGTACTGGACTTTGTGTCTGCACGGCACAGGTCGTATGCACCGTAGCTCCAGCTGGGCTCCGTGCTGTAGTCATATCCAGAACACAGATGCTGAGTAGACAGGTGACAGCCGTTCAACCTACAACAGCTACCAGACATTGGGAAAATCTGGATTAAAATACAGAACCCTTAAAGTCCTCTAGGACCACTAACAGGATGAAGAGGAGATGCCGTATGAAAAACATGAAATGCTGATGTTTTACTGAAAGTCTTACATTTTTCTCACACTGAGACTCTGGAGAAACCCTGCTGAAGGAGCAGAGCTCCGTGGTGTGCTTCACAGAGATAAAGCCGTAGTAAAACTCATAGACATAGCTTCTTGGGAGGTAATGGGAGTCACTGCTTCATCAGCCAGTTGCAGGTATCGTGACCATAGGCAGATGTGTACTCCTCAGTGACTCTCTAACAGCACGTAACATAACTTTCTGTAGTTATGAGTTTTGCCTGTGGTTGCCATCCTGGCCTTTCCAGTGCCGAAGAAGTTTCACCAGAGGAACAGAGGAGATCCGAGAAATTAAAGCAGACTTGTGCCTGAAAACTTGGAAGGCTTAGGAGGGTGGTTCGCTTTAAAGTTCTTTTTTTATTTTATATCTTTTTAGAACTGAGTTTCAATTTTAAAATGTCCCAGCCCAAAGAGCCTCCAAATCTGACAGGTCAGTGAAAAATACGGGAACATATTTTGGTAGAGCCTGAGACTTTTCGGTGAAACCTGTAAATGCTATGAAAGAAGGAGAGGTCCAGAAACAAGTATCTGAAATGTGTGTTCCTACATGACAGTTATGTGAGCTAAGACACTACTGAGTTTTTAAGAACAACTTTGTGTGGACAGATGGGTAGTATTCTAAGATAACATTTCTCCAAATTTTGTATGTTCTTATCTATTCAGCTTCTCCTGCAGAGTATTCATTGAGCTCAGAGCTTTGCCAGTGTCTTCTACTTCATTACTTGTCTTGTTATGATTCCTAAATACAAAAGGGCATAATCTGTAAACCTTAGAGAATTTATGAGGATTATTTTAGGCTTTGATTTATTCAACCTGAATTCATTCCTTCCATATGAAAGTAAAAATCACTACTCAAAAAAAAACAAAACAAAAAACAAACTAAAAGACTGGCAAACAATTCTAAAACTAACAAAACAGGATTGCAGTCCTTAATTCATTCTTGAATATCCCAAATCACAAATAACACAGCTACGTAGAGCAGGATCATTGGGCAGCTGTAATCAGTGCAGTACCAGTGAAACTGTTGATCTGGCTGATAGTCTTTAGAACTATAAATAAACTATGTGTAAAGACAAAAGAGCCTTAAGGCACATTTCTTCCTAGTGTACCTGTGAAGTCCTGTATCAAGGAATCCATGTTTTTTTCTTGAGCAGCTGGTGACAGACAATAAAGCAGTGCATGAAAACACAGGAACAAAGATGAAATCTTAGTGAAAAAAAGAAAACAAACCCAAAAACACCAACTTCTAAAAAAGAGAAAGAAGAAAAGAAAAGAAAAAATGCCTGTGGAGAATTTCCTAAGTTGTGTGATGTTGTAGACTGAACTCTGTCCTTGTAGTATTACATTTCAGAGGAGATAAAATCCAAAGGTAGGAAAAGCTCATTCTTTATAATCATTTCTACCCCCTTCCATGGGTACCCAAATGTGTCTTTTTCTGCACCTTCAGACCACTATGTATTATTTTCAATTTTGATGCTACTGACTGTGATAAGGGAAATACAGAATAGTGAATCTGTCAAGTGTAAAAGATGGAAAAGGAACCTCCAGCTGTGTACTTTTCATTTTATACTTGTTGGAACTACAAACACCGAGCAAATTACCACCTTTAGGACTTACGCGCCATCCACAGGGAAATCAACAGACCTTCCTAAAGGCGGCAGATCACCTTGGCAGTCGGCAAGCTACACCAGAGTGGAAATCACCCAAAAATCTGGGGGCAAGAGGAGCTGAAGACACCCCTCCATCAGAGCCCCGTGCAGAGGGGCAGCTCCAGCCCTGTGCTGGGACGGTGCAATGCCATTCCCCTTTTGTGACGATGGCACCCAGGCAAATCAGCTTTGGGACTCCCCAGCTGATGTTTGTGTCCTGTTTGAGGACAAAATCAGAGCCATCCTGGTGTGGATTTGCTATAAATTATTTGTAAAGCTCCTTTTAGCACACATCTTTTTTTCTTCTTCTCTCTACAACTCAGTCTTTGAGGCTTCCAGAGCACTGAAGAGATATATGTGAGAGATGCTATTTTGTCTTCTCAAAACAGTCCCTGGAAGCATGAGCTGATTAAACAGCTGCAAATACACTTGGTGTCAAAGGCAATTCATTTGCATTGGCTGTAGTAGCTAGATAACAAAGGTTTACCCCAGACTCCTGTTTTGGAGTATTTGTGCAAGCAGAACACACTTTCCAAAAGTTGTAAGTATTCTGGAAACCAGCTGAAGAGCCAGGGATGAGCCTCACTCTGAAAATCAGGCTTATTTAAGCCCTTATCCTGCATTTAGCACCTGTTTCTGATCTACGCCTCATCTTTACATCAAAATGATAGTGCATGTAATCTACAGATACGGACTCTAAATTAGCTTCTGTCATAGCACGGAAGGTGATTTACTCGAAATGAGGCAGCATGCGTTTGAAAGTCTGCAGTGCACACTGAGCCCATGTCTTTTGTTCCTTAGACTTCCATGGGGTGTTTAGTCTGTGCCAAGAACGTGGCTGACTTGAATAACACCGAGAGAGGAGATAACGGGCACATCTCTGGCCTGGGTTAAACAGCTGCCTGGAGAAACTTCTCATCACCGCACTTAAAAACTGCCTCTACGCAAAGTGTCACAACACGGGCGTGCAGCAACACCACGAGAGGCTGCCCGGTGTCAGCGGGAATCCCCAAATACCCCGCAGTTAGCCAGCAAAGACTTCCCCGGAGGTATCAGTTATGTAGCTGCTGCTCCGTTCTTACCGCTCCTGTCCTGCAAGGGGCCGCGGATCGGATGGAAACCCTCAATCAAGGCTTCCCTCACGGCATCCCGCTGTCAGGTCGAGCAGTAAATGAAGGTGCTGAGGCTGCTATTAGGCCGGAGCTGCCCTTCCTTCCTTTCTCTGTGACTGGAAGGGGATGCCGTGCCGCTGGGTACTCGCAGTGGGGTGCTTGCCGAAGCGCAGACGCGTTGACTTGCCTCTGGGCAGATCAAGAAAGACGAGGCAATTTGTGCCAGCGGAGGATCTGACCCTATATTTACAATTGATGCAATTCCAGGTGTAGTCCGTGTTAATAAGGCAGGCAGAAAGCTGAAGGAGGGCAATAGTTCTTACCTGTGCTCATGAAATATTCGTTCTGCGAGTTATGCCAAGGACAGCACAGAAGCTGAATAACTGATTGAAAATATATGTAAGCCAATTTGTCCCGAAAAGCCCCAGAATAAATTGAGTGCGTGCTTCTCCATTGTGATAAAATGAGAGCTGGGGCTCACTATTACTTAAGGCAAAGAAGGTGATTTATCTGTGCAGCCTCGGATTGGGTTTTCTGTGCTGACAGGATTGGCAGCTAGCAGCAGTGTTTGGGTGCTGGGGAAGGAGAGGGGAATGCAGCTTCAAGCCTTTACCTTCCTGCCAATGAAAACAGCTTTTCAAGATTTACTGACGCTACCTGTCCTGAACCGTAACCCAAATGCGAGAACCAGCGTTATTGTTAAAAGCACAATTCCTGTCTCCAGCAGGCATCCTTAAGCAAACACACATTCTCATCAGAGCGGCTGCTGCTCTTGGCCCAGAGCTGACCGTTCAGGTTTTCCTGCCCTGCCAGGGCAGGTCAAATAAGAAAAAGAAAATCTTAATTTGCTTGTCAATGGATAGGGACTTCTCCTGAGTGTTTCCTGACCAGTTCTCTGCCAGATTGTCCTGAGAGTTGGGGCCCAACTCTGCAGCAGGAAGCCTGGCAACTTCAAAGCCCCCGGCAACCTGGGAAGAAAATCAAGGCAGGTAAAGGCTTCCAGATGCTGAGCTTCTTAGTAGCTCTGCAGCCAGACAGCTGGAAAACCCAAGCAGATCGGGGAATCTTGTCAATTGTGGTTAGGATTGTTTTGACAGGGTATAGCATTTTGATGTACTGAGACAAATTACGGATCTCTTCCCATGCGATAGGAAATTCCGTTTTGCTGGATGCTGTTCTGATGTAAAATTGCTTGGGGGTTGGCGGGGACAGGGCAGGACTTTCTGGAGCACAGGGATTCTGGGCTCTGCTTTCCTTTAGGAGACAAGCACCCAAAGTCTGGTGCCTAAGACACTTTTCAGCTTCCTGAAAATTGCGCTAGGTGTTTAACGTGTCTTTGAACACTAAAACACACTAGGGCTAGTTCTAGTTCTAGGCACCAAAATGACTCTTGTTCAGTTCAGCTCCCCTTTACACTCTTTTGTGAGTAAACATTTGGCAGCTATTTTAAAATCCTCAGGTACACCAACAAAGCAGAAGCTCTGTAACATAAACTGTACTTAGGTGCTGATCCCATCATTTTAAAAGTATGAGTATCTGCTTATGAAGAATAGGAGTACCTCCTCTCTAAACCCATAGAAAACCTGCCTTTAAAAGTTTGAGGTTAAATTCCTACACTTAGGCTATTCTCAGCGCTATATCATGCTGTTGGAACGAATCCATTTTTGCTCTCCTTGAAAACGCATAGCCCCATGCTGACTTGCATATTGTTTAGACAAGCCTAATGCTCTACCCCTTGTCTGGTCTATTTAAAGAAAAATCAATCAGCATTCCTCTGATGAACTTCATGGGCACTGGTGTTAGACACTCGCTTAGACTTGCCTGCTTAATGGAACACATTCTTATTCCAAGCACCTTTTTTTTTAAGTAATAATGAGACAGCTATGAGTTTACCAAAAAGAGGTCATAGGTGAAGGACAATTATTGGGCAGGAGCAAAATCCTTCTCGGGCAGTCACTGATTGCAGGTAAGAATTCCTTTCAAGGCTGAGCAATTGCCTTAAGCACCTACACTTGTACACACACTGGATTAGCTGTGCACCAGATAAAGAAAAGGAAACAGATGCTGGAAAAAATCGAGGAAAAAAGGAGAGGAGAGGCAGGTAAAAAAGCTGCCAAAGCAATGAACGTCACTTTGAGATGTTTGGGAAATGATTGGGTTAAAAGAAATCCCTTAATTCACCTTTTGAATTTATGCTGAGCTCTATGTCTCCTAGCTTCCCCTCCCTAGCTTTTTGTCCATCTGTCCACCCTTTGATTGTAAATTCTGTGGGTGAGGAATCTACCTTCTTATCTGTCTGGAAACTGCCTGGATTTAATTTAATCTCTAAAACCTGTCAAGTCTGGACAAAGTGAATCTATGCAGATAATTTGAGGTCTCGGACCTTTTGGATGAAGAAACCCGCTTCTTGTAAATTGGTTCATTGAAACAAAACAGTAAAGTGGCAGCATGCGTCTGTCTGGTCCTTGTTTAGGAGTGTTTGCTGGTGTGTACGGTGTGCAATGTGCTGTATACGATGCTATCCATGCGTCTTGGCGTTACTATACTTTAACACTATTTGGTAACTGCATGAATTTCCAATGGAGAAACATTTCTGCTTTGAAGTCAGGGGGAATTTATTTTGCCTCTATCTTTGTTTACATTCCAATTTTTTAAAACAAAAAAAAAAAAAAAAAAAACAAAAAAACAAGAAAAAATAGCCTGTGGGCAAACCCACCCCCAATGACATCAAAAGAATGATTACTGGTTAATTTCTTTAATAAGGTTTCTGCATTCCCTTAAGTAGTTCACTCTGCATTTCTGGTGGTCTTTTAAAACCCTCTCATTATGGCGGCCACGTTCATACCTGTCAGTTGGGCTAGAACCAGCAGGTAAAAGAAATTGTTTGGGGACAGGAGCCATTGCAGTCCCCTGTGCAGAAGGATGGCAGCGGAACCGGTCAGCCAGCAATGCCCACCGCTCCCAGCACAGCCCAGCTGCAGACGGGAATGGAGACCAAGCTCTCCACGACGCTGGGGGTGAAGATAAATCTTCATGGACAGAGCCCTACAGCTCCATTAGTCTAATGGCCGGAGTCTGTCCCTCTCCCTGTCTTCACACGTTACGTGAGAGTTGATGATGCGTCGTTGAGAGGGTTTTCGTCTCAATACCCGCGTCTTCTACTTGCTGCAGTCACGATATGAACTAAGCCGTCACTAAATGAGAAGACTATTGCCTCAGCTGTCTCTTTCTTCTAGTGGATCCTCATAGGCTTTGCCTTTGGGGAGGAAATGACAATAAAACTGTGATTTTGCTTTCGAGCTGAACATCAAGGAAAGAAAATTATTATTAAGGGAGCTGCTGTTTGAAAAAAGCTACGTATCTCTGAAACACTATTGGGCCAGTAAAGTGGCAGCCCACAAAAGACAAAAGAGTTTGTCACCGTCAGCTGAGTCACCTATTAAACACCAGGATACAGGGAATGCGGTGATCATCTGAGGAGTTTCAGCTGATTTTCTTTGGGGACGCTGCTGGGTGATGAACCATTTGATCCACATGAACTGAAAATGGAAGAGTCATAATGTGCTAAGTTTCTCTAAGAGCCGAAGTCCAACTGTGAGAGGAAGTCTAGCGGTTCATGGCTTCGGGGCGTTCCTGACATCTAGCTGCAATATGTTTGCTTGGATATGTTACTAGGTTATTCCTGCAAGTACATGAAACGTGGCAACAAAAAAAAAAGGAAAAAAAAAAAACCTGCTCTGTGTTGAGTGAGACAAATAGACAGCATAAGAAGGATGTAGGGAGAAGAGTTGCTGAGAGAGGTCAAACTGCCTGGAATGGGACTGGGAGAAACAGGTTGAAGGGGATAGTGCTGTAGGAGGAGAAATAGAAAACAGGAAAAATGAAAGTGGGGACGTAAAATCAAAACTGTGGGAAGAGTAAAAAATGAAAAAGGTGCATGCAAGGAAAAGGGCACGAAAGCTATATGAACAGATCACCTCCATCCTGCCCTCAGCTACCAACCAGTCCTGATCAATATTCTGTGCCTGCCAGCAGCCGAGGGCAAGGGCTTTAAGCCAAGGTGAAAGCCACCTGTAATGAACTATCGCGCTGTGATGTGACTAAGGGGAAGTTTCTTCTTCACTTCAGGGAGCTATTTGCCTACATATGGTTTGGTTTCCTCATAAATTTGATCTTAACAAGTGTATGAATGATATTCATCTTGGTCACCTATCTGTGTCTAATCCTTTTTAGCCTTCTGCAAAGTGCTTTTCTTGAGTGATATCTGTCACGGGGTTACAGAACTGCATTATGTATTCTAGTTTTAAGTGTTAGTTTGTAAATGTTTCCTTTTCCAATTGATTTTTTTTTCTTTTCAGCTCCTGCATCCAACCCATATCTTCCCATTTATTTTAGATGACAGTTTAATATCACCTTATACATTTCCTCTCTAGACTAGTCATAACAGTAGCTAGCCAGAAAAATGTTTACGTAAGCAGTATCTGTTAAAATACTACTCTTTGTAGAAAATCTTTTAAAAGAATAATTTTTTTTAGCTCTCATCCTAACATCACATGGAAAGCTTTCACCTCAGCAATCACTTCATTGCTCCATCTGGATCATGGTTTTACCTTTTAGTGACAGGGACGACCAAAACTGTGTAAGATGTAAAATGCAGAGAGGACACCGACTCACAGACTGTTTTCAAACCCTGACATATACAGTATCTTCTAATTCTCTGGTTTTATATTGCTTCTCTGCATGGAGCTGATGTTTTCCTGATATTTAAAGACATTCTTTTTCCTCTCTATTTCAACTGCAAATTAAAAAAAAAAAAAAAAACAACCACCAAAAAAACCCACTTGATAAAAATGTTAGTATTTCCTTTCACTATGAGTTACCTTCTAGTCCAGCTTGCATTTGTCACTATTCCAGCTACTTATCTAACTCTGGTAGGTCCTTCCAAATTTCATCTGAAACTTCTGGTTTGGTCATTAGTAGCATTGACATCACTGTCACCCAATGGTTAATTACAATCAAGGAAAGAAGATGACAGCTGGTTTAGCAGAGTGACTATAACATTGTTTATTTTAATTGAGAAGGGAGCAGCAAGACTATATCTTTTGCAAAAGAAAGAAGGAGATGTATTCTGGAGAAAAAAGATTAAATCAGTGGAATCTGAAAGGAGGATTAGATATGAAAGCAAATATGTTCTATCAGGAAGTACTTTTCTCTGCAGCGGATGCAACCTGAGACAGAAAAAATGCGGAGACAAAAATCTCTGAGCAGGTAGCCTTAGGAATGTCTACAGCAAATCAGCTGGTGGAGGGGTGAGAGAAACCCCCTGGATTAAATTAAATCGAGTAAGCATGTTCTTTTCTTTCATTTCTTGACCCATGTCTTTTATAAACATTGACAGCTGTGTTGTCAACTTTAAGTAAATCCATTCTTTCCACTCTGTCCCCCACCATTTTACCTTAACTTGGCTTAAGAGCAATTTTGGCTGACAGCAAAACATTCCTTCCCTGGGGGGTTGCATGAATTTACAAACTGGGATAGTGAGACACCTTAACCAGATACCCCCCACCCCCAGTGCATTTTCCAGCCTACCCAGTGGGTCAGGGACCCCCTGAACCCTAAGCCAGGACAGAACCTGGTCTCACGGGGTTAGGAGAGGGGACAGACACTAACAGGGGTAAACCAAGAAGCCATTCTAGCATGCAGCAAGGCATTAAAGAATACGCCAGAAACCAGCCAGCTCTGTGTAACACCTCTGTAAACCTGAAGTGGGGCATCCAGTGCCACTGTCAGTTCCTTAAATTCATATTTAAGCACTTGAAAGGTTATGCTTCAACGCCAGAGCACCCAGATTCAGAACAGAGCACTCCCTGTCTCTATCTCATTGGGAAATTACCCAGGATCCAATCCCAGATACGAAATTATAGCCTTTCTTCTTACCAAAGGCACCCACAAATATTTAATGGAAGCACACAGGGCTGTAAGGAAATAGCTTTTTTTTTTTTTAGACAAGCAACTATAAGTAGTTTAGTAAGCATAGTCTTAGACAGACTTGTGTTTCATGTCTGTGGAAGGGACTGTGTGCCCAAACTGATTTCTGTTGCCCAGCCCGGTTCACTGATCTAATCAAAGCTATTACATCTCCCTACAAACCTGCACTCGCACGTGTCCTGTGACCATCACAGCTATTGAAACGCTGTAATTCTTAGCCGCCTACCAACAGACCAGGAATTTATATGTTTAGACTCGAGCAGAGAATAACTCCATTTTTAGGAGGAAATGCACATTTTGCTTTGATTCCAATTTGAACAAAGAACTTTGCTTTTTAAAGAAAAAAAAAAATACCTGGGAGAAGAAATTACCTTTCCCCATGTAGCTCCAGGACCCACATCTCACTTGGCTGGACTCCTCCAAGTCCTCCCCAGGCCGTGGGTACCAGCGTTTAGGGCTGCCCCATGTCCAGGCACCCACCGCCCCGCTGCGGCAGAGGAAGCCCAAGCGGTGAGCTGGAAGGCAGCTGGCACGCTTCTGGTCAAGTCCAACCAGGGGTTTGGTAAATCGTTGTCAAAATTGGACAGACTGCCACTTGTAGGTTTCGACAATCTTCCATTTTATTATTTAAAAAGAAATCTTTCATTTTTTTGTTGTGTCTGACCAGGTTGTATTGTATAGGCTGGATAAAGATAAATCTTTGCAATACATCAGTTTGAATAATGCTCTGAAGCCAAACATCTGGAAATACATATTTTATCAGTGTAGCCTATGTCGGACAAGCTAATGTTGATATTTTAACTGTTCCTACCCTTATTTCCAAGACCTGGATCATGTTATGGGAATTGCAGTGCTCATGGCAAAATGACTGATACGAAACTGCAGGAATTTTAAGCCCCTGGGGGGTAATGGTATGCTTTAGTAATCTGATGCAGAACTGAACTTCATGCTGATTAAGCAGAGTGGCCATCTTAAAATGATTTCCAGAAAACATTTAACTTCTAAAACGCTTTTTGTAACAAGAACTTTGTGGAGGGAGCACAGACTCCACTTCTGGCATGAATTAATAGTGATTTGGTTGGTGCGTTAACAAAGGCACCCTCGTCCTCTTTGTCCCTCCCTTGGGGCATCCCTGATACAAATGCATCACTAGCGAGGCTGCTCTTTCTGACAACATAAAGAGGTTCTAACTTGAAATTATTTTGCTTTTCAGTGTTACCCTCCCTTCTCTCCTGTTCTTTAGGGTAGACTGATTATCACTGACATTACAGCTTGACACACAGAAGGATGTTTTTACTATTTCTGTTCAAGGTAGAGGACCAGATCTTCCACTGCGGAGGGAGGGGGCCAGACTTCTCTCTCAACAGCAGCCTATTCAAATGTCCTGAACATGCCTCCTACTCCACCGTACGCGCAATATGTCCTGCAGTTCAATGAATACAGAGATGAGTGAGAATTTCAGTAAGTCCTATACATAACGAGTTAAATGACCCAAGCAATACGTACCAGCCTTGTAGATAGGAAGATAGACTTTCTCCTGTAATGAATGTACCGCTGTCTCTACTAAGCAGAACATGATTTTCTACTACTCATCCAATGGCCCACTCCTAGAGAACGTTTTATGACTATGTATTTCAAATCTTGATCAGCGGGAAAGCCCAAGTCTTGGCACAAACATAAACAGTGCCGATAAATTAGACTCAAGCAGGGTGTAACTTTTCAGGATCCCAGGCTCTGTCTAAATTTACTGGCTGTTTGCTGAGGCTTTGTGACTAATGGTAGCATAAAATATTTTAGTCAACTGGCAAAGTGAGGACTCAGAATGATTGAGAAGTACTGTAACCGGCTGCTCTGATTAACGGTGGGTAAATTACTGTTAATGCTGGTTATAAATGCCATTAGCAGTAATTCACTAAATAGCAGCTCTATAGGCTCCGATCATGTCAAAGTTTAGCTAGAAACAATGATTGACTAATCTTGGCAAGCTCCAGACTTTGCTGGGCTTCCCGACGGCTGCTTGAAGACATTGCAGGTTGCAGTGGGCTGTGCACACTCAAGCCTTGAGAAGGATTGGAATGGCTTTTCTATCAGCTATTACTCTTTCCTTCAGCTGGAATGACACATGCGATATATTTATGTTTGAAAGCAAGAAATGCTCCTCTGCTGCCTGCGGTGAGGTGAGTTGCCGCAGGACCTGGGGATCCAGCACTACAGCAAATTTCAGTGCTGTGCTGTGAATCTGACCCTTCAGGGGAAAACCAGTGTGGAATCTGCTGGAATCTTTTGGGTCCCCGAAAGGGTCACCTTCTCTTCTCCTGCTCCCTGCCCCTCTGTGAGGCATCTTCTTCACGTTTCCTCCAGTATAGCAATATACAGTTGTGTAACTACCAAGTGAGCACACCAAATTCTGGTAGTGAATGGATCCATCCTATTCTCCTGTCTAATATGCCCATACGTGAAGCACAGATGTAATGGTGTTTTGCTTCATTGTAATGAGGGAGAGTCATTGCTCCCATAAGTTATGCTGAGGGATATTATGCAGTTGCATCTTTAACTGTTGTATTTAACAATCTGTAGTGACATAAGCTATTCCAGAGGTCGCTACACAGCATCTTCACTGGAACCTCGAGTATTTGTTTCAAATAATTCTATCATACTCTCCCACAGCACCACGATAAAAAGTTATTACCTTCTCATATGCATACAAATTTGGGGTGAATTTCCTAATACTGTGTTACTTCAGCTCAGCATGTCTGGTACTGAACTGCAATTACGAAATGTTGCCTCACTGCTTTCCTAGTCTTGCGCATTTCTAGCACATATTTTGCCAGGTGATTTGATACAGCTCTGTTTTTCAGTGCTTTGAGATGCATGTGGAGAAAACATGCTGTATTTGACTCACTGATTTGTCCAACTTGGTTCAGACTCACTGAGGATAGAACATGCCAATGTGCGCACAAAGGTCGCGTGACTTTTTTGTCAGGGGACAGAGCTGGGTCCAACATGAGGAGATGGTCAAACGCATTTTCCCCGTGAGAAATGAAGGGACGATCATTGGCTCAGTCCGCCTAACGAACCACTGCCTGTTCCTAGCCACACACAGGAGACATCTCTGCTGACGTGGCTTTGGTCAAGCAGCACATGAAACGTCAGGTGTTTGAGCAAGTCATTTCTGGAACTGGCAGAATATTGGTCTTTCAGGATATTCAGATACTGAAGAGCAGTGAGCTGTCAGTTAAAGCTTCAGGAGAGCAGTAACGAGGAGTCTGCTTGGAAGACGGGGGAGAGTTGTTTCACAGACATGAGGTGGAAGGATACTGTCAGCACTCCATGCATAAATGGTGAAACAAGAGAAAGGGGAGTACTTAAAGAAGCACATGCAGTACAGGAAAAATAACATAGTCATTATTTGAACCTATTAGACACACATTCCAACAAAAGTAAAATGGCTTTTTATTCCCAGACTGGTAACAATATATTCATTCATGCGCATCATATTTCCTATTTTCATTAGAGGAGAAGCATTCCACATGCAAGTCATTACAAATAAAACTTCAGGCTCCTAAAATATGCTTATCTTACAAGAAGCTGCTGTTAGATAGTTTAGTCTAAGTATGCTATATGTGAAATAAATACAATACATTCTTAATTTGATAGTTTGCCATGTGATGCATTTTTAATAACATATTTTCATTAAATTTTACTGTTTCAGCTGTCTGAAATAAGTGTGCAGATAGGAGGCATCTGATATTCTCCTCAAAGCTGAATGACAAAAAAGACTTGAACAGGTTATTTTTTTTATAGGTCTTGATATTATATTTTTAAAAGATAGCCGAGGCTCCAGTTTGCTCCTCTCCCCAAAACTCATCCTTTAGAGGAACATTCACATCTCTCTCATATTTATGCATCCTCTCGCCTGTCTCACTTATCCACCCTCAAACCTTTAATGAACTTTCCTCCTCTGCGGACAACCTTGTAGTAAGTCTGCCCCACATCGCTTCACATCTTCTGTGCCACAAAATTTTTTTGTGTGAGTAGCCAAATCTCATTATCCCTGTTCCCAGACAATTTGGAAAGCACATTTGGACTCACTGGGATTCAATCATCGTTTGTCATGCCCTTGAGCCTAACCTCGGAAATGTATCTTAAATGTCTAATGACGATATTCATTGTTTTACAGGTGCATGTCAGATGATTTTATGGAAGAAAAGCTGCACTTCCGTGCTGTGTAAGTCCACCTCAGTATTTACACAAATTCCGTCCTATTTCAATGCTCAGTTGTAGCTAAGAAATGGCAGCAAAATCCCAGCTAACGTGCAGATTTCTCATTTCTGATTTCAAAAGAGGCAGAGTGGCTGTATGTGTTTGCTGTTTTGTTAGGGGGGGTGGTTAATGTTGTTTAAAATACCTTTTTCTTTACTGTAAAGCTATGGCGAAGCATAAAAAAAAAAAATAATAGCTAAGAAAGGACAGTTCCACAGAGAAATAAGCTCTCACAACAAAGGTTTTGCTGGAATACGACCTTTTGCTGTAAGGGTTGCTGCTAGGTCTCTAACACCCCTTAAGCAAATGTGAGGCAAAACCGTTGTGCAGCGTGCACGGAGTTGTCACGGAGCCACAGGACCAAACCAGCGTCTCCTTGCCCAAGCAGTGCTTTGGCATGGGAGATCATTGGGTAGACGTGGGGAGGGAGGGTGGAGAAGGGTAGAGCCTTGCCTACCTCTGTGGCCAGAAAGCCATACCTCGTAGAAGCGCAAGAGCAACACTATTTTGGGTTGCTCCAGTTGTCATTTAGATGTATCCTCTGGTTTATAGACTGTCTCTCTGCCTCAAGAAATTAACAGTTTGTGCTTGGAGCACTAAGTGGATCTGGTTTGGGTCCCTCTAGATGTATAGGTTATAAACTGGTGTCGTGGATATAAGGTGGATTTCTGGGGCATTTTTAAAAATTAGGACCAGATCTGTTTTCAGGAGGATATTCTGTTGGAACCCAGTTTAAAAGTTTTGTGTGGTATTGCTTGACCCCTTCTGTAAATGCAGTTTTAATGGGAGAAAAAGGGAAGGCAGTTGAATGGAAGGCATAAAGTTTACAGCTCCTGCTTTCATGGACTTCCATTTAGGAGCATGCTAATATGGCTTTTAAAATAAGCTGCTAAATGGGTCAGTAAAATTTTATAATGCTTCATTTAAGAAATTTTTTTTTCCAGGATTTTTCTCCAGTAAAAAAATGGAAGGGGAAATGGACATTTCCATACCGTGACTTTTGGTTGTAAGAAAATTAAAGAATCAGCATCTTCACTTTTAAGGTCTTCTCAGTAATTATAATCAATGGAACTTGAAAGACAAGATTTGAGGTGTATTTGTTTAAAATTCAAGGGAAAATAGATTTTTGGACTTACACATTCCTATGCTACTCTGTTCTGCTAATGTATGAGAACAAAATTAATTGCATAGGCTGGGAAATGGATTGCTTGGATGTAAAGTCCTAGCTGAATGAAGTTAAAATTAGGGCTTTCACTCTTCAGTGCCCTGAGTATTGTGTGTTCAGTTACTCTTAAACCAAGCGGGTGTAAAATGTCACTGTTGTCAATGTGTATTCTGATTGGGTACACAAATTATAAATTAATTTGAGGTAGTTGCAGGCATCAAAGGATGCTTTGTGCTTAGATCCTATTAACATGTATATGTATGTTTATTTGATGCATATTACCTAAAACATTACCATGCCCTCTTGTGTAAAGTACTTACAGGAAGCGGGCTGAGCTGAAGAGGTAAAGCAACTCCGGTACAGATATTTCCAAAATCGGAAGCCAAAAGTGTTGTAAATGATGCCATGTCCTATAAAACCTTGCATTTTCTCTCTTGAAAGCATCTACTTTGAAAAGAGATACTTTCCAGGTTGTTTGCCCGAACAGCAAAGCTAAAAAGAAATTAGCAGGAATAAAGTAATACTTTCACATGCCTCTCTAGCTGTGCCTAAAAAAGCAGGTGACAATCTCACTCCTCAGACAGCGTCCATAGTAATGTAAATACAAAAGCCACCCCCAAAAGGAGAGGTGAAGCATGAATATGCGAATGCTTCTACTTATCTCTTATGTACAGCCACCGTGGCCTTTTATTTCATGCTCAGGTAATAAAAATCTGCATTTCAAAGAAACTAATAAAACTTCATAAAACACAGCATTTGCTTTATTTAAAATCAACTCAGTTGCCTTTTTATAGTTTCAGCTAAATCTATTAAAATCACACAGAATGACCTCTTACAAAGAGAACAATTACTTGAAAAAGTAACTTACCATGACAATACATGGCTGTACACACTTTAGAAAAGTGTCACTTTTTCAGGCAGAAAGCATTTATCATATCAAAATAGCTATTATCAAATAATCTGCTATGGCCTTCTGAACATGGAAAGAGAGCTAGAACCCTTCCCACTTGCTTTTTGGCAACAGCTGGTTTGCAGGGGACAGTGTGGCTTCCCAGCCCTTAGTACGAGTATTCTTCTTTCCTTTTGCAAAAGCCTGCCAAGGCCAACTACAGCCCTTGGCAATCTTGCCAGCAAAAATGACATTCAGAAGAACCAAGTGCTACATTTGGACAATGTGGATCCCCTTCTTTGGAAATCTAAATGTTTAACCAGTTCATGTAATATCCCAGGAGGCAGACTGATACAGAGAGAAATAAATGAGCAACTCCACTTGACACTGAAGTCCAAGTTTCCCCCTCCCTGATTCCTCACTCTGTTTTTTCCCTGAGCTCTGTGTAGTTGTCTGCATGCCTCTTAAGTGGGAGTGAAACACTACTAAATTAAACTTCTCCCTTCATTTCCACTACTTGCAGTTTCTTTCTATATCTACTTTATGAAAGTCGAATTGACTGCACAAGAGACACTTCATATTGACATGCCAGCGGTGATTTCTGGGCTGTCTGGGGCTTTCCTACGAGTTTCTATAGTTGCCTTCTGGACCTTGTCATGTCCCCTCCTCCAGAAAAGGAGGCTGTTGGTGAAGACGGTTGGCCATCCCCAGTCACTTCACATTGCTGCAGAGGTTTTGCAATTTCCTCACTGAAGAAAGAGGCATAAATCTTTCAACGGCCGTGTGGGATGGACTTGGTGCCTGCTCTGAGCACCGCTTTGGAGAACTGAGAATAAGCTACACTAGCGTTACGTGGTAGGCACTTTATGTACTACTTGATTAACTCTAAAGTAAATTTTCCACTCTGTTTTTCTGTCCTTACACGGTGCTCTGTGGATGGCAGTTATGGGGGGACATCAGTGCTTCTCCCCGAATGAGGAGGAAGCACTGCTGCTCAGGGAGCTTCTAAGCACTCATCTGGAAGCTGGTGATGGCCGGCTCCTTACTGAGGTGGTTCACCAGGAAAATAGACCTGCTTCCAGGGCAACAGCACATGGGGGACATCAGTAACACGTTCAGGGCCATCTTAAGGGGTTATTCTCCAGGACTGAGGTCTTGGACCACCCCTATTCCAAAGCAGGGCTCAGAAGATACCACTCTGGCTGCAACAGGATTGCTGTGTGGGGTCACAGCTGGTGTGTGTGCCGTGCAGAGAACTCAACAGCACGTACGCAGCAAGACCAGGTCCACTGTCCGTGTTTGTGTGCTGTGCCACGGGCCTCACTGTGACAGCCCTGCCACTGCTCGAAGGGGACCAGCATACACTGATATGCCACGCTGCCGCGTCAAATATGGATATACAAGCATTTTTTGCTAAAGAAAAATGAGACAGAATAGGGAACATGCCTTACTACTTCTGAATTGCCACTTCAGTCCATGCATATCTGTATAGTAATAAATAGGTACAGTCAGAGAAGCTCTGCCTGTAACATCCCACCCATTTTTGTCAGACCCTTTAGAGCTGTATGACCAACCGCTGGAGTCCTGAATATGCACGGATGGCTGTAGGAATTTTGGTAAAGGTTAGACTTTCCTGGGCTTCCAATTGGCCATGCAAATCTTAAGTTTATATTACCTAACTTCAGTTTGCTACACTGTGGTAGAGGAGGTGTTAAATCTTCCATATGACCAGTGACAGAATCCATGTTATTGAGTCTGCTAAGCTCTCTGCAAAGACTTTAATACCAAAGCCATAGCCTTGTACTGTCATTTTACTGGCAAGAAGCAAGCCTGCTTGCATTTATTAGTTGAAAGACTGAGAGTGAAAAGCAGCAGATATCAAACCAGTTGTGATGTGGTCAGGGTCAGGTTAGTCTACAATCTGTCTAGCATTTGCTGCTTTGTTTCCACCTGATTTATGCTAAGCCATCCAAAGGAAGGAAGCCTTCACACAAGTCTGTCGGAAATACTACATAATATCACAGCACAATTGTCTGTTTGAATATCCCAGCTTATCCAGGAGAGCAAGTTTATCTAAAATATTGCAGACGACTGAGGTGATTGTTACAGCAGAAAAGTTTCTGTCTCTTTAGCTATCAGATGACATCACTTCTGATCTCATTTACAAACTCCTAGAGCAACAAACATTCCAAAAAGCTGTACCTCCAGTATTGCTTTCTGTATTGTGCCCTTATTGCCTTTGCAGAAAAGAGACCCCATTTTCTTCCAGTTTTGTAGCAGACAATTATAATGGCCGTTTTTCTTTACTTGACAGCAGCATACGTTGCCATCTGGCACATTGCCCTCCTGGCCAAAATTGTAAAGATCCTATTTTGACGGGTCACTATAGAAATGATGCTTTCAGACAGACATTGCCATAGCAGTGCTAGTCAATAAACTGAAAGAACACAATCTGCAGATGAAAGGATTCCCCCATGAATCTGTTCTTGCCCTAGTTTTTAAAAAATAATTACAAAGGTTTTGCCTCCAATAATCCTCAAGCCATTCAAGCAAGGCTAGAGAGAGATCTAGAAAAAACTGAAGGCATCTCGCAGCAGGACACACAGTCACCAGTGGCAGCAGCAGGAGGTAGAAGATCCGTGGTGGCCTAGCGAGGACAGCGTCACCGTGTTTCTGCCTCAGTCATGCCAGAGGTTCACAAGAACGCTGCTGCTTCTCAAATAGCTTCCAACCAGCACGACGTCCCAGTTGGGATGTCAAGGCACGACTCTAGACTCTGTAACTCCCATCAGCCTTTCTGTCCCTCGCCAGCTGAGAACATGAAGAGCAAAAAGGGCCTCCAAAATAGATGTGCAAGCCCAGGTAACATGCAAACGGTGAGCTAGTCAGTAATAGCCCTCTGCTACTTAGCTGGTAAAAGCTGTGCTCCTGGGAAGTGAAATGCTTCACACACAAACGCAGCTGATGAGCAAATGGATAAAAAATGAGAATAATAATAGTGTTTAAGAAACTAACAATGAACTCGTAGCTGCCTTCTTACCGTTTTGCCCTTTAGCATCAGAATCGCTTCCTTGCTAAAAGTGGTGAATAGGGAGTTGGCACTTTTCAAAGTGCATTTGAAGGCAAGGTGTCTCTGGTTTATCAGCAGATGCGTGACCGGACCCGTCCCCTACACTGCTGAGATGGCCACGCTCTGGTGAGCAGAACTGGTAGAGGCTGTTCTCAGGTCCCCGTGGGAATCTCAGGAGTGTCACCTCATGGGAACGTGCTCGGGTTCTGGACAACTGGTAACTGCAGCATCACTGAGGATGCTCATCATCAACAAAAACAGCTGCTTATCTTGTGCTGGATAATGAAGAAGGCATATTTCATGGTTCACACTGGCTTTGGGCAGCTAAAACGTGGACAATATTTATTCAAGTGTCTTCCAACACCTTTTCATTTGTTTGCTTCCTCTTTAATCTTCCTATCTTGTACTTTGCCGAGCTACATTTTCTCCAGTTTTAGTTGAATCACAGGCACATATATAATAATAAATAACACTAGCTGCACAGGGCAAAGATAGTACAGCCCAGATTCCATAAGAAAGGGGGATCTGCATCCAGAAAAACAGCATCTAAACACCAGATTCAGCACTGAGCACATCACAGAGCATGACGCTTGGGTGGATTTGCCGGAAAAAGGGGTTGTAATGCTTTCTGCTGTTTGCTTACTTGTTTTGTCTTTGATGTGATATGTGATTCTCTCATCAAAGTGTTTTTCAAATAAATAAAAGAAAAAAAGATAAAATGGAGAGTTCTTGCCCAAAGTGAAATAAGGAGATGCAGCTTGCTAGGCGTGAGATACATCTGAGTGAAAGGTGAGATAGGGAGTCATCCTTCTTTTCAGCATCTGAGAAAGGGTGGTGGAGGGCAACAATGTAGATCAGATAATCGTGCTTTATTTCATTAGGCCCTGCCTAGACTACAAAATACTTCCAAGGAAAGGAATGGCTATTAAATTTGAGATCTAACGAGGGTACGATCATATTTATTTAATAAGGTGCTTTAACCCAGGCACGTAGTGAGGCTAAAGTACTTTTTAAACTGCTTAGAACTTAGTCTGACCCCATCAACAAGGAGCATTTCACACTGCACCGGGGCTGTTTGAGCTATGGCGTAGGAGCAGGCAGGAGAAGCCATGCTATTGAGTTAAGTATGCAAATCTTTAAGCGGGTGAAATTTCAGGTATCTAATTGGATCCTAAGAGGGATTTTCTTGTGAGACACATGATTCTCCCTAACTTGCTAGGGTAATTATTAGCTCATATTTCACTATGGGATATTCTTTTCTACCGTGCATGTATATACTAGCTCTGCAAATATTAAATCACATTCAGATTTAATAGTTCATGACTGTTCTTTCACTAAGATACAACAAATGCCTCATGCTTTCTGGAGAGAATCCTTATATACTACACTGGTTTTGCTTATAACACCTGTTCTATAAATGAATTTTTTACTATGAGGCATCAGGAATACAGCAGTCAGGATACAGCATAGTTACTGAGCATATTAACAAAATTTTCATTCTTGCCAGCTGCATTAACAGACTGCCTCTACAGAAAAGCTGCAGTCTTTGTCACTGCCAAAAAGCCAGCTGCTCAAATATCCTCTTTGCGCCCTGATGCTCACTGGATGACCACTAAAATACCAACGTTATGCCCCTCCCTCCATTAACTTACGAAATATTGTCTTTTTTTTTGTTGTTCTGACCTTTACCAAAACAGATTTATCTGTGTATTCTTGAAAGTGGAAACAAAAACACCTAGAAAAAATGATCTGGCGCTGAAGTTTTGAATAGTGTCCATATGTCACGGAGACTTAGTGAGAGATCCAGTCTGAGACACACCGACGGGGTGTCACTGTCAGCATCGCTTCCCAAGGTCACCGAGTCGGTACTTCACACAACGCGGAGCTCTGCTGTTGTGTCGGAAAGAAAGCATCAGTCTGCTGAAAATAAATGTTAAGTATGGCAGGAGATTACAGAAGCAAGAAAACCTCTCAGGACATTTTCGAATGCTTCAAGCAAACTGAAGACAGATGGATCAATATTTAGGAATTCTTGTTATCTCTTCTACAGTTTATTAGTAAAGTCAAAGTAACTGCGTTAAAATTGTTGAAAAGAATGCTAATAGCTTTTCTTACAGCAATAATCATTAAAGAATACCATAGTATCATTATGAAGTGCACTAGATCTCTTTTCAAACTGTAGCAAGCTGAAAACTTAAGATTCCTGGTACAGAAAACATCACAACATTAGCTTCCTTAGCCACTAGATCAATTTTCCATTTAATGTGGAATAACTTATGTCACTTGACGGTCTTTAGGGACCTTTTCACAATAATCCACTTGACAGGTGAGGCACGTAAGCTTTGCAAGATTTATAATTGATCACTGGTGCTATTGTAGACATGATGGAAATACCATATATAACATAAATACTTTTTAGCAAAATATATTATTGCTTCATAATCAGGTGTAGGTGTTAGTCTCTGATTTGGCATCACTTTGGCATAATGAGCCTATGGTTCTGCATACACAGAATATAATTATAATGATGTTTTCATAAGGGTTCCAGACGTCTTGCCTGTATATGAAATGTAAATACTGTGTTCAATCTTTAGCCCTTGAAATTGGGTGTGAAGGAGGGATTCTGTTTGGGCCTAAATACAGGCAAGCTTTATTTGGGGGCTCTATTCCTATGGAAGTGCAGCTGTTCAAATGCTCTTAACACCCAACAAAGACAGCATTGTTCCGTAGAAACCCGTTTGCCGGAGCCGGTGGGGCTCTGGCCAGCTGGGTTGACTGCAGCAGCAAGAGCCTGTTACTCAGCGGTCCGCTGGACGATGCCTGGTGGCTTCTCGCAGCGATGATGGACTGCATCTGGCCCGCGGAACGGGCGATGGGGAAACAAAGACCTTGCTCAGACACAGCGTGTGGTGTGGATGTGCGTTTGCACTCCTGTGTCGGCGGAGGAAAGCTTGCAACGATTCTATAGCTAGCAGAGGTGGCTGGTGCGGCCTTTAGGACTTCACCGGCATCACTTTAGCAGTAATGCTATTATTCTAACTCTTGATTCAAGGCAACGAACAAAATTCTTGAGCAACTGGACTGAGATTCTCATAAAAGAATACTGATATTCACATTTACACTGACCCTTATGCAGACACCATTTTCTTAGACACTTCTGACGTGATCTTCACCTGGTTACAAAACAGCAGAATTTGGGGACTATACATTGATTTAGCAAAAAGAACAAGTCAGTGGCATGGAGTACAAGGTGTAGTCCATCTTACTCTGTATTCATACGCAAATTCCATAAAACAAACCACAGAAAGGGAAACCTATTGTAGGAGTCTCAAGCTGGCTGGCAATTCCTGGTCCTTGGGAAGCTGTTCTGCCTGGAGAGTTGCCTACAGGCACAGATACAGAAAACAGGACAGACAGAAAACTTCATCTGTCGCACACCATTGCACTGTAAAATTCATAACCGTGCAGCATTTTCTGAAAGATTAAAATCTTGCTGAAATACTGAGAAGAACATACAAGAGTCTGTGCAACAATATTATCTGGCGGCACTGCTATAACACTTGGAAATTTCACTGGATAACTATAAATCCTCCTTGTATGAGGCAAAGGGCTAATACTGATCAAGGGGAATGAATAGGTTATTACAAAATACTAACAAGAATTTCTTGTCCATTTACTGGAAATATTTGGCATTTTCTGAGCAATAATACCAGGCTAGATGGCTCACTAATACAATCTGTGGTCGTAACAGTCATGTACCTGCACAAAAAAAAGCTTTGTCTGAGGATAACATCTGATTGCCAAGGAGGTTTTCCTTTGTATTCGTTTTTATAGTTACTGAGTCTGCACCAGGAGAACGTCAAGCTTAGCAGAGTTTTTCTGTAGCTCAGCTAAGGCTATATAGAACACAGTCATCACTAGGCTGTAAGAAAGCTAGTTGGGAGTGTTCGGTTGCTTGTTTGTTTTCCAGGGACACTGGAGTACTGCATGCTAACACAGTCCCTCTGTCTTTCTTCCAGGAGTGCTTGGACTTCACCTGGAGTTTTGAATCTGCTAGTACTTTTAAAGTAATGAATTTATTCGTTGAGTTCGGTCGCCTCAGCCTCTCACCTTGAGGTCCTGGGTGCAGCCCCTGTTGGCAGCCCAGCCAAAGCTGCCATCACATTGGCAACATGAGGGGAAAAAAAAAAAAAAGGTGTATTAGGAGAGGAGCAGAGGAGAGAGAAGAAAATTAATTTGATTCCACTTTTTGAAGTCATTAACACTTAAAAAGAAATATCTTATGCAAGGGATTGCATGAACATGATGCCCTCTTCAGTACTTCATGTGCAAGTGTCCCTGGGGATTGACTTGCTGTAGCCAAGGGCAGAGCACCTACCTCCTCTTCTTGCTGCCGCTAACCCAGTATCATATCCAGGGGCTAAGCCGTATGACTCAGCTCCCTCCCCCACATTTTCATTTCTCTCTTTCCCATCATCCTTTCATTACAGAAAATGAAAAGAGGACGCTCTAAGGTCAGTTGTCCCTGCTGACATTAGCCGCAACAGCTATGGGGATGGAAATAGAGGATAAAGTCTCTGTTTTTTCAGTCTTCTGTATCTCCTATTAGTTTCAGTCAAGATCAGCCATAACACCTTTAAGAATATCAAGGCGCAAAGTTGAACTTACATGCTGATGTTTTCAAATATGGCTTATTTTTCTGCTTTATATGGACTGCCTGTGGTTTTGCAAATTATGTTAGTTCTTTTGGTTGAAAAACCTGTAGATCAGCCAATTGGTCTTAAACTAGTCCTCTGCTAGGAATGCCACATGTTTCACTGGAAATAATGTGATCAACCCTATGAAACTCATAATCTATATCTTATTTTTTTGGAATTGAAATTAGATTTAGTGGCTTCAGATTTGTGAGTTTGGAACAATATTGTCTAGCTATTAGAAAATAAAATGAAAGATACGGTAGATAAGATTACTCACACACAGAAATTGATAGGACTAAAATTTCAACAGGGTTATGAATAAAAGTTATTCCCTGAGTTTCTTGAAATTTCATCCCAGCAGTTACTTTCTTCAGCACTAAGACCACCTCTGACCACCTGCTTCATATGTTGAATTTATTTCATATTGAGTTAAACCAACCTCCGTATAGTATTTTCATCCTCTTCCCCTGCTTTCCTTTCATCCTGCCCCTGTTGCAACTACCCTCCTCTCTGCAAGAATAAGGCAGGGCAGCGGGATAGGTGAAAAAAAAAAATAAACCCAGGCTTTTTAGCTCAGTGAATTTTAATCCAGAGCTGGCCAGCTGCTCCGCTTTGCTTTGTGACCGACACAACCACAGCGGTTGGGGAAACACGAGAGGAGGAAGAAGTGGGCTTGGGAGAGCGTGGAGCGAGCGGAGTGTGTGTGGAAGGGACGATTGCTCCTTTCCGCAGCACAGCCCTCGGGCCACCTGCATGGAAACACGCCATGTGGGAAGCACTCACTGCTGCTGCGTGCGACGTCTAAAATGTCTCACCTAAGTGAGACAGACTGGATCCCATCTTATTATTTTACAGCAGATAGTGCTTTATTTATGAAAGGCATGTATACTTTAAAAAAAAAATTAATCTTGCCACCACATCTTTATGCAAGCCAACAACAACTATCTTGTTTTAACCTCGAGGTTTTGTTCCTCAGACTTCCTAGATAATGTAAGTCAATTATCAGATGAAGATGTAGGTATTTGTCATTCAGGACTGTGCCACGAGGAACCCGGGGCCACGCAGTAGCTGCATTGCTGTGACCCCAGTTCTGCAATCAGACACTGGTGCGGTTCTGTGTAAGAGCTTACCCGAGTGGAACTGATTGCAGAGTTAAGACCTAAATTTACCCATTAGAGTGCATAGCAGTGGCAAGGTCCTGATGAATAGACTTTAGCTCAATCCCCTGTTTCTCTGAATATTCTGATTAAATAAGAATGGTTTGGCTTTTGGTTGATTATGCAGTTTATTGCAAAAATAATTTTCCTCTCACGAAAAGTCAAGGTTATACTGATGATGTACGTTTATACTAAGAAAGCCTTTTTTTTTTTTTTTTTTTGTCTTCCAGTTAGTTTTTTGAGACTTTCAAAGGCTTTTATTTTTGCAAACAGAAGCCCTAAAGCTCTGGAGAGCGGGTAGTTTGTCACCTTCTGGTGAGCAGGGAAAAGTGCGCTCGGCTCACGGAGAGGCTGACGCCCTCTCGCCAGCTCTTGCATGCGCCAGGTCTCATACGGATCCCTCCTATCTGGCGGCATTTTGGTCTAACTGCTATTAGGTTTTAAGAATTTGAATAAAAATATCTCTCTGAGAAGGAGAGGGGCATGCCCAAGACCTGCAGCAAACGTGCCTGGGGTGAGGAGTCGTGGCCGTGGCTAAAGGGCAGAGCGGGGAGCAGAGCGGAGGGGATGTGATGGCAGGGGGGCAGAGGATGCGACGGCAGGGGGACGAAGCAGCCCAGCCTGTGGAGATTGTGGGAATTGCAGTGTCCAGCCCAAACCTGGGCTCCAGCCCCTCGTTCGGGACACAGCGCCCATGACCACAGGGAACGGCGATGCAGCCTCCTGCTCCGGTGGATGGGGATAAGGTTTCAGACTGCCCTGTCACAGCCTCTATGTGTTGGATGTAATAAGGGGATTTTGATTTGATACGTGGACAATACTGTTGATTATCATTGGCTTTCCAGATTAATTCCATGTCCCTTTCCATTCTTCACCTCCAATAATGTTTTCTTTGTTTTACAGACTTGGTGCTTTTACAGACTAAACTTGGTATTTGCTAGGAGGAAGTATTACATGACAAAAGTATTTAGTTTCCCAGGGACCTGGATGAAAAATCAATCTAATACCCTTTGGTATTTATACAAGAAAGAATCCCTAGAAAATTAAATAGGCCTTTTTTTCTTGCCAGTAGCACCTGAAAAAAAAAGAATTACAAAAGGGTTCTTCTTCTCATTCATTTCCCAATGGAAAGATACTTCATTATTGCTTTTGTTACGGTAATTATCATCATGCAATCTGAATAATTACAACAATATACTTGGGCAAACTAAAAATGCTGAAAGGAATTAAGTGTAAAAAAATCTAGATGGCATTTTTTCCTTTGCATAATGCAAAAGAAAGTTATATGAACAACATCCATTTACTTTTGCAAACCAGCTGCTAGTAGTATACTACAAAAGCGTGAGAAGTTGCTTCACAAATACTTTTCTCAGCCAATATCTAATGGGCAAAAAACCACTTATTCACTCAGGTGTCATAAAATGACCCAATCACAAAATGACCAGACTGCATGAAGTTCGTTATCCCATCCGCTGACTTTTTCACTAGAATCAGCTTATTTATGCTTTGGTGCAGCGTATGAGCTGCCAAGAGTATGCGTATAGTAGTATTAAACTGTACAGAAAAAAAAAAAAAATTTGTAGCACATTAGTGAGATTCCATTTGTGTGCGTTGCTGACAAATGGCTCCCCTGCAGTTGTCTCAGCATTTACTTGCCAGACAAGACCCATTTACTGCTTCATTTATTGATATGCAATGGAAGTTATAGAATAAGTATCATATCAGTGAATCTAAAGCAGTAATTCACGCGGTTCTTAGAGACATAATGTCTGGAGAGTCTAAAACTAAACTAACTCCAGGAGATGTTTATGAGTACTGTGAATGAAGGAAAAAAAAACCCACCCAAGAGCGATAACTTGATGATGGGATTTTAATTTAATTTGAAGTAATGCAACCAAACTGCATGAGGGGAAGGAATGGAGGGAACAATCAAGTCTCTTAACCAACACTATTTTATCCTGCCATTAAATTGTTATAATTACCCAGTATTTGACCAGATGGCAAGTCATTTCTAAAGTCAGACCAGGTGTTCAAGATGCAGAGATAATCACAAAGCTGATGACTGTGGTGAAACTAATTAAAAAGTGTGTTGCAGTGGCACAGTGGTGCTGTGGAGAGAGAGTGACCAAAAATAACAGGATAGAAAAGATCTGATGTACTACAACAAAGTGATCTGGAAAATAGTAAGCAAAACCAAACAGAATTTAATTAATTTAAATTATGAAGTTCAGAGGAGCATTCTAATAAACTATTAGATAATGCAATCTATTGGGGGCTTTCTGGGGTTTTGTTGCTGTTTTCTAACACAAATGGGAAGACAGAAGTGAAAGGCAGAACTAATAAAGATGAAAACTGTCAACCCGATCAGAAGAAGGGCAAAATACAGGCACAGATGCACATCAAAATGAAATATGGGCACAAAAAATCCTTTTCATGCGGACGAACGCTGATTACATGGCCACAGCTGGAAATTAAGGAGAGCTTTATTCATTAAAGACTAACTATCTTCAATTAGGCTTCGCTTTCATGACAAAACAACGGAGTAGCAAAGCCATGAATTGCCATGCTGTGCCTGCAGCTCCCCCGAACACGCCGCCCCGCTGCCTGCCGCCAGCACGCTGCTTCTGCTTAATAGACACCTTCACCTTCCTGGGACCAAAAAGCAATTCGGACATGAGGGAAAAATGCATTTAACTGGGGAGGGGTGAGGGCGAAAGCAAGCTTTAAAACCAACCCCAGCAAGTGAACGCCCCAGCGTACGAGAAGAGAAATCCAAATGTCTTATCGCCAGCTCGGTGCGCGTTGGTCCACCCTGCCGGCTCGGTACTTTGTGATCATCTCTGGCTGTCTGCTCTAAAAATGTAAGTGCGAACGCTCACGCTGTGCCCGTGGCCCTGAGGAGATCACTAATTGGCTCCGTGCTATGCCCAAACACGAAGCCTGACGCTAAGGGGTCCGGGACACAAGTAAAAGCTGAGACCTATTAAAGACAGCTCTCCATGAGGTTTTTCGGCCAAGCAAGGAAGGTGTACCCGGCTGGTCATCTCCTGCAGAAGGGGTGCTCGTCCCTGTGCCCTTGCTGCCTGCTCCGGAGCCTGGGGACACCCACGAGGGATGGGGGTTGTAACATCCACAGGCTGAGGAGAGCCTAAAACCCCTCATTTTTCAGTGAGCATTTTTGCCGTTAGATGAAACGATGAAAACTAGGCACACCCCTACACCCTGTGCTGCCACGTTGTGCCGATGACGCATTTTGGCACAGTTGCACGGGGAGGTTTTGCTAGCGATAGCAATTAGGATTCAGAGTCACTCTGCTGCTTGGCTTTTTTCTCCGAGAGTTTTCAGCTGTGTGAGCTGGCCACACTTTGCGCAAGGATGCTAGTAGCGTTTTCAGTCTCATCCAGCTCTCCAACATTTGGGAGAGTTTCTCCTTGTGGCAGGTGTCTTTGCCTGCAGAAAAAGCTGGAGATTTCTTGGTGCAGAGATGCTACGATTTGAAATAGGAACAGGTAGCAGATGGAGTTGATAAATAAGTTGATAGTCCAATTAATTCTGCCAGTAAGAGTTTTGGATTCACATTATTACTAGCAATAACATCTTGTTGGCCTCTCTCCTGATTGGGGCAACAGACCGCAGGAACCCTGCTCCTGCAATCAAATGTTTCTTCATACCTTCTCCAGAAAGCAAAAGGGGTCAATATGTCAATGGCTGTGAACAACTGGTATCTGTTGTACCTTACTTAGTCATTGATGTCCAGAGTAGAATGAGCTGAAAAACAGTCTGTTAAAACATTCTCTCTCTATTGTTTTTATCAGTTCTCTAGCTGGCTCAAAACCAGAAGATTAATTTTTAATCTATTCCTCTTTTTTTCCTTTTTTCTCTCCTTTTTTTTTTTGGACCCCAGATTTTGGAACTTTTCAGCCAACTCTGGTTGTGACATTGATGTTGGGAATACATTTCCCTCACTGGAATGAGAAAAATAAAGAGCCATAACTGGAAACAGGAGTGCAGAGCCCAGATAACGGTGCAAGTCTATGGAAAACAGTTTACCCAGTTGAAAATACAGCCGCATTCATTCCAGCAGTGCTTCCTCACCACAGAACACACACTGCAGGGTATGTAGCTTTCCAAGTATTTCTAGCCTCTTAGGCAACTGGTATTCTGGCAAAAATGACCCAAGGCATTTCATATTCGGTGCTTTGCAGTTTCTAATGGATGTTTTTCTAGGGATGGTTATGAGCAAGTAGCCCAAGGACTGCAGCTTCTCTGGAAGCTGGTGCAGGCACAATGTCTTTTGCTACTTTTATGATTATTTTCAACAAGTTCATAATCTCCTGCACTAGCTGTTGTTTCTACGCTGTCTTCCTGCTGCCATACTTGCCCGTCGTTTAAACAAGCAGGGGTTTTGCTATTTTTTCAAAACAGGCAAATAAAGGCAGGCTTAAGGAATTTGGAAATAAAAGCTCATATATGGATTCAATAAGGACACCATAGGCTTGAACTAAGCACACTGCTAAGTGAGGGAAGAAGAAATTTTCCTGTTAACCTACAGATTTTTTAATAAAAAAGGGCCACATACTTGGCCCTCTGGCCAAGTCTACAGTGACCTGCAGAGGTCTTTAAGGGCCCAGCAATCAATTTTTAGTGTTTGATAGGCCTTGCCGCCTGCTCACATTTGCATGCAGAAGTGAGTGAAAGGCCCTTTTCCCCTCTGGCCCTGCCATACGACGGTCTCTGCGGGTTAGTGGCAGGTAACATTTCGCAGAAAGGACTAAGACTAGGTTAAAGGCTGCTGTCTTGCTTGCACAGGAGAAAGCAAGTATGAATGTAGCTTTTCCCAAATCAGGTGTGTGCCTTGGCCGTTAAGCATAAAGAGGGAAGAAGCTAAAGAAAGGGAATAAGGGGAGAGAAAAAGAAGGACAAGAAAATGTTTCTTCTTTCCTTTTTCATAACTGACCATTTCCTTATATTAGGAATGTTTAAATATAATCTCTGGCTATAACCTGATGCATGATATACATGTAGGAGCCCATCTTGTTGCCTTTCACAGCCAGATTCAACCCCAGATGGGCTTTGGCTTTCCAAACCCCATCCCTGTGTAATGACCCTGGGAGCATCCCCCCTCCTGAGGGTTTGGCTGCAGGGGCTCACGGCCAGCTCGAAGCTGGTGTAACTAAGGGCAACCCCCATCCTATTCAGACAGTGTCTCTATATCTCTCCTGGGTTTTCTGTCCCTGCTTCCACCTCTTGTACACTTTGTTCTTACGTCTAAGTTCTGTCAGAATCTCCTTGCTCACCTAGCAGGCCTCCTGGCGCCTTTGCTTAACTTCCTTCATGTCAGGATGGACCATACTTGAGATTGAGGAGGAGATCCTTGAAAATCAACCAGCTCTCCTGGATCTCTCTGCTCTCCAGGGCTATATCCCATGGGACTCTTCCAACAAAGTTCTTGAACACACCAAAATCTATCCCAAATCAGGGATACAGAGGTCCTAAGAGACCTCCGCAGTCTTCCAGGTTATTGCAGGGCAGACATGAGGTTGCCAGACATTCATGCAATTTAAAGTAGCCTTGGTAGTCATCTGGCCCTAAGCTCACAGACACGGTTTAAGATAACACTCTGTAATGAATTTCCATAATTTGTCTCGGTATCTGCTTTGGATTTCCCCTTTCAAAATAAACAGTTAAACAAAATTTGTATTTTGAACAATGCAGTTTGAGGTAACCTTTTTTCCCCATCAGGAAACCTAGAGGCTCCGTGCTGATCCCATGCTGGTTTCACAAAAAATGCAGCCCCACTAGCTTTGTGAAAGGCATCAATCCTGCAAACCTGCTCAGCTGTGACAATTCTGTGCCATTTAAAATTTAATGCATGCTCAAGGACCTCAAAAATCAGGCCCTGCATCAGATTCTCAGTCCAAGTAGATGTAACCTACTGTCATATTTACATATGTTAATTCTGTCACAGAATGGAGAAGAGCATCTCAGTAATAACTGCACTCATGCTAATAAAACCAAGGCTTCTAGAGAGGATAATTACTCTATGACCTTGCTGCTTCACGGTGAATGACCTTGTAAGATTGGAGAGTAGAGGTGGTTGAAAATGTTCTGGTAGAATGTTTTTCCATTAGAGAATGATCCCAGAACTGGGCCATTGCATAAGAACATATATATTGTCCTGAAGATTTTGACACAAAACCTTGCTTGTTTGAATAACTCTGCAGCTCGCGGATTAATGTGATCACAAAGCTCTGTTTGAACTACTGCATCAGGATTTGAAATGCGTAAGGTACAATATAAAGTTCAAAGCAAGAAGCTAAGAATGGACACTTTCAATAAAGTCATGTCAATGTTTCTCACACTGTTTAATTTGCTCTGTGAAAATTTTTTACTTTTCTCTCCCAACATGAAGAAGGAATGAAAGGTAGAATGTTTTTCATTTTTTACCTAGAGGTACTTAAAGGAGTGTATCACCAAGGCAAAAGACAGACCAACATCTCCTGGATAGGGAAAAAGGTGTCAGTTTAATTATTTTGGACCTCGTTTCAATTTATATAATTAAGGCACTGAGATGATAGCAGTGTTCTCATGGTTTGGGAAGAAATACCTGCATTCTGCAGAGAAAACAGATGTTTTATCAAACTCTGAAGATAATCAGCATATTTACATACACACTTTCATGTTTAACTGCCAATTTCTGTTTCCCAATTAAAGTGGTTTATTTGACTGTTATCTTTAGCTAATTAGTACTTATTTTAGGGAGTGAATACAGAGTAGGTTTCATGGGAAAGTAAACTCATTGGCTCCAAGTAGGTGGAATAGCTTGATGGCTGAAAGAGAATTGCCCCAGATAATGAATTCCTACGTGTTTTGTAATGTAACCTAATGCCTCATACAGCTACTAAACTCCCAGATGGCCCAGCAGAGGCATATACTCATCAGGTGACATATTAGCCAATTTAAAAGATAATTAGTAAGCACCACTCTTTCTGTATTCTTTAAGCATTAGGAAGATTCACATTCCGCTCTTTCATGTACTGGCCTCCAATTCAAAACATATGGAGCAATTTCTTTTTTTTTTTTTCTAGAGGTGCTGCTCTCCTGCTGCTCCCACTGACTTCAGCACATACTTATTTGCTAAAGATGCTGCTGTGCATTTTTGCTAGTGCGGCTTTGTTTTTCCAAGCATCTTCACTTCTTAAGGGAGTCACGCTGTCAGGCTATCTGCCATTGCAGATGCTTGTTCCAGGTTTCAGAGTAGGGACAATTTATTATTATCTTTCTTATATCACCAGTCCTGATGCACTACTTCGCCAAGGCAGGTATGGTAACTACTGGAGGATGTCAGTGCTGTGTAGGTGTTGGCATTAGGACAAGCCAAAAGTTTGATAAAATTATTCACCGAAACCAGGAGGCAGATGAGGAATGTCCGGGAAATGGGTCCAGAGTCTGGTTTAATTCTGAACCATACTATGGATCTGGCTCCTCTGGGTTCCCATCTTTTTAGACAAGCAGATTAGCCCCAACAAACCGAGTGTGTAACGAGGTATAAAGCTGAGGGAGTCTAGCTCTCCCTTAGGATTTAGGCTGGACAGGCTCTGAACCAAAGAGCACAGCTGCTCTGTTCTGGTGTTAAGGAGATTACTAGATCCCTGTCCCCAAAACATCCCAGCCTGATTTCCTTCCCCGAGCAGCAAGCAATGAAGGGTGTGAAGTATTGGGCCAAGTCTATGGGAGGAATGTGCTGGGACCTGGCCCTTCACTATCTGGATTTCGGACAATTTAGCCTGGGTCTGCTTTGCCTCGGGTGCCCAGCCCTACAGTTAATTTCTCCGTAGAATACCCCCATCCATTCTAGCAACTGTTTATAACTTGGACGGGTTTTAAGTATAGTCAACATACATAGAATAGCTGCATATACCGGATTCGGTTGTCTGTCAAAAAAATCTGTTTAGAACTTTTGATCACAGCTGTTCTTTCCTCCATTTTTTTATCCAGTCACTTTTCAGTCATAAACTTCACTTTTTTCCTGTTTGCTCATACCTCAGTCTCAATTTTCTACCATTAAAATCTTGACAGGACAATTGTATAGGTATTATAAATGGGAAATTCCATTTGAATGCATTGTCGTCCACCTACCAGTTAGTCTCATATAAGTGCTTAAGCAGCAGTGTTTAGTAGCAAAATCCTAGAGCCAACCTCTGGATCTGTAATTATTTTATGTTAATGCTTTATACATAATTTGGGCAGACCACAAACACCTCCACCCGTTCGCTCTGTAGGTTGTGGTTTCTGCTGAGTTCAGTGACATGCAGGGGGAGCAGGCGATGATCCCACTCCTCCCCCCCCAAATTCAAGCCCTGGAGCTTTTGCAAGGTGTTTGCATTTCTGGATGGTTTGGCCTCCACTCCAGGTAAAGCACTGCCTGACACCGAAGGGTGTTATTTTCCCAGACTGCGGCAGGGATGGCACCCAGCTGATCAACCGAGGGGTTTCCATGCTTTGTCATTGCTTCTCTTCTTTGTTATATACTTCTACATTTTGATATACAGCAATTTCTTCTAAGCTTTCACAGCTACTCTTCTCCAACAGCCACTAACTGTCCGTCACGGAGTTGTTTATAGCTGGGCAGCCTCCCTTTACAACCCGTGCCCCAACTTTCAAGTCCTTTACTGTTATCCCACACTCAAACCCCACGTCAGACCCAGGGAAGCCCGGTGCCAAACTCCGGTTCACGCGGCAAACTCCCACCACAAGCTGGTAACAAGCCTAGCAGGACACGAGAGGGGCCCGGCAGCGTAAGGCTGAGTTAGCAAAAAGCCTGTGACGGCTCTTACCGGGCTTGCTACCTCTCATAAATGCTTATGAGGAGTAAGGAGTCTTTTCTGTCACAGTGACGTACCAATTCCATACCTTCCCAGTCATTGTAAGGATGGGATTCACGGCCTCTGCCCTTTCCAAACGCTGTATTCAGCAGCTGATCGTTGCACGCGCTGCTGATGTGCAGGGGCTCTTTTTCCCTGCTGGGAAAAAGAGGAAAAATGGTAGAAAGTTCCCTTCCCCACCTTCAGAAGTACCAAACCAGTTCAGCCCCAGTAAATTTCCGTGTGCTGGCGAAGAGCTACCACTGAAATTTCTGTCTCTGTGCCTCCTCTTGGAATAGGTCCCAACTGTAATAACCCAGGTGTCTGTTGCGGATTGCAGAAATGTGGAGAAATATCTGGATTTCATAAGCTGCTGCTTCTGCGCTCCTTCAAATTAAGAACAACCATATAGATCTCTGCGAAATGTTGGGGGGGGGGGGAACGGGACTTTAGGACTTAGAACTGAAATTTGTCACAGCTGTGAATGTATACACAGCCAAGTGTTAAAACCTTGAAAAGGAGATTAAATGTGTAAATGAGAGGCATTTCAAAAAGACAGCAACAGAAGTCTGCACAGCAAAAATTAGGAATACTATGTGAAAGGTGTTATTCTGAAAGAGGGAACTTACAGGTTCCTGTGAATGGGGCAAAGTTGAAACCATAATTAGTCTTGTATACGGGTTAGCAATTTTGCCTATTGAAGGTACATTGTTTATAAAAGCTGGTTTATACTAAGAGTATTGTGCCTATGAAACTCTAATGATAACAGAGTCAATGGCTCAAATATTAGAAGACAAAGTTTTAACTGTGTGTTGGAGAGCACATAGTAATGATTGGACTTACAATTTACAATGAAGTTATGAAACAGGTTTGTTCTCGGATATCTGTGACATTCAAAGGGAAGACTCTTACAGAAGATTTGCTGTCCTTAATGCCTTCAGGGATCTGCCAGAGGTTTTGCATTTTACTGTGCTTATCGAAGTAGGCAGCTTTTGGCCCTGAATCTTGGAGACAGGTTCATTAATAGAAACAACAGTGTTATGCTGACTTCCACCAGCCAAGAATCTGTCTCTTCAGGATGTATTACAGCCTCACATCATGATAGGAAAAAAATATACATCAAAGTCAAATCAAGGTGGCGGAACGGCAATGGGTCTGAGTCCGGCATCATTGCTCAGGAATAGCTCTGACAGGTGCCCAGCGGGTGCTCTCCTTCGGTAGGAGACACAGTATTGACTTCGAAGAGCAAAACCGGCTCTCCCTGAAATCAATAGAGACACCCACGCTGACTTCAGTGGGAGCTGCGTCAGACACCGGTGCCCAGCTCTAAAGTTCAAAGACATTTCATCAATTTTCAGCTAGAGAAAGGGTGCTCAGCAGGACACAGCTCAGGCCTTAGGAGTAGATGTATTTACATCTGGTTGGTGAATAATTCTATATAATGCATATTTTGCGCTACAATATTTATGAATATATGTGGTAGAAGCCTACAAATTGTGTAGTAATGCAGTACCCAGAAGAGTGAGGTAATTTTCAGTGCATCTCAAATAAACTAAGTCGAGAGAAGTTTAGGTAATATTCTGAAAAATCTGTACAGACTACGCTTTCAACATGGCAAGAATTATCTGTAAGATTTAGGGAATAATTATATTCATTAAATTAATGGATGAAAGCTTATATATTGCAGGAGTCTCCTCCTACTCAGCATTCCTATAAATTATAAATAACATTCATTTTCGTGTGACTCCATAGAGAAGACAGTGTCCTTAATCTTCAGATGGATTTCAAGCTTATGCCTTCATTAATCTGAAGAGATGGACTTCCCTTCAGCGTGTTTTTTGGCAAGTAAAAGAAAAGAAAATCTACACATTTTAGGTGGAGAGTAAAAGTGAGGTTTCTTTCCCAGAACTTCTACAATGAAGAAACAGATGTTTTGCGCATTCCTATATAACAAAACTATTTAGAAAGAAAAAGAAATGTACATTTTGCACCCTGCTTCTAATTTACGATTCAGAGGTCATAGCTGCTTTCAATTCAGGACAGCCCAAGAGCTTTGTTGGTTTTGGTTTTGAGCAAATGTATAGGAAAAGCGTTGTAAGTTCAGATCTGAGATCAAGGCAAGATTGGGCTTGATTCTGTGGTGTAGTGACAAAACATACCATTTCTTCGTGTTCTTCCGATGCCCTTTCATGGCTACAACTAATGACGTACGTCATGTAAGATTAGTTGACTTTCCATACAAGACTGTGCTGAACTGAGGCTGGGTTTGAAAGGAGGATCCTTAGGCAAAATTGTCTGTATCTGTGCAAGCCAACAAGGCCCTTCATGTTCCAGAGCTGACCAGTAATTATAACTGTAGGTTCAGATTCAAGTCAAATGATTCAGTATGAAGCACTTAAAAATGTGAAGAGATTATACTTGAGGCTCCATTACTCAATCCCGCTTCCCTCTCCCCCTTCCCCTCCACAGGAGTGCTTTACAACTTTTTTATTATTATTTTCCATTATAAGTGGTGCTTTCTGGTCTCCTTTCCCTTTTTCCTCTCATAACCCCTGAATGTATTACTTTGTTCAGACATTAAAAAGCTGCAAGTATTATAATAAAATTGCTTAAAATCATTGGAAAGAAGCACTGGAGCACAGGACTTTGCATTCCAGATCGTAAAACCAACACAAATAATTTAGTTCAAATTGGGAGGACTGTAACTCAGTGTTCACCAGAGGGGCCTGCTGCTGATCCATATTTTATGGAACGTACATTTTTAATGAATAAGGAACAGCTTTCCATTTCAAAATGGAATGAAATACTGATTGTTCTGTAATTTTAAAAAAAAGGGGGAAAAAGAAAAAGAAATCTCTCGCTGCTCCTGGCTGCAATGCCAGACCTGATTACATGTTTCCCTTGTAGGTCAATTCTATTGCCTCATTTCCCCCCTTCCCCAAAAAGCACCATGCATGCCCTCATTTTTTCCTCCTCCTGCCTCTTACTCCCCCCTCTCCCGACCCCTTTCCCACAGGTACCACCCCAGGACTATTGCTCCTTCCCCCTGAGCCAGGTGCCCACAGCGGTCCCCGGCGGGGTGTTGCCTCCACGTCCAAGGATGGTGGAACAGATTTTCCGTATCAACACTTGTCTCGGCCATCTGTGCTGGACACCTCCACACTTCCACTCCCCGAACAGGGACGTTATTCAGACCCCAGGACCCCCCCTCCATAAATCCACGTGCCCTTCTTTGCCCGGAACCCTTTGGGCAGGGCGGTCTAAAGAGACGATTGTTACCCCGCAGCTGGAACAAGTGGGGTTTGTGCCGTGGGCTTCATCTGTCACTGTGGGTTTATTTTGATTTAAGGTAGCTACTCTACTGTTCTCAGATTGCCTTTCGCTCTTAGAAAGGGTGGTGTAGATTGATGGCATTGGCAAAACAACACAAGGAAAGGCGAACTGCAGATGCCAGCTCCCTGTCTGGCTTGAAGAGAAACTTTCTCCTTTCACAAGCACCGTACAAATGCCCAGTCATCCATTCCCTAACAGGAATAAGGGAGAAATTATCCCGGCATCTGGCTCGTTGCCAGCGTACCGCGGGGATTCACAGACTCTACGTAGCGGCACTGTATTTCGTATATTTTGACTCCCAGGCATTTCTGCGAGAGCCACCGCTGGAGCTCTTGAATCGGCCACGGGCCCTTGCAAAAGGGAAGGGGAGGATTTCGAAGGCCGGTTAACAAGAAACCTTCCTGCAGAAGAAAACCTTTCCAGGGGCTAAAACCAACTGAAATCAAACTTTGCTTCGCCAGGCAGCAACGCCGCTCCTCTGCCTCCCTCTAGTGAACTGGCAGCGCCCGGGACAGACAGGGAAAACTTTTGTGTGTGGATTTTGCTCTGTAGCTCTCCTCGTACTCTTTGCTTTCCCTTCGCAGAAGTAGGGGTGATTAAGCCTTTCCCGGTGATTGCAAAACTCCAGGTGTTCGAAAAAGAAAAATCACTCCATAGTTAGTGCTCCTAATAAACCGTAAGCAAGATGAATGAATTAATAAATTCTGACGACAGCATCCAGGCAGCCGTTGTCAGTCCTGTATTAAATCTGACTAGTAAATGGGATACGGTTATTCCACTTTAAAGAGTATCTTGGAAGATGTTTGGATCAGGTCTCTCTGTCAGCTGCATCTCAATTAATTTTGCATTATAGGAAGTAGCAGTACGGAGACCGGCAGCCAATGCAATTATTTGCATCCTCCTAACGCAATCTTCTGGTGCAACAGCACGTCAAAAATAGTAATTCACATTAGGTGAGTCATATGCCTTTCCTTTAAAATGTAGACAGTATGTGTATACGGCCATGCAGCACCCTAAGACTACTGCAGTCCTACTGGTTTAAAGCCAACATTACTTTACTGGTTTAAAGCCATCATCACTTTAAAATTAATTTAAAGCTTCATATCTGACCAGCAAGTACAGCACGTGAGACATTTTCCATCCTCCACCAATAAAACACTCATTCTAATCTCCAGGTCTATATTCTCTTTTTTTTACAGCAAAGCCAAAGGCAGAGTCTGACTTCTTGCATTTGATGGATGTTCTTGCTGGAGCAGGGAAGTAAGAAGCCGCCTTGCAAACTCCCCAGCTGCTGCGAGGTCCAGCTCTCTGTTTCGGACTGGTCCTTCCTTCATGCACTGAGTTGCCAGTCGTTCACTCTAACGAGCACGCCCGTCAGTCACGTTTCAACAGTCCCACACAGAGGGCATTTGGTTTTATCTTTACATCCTACAGAAGCGCAGTATTTTTCTAAGACAATAAATTTGAAATCAAGAGGGAACACTTAACCAGTTCCACAAGGTGGTATCTCTCTCCCTGACCAAATGTGTGATTAATATATAGCAGGTGAGAAAGTGAGTCCCAAGAGGGTGATGATGGAAGACTAATGCTACCTTTACATCATGGTTAATCTGTAACAAGAATCCATTTAAGCCTGGAGATTTGATGAGCCTTCTCAATTTGTGCATTTATTCAGCTACAGATTGATTCTAAAATATGTTAGCTGGCCCTTTTGAGGACAAGTGGTTCTTCTAATCAGTTCCACCACAAAACTAGATACTGTTTACATACTATAACTGCAGGCATCCTTGACTTCTGCAGATTTGCATTCCACAGATCTCTGTTCCTTTTTTCTTCTGGCACTGTTATGGCATTATAGAAGCAGAAGACTTGTCTGCCAGCATTACTGATGCTTTTCTTCTTTTTTTTTTACTGTTGCTCTCAGCTCTGTGTATTCCTGACATGCACAAGATTTGTTAGAAACATGCTCACTAATTGGTGTTACTGGTTTTCTCTGCCGCAGGGTGTATTGTGAGAATGTACATTTTAGAGAGAAATAGGAAATCAATGACTTTCTAGCAGTCTATACACTGTTTTCAAATATCTTCTACCTTGCATCCAATTCAACATCCCAGAGGAGGCAAGAAACTTGGGTGGAAAATCAGTGGAAATAATGTTACTAACTGCAATACTGTATGTTACATATATCATGTGCACATAATATGTATATAGATAGAGTTTTATATATGTATATACTTAGCTCCTCTTCCTTCCAGGAGAATCCCAGCATGGTGGCAAATTCCTGCACTGGTTTTGCCAGTGCTGTAGTGGGGCTTGGAGCTGCTCAAATCCCCAGTATGAGGCAGTACCTGCCCTAGGATGTCTAAAGACAAAGGACACAACTTGAGATAAAAATCACAAAGAGGCGAAATGGTGCTCCTCCGATTTCCAAACTGTGTCGCCAGACAAGGTCATGAGTCAAATCAGGTGGGATCTGCAAGAAGTTCAACCAGCTGTACTGGTATTTCAGATAATGATTGAAAGGAGACAGAAAAGCAGTGATTTATTATCCATGTCTCAAATTTCAGCTTCTAAAAATGACAAGTTCCTGTTTTCTGTGACACATGAATAATAAACATTGTGTCTCCTTTTCCCATGCTGGGGCAGCAGGTTAGCTCTGGCTCACAAGAAAAAAAAAAAATCCTCCTATTAGGTAACGAACATCATGACCTGCCACTCTCAGCACCTATTAGTCACAAGGGAGAGGATTCCTTAAGCGCTGTATTAGTTAATTCAGCAACCAGCAGTAGAATAGACAGGACAGTGGTTTTTGCATGTAAATAGATCCGAGCTGATTGCTTTTAGGTCTGTAGCTAATTAGGAAGTCTGGAAACCTTTGATACTAAGCTACTAACCTCAAGAGAAAATCATTGCAAGAGAAGACATTACAGAAATCTATACCCAGCTGTGAGTGTTGGGTATGGCTAGCAAAGCTGTTACCCTGTGCTGCTGGTCTCCCTCTGCCTCGCACGGGTAAAACCAGAGAATGGCAGATGAAAACCTTCCCCAGCCCTTTTTCAGGAGCAAGCCACTTAATTGTTTGTCCGGCAGGTGGAACCCTCCTACTTCTTTTGCTCCTACAAAGTCACTCGAAAGCAAAAGGCAGCCAGCCCGGGTTCTCCCAGTGCCCCGCTCTCCCTCCCCATCTCTGCTCCCACTATCACTACCCCCAAGAGATATATAGGACCTTTCAAAAAAAAAAAAAAAAAAAAAGGGAGATAAAGTTATTTCCCGTGGGCTGCGGTTCATTGCCCAGCCACAAACGAAACTCTGAAATACTATAAAAATAGAATGAGCTGTTAAGCTCTTTTGGTAAATGTGTGTTTGCTTTCCCTCCTGTCTGTGGGTCCGGAGGTCACTTATGAAGCTGTATGTTATTAGCCAGAAAGGATTCACACTGACCACATCCGTGTTTCCCCAGCTTACCTACGTGTCTCTCAGGCATCTTCTTTTCCAACAGCTCCTCAGGTCCCACGGGGGGGGGATGCTTTGGCTTGTCCCCTCCGAGCACGCAGCCCCCACCGACCGTCACAGCCCCATCCACAAGGTCTCCTGCTCTGCAAGACTGGTTGCAGCCGGAGAGCGAGGCTGAGGGGGGTTTTTTGGGAAACGTGGGGTTGCACGTCAGAAGGGGGGGGTGCCAGCTCTACACTCCGAATAGATGAAGTTAAGGGCTGGCTGAGGAGGAACACGAAGCAGGACCCCGTCGGGTTCCCCCAAAACTCCTTGTGATTCAAGGACTATCTGGTCAAAGAGCTCTAGGACACTGATTAGAGCTTTAGCATTTAAAGCCTGAACATTTGACACCTTTCACACAGAGTTTCTTATTTAAGCACAGCTTTAGCCAAGTGGTTTTTCAATATTGTTTCTTTATTATTACTTTGCTTTCTCACTGTCTTTTTCCATGTTCCACACAGGGATTGACTCACTTTTCTTCCTTCAAACACATCACGTTATCAGAACGTTCATTCTGCTTGTCACTATAGAGTTATTTGATTGGTTAGCATAAAATTTGATTGGTTAGCATCAATTCTTTCCCTTGACATTTTCACCTGTCAATTAATTGCTAATTGGTGCTTCTGCTAAGCCCTTTCTTCAGTCAAGGTGAATTTTTTTTTTCCTTTTTCTTTAACTTTGTATGTAAAACAGTCCCTCTTACCTCTGGTGTCACTCTAACCATGTGGAACCACCAAGGCCCAGAGCCAACAGAGTCCCGTGGGAAGAGAGCTGCCACTTCCCAGCACCTGATGTATGTCCTCACATCCCCCCTTTCCCCTCCATCCAGCTGCACGTTCTACCAGCCTTTTCTTTTTAAGCTAAATTACATTGCAAATGCTTACCTCTACATCCTCTTTGCTTTTAGCATTACTGCTCCAGAGGTTTTGCCTTCCCATTGCGTACACGTGTGTCAGCTTAATTTTTCTCCAGCTGGATTAGCTTCATGTTTCCAAGTTCATCATCACTCCTTCCCCCAGAGTACTTGCAACTGCTCCCCAGTCTCCTTTCTGTGAAGCTCTATCGCTCCTAAGGGCTTCACTGTTTAATGCTCCTACTCCTCTTTTTCTGTTTAACTTTCTTCTCTGAGACAGATCCGTCATTTCCTGGCATGCCTCAAAAGAATAGAAAATGTAAAGAATGAGAGACACAAGTTTGAAGCTCTTTTGGAATTTTTGCTTCATTATTCATTGCTCTTCAGGAGCTAACACTTTGGTTTTAGATATTGAATTCAGATTGCCTCCACAACTACACTTAAACACATACCATACAGAAGTATGCTTTATATAGTCTTATATAAAAATTCTTGTTTTCTTTTTAGATGTTTAGTTTACTATGATTTTTTTTCTGCATTGTCACTGCAAATTATTTTGTGTTTTATTACAGTGGGCTATCGTTTATACCTTGCTATAAGGTATTTATATTTTTCTCATAAAATAAACAGGAAAGGCAGCACACCTAACTTCATCCTGCTCTGACTATCTTCCCTTTTTCATTTCCCAAACTTTTTTTTTTTGAAACTTGAAAATCTGAAATAATAGTGCTACATCTTCATCATTTGGTGAGGAGACTTTTCACTTCCAGTCTCTGATGTTTTCTGACTGACCGATGGCTGGACCTGAATTCCCACTGTATTCCAAGAGGGAGTCTTAAGAAACTCATGTTACCAACATTACTCAAACGAAAAGGTATTTTCTGAGGAAAAATGTATATTCACATTTGTATATTCAATTAAAGATGATATGTATTTCATGAAAAAAAAAGTATATTCGAGACATACAGGAGCTGTATCAAAACTCATCTGAAATTATTAAATTCTGAGGACCCAGAAAACCTCCACCATCCTCTGCCCCAAATGACCACAAGACTCTGAGCATGAGCACACCAGGTCTCCTGCCCGCTTGGCTTCCAGTTCTTTGTTGATGCAGCCAGCTCCGACCCTCTATTTTTTTTCTTTTGGCATTTCTATGAGTTTTGAACTTGTAAAAGGTCTCTAACTGGCAGCATCAGAAATGGGACATAGGTATTTATTCTCATAACAAGCCTAGCACGAGTAGCAGCACCAGTGCTGCTCTGATGCTGGCTCTACTACAGAAAGAACAGGTCCAGTTTCCCCCTTCTATGACAGTGCATAAGTCATCTCAAGTCCAGAGGGAGGTGCACCACATAAACAAACGAAAAGCACAGCCCGCTACCACGAAAGCTAAATATATCCTTAGAATATGTCATCAAAGTAATGGTGTCTCTGCAGAGGCTGAAGTCGCTTGCCAGGGAAAGGAAGAGCCACACATGACAGCTGGCAGGCCCATCGTTTGGGTTATGAGCACAAGAATAAGGTACTACAGCATAAAGATATCGATTTGTAACACGTCAGCTCCGTTGTGGTAACTGCTTGTGTTTACCACCAGATAATTGAGAGGCAGCTTATTCCCAAGGGAAACTGCAATCAAGTTGCCCCTCATTTACCAGTGAGGCAGGATATGCCGATAAGCAATAGCAGCGGAATAGCTAATAGTAAATCCACCGCCTCCTGTATGTGGTGTCCATGCCCATAAAGATCTTCTGAGGTGTGTACAAAGTCCTTGACGATTAGGATATATGAGAGTCTAACCTGAACTGGAGGCAAGTGCCCATCTTCAGTAGCCAGTTCTGGATGTAGTTTTGTTCTGAGGTCCGTGAAGGCTGACGTTGAGAGCATCAGCTCATTCGTAGCAGTCACATAATGTTTGCAATATGTTAATACCTTCTGCCTACAGTAGGTCTGAATTGTGAATTGGAAGCAAAACAATTTTCCCAGATTATCCCTTGCTCTTTCCTAGCTTATTTTGCTGTAAATAGTTGTTTTCTGTGATTTGGTTTGGAGGCAGGGGACAAAGTAAATAGTGTTGTTCTGTCCTTTTTTCCTTTCCACCTGTGGATATAGAATATATTTGGAGACATCCAAACCCATTATTCATGCAGGCAGTGAAACGCTGGGTTTGTGGCGAGTAAAGCTATATACAAATCACAATCTTGATTTTTCCAACAGTCTCCTCTGGTTTTCCCACAAGAAAGATCCAATACGGCACATCTGTATGACCTTGTTAGCCCAGTACCAGCTGGGATAAAGGGCTTAAAAATCTGGTCCTATTTTTCACAGTGCTGCTTCTAAATAAAAGGTCCGAGGAAGGAGTGAAAACTATTCTCCTCTTCTCTTTGCTCTCCTCGAATGAGCCAAGGAACAGAAGCCATGTGAGAGCATCTCTGGTAAGAGAATTAAAGAGTGAACTTCCCATCCACGGCCCCTCGCGCCCACGCGGGGAAAGGAAGCCCTGTTTCCCCCAAACGCTGGGGAGAGGTGACAAGTGTTTTGTTTGCCCACCAGCTCCACGGGAGGTCATCACTCCGTGACACTGCAGGAGCAGCTCCCCTTCCCTGAGCTGCGGGTGCTGCTTGGTGAGTAATTGCCTTCGCTAATTCCGGGCTTTTCACGCTCCGGCAGATATCGTACACTTAGCTGTAATCTTGACTCGTCTCAAGTGGCTCTTCTCACACAAAAGGTCTGGAATCGCAGTACCTTTGAGCCTCTCCTTTCTTTTTCTGTTCCTGGAGGAGTTTGAGATGCAGCCGGAGGCGGCGGTGCCTCGTGTTCCTCGGTGAGGGACTCACCTCGTCCCCAGGCTCAAGGCTGTAGATGTAGAGCTGACCTCTGCAGACACCATCCTGCAATATCACGTCCAAACTACATCGCACACAAAAGCCCTTTCAGCCTGTCAGACTCACAGAAGTCTTCTTTGGGGTCCAAAATCCAAGCTAGCAGCAGGATGAAAGGATCTGTGAGAGCATCTCCAGTTGCTCCCACTTGCTCCCAGTGCCTCTAGTACCTCATTGCTGCCCCGTGCAGGGCCTTGTCTGCAAGTAGATGTGGCAAATCCAATGGAATTATCTCAGAGATTGTATAGGAATGCAGTATTTCACAACTTTGGGGGAGTTATACTGCAGTCCCAGAAACAAAATGGACAGACATAAAAGTAATCACATCAGTACCCCTCCTCTGTTTTAATTCAATTTCAGTACCTCAGAGCAAACATCTAATGATTATTACTCAGTACTGTTACTGCAGGAGACTGGTATTTCCAAAACCATCTAATGCCCAGGGCTCTACCTTAAAAAACATCAGGATTCTGGGGCCAAAATTTCCCTCTTTGTCATGAATAGAGGACAAAATAGACGAGACAACAGGGTATTTGTTCAGAAAAAAACATTTGTAAGAAACATAAACAAGTGAAACATTTTGCAAGGCTAGATGCCATTGACAGATTAGATAGTCAAGATTTCTACCTGGGGAAAAAAAAATACTCTAAACCAGCTTTGCCTCCTATGCCAAATAAAAGCTGAAGAAATCACCAGGTGGCTAGAAAAAAAATGAATTTTCCAGAAATTTGGGGAATTGTCAAAGCAGCTGAATTATCCCAGTGGAGTTTGGAAGGTACCTACATTTACCCGGCTGGGAGTTAATCACAGCTCTCTTAGCCGCTTCCCACCTCCATGAATATAAACCAGATAAACAACCAGATCCAGTGTCACACACTAACCACTCACCCTTCTCACCACCTCCAAGGTCTGAACCTCCGTTAGGAAACCATTTTATGATACCGAGACATTCATTCTCACCTCTGTTGAGTGTTGCACGTCCCTGACAGAAAAGCAGCGTGGATTTTTCGGGGGTACCCCACTGATGAGATCACACCTATTAACAGGCGGGCAGCTCTGTAATGGGGTTTTAGCAAATCAAGGAACTCTGCGACCTGCTCAGGGATGTGGGGGGTGTAGGGGAGGGATGGGGAGCTCTTCTGCTTGAGGCAAAAGCATCTCTGCCTGGGGAGGTGGGAGCCTTGCCAAGGGCAGGGGGCAGCTGTCCTGCCCGGGGCAGGAAAATAAAAAAGAGGGAAGGTCCGGCTGTAGGGGCACAGGGACGGAGTGACAGTGCCAGAGGCACGGCGGAGGGACAGGCAGGCAGGGAAGCGGCTCTCCCACCCAGCTCTCCTCTGCGCCTCCATCCCTTGCTGCCGAGCCCAGCTTTCCCAGACAATTCCTATTACCACCCGGTGATTTATAGCCATCTCTCTCCCAGATGAACCGGAACACACGTCTCTTCTGATGGACTGCGTTCTGCAAAGTGTGAGGTTTTACAGTACAGCTGCTATGTGTTATGCCCCACAAAGCAAATGGGGGAATGTTTATATGGTTTTTTTAATACAACAAAAATACTTCCCCAGATGCTCTTGAGTGAACATGTTGCTAATGGGAGCGTGTTCAGCTTTCGAGAATAAAATGCCTTTAGAAAAGAGAGAAAATATTAAAAAGCTCAAGAATCAAAGCTGATTTTTTAAAAGTAAAACCAGCTTTCAACTGCATCCGTGATTCTTTCTTCTCACAACCGCTCTGAAATCTGCATTACAATATTGCTCATTAGCTCCTTCTTCTTAAAATTTAGAATTGCCTACAGGAGATGGGTGATACTAGCTGGGTAGGTTCAGCACAGCAATGGAGAGCAAGCAGTGCCCTTCCATGTGAGCAGGCACGTTGTATGCTCACAGTTGAATATACGTCCCGCGAATGGGCTGGAAGCTGAGTCAAATATTAAACAACACAAGTTCTAACACTCAGGTGTTGGATGAAAACTTTGCTCTAGTTATTTCAAAGGTTATATGAGCATCCTTCTTAAATGTCCGTAAGGCCATTTCCATTTGTACAGCTGGTTTACTGGGAAGTGTTAATAGATGCCAGGAAGTCAGACCATTTGTTGTGAAGTGCATCTCCTTAAAATGCTTCCTTAAATTGGAATTAAACAGATTACCACAATCAATTCCTGGATATATAACTTGATGCATGTTCCTATTGATTCTCAGTCTCACTGAAATGAAGGAAGCATATTTCATTGTGAAGAATAAGATATCTAAAAGAATTTGAGAATCACCAAGTGTATCTTGACCACTTTAGAGCAAATGCTTTCTTGACAGTCCATTTTAGGAAGAGGCCGCTTTCACATTTCCATGTGATCGAACAACTATAACTTGTCAATTTTTTTGTGATCCACAGACACTTGACCCTTCCTGCCACAATCACCAGGTTACTTTTCTTGACTGAGAAATGCTTATGATATTATGTGCTAAAGAGCTATTTTCACCACAGTTGGCAATTGCCGTTATTAACGCACCTTTACTGACCATCTTTGCCAGCTGCCCTCCTTGTATTTTGTCATGTGGGTTATCAACATGCAGGCTGCTTCTCCCCTGGTCCACTGCTCTGCTTTTATCATAGAATTGAATCTAAAGGACACACATTCCTGCTCTTGTGCTCAGCCCGCTAAATCCCCTTCCACGATTTTTTTTTTTTCCTAGTGAAATGAGGCTACTCCCACTTAACTTCTTTGGAATTCTGTAATACTTTCCAGGCTTAGAAAGTATGTCTAGAATAAAAATATCTAGCTATTAAATATAAATTAGTAGCTTGCTTTGAAATGTATATATGTGCTACTAAAAACCATCATTCTCAAGCATTTACTAGAATGTGCAGTATATATATATATGGTATTTTATGGCTGCTAACAAAGAATTTTAATTAGAAAGATGCTTAAAATTTCTCAAGTTTCTAGATAATGTTCGTATGATTAACTTCTCTATTGAGCTATCTTGCAATAAATTCTAGGCTCCACTGAAAAAAAATAGCAAAATTGACACTGAATTCAATAGAGAAAATATATCAATATTTAATTTTTAGCTGTATATACTGAGGCACACAAAATGCAAAAAACAAAAAGGGAGAAAAAAGGAATTAAAATTATAAACCAACTGCAAGTCATATAGCTATTCGATACAGCTGCAAAAGGAAAAGCACCATTCTGACAAATATTAAAACAAGATTACAGACTCTGAGATACTGAAATAACCCACCTGATTGATAGACTCAGCTCTGATGATAGTAACCTTACTGGAGCACTACATTTTGCTTTAGGCACAAAATTTTGAGGAAGATAAGAAGTCATTGAAGAGAGAAAAGCAGAGAATGACCAAAGGCCATATGACTTTACTTATGAGGAAAACAAGCATAAATTAAAATTATTACAAAAGAAGAAGGAGATGACCGCATTACAGTACATAAAAAGTTGTCTTAGGAAGGAAGAACTTCCTTTTCACCGGTGGGCAGCAATGTGCTTAAATAACAAAAATTAAGCTTATGTTTAGACATTAGAGAACAGATTCTAATAGTAGACCCAGGCCCTGGAATAGATTGCCTGGAGATGTTGTCAAATCATTGACGGATCTTTGGGCAGACATTGCCCAAATATTTTTCAGAGGAGATTTAGGTATAATTAATCCTACCTTGCAGAAAGGCATGGAATTTTTTTTGAATTTTGGCCACATTTCTTCCTTTGATTTTATGCTCTTAATTTTAAACATAATCTTAACACTTGTTAGCTTCAGTGGGTTTTTGGTTTGTACTAAAATGGTTCTGTGAATTGAGACAAACCTTGAAAAAGTAAATTAATTTTTAAACTTATGGATGCCAGGCATTCAATATCAAAGAGCATTTTTGAAGATTTCCTATTCAATACCATTTTCAGGTGGCACTAAAGGAATTAGGTGATCAGCTGCTACTAAATTTGACCAGATCTATGTGTTGAACCTCCTCAGAACAAACCAGTTCTAAGAGGTACTTAACCACATTTGAAGATTTTTTTTTTGTTAAGAGCAATTCCTACCAATTCAGAAGCTAAAGGCTAAACCAGAATGGAAAACAGACTAAATGGCCTCTTGGAGTGCCTTCTTGTAAACATACCTTTACAAATAAGATTATATTATAATCTTTATATGCTTGCTTCTACTGCTGGCTGCTTGCTCCTGATAGCTTCATGGGCTGCAGGAACATTTGCGTTTCCCAGGCTGTGTTCATACCTTGAACAGAGATAGGGCTTTGTCTCCAAACTTCATTTGGATACCTTCACCATCACTAAATTGTGTACAAAGAACCCAAACTTCAGGTAATGTATGTCAACAAAGTACCGAGAATGCCATGGAAGCATGGTAATTCAGAGCAGTGGAAGATCTGGTCTAAAACTGTAATTGAATGGGGGAAAGGGCTCTGCTCAGATTTACAAATCTTGCATAGAGTAGTAGGATTACTGTTTTCATTTAGCATTTTAGTGTTTTTATAGGCAGGGATAAAAGTCCTTCTGTAAGCAAACCTATTTGATAAGAATAATCTCTTGATTAATATGTCCCCTACAAATTTATTTGCATCTCAGATTTTGAGAATGGTGTGTACATAATCATTTGAGTTACTGCCACAGCCTCTGTTTGCTCAATTGATTGCCTTGTTATTGTTTTTCTGTCTGCTCACCTATACAAGTGAAATTACCTTGCCCTTTTCTCTTTTCTGCCTGTTTTCTCAGATCATTTAACAATGAGCTACATTTTCCATGTAGCTCTTTCAAAAGAGATGAAAAAGGGGAAAAGTATGGGGGGAGGGACAGAAAATTGAAAAGTCAGCGTCAGATCTGTATGAAGTAATTTCCTTGCTGACAGTGATTTTGCTCGGTCTTTCAAAAAATCATTGTGTTCATGGTTACATTAATTTCACTGTTTCTGTGGGGTCATACTTCAGTGATTCATTACGGCAGTTTAGCTTTATTTCAATTTGGAAATGCTGAGATTGTATTTCTCTTTGGAAAAAAAAAGATATATAAAGATAAAACAAAACTTTTTTTTTTGTTATAGTTACCATTAAAATGCACTGGAAATTACAAGAAGCGATTAAATCATTCAACTCCCACTTCTTTGACCTTTTTTTAAAAAATATTATTTACAGCAATATCGCCACCTTATTCCTGAATAACCAAAATTGCGTGCAGTAGACTGCAGCGAGGGCCTTCTTGAACTCTACTACTGGGTCTGTGCCGGATTGTAGCCCAGACAACATGTCTGCTCAGGGGATACTCATACTTTGACATCACCTCCATATACCGCAGGTTGGGGTGCTGGGTCCGGTGGTTGCTGCGTACCCCGCTCACTGACCAAGAGCATGGGTAAGGGAACGGCACGTACCCAACACCAACTCTCCAGGTTCGTCATTTCTGCTTTTTGTCCCATAGCAGATGGGAGCAAAGCCAGAGCCAAAGTGGAAGCACATCTGCCTGAGGAGGGATTCCTTCCCTTCGCTGTGCCCCACGATGACACCCGTGCCTCTGCCCTGACCTGAGCAGCTTGCGTGCTCACGGTCTGACACGTGCGAGGCGTGAACTCCGTAGGCTTAACCAAATAGTAAGCATTCAGTTCCCTGAGTGGTAACACGTTAGTCTGTAAATTATCTATGCCACCAAATTGTAAATGCTAGCTGAAGAGTACATTGTGCTGTGGGCAGTATTTAGGACAACCATAAATAAACAGCTGACTTTTTTTTTTTTTTTTAATACATCTGTCACCTACACAGCGCACTGGTATAGGGCAGTACAATACCATTTAACTTCATCGAATCAGCTTTCAGTGTTGCAGGCCTGACACATAAAATAAGAATAGTTCTGTGGTCTGCGACTCTTCCCTCTGTGCGAGTGAACTAGGAATAAATAGAATGAGGAACAAAGCAGGAGGGGGAATGGCCCCTCAGCGTAGGCCGGCTATTGAAGAGTGGGATGCAGTCTAGACATAAAATAAGATTGTCACAAAGAATTTCCCCTGAAGCAATGTAGAAGCAGGGAACCAAAATGTGGCCATTGCTTTTTCTTGATCTGCTGTTATTACAGCACAGCTATGCCCTACTCTGCAATGAGAGGAAATAATATTGTTAGGAGGAGAATCACATAAAGAGGAAGAGAGGAGAAGAGAGGAGCGGGGGGGGAGAGGAGAGGAGAGGAGAGGAGAGGAGAGGAGAGGAGAGGAGAGGAGAGGAGAGGAGAGGAGAGGAGAGGAG
>JANXJC010000059.1:4144388-4159312 GCA_027564655.1 Leptodon cayanensis | reverse complement strand
GAGAGGAGCGGGGGGGGAGAGGAGAGGAGAGGAGAGGAGAGGAGAGGAGAGGAGAGGAGAGGAGAGGAGAGGAGAAGACAAAAACCTGCTCCATGATCCCTGATGTCCCCAGGTGGGTCTAAATTCTGTGGCAGGAATTGTAGAGGTGCTCTGGGTAACAGAATGGAAATGCCATAGCAACTTCCTTATTATAAAGAAGTAATATATTTCCAGTATTAAATGTGAGATTTATGAACACATCAAGTGGGACAGTGGGCTTTTTCCATTTGCAAAAGAAAAAATAAATGTTTCTTGTACTTTGGGTCATTATCAGATTTCCAGTTTTAAGCATACCATAGACATTAGTAAAATCTCCGGCACTATAAATAAGTGTTCCTGACTATGGCAAACATGGCAACACATTATCCAATCCTTTCTACATGAAGAAATTTGTTTGCACTGGGTTTACATAACAAGGTTTTAGTAGCGGGTGGGCAATCAAAATCTGATGGTATCAGAAAAGCAGATGACTGCATCAGAGAAACTTGCCTCTTGCCAGAGGAAACGCTGAAAGTTATGACAATTGCACGGCCTCCTTTCTGGCATATAAGGAGTTTAGTCAACAGCTTTGAACTGTGGGTTAAGCACCTCAACTTAATTTACCGAAATGATTTTTCATTCACTAATTTGGATGGAGGGGGGCAGAGAGGAGGGTGAAAAGGAGTGCGTGCTGTATAACTTCTGGCAGTGAATGGAAGTGCCTACAGAAAGAGATTAATCATGTAAAATTTCCCTGAAGAGTGAAGGAGACAGAGATCTTAGTAGACGCTCCAGTCCCATCTCTAGAGGAAACCATCTGTCTTCCTTGGTTGTATACATAGCCTAGGAAAAACTCAACTTTTGGCTCAAGTAGCTCTGTCAGATGCCTAAAATTGGGTAGCACATTTTCAGCCTTCACCTTCAGTCTTTATAATTTATCCACTTCATTGGATGAGTTTAGAGCATCCTTCCCATTTCCTGAAGCAGAACTGTTGCTTCAGGCTGTCTGCAGATTCAAGAGGGCAATACTACATTAATTTTTTCTGCATTTGATTTTCATTGGAGTAATAGGAAGAAGAGGTTTCATTCTAAGCAGACCCTTAATCCAAAAGAGGGAGTTTTAAATACTTTTCCTTTAAACACCTCTATGCTATAACGTAAATTTTATCTCTATCTTCTCACTCTATTTTTCCTGTATCAATAGTAAATACCTAAAAAAAAAAGTAGTTGAATTGAGACATATTTTTCAGCTTTCAGTGTCTCTTGAGTCATTTCATTTGTTTTGACTAAAATTTTTTAGTGGAAGAGATGTTGAAAAATCATATAAACTAGTGAAGTATAACCAGCACCCAAGATAGTGAGGAGAATGTGAAGCTAAATTAGTTATGGTCTCATATATAATACTTTTGTCAGAGGCTTATATTTGAGATATAAAATGCATACAAAGAAAGTTTAATGTGTAGACTTTTGCCATTAGGTTGTATTTCAGTATGAATGGAAGTATTCAAACAAGTCAGATACTATTTATCATCTGATGGCATATCCTCCAGGCAAGTGTGGGGTTCTGTGGGGCTTCCCAGCAGCCTCCCCACCCCTAGATATTTAATCCTCCCAAAGACATTGGCACTTCTGGATGCTTGCCCAGTTGCTTGCATGCTGCTTAGTGTCAGTGTTCAAGGGCTCCGTCTGGATAAAAACAGGCATCTGCAGTGAATGTGTCTACTTCTGAAGCAGTTCCCCTGGTGTCCCTTTTTAACCCCTGGGAAGAAGCAGAGTGCAGTTTGTCTTGTCCTTAGCAGATGTCTTCAAATATTCAGGTGACGTGCACCCTTCACTTCAGGTGAACACACACTTCACTGCCCATAACGGGAGTCTGGAGTGACCAGCTCACATGAAGATGCCCATGATGGTGGTGTCTGAAGCTAGGTAAGAAAGTTTGGGTTTTTGTTAAAACTGTCACAGCTGAACCACAGCCACTACCTACTGCCACCACAGTACCTGGGTTTGATACAGGCTTTCAACCCACCTAATGGGAAATTTATTTCCCAAGTCATTCTTGGATCAGAATCATGAGAACTTAATGCTATTGACAGGATTTGGGGTTTGTTTTTTTGATGTTTGTTTGTTTTAAATAAATGCAGTGTCACATGTAAATGCAGCTTTGATGTTTCTGTTTTGTGGGAGTCTAGCCTACCTCCCAGTGAGTCTGTCCAGTGTTATTCTTCTCCACGGGAAGGGAGGAAGAGAACAAAATAGCCTGTTAATTTGACTAATGTTGTCATCTGATGTTGCTCAGGAACCTTTGCAGTTCAGTTGCCTAGTAGTGATCTAGTCCATAATAACTGAACGGTTGTTACCTAACAAGTAGTGGAGTCTTGACTACTATTACTTGCTCAGAGATGCTCCCTATCGTATTTCAAGAGTATCTGCAATATGCCAGACTGAAAAACAAGGGAAAATACAGTCCTACCTCAAAGAGTTAACAGTGTCAGAGTAGCTGCTTTAGCCGGTAAAGCATGATTTGCTTCATTTTTCATTGCAGTGTCTATTCTGAGGTCTTAGAACCCATGAGACCTTCGCAGGCAGCAATCTTTCTCTCCTTGCTCCCAACGCGCGGGTTATCGGGGTGACTGGAGTTGATCTGTGATGCCGGGGGTAGGCTAAGATTTGCTTTAGGGCCACCAGTCCCTTGGGAGACTTTGGCCAGTCCATGGGCCCGTGTCCCGGGAGCCGACTGGGAGCCGGCCGTCACCGCGGCCTCTGTCCATGGTGCTGATCACCGCCCCCCGCCCGGAGCCTCTTCCCCAGGCGGCAACAGGGAGGGGGAGGGCAAGTAAAAATAATAGTTTTACTGGGAAGTCAGTGAAATGATGGGGCTGAAAAATGTATAAATTAATTTAAATAATCTATATTAATTCTCATAAATACAAGAATTGATAATTACCAAGACGCTTAATAATTAATACGGTAGTATAAATATCAACGTAATTCCTTGAGCCAATTTGTATGTCTTGGAACGCCAGCACAAAACCCACCTCCAAACTACAAAAAGAAGTTAAAAAAAATCAGGAAAATTAATGAACAAAGATAAATATGTGCCTTTCAGTTTTCTTCCATATGCTGATATTTTGGATTACCCTAAGCAGAGAGGGAGAGATTGCATTTCGAATACTTACATGCAAATGCATTTCAAACCAGTATACAGCCATAAAGCACATATATCAAAACACTAAGTCAGAGTCAGAAGGCAAGCGGGAAGGGCTACTGAGTTCCAGAATAACCCCTCATTTGTTGTGATAAGTTTCACTAGTTTTGTGTGTAAAAGCCTTCTTTTTATATTGTTTGCAAGTTACTTCAGGTTTGCTATCTTCTGCTAAAGAACACAAGGTCTTTTTCGTGTTCTCATTACGTCTAACAGCTGCAGGATAGATAGCCTGTATACCACAGAGCATGTAATAAATAATGAATCACTTTGAAACATTGCTTTCATGAAAAGTCACATACAAATATGATGTTTACTTGTAATTTGTTTAAGTTATAAAAACACTAGCTGAAAGGGTGACTTCTCAATAAATCTGCTAGAGTACTGCGTAATGGAGCCTAGCTTCTTTTCTTTTCTTATGGTTTAATTTTTCACCTCAGCTAATTTATGAGCCCTTTCCAAAATCATGCTTCAAAGCACATTTTTAGCAAATTCCCCAAGTGAAATGCATCTATGGAATTGTCACTGGGTTCACTTACATTTTTAATATCGTTTTTTTCCCAGTTTCAATTTCAATGAACAAGTCATAGAAAAATACCAGCTTTCATGCTATTTGCATTTTCTTCCCAAATGTGTCAAAGCACTAATACCTTAAGGATTCGTTCACAAATGTGAGCTTAGTTATTTTAATTTTTCATAAATAAAGCAATAGAAGTAGTTATTCTAATTAAAAATGGACTGAATGAAAACTGCCAAAGAAAGTTGTTCTGACAGTGTCAGTTGCACCACTCCTTTAGTAACAATTACACATTTTAAACTATTTAAGCTTCTTACAGACCCACAAACAAGTTTAACAAGGCTCTGCAAGCTTCCTTCGTTCTTGGTCTGCTATGACCCAGGTCTGCAGGAACCACAGATCTTAAAAGGTCGTGTGCTCCTTTCCTTGACTACATCAAGATTAGCAACTGACAGCAATAATGACTGTGAAGCATGGGCTTTTGACACACAGAGAACACAGAACGCCTTTGCAAACTGTACCAAAAGGCCAAGGAGATAAGTAGCTGTAGGTACAAGATTTTATGGCCAACATTGGCCACTCCAATCCCAAAGTCTTCTTTCAAAATCTTTCTTGCTGATCAAAATCATCAAAATCAGATGCTCTTTTATCAAGTATCTCTGTCTCACAACCTGGAATATTTTTTGTCATTTGCACTATGCTTTGCAAACTGTAATAAATATAAATAAATAATTCTGTAATAAAACTGTGGCATTTGGGGACTCAATTTTATTTCTCTAATTCACCATTTTTTTACATCCTGATCCAAATTTCACTGAAGTCAGTTACAGTAATTCTGCCAGGCACTGGAGCAGTCCTCTTGAATTGGGATTATGGATTTATGGATACACGGAAGCTACAAGACTGTCCTGGTTTTGGCTGGAATAAAGTTAATTTTCTTCCTAGTAACTGGTATAGTGCTGTGTTTTAGTTTTAGGATGAGAAGCATGTTGATACCACACTGATGTTTTAGTTGTTGCTGAGCAGCGTTTGTACTAAGTCAAGGACTTTTCAGCTTCTCGCACTGCCCTGCCAGCGGAGGTTGGGAGCGCACAACAGGTTGGGAAGGGACACAGCCAGGACAGCTGGCCCAAACTGGCCAAAGGGGTATTCCATACCATATGACATCATGCCCAGTATATAAACTGGGGATGTTTGCTGGGGGATGCCACGTCTCAGGCATTGGCTGGGCACTGATAGCAGGTGCTGAGAAATTGTATTGTGCATCACTTGTTTTGTATATTCTGTTATTATTATTGTTATTGTTGTTGTTGTTGTTATTTTCCCTTCCTTTTCTGTCCTATTAAACTGTCTTTAACTCAGCGTATGTGTTGTACTTTTTTTTCCCTGATTCTCTTCCTATCCCACTAGGTGGGGGGGATTGAGCGAGCGGCTGCGTGGTGCTTAGTTGCCGGCTGGAGTTAAACCACGACAAAGAGACATAATTCAGAATTTTATCAAAATGGATTTATGTGCCAAAATGTTTTCTGACTGCATTTAAAGTACAAATGCTTTAGATCAGAGAAATGCAGAAACAAAAAAGTGCTTTTTGGATGAAAAAGAGGAGCTAAGACATTTTTGTCCACTGTCAAGAACTTTTCACTGAAGTATTTTATTGCTTTGACTTATCAGTTTCAAGACAGCTGTAGGTACTGAGGTTCTGATTTAAAGAAGCTTGTAAACCTTTTAGTGGAACCACTGAAATCCACTGGATTAGCCTGATTAACAATTAGTTATCCATAGGAGGACCTGGATTACTGAAAGCAGAGCCCAGTCACTATATAGTGGCAATGGACATCAAAACACAGAAATAATATGTTTTAAATAGATTTCATTACAGATACGGTAAACGTGATGTTTGTATGTAAGCAGCAATGACTGAAACAAATGACAAAGTGATAAACACAAAAGAAAGAACTATGTTTTGTGTCAAATACATCTGTGTACAAGGGCACTCTCTATGCACAGGCAGTGTCTAAGTTTTACTGAAGCCCTTGAACTGAGATAAATATTTTTATATTGTATCTTTAAAAACACCAAGGGTATGATGTTAATCCAGTTGTCTTCCCATTCCGTTCCAAATCCTCTGAAATTACTGTTTGATTTCAAAAAGAAGACTTTTTGCTTGAAGTTAGAGGTGTTTTTTAAATTCCATCCATTTCAGCAAACTTGTTCTAAAACAAGCAGAAATACTCCAGTCAACTTCAACCAAGCGTTATGATACTGTGTTAGACAACATTTATGAATGCGCATTAGTAAACAAATAAAAATACAAACCAGTGTACTTCTCCTGTGAAGTCTGAGGTCACTCAGCAGTCCTAAAATAATAACTTGTGGCTAAAAATGACTGTCCTGGTGAAACCAGACAGTATTTCAGGCCAAAAATATTGGCTTTGTGAATCTTGTCATTAAATGTGCAGGTTTTCCAATTTGACAATTTTACATAAATTCAGGACATCTTTAATGAGATTTAACTACTGTAGACCATGCAGTTAAACAGTATCTTTATAAACTCCTATGTACTCTGTCTAATATTATTACTAACCCAAAACAAAACCCTCACATTTCCTTCACATTCCTCCAAGGATATATCTACTATGATATGATTTTCCCACACTGATTACAAACCCTGTTTACAGATTCCTGGTAGAAGTAGATGTGCTTATAAAATCATCTCCTATCAGTTGAAGCTGATATGAAGAATGACTTCCAAGGGGATAAAGTCAGAATTATTTTACTGTTTGTTTTCATTTTGGCTGAAAATACTATTTTAAGTTGTCTGGCTTAACAGTAGTGAAATGATACCTTTTCCATTTTTATTTAGACAGATGATTTAATTTGAAAAGACCAAATTGCATTTCTCATAGATCACTTATAAATTAGATCACAGAATTCAGAAAACAGCTCTGAATTGTGCCCCGATGACTGTATGCAGCTCATTGACCACTGAGAAGCTGACATCTTTTTTTTTTTTTTTAGTATAAGTGACTTTTACAGTAAGGGTTACTATTTTGGTTCTCCTCTGTTCACCCATGCACTTTGTCTGGTTCGTGCTTTTTAAGACATCAGTAATTAAGTACATACTTTAATTTTCCTGAAGGAACGGAGCAGTGGAGCAAGTGAAGCGATGTGGATGTTTGAAGAGATACTAGGTAACTCTGAAGACAGAATAAATTTCAAGCGCCTGCAGAAGATAGGTCTCATGTTTACTCTGAAAGCTGTAGAAGTGCGAAGAAGCACAGACATATCATGGTTTAATGGGTTACTGCCTGTCAATGACTGACCATCTACACATGCCTCACTTTCATTGCCTCATTTTCATTGGGAAACAAAACATGCTAGCCTAAATCATATTTTATGTGACTTTCACAACAAGCTAGGAAGGTATAGACTTTAATTAGTTTTCTGTAACTATTATACAGGAGATCCATAAATTGTTCTGGCAAGAGTTCCATTAAAAGCTAATTTAAAGCTGATATATGTTTTTTCTCTCAGTATTTTGAAATTGCCTGACACTAGTTTCAACTTTTTCATTATTACAGACCATGCACATAGCAACAGATGAAATCCTTGCCCAGATAGGCTTATCTGACTTATGGTGTGTGGATATTTCAGCTATACTACTCAAAAGTTACTGCTGTTTAAAAAAAAAAAAAAAAAAGGTTTGATTTATCTAATCCTAAAATCCTCACAGAATCCAATCAATATTTTCAGGTTTTCCCTCAAGAAATCATTGATTCTTTAGCCAAAGTGTATAGACATGAGTGAAGAGAAAGTGAGTCCAAACAGCACCAGTTTTTGATATATCAGTCTACCAAGTGCCATGGAGAAAATGGTTTTATACTGGTTAGGATTAGTTACTGGTAATGATGCCTGGAAGACCAGTTTTTCACGTTGCCCTCACTAGGTGTTTCCAAGGAAATTCCCATGGTTAAATCTCAATGGGATTTTATTCAAATTTTTTTTTGCATGTTCCTACTTGGTCAAAGTTATGCACTGAAAATGATCACATTTAAACATATTTATAGTAAGAACATGAGCACCATACCTATTAATAACAGTAGCATTTAAAGTAAAGTTTACACAGTATCTTCGGCTCATAGTTAACAAAATACAGTTTCTTTGTGGTTTCATTTAGTGCTTAATATTTTTATTATATTTTTTGCTTTTAATTCTGTCTGCTTTCTGATTTGTTAGTGGAAGGCGGTATCCATGGATCTATAAAAGGTATATTGCTCAGGTGAAGTTCATAATGAGAAAGAGCTGGTCGTCAGAGGCTTTACCAAAACTTTGCACAGATTTCCTGTAAAGACTGAAGTCCTGTTAGAGCAAAGATTGAAACAGCATGAAGCTGGGTGGTTGGGTTTTTTCAGGGAAGGTACAGAAGCACTTTTTTCTAAATTCTCCTGAAACTGCCTTTCTAAAGATCTCTTCCATGCTATCACCAAAAAAATTCCGTCCTAAACTAAATTTGAAAACTTAATGTTCTTGAAATACTTTCTCAATTCCTGCTTTTTTTTTTTCTTTCCGAGACAGCAACAGGAAATTGGCTAGTAAATAACGGACAAGTTGAATTCAGACAGAGTAACGTACAGCCCTCACGACTGGCACCGCAGGGCAAAGTAGCAGAGTGTAAACCACTGAGACTGCCTTAAACTCACCTGCTAGTTTTTGCTTTTTCTTGCATCCCTTTCACTTCAAAGCCAAAGTTAGGACTACAAGCCATCTTCAGCGTGGGTTAAGAATATTCACATAGTCAGTAAGAGCTCCAGAAGTGTTTCAGAAACTGCTCTCCCTCCTTTGCTCTCTCTCTTTGCTGTGATATGGTACTTGACCGTCTCCAAAGTTTACGAACAGATCTGTGGCCCACTTCTGCATCAGTTCACTCATGACTTTGTGACTTTATTTTCTAAAGCTCTGGCATCCTCCATTCTCCATGCTCCTCTTTTCAGCTTTGGGTTATATTTGGATTTCTGTTTCCCGTAGGGATGTGAAGTATTAATGTGGTTTCAAGACCATAATGCCCACGTAGGCATGCTCCTTGCCCTCCTGGGTATGCCATTGCTCACTGACGCACTGGCAGTCGTCATACAATGCAAATTAAAAGCAGCAGAAATGCTAACCTGACTGAGGGTGCTCCTATGCCAACTGTCCACCAGTTCGAAGGCGTTTTGCTGTAAGCTTGATAAATGGTGGGTCTCCGTTCAGACAGATTTATTGCTCAGGGATAGATTTCCCCAGAAATTCAATAAGCATTTCAATCAGCTAAATCTCATTTGGTTCAAGGCATGCCCGAGAAAGGTGGATCCTTGTTTTGTCTATTCCCCTTTGTTGGTCCTAACTCGCTGACTTTTTCAAAAATCAAAAGAATGACAAGCATTACTTCCGAATAGCTTGCCAGATAGCTATTTTGCATTATGTCCTGTATTAGGAATCACTAATTTGCATTATAGTTTTATTTTGTGGCAGTTATTCTATTTTGCTTATTCCTCATGTTGTTCAGCGATGCCGATCAACAATACAGAAAAGCCTAAAGGAAAATATTTAATTTCTGCATCAGGGTCTTCACTTTGCAATACATCTGTGTAGCACTTATTGCGATGGAGCTTTGATGTGACTGGCTTCTGGGAACAACTGGCAATATGAATATTAAATAATGGCAATAATACCCAACCTCCTCACTTTCTTCATTTTAATCATAGGCTCAGTATAATTCAAATATAGCAGGTCACCATAAAGCAGTGTGTATTTTTTATGTGATTCACTCTTATTTACACTAAACAGGTACAATGCAATACAGCTGGCGTCAGAGAATGAAAAAATTGAACACATTCTATTTTCTCTTTCAATCCCTCAATTTCAAACTTTTTATGACAGCTTTCTTACAACAGGTGTTGAAAAGCTAGTTCAGCTCAGGTTGCCTGAAATTTCTCACAATAAAAGCCTTACTTTTAATTGCATACCACTTTGCCAGGCATCCGGCTACCAGCTGAAATTTTTCACACCAAATGTCTGACTTTTAGATTGAATATTGATTTTCTTTTCTTCAGCATTTCAGCAAGAACAATATTAGTTGCTTCTGAGATTTGCGTAAACATTGAATAAAGCAGCAAGAGAACTTGACTGGAGCTATATTCTAAATGTATAAATCTGTACAAAGATGCCATCTATTCCCTTAGTGAGGTCCGTAGATAAAATTATCTGCATTTGTGAAGCACTAATACTCTGCACTGCAGAAATACCTGGAGAAAATCAACAGTTTTGTTTTCACCGCAAAGTTTGAATGAAGTGTAATGTGGAAGACCACATGACTAATGAGGAAGATAAATGGAAATAGTGAAGATTTACTCTTATTGAAAGAGACAGGCATCTCAGGGAAAAAGTAGTGCGTGATCATGCAGTTAAAGCCTATCATAAAAAGTACGTGGAGAGGAGGACTGTGCTAAGATTTCACACACAGTCTTAACTCTGCTTTTCTTATGTTTTTAAGTACTAAACTTTACAGTCTTATCATTCTTTGCTTTTTTTTTTTTTTTTAATACTATGGACTGACAGGAACTATGGTGCACAGTATTAAACAATACATCACATGTAGTATTTGCCACAGCAGGAAACAAACAACTGTTTCTTTGACATTTTATCCAATTTACTATCAAAAGAGTCACATCAGTGATCTACACTGTCTGGAATCCTGAATCCTGAAAGCTCAGAACTGCAGCTGTATCTGTATCTTCCCGCAAGGTAACCGGGGACTGTTAGTACCTATCAAATATATCTTCCAAAAGAGTTCTCATCCAGGTGGTTTTTCTGAACTGTTGAGCAAACAGATGGATAATTTCTCTGGGGACTCCATAGTTAATAAAGAAACTGCAGACGGAATCTGAGATGGATACTATCCCAAAAGCCACAAACTGATCGAGAGGCCCTTTTGTAGAAAAATTCTACCATAAACCTTTCTGTAGCATCTATCTCAGGAAAGTTTTTATTACAGACTCTGAAGTAAGCTGTAGTAAAAGCTTTTGGAGGAAGGGAATGCTCTTCAAAACCCTGTCTTTTTTTTTTCTTTTTCCTTATGGAAGCTGGTGGTTTTTTAAGTAACCTTGTAATCCAGTCTTATAAAATGCATAATTACACCATGCAAATTTTAAAGCCTAGAAATCTATCAGAAAATAGAAAATAATACTCAAAGGTATATTTAGCCAGATAGATATTTATTGCTTAGAGGTTTTACATCATGACTTAAACCTGGGGCTTCTCAAATACTGTGAATTACAGTCCTTAACATAGATGTTCACTGGGGTTAGACTTCAGTTTCTGTCCCTCACATTTCCTACTGTTCAGACTCCTCTGAAAGACCAACTAGCAGGAAACATTAAGAAAAAGAAACTGAGTGGCAATTTAGCCTAGCTAACTGGCTCTAAACAAACTATTTTGATCAGCTCCATGAGTTTTATCCAGGCTGACCTTTTTCTAAGCAAAGACTCAGTGATGGACATAGGTTTAAAATGCAAAAATCTTTACTGTTACCAAGAGGGAGTTCAAACAACTATATGTAGGCTCAAGAAATCTTTGGAAATATTGTAACATTGTTGCTTAAAAAAATGACAAATATTGTACATGAAAGCTAACTTCCATCGTTTCCACAAAATAGCTGTGTAAAGAAATTAAGAAGGAAAGGGTACCAGATATAGCTGCATAGCAAGGACTGATCGGAAAAGTAAAAGCTCAAGTTAAGCCATCTAATTTGGGATGAAAACCTGTTCTGAAACAATCTCAGTAGGGACCTCTACCTTTAGCCTTCTGCTCCTTGATAGGTATCCTACCTCTGCACAAACTCTCCACACAATATCCAAAGGATTTGACTGTCACTGAAATAAACATTCCTTTTAGTATTTGAAAAATTGCCACAAAAAGAAGAAAGAGGACTTGAGGACAGTTTCTGTTAGTGGACTAAATCTCAAGTGCATTCAACAGCTTAGTTTGAGTTGTTCCAGGTTTGCACTGTGGCTAATTAAAGTAAAACCTGGCCCTTCATCAGTGTTTCATAAAGCCTACAAGGTAAAATTGAGAGCCGGATAGCCCAGTGCAGGACGAGCCTTTGGAAGCTTGCAGCATGCAAGAGCGAGGATGTGGGGTTATTTGCAAAACTTTATTTGCCAAGACACCAGTATTCATCAGATTACTCTGTAGCACTTCATGCTGATTGATCTAACTTAACCTAAAATGAAAGAGCAGTGAGGGATCTTCTGTCGAACCCACGCTACCTGTCGACTTTGGACTGCCCCACTATGGGGTTATCAACTCTACTGCTGTCACTGTTCAGAGCCAGACTTTCATGGTGATGGGCAGCCACGAGCCACCACCAAGGGCAGAAAAACTTGAACACCTAAGTTCAAGGTGAGTAAATGCAGGCTTCTGTGCCAACTTTCTTAAATATGAACACTAAGTTTTAAGATTTCTTTTTTGAACAGTGTGTTTTCAAGCCATGTTCTCTAAAAAAAGAAAATTACGTTCAAAAGAAGAATAATTGTTTTAGAAGCCACAAACTGCCAATGGACTGCCTCTTTCCTGGAAAAGATGACCTCAGTTCTAAGCATTTTGATAGCAGAAGTAATTCTCTTTGGGAATGTGGTCAGGTCTAGTCCGGAATCTGCCTTGCAGTTGCAGTCAGTATCTCTAGCACCACAGCAATTCTTTTCCCAAGAGCCATAAAATGTACTGCTCCTCATGTGCGCACACCCTCAGATACCATGAGGAACGAGCTTTGTGTATGGCTGTGGTTGATGGATGCTCTTGGCGTGCAGCTGGCAGAATGCACGCAGGGATCTGGGGTAGCAGGGTCCTTTCCCAGGAGAAAGCACCGGAAAACTACCTGAAATAATAATAGTGGATGAGCAAAGAAGGGATAGTAAATTATCAAATCAGCTAATGTTCACACCTCACTAAAATTGTCTCAGTCTTCCCCACCTACATCCAGGTGAAGGCAGCTTCAACACTTAAAGCTGTATCAGCTCAAGGAACCTATAGCTTAAATGAACATCTTATAAGAGAACATATGGTTTCACTTTTTTGTGGTTAAGTAACTACAGGAGTAGATACACATGTAAGGTAAAACTTGGCCAGTGCAGTTGACTCATTGGGTGGAAGGTTGCAAACCATTCCTGAGTATCAAAGAGACAAAACTTGTCAAAAGAGGCTGCACAAATCAATAATAATAGATTTTCAGGAATCGTTTTAATGAATTCCATTAAAATAGAATTAATTTAGAATTAATTAATTTCTAGACATGAAAAAAACAGTTTCCCCACTCCAGTGCCATAAATAGGTGCTAATGAGGCCCACTAAGGACAACAGGAATTTGTTACAGTCTTCAGTGAAGACCGAAATTGGGTTTTAATCTAAGTCTCATGGTTTAAGTCCATGTATTGCAGGTGTTCTGGAGCTTCACCCTTTTCTAGGGCATGGGTTTAAGCCCAGCTGGCAACTAGGCATCACACAGCCGCTCGCTCACTCCCCCCCACTCCAGCGGGATGTGGATGAGAATCAGGAGAAAAAAAAAAGAAAAAAGTAAAACTCATAGGTTGAGATAAGAACGATTTAATAACTAAAGTAAAATAAAATGTAATGCTAACAATGATAATAATAAAACATAGTAATAATAGTAATGAAAAGGAATATAATAGATCTTTTTAAAAAAAGGAAAAAATCGACTAAAATGTAATTAAAACTTTCTGTGAATTTAATTTAACATCCATTTTAGCATCCAAGCATTTTCTATTACATTTTAATTGCTGGAACTTGTTTATTTGTTCCTAACTGAAACACCCTCAACATTGTTTCCAAGGTCTCTGACTTCTACTTACTATTTATATTGTACTTACTTATGACAGGATTTCTGTTTAGAAGGCACCTCGATGCTCGCCTGCATCTAAAATGTGTCTCTGTTGCCTTTTACTGGGAAGAAGTTTTTACTGCAGTCTCCCAAAGCAAACATTGCATCACTCAACAACCCATGGGACCGGCTGACAAAAATTGTAACATTTCTAACCTTTAATTCTTTGGCCACCTCTATTTGGCCTTCTTCAAGCCCAGGGACTTGAAAGCAGTATTACGCACACAATTTATGAGCGTGCAATCATAATTTATTGCACATAATGGACGTAATAAATGGCTGGGGCTAACACGCTACTTAGCGTGATGTGCTCAGCGGTCGGCGAGCAGGCAGCCGAAGCCGCTGCGCTGGCCAGGCAGCTGGCAAACAGGAGGAAAGTGCCAGCCCTTGGGTCGTTCCTTGCGGTGGGCCGAGCTTTGCCGATTTGCCACCTTCCTCCTCTCTGTTCTTACATCTTCCCACATTGCGTTTTCCTCTTGAGTCTAGGATGATTTTCTATTTTCTGCTTTACATTAGTTCTTTTACCAGTCTCAGTTCCACACTCCTGTGGGCTTTTTATTTCTACTTTTCTATCCCTCATGAGCCAATGGCCCATGTTACCTGCCCCTCAAGAGCCGGCAGTGACTGCTACAGCTCAGCACGATCTTCCCTTTGTAAAAACCGGGGCAAGGGCACGTGTGGGTCCTCTTTGCACGTGTACCCTTATTCTCAGCACATCGAGGCTCATTGTCAAGCATCATTCGGAGTCAGAGAGCCAGAGTCCTTCCACTGGAAAGCCGATACTACCGTAGTTCGGCAGGTGAGGTTTAGAAGAGGCATGGCAAAAAGGGAGAGCCCCGAGAACTAGCCGCCCTGCAGCTGGGGAACGCGGCCGCACGTTCAACCAGCTTTGGAAGGGAGCTGTAGGGAAAGGTGGTCCCCACCAGCCCCCCGCAGCCGTGCCTTGGCTTGGCGCTTGCCCAGCGTTAGGCCCAAGGGTGGTGCGGGATGGGTCCCAGGGAGGGCAGAGCTCCCCTTCCCGCTCCCCACCTCCGCTCTCTCCCCTTCCTCCGGCTCTCTTTTCAGCACGTCTCTTTTGATCGGCTCTTGCTTTTCTTCCTCTTCCCTGTCCGTTTGGCATGATCCCGTTCCCTCCTTTCTCCCACTCGGTCCCTTTTGTTTTCTCCACCCCCCCCCCCGATTTTACTTCCGAACCCTGTTCCCCTGCCACGACACGACAATCACTCTCCCTTGAGTCATCCTTACATCCCCCCAAC
>JANXJC010000059.1:4121137-4143697 GCA_027564655.1 Leptodon cayanensis | reverse complement strand
CGGCTTGTAGTTCGTGTACCTGCAAATTTGGGGGGTTCGACCGCTTTGGAGTTGTCCGGTTACTTCTCGAACGGAGGGTGGGAGCAGATGGATGCGTTTCATGTTGGACGGTTAAATGGTGCAGAAAAGAAAGCGGGGATTTTTAAATGCGGGAGGTGATAGAAAGAGGAAAGGAGAGCATTCCAACACAAAGACTTAAAAGATGTGTTTTGCTGTCGGAGCTATTACTTGTCCGTAGTTCTCATCCAACTCAAAACAGCCGTGTGGCTTGTCTTCTAACTAAATAGAGACTTTGGTAACAGCCCACATGGCCAAGATGATTTTCTATCCTGTTCCATGTACCAAAAACTATTTCTTGACTGAAGAGTTCCCGGACACCGGGGACCTGGTGACACTAAAATAATTCTGCGCTAGGTAATTGATTTGTAAGAACTGCGTAGCTTTCAGCCACATCATTTTTTTCCCATTGTAATCGCAGGTTACAATTGTTGGTTGTTGCTCCACAGGCGTTTTAATTGGCACGTAAACTTATTTTCAATTACATCTGAAATACTCATTTCATAAATTCACGAGAACAGTCCGAGTGTCCTTTTACACTGACTCTAAAAAACATCTTAACCAGGTTTGTTGACAGCAGCCGTATTACTGCATTTTCTCCAGAGGTCTTAATGAAATAACAATCAAAGAAACAGTTGGGACTTCAACATGGCTTTCCATGTGGAGGGGCTGGTGGCCATAGTTGTATTCTACCTGGCTATCCTGGCAGTGGGGATATGGGCTGCTTGGAAAACCAAGAACAGCGGCAGCGAAGGAGATCGCAGCGAAGCTATTATAGTCGGTGGAAGAGACATTGGCTTGCTGGTTGGTGGATTTACGATGACAGGTATGTAAAAAATCACCTTTCTTTTTTTCCTAACCAGAGTATAACTTGTCAGTTTTCCGTCTGAATGAAGAAGTGTAATCTGCATGTTGAATAATGCAAAATGGAGAAAATATATATACTTTATTTCCAATTGATGCTAACATTGTATAGTGAACAGCCAAATGTAACATCTGTATAAAAACAACAAATATTTTAAAATCATACAGGCAGAATATATTAATTTCTTATTCATTGCTTTCATATTCATCTGTAGCTCAGATAGGTTTGGGGCAGAAGTATAGAATTTATATAGATTAACAAGATATCCAGTTTTAAAATAACTGCTATTGTTGTTAAAGCCATCCAAATCGGTGAGTTATTTTTGTTTAATCTGAGTAAAACAAAATTTATATGCAAAAAGATGGGGGTGGGGGGGCGTGTGCAGCAGCAAGTTTCTAAAAGAAAACTGGCATAAATCCAAACTTGTAATTCCACTGCTTTCGGCAAACTTACTCTGTGAATTCTTTTAGCTTCTTTTTACAGCAGGTTGACAAAATAATACATTACTGTCAATAGTAGTATCAGTAGGAAAAGCCTGGGTAAAGGACGAGTTCTTCACTAATTTTGTAAGCAGTGCTGTGTGACTCCCAGAGCCAGTCAAAGCCGGTGTCTTACCTGGGTAAACAAGATATTCACAATATTGTCCAAAATCTCAAGTCTTACAGCTAACGTATGGGATAGGAACAAAAATGCATTATAAGAAAAGTGAATTGGCCCACTGTTTTTATTTAAGCCATTTAGTTTTTAAACGTGCCTTTTTTTTTTTTTTTAATTCTAAATCCTATTCAGGCAAAGCCCCTTCAATTAATAAATTGGATTTATCAGGTTATATTTATGTTTTGCTGGTTTGCCCTGCTCTGGTTTCACTGTTATCTAATAAGGACGAGACACATAAAAACTTGGGCCAAATTTCTGTGTTCTTTAATCAAGAAAAATTCCTATCCCCTTGCAAAGGCATTTTGCTCATTCAAAGACTGAATATTTGGATATTGAGTAAAGAATGTTTGTAAAAGTCAATAAAGTTTGAATCCAGTCAGACGTTCTACTTTTAGCACTTTGCTATAGTTTACTGTACCACATATCCATTGGCTACTGAAGCATCAGATATGACAAGATTCTGCTTATAACAAAAGCTGGTTTGGTTGCTTTCTGCTGAACGAAATGTTTTCAAGAGTACTGAAACTGGAATATTTTGCAGAGATATTGCTCGCCACAAAACCATAATTATTAGATCAGGGGAGTGGAGACAAAACAAGACATTCCCCACGTGAGTGGTTATGACTAACAGCTTTGCCTGTGGAAGGAGACACAAATTCTGGTCTCCTTAATCCTATTTTACAGGAATATTTTTCGTAACAGCTGAAGCAGAGATGAGACTTGAACTGGGGCTTCCTACATTGGAGGCAGTATCTATAACCACCACAATTCCCACCCACGTACGCTTGTCCCATTTCACGCAAACTCTAGAGATGGCATAGTATATCATCTCTGCGGTAGAACATCAAGCTGATCCTAAAGCCTTTGTGCAGCTAAAACACTCATGGATTTTATACTGTCAGGGTTCACATACTTTCTCACCTCTGCCGTCTGTAAATATGGCAGTTGAAGCTTGAGATGGCCAGTAAAGTACACTTTCAGTTTTGGGGAACCATGCCTGGCACAAAAAGTTAGGTGTGGGCACAAGTCTACTGAGTCAGGGGTTAGTCTGAGTTTTGTCTCGGTGAGGGTGATTGGGATATTTCATTTGTAAAGCCATAACAAAATAATTGTGAAGGCAAGCTGATCAAAATCTGCACTAATTTTTACTAAATGCTCACATTATTCAAGGGCATATTTGCTTCTTTAAAAATGATAGATGCAGATTTTGCACCTCATAGCCATGCCTCCGGAGATATATGGCTATTCCAACCTAGGCTTTATATTTTACAGATTTAATTGACTAAATATGAATTAAAAAGCCTTCCCCATGAAAGGAAAATAAGACATGTTTAAAGATGTCCAGAAAGGATATTGTTAGTATGGACATGAAGTACTTTGGGTTATGAGATAAAACCTATTCTGTCTTTCTTGCCTGAGACAAACACTACCACGTTCCATGGCTATTGGCTACAAAAATGATAGCGGTTTTGGGGCTACTTGGTGGGGAGGATGACAGAACTGAGCCTATAAATTGAAAATCAAATTCAGGGCATAAGCATCGTGACTTCACAGGGAGGGACTCAAGTTTCCTAAGTAATTATAGCTGGTTTTCTTAATGGCATTTCAAAGCCTTAAAACCAGAGCACTCCCTATGAATAACGGCTGTGGACATACTTGGATGTATACGAGGATCCTGAAGAAGCAGCTGTATCAACTAACTGCTGAAACGCCTAAACACAAAGCCTGCCGAAGGCTGAGTGTGTCTGCAGTTATCAAAATAAGAAGAGTGAGAAGCTTCAATTGGGCATGGATCACAGCAGCTCATGTTAAAATGAGCTAACGTAATGCCACAGTAGACATGCCTTTAATCTGTGTATCGTTTTTACTTAATTATAGCTTAAAAGTTGCATTAAGTATTAGCATTCCTTAATTTGTGGGGGGTGAAATTCTTAGGAAGTGCTATCTGCAACAAACTTGAGTCTATTCTGATTTTGGCGACTGAGCTTAAACACCAAAGGAAATATTTGAGATGACATAATAAAATGCTTACAAATACAACCAAAAAGGTAATCATTATTGATGTCATTTCTTCATTTTAGTTGGATGGAGCTATGTATCCTTCCACAAGTAAAAAAAAAAGAAATATTACAAAATTCTATTTTTCTGTAATCCTTAGGTCAGGATTTTCATTTTACAGAACCTGATAGGTTGATTCAATAATTTGAGTGGTCAGACAAGGGATCATACACAAAGAAGTGCCAAAAAATCTGATTTTCTAATATATATCAATATATATCAAGAACTCTGAGATTAATTTCTGTGTTCCTCATATGAATTAGGAGCAGAATTGCACTCCATATCCTCAGTATTTGTCTGATCATTTTTTAGGGTGCATGTTTTAAATGGATGTTGGTATTTGCTGCATTTTTTTGGTCCTTCAGATGGCAGGCAAAGAGAGGATTAAAATAGATTACCACATGAGTGTTTCCATAGATTATTAAATTTTATATTCCTTTTGTCTGATTTAGGAAAAAAAAATAATTTCACCAAAAAAGGTATTAAACTAACTTTAAATTGTGGCTTAGCAAACTGAGGATCAGAAAAATAATATCTAAGGTTGAAATCCCATCCTATCATATCCCATTATTTTTTTTTCTAATGTATTTACCGATGCCAATGTACGTGCTGATTACCCATTCAGCCCCTCAGAAAAAAACATATAGCACCTTCCTAGAGCTCTGGGGTCCTTGGCAGATGTTCCAGAACAGTCATGTGCACAGAAAAATTGATCAGCAGCTGTTTTTCAAACCCTAATCCAGAAATCAAGAAATAAAATCGAAAATAAGTGCTAAATCCTCCATGCCACCTTACCCAGCGATACCTGCCAGCCGGGCATTGCTGCTGTCCCCAGCCAGGGGAGGGCAATGGCCCCTCCAACATCACACAGAAGGGAACTGACCTGGTCCCCTCCAGAAGAAAATCGGGGAGCTAGGCATAGTGTCCAACTGCCCCTTGGAGAACACCGGCCACCTCAGTAGCAACCCCAGGAAAATCGATTCCGCATGTTGAAGCCTCCTTGCACCACAGCTGCAGCAATGCTGGACATCTGTCCTTGACTATGGGGTATTATTCCCTGTCTGGAAGTGGGTATTATTCATGCAGAATTCATGCTCATGCTTTTTCCAGGGAAGGAGACAACTACAATTCTCTTTCTAAATATTTACTTTTGTTATTTTATACAGGTGCTTACAACCTATTCCATAACTGTGCTGCTTGAGGCACAATAGGCAACACACATCCCAGGTAGTCATGGACTCAATGGTCAACGGCTCAACGTCCAGGTGGAGGTCAATGATGAGTGCTGTCCCTCAGGGGTCCGTATTGGGACCAGTATTATTTAACATCTTTGTTGGCGACACGGACAGTGGGATTGAGCGCACCCTCAGCAAGTTTGCCGACAACACCAAGCTGTGTGGTGTGGTTGATACTCTAGAGGGAAGGGATGCCATCCAGAGGGACCTTGACAGGCTAGAGAGGTGGGCCTGTGTGAACCCCACGAAGTCCAACACGGCCAAGTGGAAGGTCCTGCATGTGGGTCGGGGCAATCCCAAACACGGATACTGTCTGGGCGATGAGTGGATTGAGAGCAGCCCTGTGGAGAAGGACTTGGGGTTATTGGTAGATGAAAAACTAAATATGACCCAGCAATGTGTGCTCACAGCCCAGAAAGCCAATCACATTCTGGGCTACATCAAAAGAAGTGTAACCAGCAGGTCAAGGGAGGGGATTCTGCCCCTCTGCTCTGCTCTGGTGAGACCCCACCTGCAGTACTGTGTTCAGCTCTAGGGACCCCAGCATAAGAAAGACATGGACTTGTTTGAGCAGGTCCAGAGGAGGGCCACGAAGATGATCGGGGGCTGGAGCACCTCCCCTATGAGGACAGGCTGAGAGAGTTGGGGTTGTTCAGCCTGGAGGAGAGAAGGCTCTGGGGAGACCTTATAGCAGCCCCCCAGTACCTAAAGGGGGTCTACAAGAAAGACATGGAGGGACTCTTTGTCAGGGAGTGTAGTGATGGGACAAGGGTTAACAGTTTTAAATTGAATGAGGGTAGATGTAGATTAGATATTAGGAACAAATTCTTCCCTGTGAGGGTGGTGAGGCACTGGAACAGGTTGCCCAGAGAAGTTGTGGCTGCCCCATCCCTGGAAGCGTCCAAGGCCAGGTTGGATGGGGCTTGGAGCAACCTGGTGTGGTGGAAGGTGTCCCTGCCCATGGCAGGGGGTTGGAACTAAGTGGTCTTTAAGGTCCCTTCCAACCCAAACCATTCTGTGGTTCCGTGATTCTATGATTCTAGGACTTTGGTAACCAAAGTATCATATTCCCACCTACCTTAATTTACACTGTCAAGAGGCACAATTCCCAAATATCTGACAACTTTTTATGTAGACTCTGTATCTCTGCTCTTCCCATCAAGGATCAGTGTTCACTCATCTTCTCCATGTGGTCACACAAGGGCATCACTCACCTCTTGTCTTGTATCTGAAGTGCACAATAGATCTCGATACCCAAAAGTCTAGCAATAACAGGGTTCATTGGGCCTTTTCTTTTGCTGCAGACATTCTCTGCATGCACATCCCTTGTACAAGTCTATTATACTATTTCCAGCAACAGAATGGTCCATTCCTGTGCTTCAAAGTGGTGAAAGAGGGACAATTGTAATGCTCTGATTGCTGGAGATCTTTGATTCTAAAGCCATGGTGTAATTTTACATCAAGTTAAAAAAATACCCTCTGGTAGTATTTGAGAGATATCACAGTTAAGCGGAAAAGGGTGGTTATTTAGATTTTCATGATATTTCTTTAGGAATCTTAATTAAATTTTCTTCATTTGTGTTTACCTCCAATTGTTTGTCTTAAACACAAAATCAGGTTTGCTTGTAGGATGGTGGATGCTAGGAAGATTCTGAAGAATGATCAAGGGAAATAAAATTCTTACAATTGAATTTTGACACAGAAAGCCTGAACTGCTTTTACATGAGAAGGCAAAGGCTTCTGAGGTAAATCAAAATAGCATGCAAAAATCTAGTAGTTTCAATGATCTGCCTGCCCTTGTTCAAACTACAGGCCCAGATTCATAAAACTTATTAGAGAAAATCAAGATCTTCTTGCTTGCAATCTGAAACAAGAAGACATAAACTTTATTACGTAATTTGTTATGAATTTTTTTTGCAGATGTAATCACAATACATTTCCGTGTTGGAGACTTTCTTTCATACATACTGTAGGTCCCAAATTATCAAATGTAGAAACTTCTCTTCAAGGCAGAGAATTAATTCAGTAAGGGTCTGAATTAGAGAGATAAAATCAGAAATATTACAGATAGCACAATTCACTGTGGGAATATGTTTTCAGCAAGCACAAAAATAAATGAGTCAAAATTTCTAACTTAAATGGGAACACAGGACCACCACACCCCTATATAGAAATATAGCATTTAGGGAAGTCAGAGTTTACTAAATGTGCTTCGTGTAGCCACAATTTAAAATTTAGCAAGGTTTCAAGTGCAATTTTTTTCATGAAGGCCCTAGTAAATGATGGCTTCATTAAACTCTTGCCAAATTTAAATGCTGAGTTTTCCCAGCTGGGATGACTTTATTAATGTATGTTTACTGTTCTTCTTCAGATCTCCCCTTACATCTCTCCTTCATTTGGAGTGACATAGAGAAAATGGTAATGGTTAATGAGTTGATGTGCTTCGTTCATTGTAAACAAATAGCGAGGGACTCAGCCCTCACATCTTCGCTGACTGTACAGATGCTTAGATGCCTTGATGATTGTCTCAGTACATCTGACTTCTTTTTTCGTCTGCTTAGGTTGTAAGTTTTTCGAATTAGGACTATCTTTTATGGAAAGATGCCATGTCGGGCACTTGTACAGTACATATCATAAAAAATAGCAATGTTACAAGTGATGACAACTTCGTTCTATAAGGTGGGAGTTTTTTTCTTTTATTGTGCACATTAAAGACTTTTTGACCTCTTCTTTTTCAGCCACATGGGTTGGAGGAGGTTACATCAATGGGACAGCAGAAGCTGTGTATGTCCCAGGCTACGGTCTAGCTTGGGCTCAGGCACCTATCGGATACTCCCTTAGTCTGGTCTTAGGTAAGCAAAGAACTAAACCTAATAGTCTCATTTTAACCAGTTCTCATGACAAGTCCATCATCTGAAATGAAACAACTAGAGTCTGATAAAAAGATACTGAGGTAAACTGGATCCCTTCTGCTGATAGCTTTGGCTATCAAAAAGAAAAACAGAAAATCACTATAAACAGATTGAATATCTTAAGTCTCCTGAATGCCTTGGCAAGATGTATTTGATTATTACAACCACAGTGATCTATGGAGGTCACAATAAGAAAGGTTTTGTGGTGGGATTTTTTTTAATTATATATACTAAGCTTTATATATTCAGGGGTTTTTAAGTGCCTATATAATCTGGAACATGATAGTATCAGGGCACCTAAAAATCTTGGTATTCAAGAGCAGCAAATAGCCTTTCAGGCTAGGGAAGTACTTATACCTTACAGATCTTCACCAAGAGTCTAAGTAACTTGTCGAATTTTGTGTAGGAAGTCTGCAGCAGAACCAGTCTATTCCCTTAAAATTGAACCAAGCATCCTCTTAAATGCAGTACAAAACTCCAAATCACATGTCAAAATGCAAATACACAATCCTGCTATATGCAGGGTCAGAGTGTAAAATACAGACAGCATTATAAATTTAATGCTGTGGCCTCTAATTCCTGAAATGTAGTCTCAGAAATAATAGCAATAAAAGATTTCTCACTGTGTCCCAACCACATGGAGCAGCTTGCAACAAAAGTATTGCCTTGTGAGCCATGATGAATACACCACAAAGTTGTCAACTACATCCTCTCAGTTTGTGAACAGAGCATGTCCCTAAGGCGACTGCCAACGCAACTGTTTAAAAAGAATGTTGTTACAAAAAAGATCCTGTGTTTTTCATCCTTCATTAACATGACTGCTGTATTAGCCTTCCTAATAGTACTTGACCTCTCAGTCTATTGTGAGTTTTTCCTCATGGTTCTCCCTCCCAGTCTGTCCCTTCATTTCTTTTGGTTGCTTATCCAGGTCTCCTTGCCCCTTTTATTTCTTCCTCTACAACTCAGTTTCCCTCCTGACTCTTTTTTTCCCCTGGGAAATGCTTTCCTATGGCCTGTCCTGGCTGTCCTCCCTTCACAGGCAGAAACCTTCCCCATCGTAGATGTTCCGCTCCGGCATGTGCGGGTCAGCTCCAGTTCCAGTAGTAGTTCCCATCCCTGAGAGCAGCTCTGTTTCCTGTAAGGAAAAGAATACCAGTAGACGTCTGCCTGGAGATCGGTTGATGTCATTATGAGGTCATGAGGGTCATGATCGATTGATGTCATTAAGCAGTCGTTAGGATTGTAGTCACAAGCATCTTCCTGACTCTCAGCCTCTGTAGAATTGACACAAATTAATAACAGCCCAGAAGGGGTTGAGTTAGCCTCTCCCCTCATTTCCAGCTGGTTTTAGATATCCAGCATTTTTTTCCTGGAAATTATAATGGCCACTGCAGAGAAAAGAAGTCTGTATCATGTAACCATAGATCTCTCTGCAGAGCACAGAGAAGAAAGCATTCCTGTGGGCGTGATCTGTACATGTAGGTTTGAGGGGAAGAGTTGTTCATCCTTCTTTAAAAACAAATAAATCAAAATTATAAATACAAGGCTAGAAGAAATATTACTGCTTCAGACTGGAAGGATTTAAGATTGATATAATCTCCCTGTTAGTTCAATGTTGTGCTGCATACAACTCTTCCTAATTTTCAAGCAATTTAGTTTTAAAGGTTAGAATGTCTCCTATTTCCTTTGACACTTGCTTGAACGTCCTAATAGATTGGAATACCAGTGACTCTTTTTTTCTTCTTTTAGTTGTCTTTTGTGATAATGACATAGGAAGTAGAATAGGAACAGGATCCATGACCAATCCAAAAATAGTAAAAAAATGCTGGAGGGTTTCTGCATCTAAACAACCTGCCTAAAGACAGCATTAACATAAGCAATATAAAAAAATTGGGATTGGTAAGCTGGCACCTTCTGTTCAGGGAACTTAATGAAATGAAGAAATATGGGTGATACAAGGCAATACATAGAAAGGTGGAAAATCTTCTGTACAATACGACGAAAACATTACATATCTTGTGATGAAGAACCTGACTAAGGGTCCCCAAATACTGTACAGTAGATTTTATTGGTGACTGGTTTTCCAGGTTTTTTATTGTACCTTATACAATAAATTTCAGCAGTTTTACTGTGGTAGAAGTCTACTTAGTTACAGTCATGTGCAGATCTCAACTACACAGGTTTTTATACAAGGCCTTTTTCAGCTTTCTTGAGATGTGCCCTTTCTTTTCCCCAGCCAGAAAGAATTTGAGGACTGTACATTAGAACGGTGAGGCCTTTCCACATTTATGTACATATTCAGCCCATATGCCAGCCAGGCAGAGCGGAATTGTGATACATCAAAATTCCTGAAGATGCAAAATTGAAATAAGTGTATGACAAACGTTCAGGGAGCCTGACACCTGCAGAGCCCAGAAGGCATCTGACCTACGCTGCAGGTGTAGTAAGGTTGATTTAAGCATACATAATAAATCTGAATTGTCCTGAAAGAATCAGATTTGCTGTGTATGCACTAAACCATGTGTGAACTCGTATTTCTGATCCAGGAAACCCAGACACTTTTATTTTTAGAGCAGGACCATGTGAAAGTTCATGCTGGATTCTGCTCTAAGAATGAACAGGATTAGGTAGAAAAGCCATTTCCTTAGGCTGATCCAAAATTAGACAAAACTCTGACATCATCCATAATGGCAGATTAAGTAAACTGAACCAGACAAAATAAGACAAACTTATTTTTCAGTATCAGCCATAGATGTTAATGGTGTGGATGTGTTTATGTAACTCTGTAGACAGATGTATGATAAGAGTTCTTAGGGGATATTTAGCTGTACTTATTTCTTTAAAAAAAAACAACAAACAAACTGCAATACTGATATTTTCGTACCCTTAACAAACAATCAATGTTTTACCCCTTAATAGCAATGCATTTCTCCACTGCAGCCCATGTCTTATGCTACTTTTCTTTGCAGGTGGCCTTTTTTTTGCAAAACCCATGCGATCCAAAGGCTATGTGACAATGCTAGACCCTTTTCAGCAGCTTTACGGAAAAAGGATGGGAGGACTACTGTTTATTCCAGCTTTAATGGGAGAAATGTTTTGGGCTGCTGCCATCTTCTCTGCCTTAGGTAAGGAATAAGCAGTATAAATATTAATTTATCACAGGTGGAAAGGATTAAGAAAATCAGAAATGCATTAAAATGCTGGCTTAAAATGCTAACTATCCTAGCCAAATGATTCAGTGTGGCAGTTCTCAGACCCATGCTAACTAGTAATTAAACCCGGTAATGGTACCCCATTAATTATTTTGGTGATGGAAAGACACACAAGGTATCTATTCATAAAATCATAGAATCATCAAATCATCAAATGGTTTGGGTTGGAAGGGACCTTAAAGACCATCTAGTTCTGATCCCCCTGCCATGGGCAGGGACACCTTCCACCACACCAGGTTGCTCCAAGCCCCATCCAACCTGGCCTTGAACACTGCCAGGGATGGGGCAGCCACAGCCTCTCTGGGCAACCTGCTCCAGTGCCTCAAGTACCTTCAAATTTTCGCTTTTCAAAGGGCATGAAAAGATTTAACAACAAATTTCCTTTAATTGTGAAGGTGACACGAGTGATTGCTAGTGTGCCTTTTGTGTCAAGGCACCACTGAGATCACAGAAGGCAGTCAAAATTTCCCTTAAAGATATGAAACATAATTGCCAATGCATCTAAACAAAACAATCCTTTGCATACAGGAGACCAACCTATACAGAACTTTCCATAGCACAAATAATAGAAGTAAAACAGACAGTGATCAATAAATTGAAGTATTATTCAATTGTAAATGGCTTTCTACTTGACAAAATTAAGAAAATACTTAGGGTTCAAGAAAGGATACAGAGAATTAGTGGAACTATGACTCAATAGAAAATCACCCAACTACTCATTCAGTCCTGAAAAAAATCAGTTTCCAGGGTTTTTAATTATATTTCAGGCCTGAATTTAGCAATCCTTTCAAGAACTGAGAAAGCCCTTGAGTTGAAGCACCAGTAGTTGACTTTTACCAGCTAATCATACTCATAGTGCACATCCATGTGGTAATGCTTTCTAGCACAAGCTATTTTAAACAGAAAATAAACTTTGAAGGTAGTCTCCAACTGTGCTCTGATGAACTGCAAAGCAATGGGGGGCTTGTTTACCACAATTTCATCACAAACCCCTAAAGGACTAAGAACAAAATACATGCTGAGGTAATAGAACTTGAATAACTTGAAGAACACTCTGAGTATTTGGAATGGTCTTTCTTTTTGACTGAGGAAAAGCTAAGCTGTGATATTTCAAAGCAAGTGGTGCGAATACCTTTCTAGTAGGTTTGTATTAACAGCTGACAGTTAAAGACCGTAAATGATTACAAAGGTCATTGAAGGTTTTTATTTTAACTGTTCTGTGAATATTCTGGTTATATGACACCTCCTAAATTGCACACCTATCCTCGCTGATGAATATTTAATCCCAGCACTCTTCACTACTTGACCTTCCTCATGACTCCTTGCTTGGCAGGGTTGTAGAAGGGAAAGACAGGGCTTCTGGCTTGTGAAAGAGGCCTGTGCTTATAATCCTTAAGCACTTGAACTTTGAAGGCTCACTGTACAGCAGAAAAATACCTGGCAGCTCCCGGCAGCTCCCAGCAGCTCTTATATATCATATATCATGTTGCGTTCCATTGCCAGAACTCTTCCATCTATGTGGTCAAGAATATCCATCTACAATACCTGCGAGGACTAAAAGTTATTGCAAGATGTTTCATTTAAATCGTCCTAATTAGAAGGAGAGAAATTCTTAAAACATGGTTTTAAAACACTGCAATCACTTGAAATAACTAAGACGTGTAAGGGAAATGTATAACCATCCTGATAGCTGCTGGAAGGGCAGTGCAGGAGGGCACAAGCAGTCCAGGGGGTTTCTTGAATGCACAAACAACCTCACGACACAAATGATCAGGGAGCTGATGAAGGGAGGTGCTCTGTTGAACCTGTTATTCACAAACAAGGGAGAACTAGTTAGGGATGTGAAGGTTGGAGGCAGACTTGGCTGCAGTGGTCATGAAATGGTGGAGTTCAGGGTCCTGAGAGGAGGGAACAAGGCAAAAATCAGGACTGCAACAATTGACTTCAGGAGAGTAGAACTTGGCCTCTCCAGGAATCTGCTTGGAGGAATCCCATGGGAGGCAGCCCTGGAGAGTAGTCCAGGAGAGCTGGTTGATATTCAGGGATCACCTCCTCCAAGCTCACGAACAGCCCATCCTGACAGCCAGGAAAACAAACAAAGCTGACAGGAGACCTGCATGGATGAAAAAGGAGCTCCTCACTAGACTCAGACAAAAAAAGGAAGAATTCAAGAGGTGGAAGCAGGGATGGATGACCTGGAAGGAATACAAAAACTGTCCAAGCATGCAGAGATGGGTTTAGAAAAGCCAAAGTCCACCTGGATTTGAATGTGGCCATGAAGGGCAGCAAGAAAGGCTTCTATCAATATATAAACTAGGGAAAATATTGTCTGCTGTTGAATGGGACAGGAGACCTGGTAGCAAAGGATGTGGAAAAGGCTGAGGTACTCAGTGCCTTCTCTGCTTCATTCTTTGCTGGTAAGACCAGCCTTCAGGAATCCCAGGACCTTGAGAACCCTAGGAAAGTCCAGGGCAAGGAAGGTTTGCTGGAGGAGGATCAGGTTAGGAAACATTTAAATAGACTGGACAGTCACAAGTTCACGGGACCTCATGGGATGCATCCTGCGAGTGTTGTGGGAGCTGGCTGATAGCATTGCAAGGGCACTCTCAGTAATCTTCTGAAGACTGTGGTGATCAGGGATGTTCCTGAAGACTGGAAGAAAACAAATGTCGCTCCCATCTTCAAGAAGGGCAAGAAGGAGGATACCAGGAACTCAAGGTTGGTCAGCCTCACCTTGATCCCTGGGAAGGTGATGGAGCAAATACTTCTGGAAACTACTTCCAAACAAATGAAGGTCAAGAAGGGGACTGGGAGGAGTCAGCATAGATTTATGGAGAGGAAATAATTCCTGACCAACCTGACATCTTCCATGAGGAGCTGACTAGCCTGGTTCATGAAGGGAGAGCAGGGCATATCGTGGATTTCAAAAAGGGCTTTTTACACCATCTCCTATAATATTCTCATAGACAAATAGATGAAGTAAAGACTAGATAAGTGGACAGTGAGGAGGACTGAAAACTGTCTGAACTTCTGGGCTCAGACGGCTGTGACCAGCAGCATGGACACCGGCGGGTGGCCAGTCATCAGCTGTGCACCCCAGGGCTCGGTACTGAGTCCTGTATTGTATAATGACTTCATTAATGACCTCTCTGATGGGACCAAGTACACCTTCAGCTAGTTTGCAGAAAATAAAAACTGTGAGGAGTTGCTGAAAGACCAGATGGTTGTGCTGCCATTCAGAAGGATCTCAACAAGCTACAGAAATGGGCCAGCAGGAACTTTATGAAGTTCAGCAAAGGGAAATGCTAAGTCCTGCACCTGGGGAGGTGCAACCTGATGTCCCAGTACAGGCTGGGGACTGACCAGCTGGAAAGCGGGTTTGCAGAAAAGGACCTGAGAGTCTTAGAAGGCAAGGAAGTTGACCGTGATCTAGCAATGTGCACTTGTGACCAAGCAAGCAAATAGCATCCTGGGCTGCATCAGGACCATTGCCAGCGGGTTGAGGGAGGGGATCCTTCTGCTCTACTCAGCGCTAGTGAGGCCACATCTGGAGTGCTGGAGCCAGTGCTCCTCGATACAAGAGACAGGGACATACTGGAGAGGGTCTAATGAAGAGCCACAAAGATTATTAAGGGACTGGGGTATCTGGCATATAAGCAGAGGCTGAGAGAGCTGGGACTGTTCAGCCTGTAGAGTAGAAGGCTCAGGGGGATCTTATCCATCTGCATAAATACCTGATTTGGCAGTGAGGGAAGCAGAATAAAGAAGATGGAGACAGGCTGTGCTGCCCACTGACAGGACAAAAGGCAATGGACACAAACAGAACTACAGGAAATTCCATTTCAGCTTAAGAAAAAGCTTTTTTTTTTTGCACTGGGAAAGGTCAAACACTGGCACAGGTTGCCCAGAGAAGTTGTGGAGTTTCAATCCTTGCGGATAGTCAAGACACAACTGAACATGATCCTGGGCAGCCTGCTCCAGCTGACACTGCTTGAGTGGGGACTTGGACTAGACAATCTCTGGAGGTGCCTTTCAGTGTCAGCAGCTCTTTGATTCTATGAGCTGTTTTGTGGAGGCTGACTCGTCAGCTCAACATTATGGTTTGCTTTCTACAAATGAAATGATGGTGCTTGGAAAAGTTCTTGGTTTCTAGATCGACAATAGAGGATGGATGCTCCAGCTTGCAAAGAAACCCACCTTTGTCCCGTGTAAACATTTCAAGGGCACTTTAGAAGGGTCAGTGGACAATTGTCCCTATAGCTGATGCCTCCTCTACCGTTCCTTCCTTGGTCAAAAGGGGCTAGCTCAGAGCACGAGGTGAGAGGGATGCAAAAGGGTGTGATACGTCGCAGCAGACCTCCCCTAGGCCTATTCTGCACGGCAATGACACTTGCTCCCATGCAGCCGCAGCTCACCCGGGGAGGCTTCAGCTGTCTGTGTGGGGCTGCTTTTCCCTAGGCAGAGCCAGAGTGTGTAGTCCTTACAGAGCTCAAGCAATGTAAGGAAAGGCTGTCGGGACCCTTCCCTCCTCCATTTCCTAAGAACCTGCAAAATGACAGATGCTAAAATTAGATCAACAGAAGCCTTCCTTTTCCCACTCCCTTCAAAGGTGCAGAAGGGGTCTGCAGAAGATAGAGGGGGGAATATCTTCATGCTATTGCCAAGTGTCAGACCAGCACCTGTATATGCAACTTAACAAAGGTGAGCCTTCTCATCGGACGTGCTGTGACATAAACTAACACACAGCGCTTTGTTTTTCCCCACAGGTGCCACTATAAGTGTGATCATTGACATTAATGTCAATGTTTCAGTCATTATTTCTGCCCTGATTGCAACTATGTACACGCTTGTGGGTGGGCTTTATTCTGTGGCCTACACAGATGTAGTTCAGCTTTTCTGCATCTTCCTGGGACTGGTAAGTTTGGCTTTTTTTCCCTTCTTTGTTGAGGATTTTATCCTGAGCATTGTGATGATTGCTGAGACCTATTGCCCAGCTTCAGTTTTGGAACTGTGTCTTCACTGAAAGCATGGAGAAGGAATATCTCCACTCACAGGACCCTGACTTTAAAGACTCTGCATTTACATCAACATGCAGCCTGTGCTTTCACAACAATGCTGACCGAGAGCCCCGATTCTTTGGCTTTTTTCCAACCAGCCTGATAGTGCAAACACTCTTGCAATTTTCCTGCTGAGTGTACATCTAAGTCAGAATAGGACTGGAACTGACTCCTTCCCTGTCTGTCCATAGGACTGTGGCACAGGCACTGGAAGGAGGCATCAGACGTAGGAAGCAGTTGGTAAAGCAGCCCAGGAACGTTGGCATCGGACTTGCAGAGCTGATATTCTCCTGCTTCTCTTTCCTGTAGCTGTCACCTACTCACGCAGCTTAGTTAACCTTCTGCTTTAAATCACCTTCTTGGTTTTTCCCTCATTTCCCCTCCGCCGTCCTTGGAGACCATAGTATAGGCAGTTTCACCAGATGACCTTGCTGTTTGAATATGGTGGTATGAATATCCCCTCATCAGCTACCAATGATATGCTAGAAGGTAGTCTTTTCTTTTATTTACTGCTGGTTTTAAGCCCTACTCTGAAAAACATCGATGCAACGGGGCTCAGATCACAGGGGTGCAATCGAAGAAGCTGCTGTCTTTGTTTGCCGGTGACAGAATAGATGGTCACAGGTGTGCAGAGAACTGAGACGGGCTGAAATAAATGGGGTGGCTCAAGGTGAAGGAACTGAATGGCACCTTGGGGATCCAGAGTTGTTTCTCTGCTTTCACCAGAGTTCTTGTGCAGCTCTAGGGAAATTGCTTCAGCCAACCAACCCTGTGTGTGTCCTCACTCTGTGGCATCCCACCGTGAGGCCTATGGCCTTATTTGCAGAAGTGCTATGCATTCCCCGTTGTAACTGACTTCATGGAAATGGTGCTAAATACCCTGAAAAAGTAAATCCAAGTGTTCCAGCTGGCCAGCTCAACTGAGAAGTTATTCCAGATCTTCTTCTCTTGTACCTTTGTTCTTCACCTGCACAGTGGGGAAAATACTGTCTCCTTCCCTAACATGCATGTTAATATTTGTGAACCATTCTGTTTCTACAGATGGTGTGCGTTACAGAAATTCCCAAAATTGTAGATAAATCACAATACAGAAATGCTTTTCCAGTGAGAACAACTCATGCACTGCTAAAGACCCTGATCCTGTTGGAATAACATGTGAACCTGTATTAAAGGCAGCATGAACCTGACAGGGAGGAGAAAGCAAATGAAGGTTGTATAGCAGTCTTCTAAATGATGGGGTCTGTAGCTTTAATAGTGTTCTTTTAATTCAGGTTGGGCTCTTTGTGTAATTGTCCATTTGAAATAAACAGCAACAATGTCACGTAGAAGAAACCATATTCATAACCTCAGGAGTCATTAGTGGGACTGGAAGCGTCAGATAGCATCTAAATGGTCATGTTCTAGGTGAGGCAGTTTTAGATGAGATGGGAGACTTTCACAATAGATGTCATAGCAGAAGATGTCACAGGCTCAGGTATCCCAGCTTCTCCTCCAGGCTCTGGAGCAGTTTGTATTCCCACTGGCCAGAGCTTTACTGCTCATCCCTCTAATGTCTGTTCCTCTCCTGCTTCTTACCCAAGAGGAGATGCTTACTGTAATCACTTCTGTTCCCTAACCTGGCTCCTCATTTCAGCCACAGAGCTTCTTCCTTAGGCTTTCATAACATCTACCCCAGCCAGAACTTCCTTGGTTTTCTCCTTACAATCCCGTGTAGTCTCTCTCCTTCCCTCCTCGCTCTCCTGTACCCACATCTGCAATTCTTAGCCCTTTGCCTTTATCTTGCCCGGTGAGTCTTTCCCTGATCCTGCACTGTATCCCCAGTATTTATGGACTCTTCATCTCAGCCATATTATTAATTCCCCATTCTAGACTCTTTGCCACCATGCAGAAGTCCTTTTTTTCTGGTTTCCAACCCCATGAGGTCCAGGTCCTTCTAGCTACCTGCTACTTCTACCCCTAAGCTTCAAGTCTGAACATAAAGTCCCAGTTTCTGCTTCACACGTTCATGAACCTTGGTTTTATTTGCCCTGCATTCAAAACAGGGAATTTTCTATTCCCATTAGGAAGAGCTCAATGAAGAAATCGGGTCTATGTCTATATTAAGCAAGTTAAACAGTGCCAAAGTGAAAACACAGGATCATCCGTAATGCTTAATTGTTAACAGAGTCCTGGCACTGTTTTGGCCCACGTCAACCAGTATTTTCCCAGATGGTTCCTGGGAAGAGTTCAGGGCTGTCCTTTTTGGCAGGGAAAGGAGTCTAGATGTATGGATGTAAACCATGACATGTCAGTGAACTGCAGGGCCAGAGAAAGTGTCTTAACTTGTTTTATTTACTAATGTAGAGGTAGTCCTTGAGATCACAGAGAGCTAGATTACTGTCAGGAACTGGTATGGATTACAGAAGCTCATAATGCATTTGCAATACAATACCCATGAAATCCTGGGCCGTGGCGTGGAGGCTACAGACGGACCTTTAGAAATTTACGCTACTGAAAATCTCAGCTGAATATGGGCAAACTACAGCTCTTCAGAAGCTCATCACTTGGACATGTCTGACATTTGAGGTTCACAAACAAGGATAAAAAAATCCATTTGACATCCTTGTTTGCCATGAATTTCTCAACAACAAGAGTATTAACGTCCGTTAATTTTGACAATATGTTTTTCCCTCAAAATATATTGGAGACAGTTGAAACATTTTGGTGATCTTTCCCAGAAAAGCCCAAGAAGACAGTGAGAAGGGAACCTTTCTGCCCAAGTACTTAAATTGGCAAAGTTTAACATGTAACCGAGAACAGAATAGTATGGTTCGTGATAAAAACCCTGAATAACAGGCAGTGCTGCAAAATATTCTTCACACATTATTGCAATAATTGTGCAACACAGTGGAGGAAGATGTTTGATTTCTCCCCTCCTTGCTTTTGTTACCCCACATGCTTAAATGCGATCAGTTGGATTGTGGTAATCTGTGTAGGTTTGGATATCATTGGATCCTTAAGGATGCCACGCTTGTGATGGTCTAGTCCATATAGCACAAAGCCTGGTTTTCATCTCAGTAGGAGCTGCTAAATTTCTCCTCATAGAAAGTAAGTCACATCATTGCAAAATGAGTTGGCAAGCAAATGCGCAAAAAGTCAGCTAGTGAAGGAGATGAACTTTCTGCCAGAAACTGTCTCTGGGAAGGGTTTCTGAACTGATTTTTTGGCCTAGATCAAAAACAGAGATTGAAAATAGTCAAGAGCCCAGACTGAAGTCACCCTCAAGGCAGAAAAGTGCTGCAACACTGGGCTACTGGGTATTCTGGAGCAAGAAAGATGGGAGTTCACTAATAGCACCCCTCTCTTGTCACAGTATAGTTTTGTGTTGAATTAAAAACAAATTCCCAAGCCTTCAGCTGTGTTTGTGATGTCTCATGCCTGTATCCTGGCAAACGCCGATGCTATTGCACACAAGTTTATATGTAGATGTTTCTCTACAGGGTGGTCCAGGAAAGGGTGTAAAGAACATATGTAGAGTTCAGGGAAAATAAAATGAAGATGTATAAATTTGTATTTCTTGCTGATTTTGCAATTTACACTGATTAATTCTCTGCTCATACTCACACTCTCCAGGACAAAGGTAAGCTATCCATTACCAAGCTCTCTGGATTTTGGAGATGTTCCACCAGTACATAACCTGACTTTTCTGCAAGTCAGCTCAGCAATTCAGCATTTGATCTGTAGCATGCAAGAAGAATAAAAACAGATCCATGTTAAAATTAAAATTTCACAGATTTAAAATGCCTTCTTTAGACCTGAACAAAGCATTTCTCTTTGGTTACAGTGGATCAGCGTACCCTTTGCGATGTCCCATCCTGCAGTGACAGACATTGGGTTCACGGCTGTGCACCAGGTGCACCAAGCACCTTGGCTTGGATCTATCAACTCACTTGACATTTACACATGGCTGGACAATTTCCTTTTACTGGTAAGTGATGGTTTGTATGAAGGAATGAAACATTTAAACACTCACACTGTGTTACTGTGACAGCTGAAAATAATAGAGTCTAGTTAAGAGTTTCCAGCAAACTGAAAACTTTTGCCCTCTTGACTCCTTCTCAGTATTTTTGCACATTTGATTGATTTCAGTGAAGTATCGGTAGAATATTGTAGCACAGCTGTCAAAGTCAGCATTGCCAGGAATGCAATTTAAATATCATCAGGCTGAAAGAGTTGACTTATGCTAAAATTAATTAAAAGTGTGCAGCTAATACTTAACTGATGTCATCGTTGGCAGAGGAATTTATATATTGCGGAAGGCAATAAATATGTTATACAAATGATTAAATATGCCTTAGGTATAGCTGATGTAGAAAAGCTTTGCTGAGATGGATGGATGAATTCATACAAGCACACATGCCAGAATGAACTGAGGGCTTTCGTTATTTAATACCTATGCATTACACATGGGATTGGTGGTTATTAAGTACTTTCCATTAGAAGATCTAGCAACACATGCTAACATTTTCCATTCTTAGTGTCCCTGAGCAACTCTACACTGTTTTTATTATCATGTTGTACTTTGGGATTCCTTTCTCTGTTTTCTTAAAAACTCTCAACCAAAAATCTTCAGAGTTTTCTGATAATTGGGCTATTAAAATACATTGTGTTATCCAGCTTAAATTCTTTAGACATTCTCAGAGAGCCAAAGTATGTCATTAGTTCAGGCGGCTGTATTCTGTCGGGTAAGCCTGAAGGTTTCATCTCTGCTGATGACCAAAGGAAAGCTCTGATGTTGCTAATTGTGACACATTTTCTTTTCAACTTGTTTGTTTCATTATAGCTCAAGGAGTTTACCCATGCTTGGAAAGCTTTGTTAAAGGAACATTACTAAGGCTGCAAAGGGAAACAGTCATAAATAGCAAGTCAAAATCAGAGTTGCCTGTCAAATATTCATTTGGTCCCTGTGTGTGCATGAAACATGTATGAAACACCTGTATACACACTATTTGGTCCAAAGGCCTCCTGCCTCATTTAGTGTGTAAAACTGGACTGTGCACATTTAGTGAACAATTTGCTTGATTTTCTTTCCATGCTGTTTAGTCATAGACACTTATTTACTTAGTGGAGACTATTTAAATCCTGCTTTCAGGACAGAATTGTTAGCACTTGGGTTTTTTTAGCCTTTGGTAATACTCTTGTGTCATATTTTGCAGACATAATTTTAAGTCTAATCAGGATCTTCACTGGTATATGCCCAAAACAAGAGAAGGGTTGCCACCATAAAAGAAAACTTTCTTTTGCTGCTTCGTCTTTAATTTCTATTGGTATCATGGTTGCTTAAGACAGCGGGAGAATTATTTTTCAGATTCTTGTGTTCAATGTATACAAAACATGTTGCCTTGTTTAGATGGCCACATGCATTCATAAAGGAAGATAAAATTTTGTCTTCAAATCGTCTCAGAGTCTAACCTAATTTTGGTTGGGGAGGGTACTGGAGGCCAAATTCTTCAGATATGAAATATGAAAATAGTATTTTATAACGTTTCATAAGGCTTTATCAAGTATTTATACAGCTCTCAGTACTCAGGGATTACAGAGACTATGTAAGTGCAAAGTGTTGTTGCTAGTTGTACAAAGGAATAACTTGTCTAAAAGAATGGGATTTAAGTGGATCTACAAAGGTTTGACATTACTTGTGAGAATGAAAGCTACAGCTATTACTGACTGATATTCAATAAATAAATGAAAGAGCAGCAACATAGCATTCAGCATTCAAGTGATGCTTCAACGTTGTCTCTATACGGTGATAGCAAAAAATCCAGAGTTTGCCCCCAGTGATGGGATGCTGCCAATTGTGTTTACAGACATTAGGAGGAATCCCATGGCAAGCGTATTTCCAGCGAGTTCTTTCCTCATCTTCTGCCACATATGCTCAAGTTCTGTCATTTCTGGCTGCTTTTGGCTGTCTTGTGATGGCTCTTCCTGCGGTACTCATTGGTGCAATTGGAGCATCTACAGGTAAATGATTAAAAATGAATAGTACAATAAATGTACAATGAGTAGTACAATAAATGTGTGAAAACCCTACAAAGCTTATGTTAGATGTAATCTAGCCAGGTGACATCATTAATCAACTCATAACTTCTTCAACAGGAAAGTGCACTGAAAAATAATATTATAAAATATTTCTCCCAGGAGAAATTGCTTCTACCCCAGTGGCTGAGATTCAATCATTTTGTACATTCCAGGTATCTACAGACATAATATTTCTATTTAATGTTTGAGTTAGATTCTGGTACTTTTATTTGGTCCTAATAGTAATAATGAGGAACAGCTGAGGGAACTGGGGTTGTTTAGGCTGGAGAAAAGCAGGCTGAGGGGAGACCTTATCGCTCTCTGCAACTACCTGAAAGGAGGCTGTAGCGAGGTGGGGGTCGGTCTCTTCTCCCAAGTAACTAGTGATAGGATGAGAGGAAATGGCCTCAAGTTGCACCAGGGGAGGTTTAGATTGGATATTAGGAAAAA
>JANXJC010000059.1:4105969-4121124 GCA_027564655.1 Leptodon cayanensis | reverse complement strand
CAGGCTGCCCAGGGAAGTGGTGGAGTCACCATCCCTGGAGGTATTTAAAAGACGTGTAGACATGGTGCTTAGGGACATGGTTTAGTGGTGGACTTAGCAGTATTAGATTTACAGCTGGACTTGATGATCTTAAGGGTCTTTTCCAACCTAAATGATTCTAAATGATTCTAAATGATTCTATGATTTATCAGGAATTTCTTACCTTGACCAAAACATCTTTGTCAAGGTCTTTGCATAGTGAGAGTGATCCCCATCACAGTAATCATGTAGCTAAACTGTTAGAAATGGTCTGTTAGAAATATTTAACACGTGGCTTTGAGCTCTGAGTCTGTAATCCAAGAGAACAGTTAAACACATCACAAACAAGCATGGATCCCAGACTTGTTGTATTCAGGAAAACAACATTTATGAGCAATGCAAAGTTTTAATATTAACCTTCCTACTCCATAACTACCGGCTGTGGTCAGACTGAGCTTAGAGATAAGGAAAAATGCTGAGCAGAATTAAATCTGCCTAACAGAAACCAGCGGGACGCTGCCCCTCTGAAATGCCGTCAGTCTGGCCCTAGTAACAGTTTGGCCATTGAACGTGAATGAAAATGTGGCAATATGAATAGCTCACTACACACGAAGTCGAGAGATGCTGTAGCTGATGACTACTAACTCTACTAATAACACACCGGTGTCCATATTGCAGCCTGGAATGATACTGACTACGGTTTCCCTGACCCTATGGCTAATAAAGAAGCAGATATGATTTTACCGATCGTGCTCCAACACCTTTGCCCAGTCTATATCTCGTTCTTTGGCCTCGGTGCTGTATCTGCTGCTGTGATGTCGTCAGCTGACTCTTCAATTTTATCAGCAAGTTCTATGTTTGCTCGGAACATTTACCAGCTTTCCTTTCGGCAAAATGTGAGGTTATATTTTCATTTTTACTTTTAGAGAAAATTTTAGGTGAGACCTTAACTAGGTGATGCATAGACTGTAATTTCATAATGAAACACCTCTTTCAAATTCCTACCTAGGACTAGAAAAAGTATAGCATTTTGTTCCTAACAGTATATTGAATAAACTGAAAGTCATAAAAGTATTTATTGTTGTGACCGACGACAGAGGTGAAAAAGCTAGCTCAGGGGAGGCAGCTTTCAAGAGTTTCATGGCACTGCAGTTTAGCCAAGCAGCTCCTAATTATTGCTGCAACCATAAGCTTTATTTAAATCCTTAACAAAATGAGACATCTTTCTGAATTATTGATTTAACAGGAAATCATTTGACAACAGAATGGGCTAGTGAGTCCGAGTTTTTCTTAGGAAATGGAAAAAAAGAAATTCTGATGCTGACAGTTTTTTCTGGTTGAGCCATACTGTGCTTATATTTAAAAGTTATTTCTAACACTGCTGTTGTTTTTTTTCCTTGATATGTTGTCAAACTTCTCCTTATTCTCAAAGATTAATGACTTTGGGAATGGCAACCAAAGCTCTTGGGTCTTTTTCTCTGTGCTTGAGATGGAGATAGAGACAGAGATATTTGTTTGTAAATATTATTGAATATGTCATGCAAAATTTCCTTTTACAATGCAGTATTTTATATTGACTATGTGCATAAATGTAGGCATATATATATATATATAAATATCACAGTGAAAAATACACCTAACACTGCCCTTTTTTTGCAGGCTTCGGACAGGGAAATCGTGTGGGTCATGAGAATCACTGTTTTTCTGTTTGGAGCATCAGCAACAGCAATGGCACTGCTAGCTTCGTCAGTGTACGGTCTGTGGTACCTCAGCTCTGACCTTGTTTATATCATCATATTCCCCCAGCTCCTGTGTGTGTTATTTATTAAAGGAACCAACACCTATGGTGCCATTGCAGGATACTTATTTGGCCTTGTTCTCAGAATAACTGGAGGAGAACCGTACCTCTACCTTCAGCCCTTGATCTACTACCCTGGCTGCTATCCAGACGAAAATAATATTTATATCCAGCGATTCCCATTTAAAACACTTGCTATGCTTACCTCCTTCTTTACTAACATTATAGTCTCCTACTTAGCCAAATACTTATTCGAGAGTGGGACTTTGCCACCAAAGCTGGACTTCCTTGATGCTGTTGTTGCCAGGTACAGTAGAGAACACATGGACAAAGCAACTCTTGTAAAAAGTGACAATATTGTATTAAACGAACTTGCACCTGTGAATCCACGACACAGTCTAACTTTGAGCTCAACTTTCACAAACAAGGAAGCCTTTAATTATGTTGATTCAAGTCCAGAGCTGTCCAACACTGAAGATGATAATTAATAAATCTGGTAGCCACAGAAAAAACAATACAAAGTAGGATATTCTACAAAGAATAGTAAGAGGCATTTTATCAGAAGAAAATCAAGATTTGGGAATAAAATGCCACTGCACAATTCTTTAAGTTGATTCTAGGAGCAGGAGCATCCCATGGGAGGAACTCTTTTCTGTTATTATCTAACATGTTGGATTAGGTCATAGAGTGTGTACCAAAAGATACACTCAGATCCCATTCTTTCCACCCAGAACTACATATTGTGTAATTAAAAAAGTATTTACAATCGAAAATATATGTAGTAGAAAAAGTGCAATGGTTATTTAGCTAGGACATCATATGAAGAGATTATAGTACAGTCATTCTGAAATACTATCAGTCAACATTTTATTGGCATTAAGTGAAAATACATTGTCACAGCTATAAGTGATTTGTTACTAAAGAGCTAGCTGCTTGAGCAAAGACAGATAGATAACTTCCCTGGGTTTTTGGTCTGGTTGTTTTTTTCCTCATAAAGAAATTAAAATAATACAAGTCTAGTATTTTATTATTTGTAAAAGACAATAAAATGCGCAAATAGTAATAAATTCCTTATAGGCGTGCTAAACATCATGTATTAATTTAAAATGTGAAAATGAAGTCACCAGTTCACCAGTTTAAAATAATTATACCTAATGCAAGACAACCTTAAGCAAAATATGTTACTATAGGTGTTCTTTTTTTCCTGTGGTTAGTGGCTGTCGCCAATGGAGGATGGCAAAATTTTTAAAGCAATAATTGGAGTTGAAACTCAGCTTGTGAAAAACGACAGAAATCTTACAAACTAAATAGAACTTTTCAATGTTGAGAAAAGAAACCTTATCTTGACTTATCATCGAAATGAACACTGAGCAAAGCAGTCTGACACCACGCAGCTGCAGCAATGGAACAACTATTAAGAAGTAAGGAGAGTCAAGAAGGCTTGAAAAAAACAGAGAGGGTTTTCCATGGGGAAAATTCCCATTTTTCACTTAAGAAAAAAAGTATTTTCAAAGGCATTAAAAAGTCTTTTGGGTTGGTCTTGCTGGGATTACGCTGGAAAGTGTAGATTTTCCATGGAAAATCACATTCTCTCAAAAATTCGATTTCCCGTGGGAAAAAACAGCCTTGCTGGACAGCTTTCCACGTCTGTAAGCGTCTACCTTCGAAAGCAACAGCAGCTTGGAGGGGAACTGAAGGGAAAGCCGAACCCACAAGTGTAGTGAAAGGCACAGCCATGTCTTCCCCCGAACGCTGGACTCCGTTATTGCCCGCTGTCCTCCTGGGCCGTCGCGGTGACTCTGCGGAGCACCAGCAGCGGCCAGGCGCGGGCGAGACTTCACTCGTGGATGGCAACGTCGGCCAGAAGCAGCAAAGCAGGGAGATGAGGCCTCTTCCGACTTTGCCCTGGCCGGCAGGGAACACGCGATGTCGTTTCCATTCGCCCCCGGCCGAGATGATTGTGTCTGTCCCCATTGGTATGTGCCTTTCACAGCGGGAGATCTAATAGCTAGATTTCTATACAATTAAGAGTTATGCTCCAATAATTCTTTTTAACATGACACAAAATGTTCAGCCGAAATCCAGATATCCTCCTGTTGCCGGTCACTGGTGAAATTTCTTCTTTAACGTTCACGGCACGAGGAGCTATACTGGAGGACGGGAGATGTGAGAATAGGTTTTGCTGCTAAAGGAAGAAGCCATCAACTTGTGCATTCAGTGTTGACGTAAACTTTCACAAGGTTGAATCCTTAGATGTGTTTTTGCTCCTTTTGTGGAGTTTTAAATGCATATATATATTTTATACATAGAGAGAATTAATATTAGAGATATTGATTTTTTCCTCCATACGCTGCATTTAAAAATAACATTGCATCTCAGTTCTGAATATGCATTGTGAACTGCGGTACTTCTGTGCTAACAAATATTGAGCGTGCTCTGGGTGGAGGGAATCAAAATCAGGATCTGCTCTAAAACCCCAGAAGAGCCAATATAGCAAAGAAATGAAAAATTCCTGCAGGGTCAGCAAACAAGCTACCGATGAAATTCAGGGTGCTCTGGGTCTCACAAACCAGATATGAGCCCAGCAATATTCATTCCCCCATGAACCATGGAAAAGAGAAGAGGAAAGAGATTGTATGGAAGAAAGAGAGGGGAGAACAGAGCCACTGCTGAATTATGATCCGTTTCTGGCCCAAATCCACTAGACTGAATCCCTTTTTATGAGAAAATATCAAGCCACGGGTTTTCCCGCTTACATAGCCAATGCCTTATGCTGCAGTTCCAAATTATGGGATCCCATTATACAGCCACCTGTAGGTCTTCCTAAAAAAATTTTCTCTTACTTCAGTTTTGTTTAGGAATTGCTAGAATTTCACTATGAGAAGCTGCATAGTGGCCAAATGCTTTGAATACAACAGTATTTCTGTATTATTTATTTCAAAATGCCTAATAGTGGGAGGAGAAGGAAAGGAGAAGGCGATTCAGCTGGAATCGTTTAAGAAATTTTGATTGAAAAATAAAAATCTTTCCTTTTCCCTAGTACGCCCTTGTTGCCACTAAAACATAAAGGCTTTTAAAATACTCAAAATAAAAAAGTTAAGTGGAAAATTAAAATGCATTAGTCAAAAAATTTCAAGCCAGATGCTTTCAACATTATCAGAATATTTTATACTGTTTATCCTGTTGAATATATTTGTGAAATCACTGTGATTTCACAAAGTATTCCTGTTTAGATGGAACTATGCATTCTCTGGTGGAAAATGGTTCCAACAAAGTTTTCCAGTCCTCTCTGCGGAGACTGAAAGGTTATTACACTTTTACAAGTAGCCCCCCGTGGAAGCTTTATCATGCAAAGGAGAGAAGTGACACTGAAGACTGTTCATCGTGTGACCGTAACTCTGCTTTCCACGCACCAAGTCTCTGTGTGTGTCTCTGCACGAGTCCAACAATGGCTGCAGCGGTTGCGGTGGTGGGCTGTGTGATGGACAGGCTGACTCCAAAAGTCAAACTAAACAGCCCCATGCAAAGTCTGTTTACAAGATTATTGCCTTAGCTCAGCTATCCTACCATTACATTTATACGAAGCTGTTCATATAACCAAAGGCCATATCTAGGATTGATAGCTGGGGGGGGGGGGAGACAAAAAAAAAAAAAAAGACAACACAATGCAACCAAGTTACTTCCACAAGCAAAATGTCAACAGGACGGGATTCTTGAAGTAGACATTATTTTCATGGGAATCATCAGATGCTCCTTCTCCACTTTTGCAATTTGTAGACAGTAGTACTGTGCACTAAATTGGATCTATAATCAGTGAAGCAAAGAGCTCATTTTCAGACACTGAGGTTATTGTTTCTGAGCCTACGATTTCTAGATAAAATATTCATGTCACAGTCATACATTTTACTTTCATATTCTTACATTCGTGAATAACACTTATTTGACAGGGGTTTTTTACCTCCTTTGCATGAGATGTGTTCATAAAATCAAGGTTAATAACATAGCTAAGATGTCAAGAGAAGTTATGATTTCATCTATATTTGTCCATATGGGATGGTATGTGTATTATAAATAAAACATACTTTTGTGAACCTGAACTGAATGTAAACATTAAGTGGATCAAATAAAGTAAAGTAAAATATTTAGTCTTTTATTTTCATATAGTACAACAATTTAGGATTTCCAATATAAGTATAGGAAAAAAACTGTTACTCATTTTTCCTTCTGCCCTTCAAGCGTATTTGATCAAGTACCATGTGCAGTTAGACAGTAAGTTATTGTAAGTCTGCTATTAATCAGGGCAGTATTTGTGGCTGTTGTTAAAAAAAAAGTATATTTTTGTCTGCATCAGAAATGTTATATTAAGACTATACCTAACGAAGCAGATAGGAAGCATAATATAGATATATATGTTTTAACTTCATTTGTATTGTATTCAGTAGTGCCCACTCAATTCAGGAAAACACTGTCTGGTTTGGGGTCTGTTTTGTCCATCTATTAAAAATAAAGACGTTTATTTTATTATCACTCAGCATCCCCTGAGGTTTTGTGTCACGGGCACAGCCCCGCAGAGGTGAGGTGGCCCGGGCAGAGTGGGAGCTGGCCCTTGTCCGGGGGGATCAGCGGGGCCACCCCCGCGGCTACAGCCCTGCCCCAAAACCTGGCTCCCACGTTGGAAAGAGAGCTCTCATTTCATTCAACTCTTCCTCGTCCTCACAGCCACAAAGAAGAGCCCCTGAGCTCCAGGGAAACCTCCATCCAGCGGGACTCCCTCCTGCCGACCCCTTGCCAAGGACCTTTTTCTTGCGGGTGTTGTACGGGGAGGACGGGACCTGAACAGGGGCCACGGTTTGGGCAAGGGGCAGAAGATGTGCTACGGGAGCGGGAATGCGCGTGCCCGGAGATTGCAGCTGGGTTCCACCTTTCGTGCGTGCGGACTGCAGTAAGGGTTTGGTAATTTTTCATATAGCGGAGGAGCCCTTTGCGGTGGGACATAAAGTCATCCTGGGTATTGCATGTGTTATAAATACAATTATTTAGAAATCAAAATTTTAGCTGACTGAAAACTATATCTGTGCTTGTATCTTCCTAGTAAGAGTTTGATTGGATGTCCACTGAAGTCAAAGGAAAGACACAAACGGATGGCTATACAAGTGCTACTATAATGACAGTATATACGGTGTATTTATCCCCCAGATGCTTTGCAAAAATACATGGGCAACTCTGTCCACTCATGGATGGGGAAAATAAGGCACACTGGTTTGTTTTCCAGGGCACAGAGGTGCTCACTCATGGAGCAGAACACAGACAGGGATTTTCAAACAACGTTGAATAGTGTAGACATTTCCTTGAGGCCATAACGCTCCGGTCTCTCTTGCAATTCAGGAGCTGGTCCCCACCCACACTTTTGAAAAACTGAAGCATGTTTTAAGACAAGAGCCCTGATATCTTGTAAATTGTATCTCAGAACGAAAGCAAGTCCATAATCCTGCAGATCCAAAAAAGGCAAGAAAAAGCGTGAAGTAAGGGTGCGCTGATGACTGCTGTGGAAACATTACCAAACTGTTTCACCACACGACGTCACAGGTAAAATGCCACGTGCAGGCCTGCTGTGGCCAAAACCTTAGCAAAACCCTACTTAGAAGACTCTGTTTAGGAATCACTTGAAACTTTTAATAATAACAGCTTATTTTTTGTAAAGAATAATTTAGGGAAATTTTTTCTCTCAAATTCACAAAAGGGACAGTGGGCATAAAAACAAATAGTGGAGAAGTAAATGGGTAGAGAAAGAAGTTAAGGTCTTTGATGTAAGCATTTTAAACAATATCAATATTGAATATTGAATATTGAACCAATCACTTTCCACCACGGCCACACGAGGACTGATGGCAGGTGAATACCAAGCAATTACATGAAATGTATGAAGCCTCCCTCTCTTTAAATCACATTTATGTTGCCAAGCACAGTTTAAAATCCACAAAAAGGACTGAAAAGACCATAAATACTGAGTAATTTTCCACTTGAAAAGAGTGAACTTGGGTAGACCCAAATGCCATGACACCTTCCCAGCTGGGACGGTATCAGACTGCCCCTGGAAAGACTGGAGAACCGTTACACCAGGCTTGGGAGACACTTGAAAGAGGTTTAAAGGCGGCAATGTTAATACGTAAAACAACACCCAGAATTGTTCCAAGGCCATTAAGGTGGTCTCCAGCCCACTTTTGGCTCAAGCCAAGTGTCACTCTCCCCAAGAGACACCCAGGCACAGTTTGGGGGCCGGACTGCTCCAAGGGCTTTCCCAACAGGAGCTTTGCAAACAGCCTCCCCTTTGCAAGACCGGCAGAGATTGCCAGCGTAGCCTCGCGCCGGATGGAACATGCCTGAGCACCTTCAATTTAGTGGTGAGGATACAGCCTGAGAGGTAAACAAAGCAGTTCTCCACTCCTGACTTTTGGGCTTCCTTTGGGGCCAAAGGAGAGAAGGTGACTTGTATAAAACATGACTAAACTCACCCTAATGCACACATTACTGTGAGACGGGTCACACCATAGAAATGCCGATAAAGATGTTTAAATATTGGTGAGACGTGGCCCCTTCTTTCTCTTGCTCCTTAAGAAGGAGGCTGAAGCCATGAATATGATGACACTAAACAAATAGCTGAGGAATTAGTCCTAGGAGGGGGACTTTGGGACACGGAAGCTTTAGGAAGCGTTCACAGAAAGAGCATAGTTCTCAGGGGAGGGTTTGCACCTGACTGTCTGGAGCACTGACCTTATACAACCGAGACTACAAAAATAGATAAAGGAAAACATCAATCTAGGTTGCAAGGGATGTGTTGTGACTGGGAGAGACATATGCTACCTCCCCAATTGGCGTTAATAGATAACAGGTGAAAAACAATGTAAATGAGGCTGTAGTCAGGAGTAAGGTGATGCTAGAGAATAAGGTAGTGGACAGCAGGGGGAAAAAAGAAAGCACTTCTGTGGATGAAAGAATTGATCAGGTTGGCTATATTTAATTGATTTAGGAAACACTGTGATGTCAGGAGACAATGAAGTTGTTTGTGTATCGATGCAGGAAACCTGGGTAATGAGGTGGAAGAACTAGAACTACCAAAGCCAGACATGAAAACCTCTCGTACAGAGTAGGGGAAATACGATAGAATAGCTCTCAAGATGGAAAAGGATTTGAAAAGAGCATTTGCTGAGGTTATATACTGGATTATATAGGCCTAAAGAATTTAACTTTAATCTGGACAGACACACTTTTAATATTATATAGTGAAAGAAATACTACTTCGAAGTGCATGACCATGTAAACATTTGAAAACTGGCAGAATCGGGGGAAAAAAAAGCAGTTGTATTGGCAGAATATTAGTAGTTTCAGTCCTGTGGGTAATAGATTTCTTCCTCAAACAGTGAATGCACATTAAAGAAGGGGTGCTATTTCAACTTTGCACTTAGTCCATTAATACAGCATTATAAAATATTTGGTGCTAGAAAATAACCTTGTATTGAAAGCTGAGGGTGACTAGGTTATCTTCATATACAAAGAGAAATGAGAGGAGATAGTTAAGATGGAAATATATTAATTAAACGATTAATGGATATACGATACCATAGAATAGATTTGGAATGGGAATTAGAGGCAAATTCCTCAACACATAATCGAATTTCTCAAATAGTTGGAATATTGCAGACAAGAAGCAGACGTAGTGCTAAAATAGATCCTGTGAATGAAACAGCAATGATGGCCAGGTCCTGGCTGTGTCGTAGTCCTACATCCCATGTTGCTCCTGATCCTAATGTACATCATCCTAGCAGTCTAAGCACACTTGAAGTAAGTTTAAGTGGCACCCTTCAAGGTAAAATGGTAGTAAATCAATTCTTAGCCACTTGTTAATGCTTCCAAATAAGAGTTTTCCATGGTTCTGACTGAAGCACTAAAATTCATTTACTTATTTGGAAATGGACACGGTCATTTTTTTGCCAAGCTACTAATGAATTTCACTGCAAGCAAAAGGAATTGAATATATCCTGCCAATTTACTAATGGAATATAGTTATTATCTATGTATTAATAACAGAGATTAGAGTGCTGCACTGCACTTTGTGTTACTCAGCAGTTCACATCCATCAAAACATTGGACACAATTTTCAGAAGGACTTAAAGGGAAAGATGCTCCCAAAACTGATGGGTCACTGAGGGCATCCATTCCAGGAATGGGGCAGCTCCAGTTGTCTGGCTTCTTGTGATTTCAGCATGATCAGGGAAGACACAGATTATCCTTGATTGATGTTATCTTGATGACAGAGACGTCCACTTTGTGTTAGCTATGCCAATAACCGCTGCAGAGCCCTGACTGTGAAAGACTTGTCCTCCTTTGAGGTTGGGCAGGAGCATGGCCATGGTGAGAGGAACGACAAGGTGCCTGCTGCCCACCAGCCTCTAGGTCTTGCCTCTGCCTCTCCCTCCTTTGGTATTTGCGTTGTCCCGGTCTATGGTCAAGCATAGTGATTACATCTGCCCTCAGCACCACAGTGGGTTCTCTGGGTATGAACTTGCATATAGCCTACATACCAACCGTCAGTCAATAATGGAGGAGAGCCGTCTTTAAAAGATCGTATTCTCCCACAGAATCCAAAAGAAAAGCAGTGAAGTTCTGCTGGGTTCCATGGCATGCTATACTGAGCAGTTCCACAAGCCATCCTTTTAACAAATTTTAATGCTTCCTTTTTTTTTGTTCTATATACAAACACCTTTGAAATCCAGAGTATCTTAATTTGCCTTCCTCCACAGTGAGGTTTTCCCACTCCAGTAATGATCAACAGCTACTGTTGTCATCGCAGAAAGTGCAAGCCTAGTTGCTCAGCACGTAAGAAGAGTATAAGTAGTTAGCAATAAAAGAGATTTCTAGCCTCTACAGTTTGTTTCTTACACACAAGGATAAGGTGACAGAAATATGACAAACAAGTAAACTGAATACCAGAGGTAATATAATTGTTCAGAGCTAGTATACCAGAGAGCTATGTAAACTTTATTATTCTGTGCAACTGTCAAAAAATATTATGTTCCAGCAAAGCAATGAATTAATAAGTTCTTCTGTTTCATTCTTGTTTCCTGCCCATCAGCAAAGTAATATTTGAAGAGATCATGTTCTCTTATATCAGTTACCTGTTCTGCGGGATAATGTTAAGTATACATTTTAATTATACTCTCAAAACCATATACTAATTGCAGATTAGTGACGAACTTCAGTAACTAGATGTAAGACAAGCTAAAAAGGACAACTTCTATTATTAAGCTTTAAGGTATGCTATTAAAATGAATTATTCCATCTGTATAAAGCTACACAGAACACCAGGTTCTGGCTTATGGTAACAGGAAACAAAAATAACTATGGATCCTAGTTCAGACGGGAGATTTTCTTACTCCAAATGTTGTCGAGACAGCTGCCAATAAAAATGCAAATGTATGGAAAATCATCTTATACAGCCTCTGAACTGTAGCCATGAGACCATAACGATACCCTCCTGGTTTCACACACGTGAAAGGCTGCCGAGCAGGATCAGCTGTCCGTGTGGAGGCAGAAGTTGTAGAAACACTTATCTCAGGAGACAAGGAAAGAAAGATTTGGACCCAACAAGTTAAAACTCCAGTCACCCAGAGATCTTGTAGTGGTTACTGGCAAAGGCTGACTGGTATTCCTCTACTGCATGAACTACTACGATATTTGCACAGTGTCTGATACTTGTTTATGCACTTACTACAGCAGCTATCCATGTAATGAATCCATGTTGAGGAGCAAGAACAGTTACCCAGTTTTAGGTTTGAAAAGCAACTTTATATTTTCCATCAGTTTAAAATCCATTTTTCTACTCCTGGTGAAGTGTCCTCAAGGGTTTCACTTGATCAAAATTGCTTATAACATAATGGAAGCGTCTTTTTAGCAGCATAACATAATATTGGAATAAGAAAATAAACAAGATGTATTTTCATAAAAAGCTTATTTCCCTGCTAAAAAGGAAGGATGGAGCCTTCATTCCTCAACAGGACCTCTCAAAGGATTTCAATGCTAACATTTTAAGGGGACCTCATTTTTAAAAAGAGTTGAACGTTAGCTCCTTGAATACTAAACCTGCTTAAGCTACTTCAAAGCAGAAATGCAAATTTAAGAAAACCTGGACTGTACAAACAGTTCGGTCCTATGCCCAGTGAACTGACTACAATGTATGCTTAACTCATCTTGCACGAATGCTTGCATCAAAACTTGAGATACTTGGCACTGCCTTTTTATAACGAATTTTCATTCATAAGCAGTTTCTATTCAGATACGCTGTGAGAAAAATACATGCACCATTGGCAAGGCAAAAATAAAAATGAGCTAAGTCTTGTAGCTCATAAGTTCAGAAAGAAAGGCTTTGTCTAAGGGATTTCTTATGCCATTCCCATTTACCTAACCTAGTAAAGCATTTACAGTTACACCTCTCACCCATTCCCCTCTCAACATGTAATCTCCTGTAGATTTATGTTGCTTTCCAACAACCTAAAGAATACTGAAAAGGTTTTTAATGAGACTAGAGAAACTGTCAGTAGACAAATTTATTTCACAACATTGTCATTTAAAAATAAGCACACAAAAAATGCAGAAGTCTCATAGCAATTACAGTATCTGCAGTTACAGGCAGAAATGTCAGAGAAAATAGGCATTTGGCAGTATGAGGCTGAATGGCAATACCACGACAATGCCGAGTGTTTCCATTACTCAGTTTAGTAATGAAGGTTAATGGTCCTGTCTCTGCTGTCACTGTATGCCAGAGCAGTCCCGAAAACAAATGTGGAGATGCAATTGAATATTCAAAAATAAAAGTCATATTAGTAGTAGATTCTTATTAATCACACAATGAGCCATTGTGACAGATGTTATCAGTGCAGAATATGTATTTACCAACCCATTTGAAATGCACTGTCTGGGATGGTTTTCAGTCATGCAGAACATTGTAGAGTAACAAATGCCCACACCAAAAGCAAACAAAAAATATTGTGCCTTACTAAACGATATACATCTGGAGACCTTGAGCAAGAAGGGAATAATGGATGGAAGCATAAGGCTTCTTTCAAGTCCTCACACAGCCTCTATCCCATCTTTGCCCTCCCAAGTTGTCACTAAGGACAGCAGATAGTGAAAGGGTTTGGATCATGTATATTTATTTGTTCTACCATAATGAAGATTCGCACCAGACTATTGTTCCAGTGGTTTTGTCTCATTTCTGTAGTTTATATAATTCCTCCTTATGCTTTTATGTTGATTTTTATAATTCTTGCAAAGGCCAAATGGCTGCAGTTTCACTGTGCTGAAGAACAGCACAAATATGTAGGGAGACATAGTCCCTGTTCTGGAGAGTTATTCACACACACCCAAAGAAGAGAATATACGTAAAGCTATAAGGGATAAAATGGCAGGACAAGGGCAAACTTTCATACAAACTAGCTAAGCACACTTCTGAGGTTCAGCTTATATTTTTGCTCTTAAAAATAAAATAATAAATGCCGACTTAGGCGACATGCCCCTTAAGTATCCTGTCTTATAGACCCAACAGGAGCAGTAGGACGAGGAAGGGAACATCGTAGTCTGCAGTAGCAGGGAACAGGACAGGTGGCAGATCCATCCAAAATTGTCTTGTTGGGTGTCTCAGACCACCTTGGGCACTTTTACAAAAAGGGTGTTTGATGTTACTGTTCCAGGCCAGCTGGGCAAGCAGCCAGAGCAGGAGCAGGGGAAGGTGGTGGAACGGACCTGACCTGTCCTCCCATCACTCGGCCATTGCCTGGCCAGAAGTAAGTCACCACATCTCTCTTTGCTTTCGCTTTGCCTCCTCTTGTCTATCTTGTTTTGATTTAAGCTCTCTAAGACAACATCTCTTCCTATGTGTCTGCAACGTGCCTAAGGAGGCCTAAATTTGCCTAAAATACCTACATACTGTTGTAATATAAATAATAATAGAAATAATAAATACATCCCTAGACTTCTGCTTCGACAGCCATTTCGCCAGTGTAATACTATTAGTAGTATTAATTCAAAAGCTGGCTGTTCTTTGGCTCTCACTCATTCTGAGTAATGTCTGGCAGGTTTTATATAACCTTGTGAATGTAATGCGGTGGTAGCAATTCAACGTGCAGAAGTATTTCCTGTAGCAGAGGAAATACTTGTCATGTTGCTGTGCAAAGACACCCTCTTCCAGTCAAACGCTGTATTTGGCATGGTATTTACCACTAAATTAGCAATTGCTAATTGGTTATGATAATATTTTTGTTTAAAGAGGCATTTCATTTCACGAGCTGCCTACCCTTTTCCAGCATTCCTGCATTTGATAGGGAAATTCGAAACATCTTAGAGGCTTATAAAGTCAGTGCTCTGCCTCAATGCCTGAAATGATCCCTTCTTTAATGAAATGTGAATCCTGCAGGATTAGCAGGTAATGAACTTTTTAGTTGTTCATTTCTCCAGCCTGTTTTTAAGGTCTGTGCTATTGCTTTTATAATTTATCTGTGTTTTCACTATCTAAGACTCAGGGTTTTACTGTGTACACCTGATCTGGTAGATATTCGAGTTCCATTGCCAGCACTTTCAGAAAAAAGAATTGTTCTCTCTTTCAGATGCTGAAATGTCTCTTTGAAGCCAATTATTAAAGAAACCCTGGAGTAACAGCACATGTCCTAGACAGCCTGTCAAACATATGCTGCTAATATCATATGTTAATACTAATCCAGTGTTAGAAAACAACTACTCCTTGGATTTCATAGTGCATAACTTTAATGTTAATTTGATTTTTCATAGGTATGTAAGTAATTTTCTGAAGGGCTTTAAACTGTAAGCTCTTTAAGCCAGGACTTATGTTTATACTTGTCTCCTGCTCTCTTGGCCAAGTATTAAAAAAAAAAAAAAAAAAACCTAAATACAATAGCATTTTTCACATAGTTCCCAGATTAGTTACCCAAATGGCTAAGATTTAATGTCTTCTCTTTGTGGAACTTGGCTTGAATTTTGCAGATGGATGGCAATATAATGTCCAGAACACTGAAGCAATTCTAAGAGCAGTGCAGAGAGAGTAGTAAATCAGTTGTATACATACATGTAAGTTGTAAGTACATATGCAGAGAAAGAACTTAATTAGAACAATTAGAACTTATATATATATTAATGCGGGAGACGGGCTTGCGGAAAGCATCAGACGACTCAATATGAGTTAGCTGAAGCAGACATTTATTGTTAGAATACACACATATTTATAGTTATATTTCTGCAAAGTCATTGTCCACGCACACAAGCATATACTATG
>JANXJC010000059.1:4019105-4105869 GCA_027564655.1 Leptodon cayanensis | reverse complement strand
TCTTGTTTATTCTGTTCAAGGCCTTCTAAAGGCGCCTGCAATGCTCTTGTGAACAGCGTTAGCTGAATGTTCCCACATATTAAGTCACTTTTAAAAGACTTGAAACATGGAATCTTTGAAATATATTGACTTACAATAACAAAATAAAAATAATTCATTCATATCCTTCTCATGCTGTAGTTCCGTGTCTTGTAGATTTTTAAAATTATCTAAAGGGCAGTAAGTGTAAGTAAGTGAGATGTCAGAGAGACCTTCATGACAACTATCAGGGATTCCATAGTAAATATACTGTGTGTAAATATACACACAATTAAAACATTTTATTTCATGGTTGCAATATCAATGATATGGATGATACACAGATACTCTTCTTAGAGCAAAAGCTTACAGCAAAAGCTCCCGAAGAGTGATTATTTGTCTTCACTCTCCAAGACCCAACTGAAGAATAAATACTTTGCAAGTCAATCATTTTGTATAGACATCAAAGTGAAATCAAGAGGGAGAGTGAAGTGTAAATCACCACCATCAATTCTGATCTTGTTGCAGTCAAAATCTCCAAAGCAAGGTCGATGCAGGGGGAAATGAAAAACTTTACATGCTGAAGGTCTTGCTTCCAATAAACAAAATTCCCAGATGCATATTGGTCCCTTTCCACTATTACTTGAAACGATTGACGTATTACATTGCTGCCACCAGCAGCCCATGAAGGGTTTTGAGGAGAGTTAGTTTCGTTTCAGCAGTGCTTTTGTCTGACCATACCAAAATTAACCAGGTCTGCCAAACCTTAACAACTCAGGCAGGTCTAAGTTAAGCTTGTTTCTGCAAAATAATTCCAAAATAATTCTGAGCAAATCAGCAGCACTTGAAATAGAGCCGAAGGAAATCAAAACAATTCAGCAATCTTACGTTTAGTGAAGATGGGAATGTCTGAATAAAGTATTGAGGAAAGGTGAAGTTATGTTACTGCTCTGGAGCTGCTCTGCAGTGAAAGGGTAAAGAGGATGGAGGCTTTCAGGGTTAAGGCCTGGCCTGACACAGGTATTATATCACCCTGTGCCCTTGTAGGTCCTAGATTATAAAAGCACTGTAATGTCAGTATTTATGTAGGACAACAAAACAGATATAAGATCACATCACATTCATATAACTAAGTAGTAATATATCATGAAAGAACACAACAGAGTTGCCATAGCCACTTGAGCTTTTCCCAGCCTACAGCTTCCAGTATATTTTAAAATTCTTTTTCTTGTTTTATCAAAAGAAAAATCATTTAATGCTGCTAAAATTTTGCCATTTGCTAGGCTGGTTGATCCAAGTTATGCTAAGCTTTGACAGCTTCTCAGCAGACACCACAAATGGATTGTTAGCTCAAGTTGGAAGGCTATTTAATGTGTGACTTTTCTAAGGCACCAGCAAGACCCTGAGAGTTGCTGAGACAATGCCCAGATATCAATACACGGAAGAAATAAAGCAATTTATAGGTCCATCCTACTTTACATAGTCTACCATTTAGATAGCTCACAGAGATTCATCACAGATCTGAAAAAAAGGCTTCTGAAAGAGTCACTAAAATTAGACAGAGAGCAATATGAACAGTAGAGCTCTGTTTCAAAAGACCTACTTGTCACGCAAAATGAGACGCACTGATTCCATCAGCTCACCATAGGCAGAGCTGCAAACGTGAGCTGTTAGAAAGCTTGATGAAGGAGATGCTCTGAGGCGCATCTGCAGAACTGCAAAACATAGGATTGAGAATTTGTGGTATCAGAAGTTCAGTTCTAAGATGTGGGTTGTCATGTTGCATAAAAAAGTTATTATTTGTGGCACGTACTTGAGGCCTGTTTTCGGCACAGGTAAATACTGCAGCTTACATTTCCCATCAACGGCTGTCACTAGAGGTACCTTCTACAGGCCAGTCCTGTAGGGAACAAAGGCAAGCTGCCTAAAACTTTGAGATGGCCATTTCAATGCTAGCTATGTGCTTCATTCACAGCCAGGGGAAAGTTACACTCTCACAACCTTCTTTATTGCAGGTGCCTGTATCTGCATCTTCTGGCACTCTACAAGCCTGGATGTACTGCTCACTTTAAACAGCTGCTCTGGTCTAAGTCTGTGGTGGGATGCTTTCAAATCCCTTAACATAAAAAGTCTTGGGCACACGCTGTACTATTAATAATAGGAGGATGGAATGCTTCTTGTATAAAAGTTGGCTTTTTTTTAAGTTAACTGTCTGTCTATGTTTCTTAGGAAAATGTATAGCCTCGAGCTGAAAATGTCATCTGATACAGGAGACTGCACTAATCAGGCAGTTTAATTATCAAAATGTAATTCCATGAGACTGATATACTTGGCATTTACATGTCCTGTGAACTAGTTTAAAATTATGTTAAAATTGTGTCCAGAACTTCAATTGCAGCCAAAAGCTATTTTGGTTTTCTCCTAAAAAGTTTCTTGCCGAAGACTTGTGTTGCAGGCATTTTCCAAGATGGTTCCAAATTTTGCTTATTCTATTCTCATGGGTTCAATTTGCTAAGCCACTCTCCACCCCTCCTTACAACTGCTATTCATGGGTGAGCTGCACATGCAAACACTGGACAGCGCGCCCTTGGCTTGCAAGCAAATTTCGCGAGTGGACAACTAAAAGAGCAATTTTGTTAAAGCAAATAAACTGTCATGCAACCAAAAGTGTTTGTATTGTTAAAAGATCTGTAATTATTTGTTTGATTTCCAAAGCTGATTCATTAACCAACATTACCCATCCATGGGAAGATGTGTGTGTTATAAATCCAAGCTATTGATACTATGCTGATAGCTGAATGAGGACATCGCAACAAATTTTTGCAGTAACAAACTTTAAATACGGAATGGCAAACAGACTAATGTCTCCCTGAGGGGCTTTTAAGAAGCAGAAATCTTAATGAGCTCATCACTTATAAAACCTGAATACCTGCCTGGGGACAGACAATGGGAATGGTAGAGGAATCACGCAGTTATGTTTCTCTTCAAGCTTAGCATCCAGCTAAGCCCATCTGATGTTTGCTGTCACACAATGCAACATGCACCAAAGCAAGACTGAGCAAGACAGAGGTTATATTCACCCGAAGTGACGTTTTGTTTTCTAGTCATTGCTGTGAAGGATGAGAATGCAAACCCTTCAAAGTAGGTTTTCTGCTTCTTTTGCAATTGTTTCTCCTATTTAGTCTTTAACTGCAGATATGGCTTTTAGAAAGTGGGTGCTTCTGCAGGAGCTAAGCGAGTGGGTAGTGTTTGGTTTGTAAAATTTAATCATGCTGGGTCAGAAATACAACGTCCACTAAACCACTGACTTTTATCACCTCTCAAACCCTATAAATGCACAATATTATCATTTTGGAGCTTGATTCTTCCTGTGGAAGAAAATATATCAAACACAGATTTATTTTTTCTTATTGGCTTCTGGGAAATATTTATTAGCCCTTAAACATATAAAACTAAAAATCTGCATATCTGTGTCTCTGTTAAATAACTCACAAAACTTCTCTGACAAAAACTGTTTTAAACTGCAATATTTCAGGTGTCCTCAAGTTCTCCTTACAAATCCAGTTGTTCTCACAAATTTGATAAATTTTAAAGCTTGTTCTATGAGCATCCAGCTAAATATCTTTCAAGGACCTGGAGAGAAGTTCCTCCAAGGGAAGTTAGCCTATATGATGTAAGTTGGTTTTGTTTTCTTTTCTTTTTCATTTCTGCTCAGCAATCCAGGGACTTGATGAGTCTCTTGCTCCCTGAGATGTTCAGGATCCTGCATTAAGCCTGGGTAATTGTTAAATTGAGACTTGGGGCAAGGAATCTTTCCCAGTAACTGGACTTGGGAAAGGGGAGACCGTCTCCTACAGAAAACAGGGGATGATCTTGGGGCTTCAATGCAAAACCCCAGCTGTGTGCAGCCTTTAGGCCAGGACAAGAAAGGGGGGTTTGCCCTTGCCCAAGCTGCTATGCATTAAGGAAAGAAATGTGACTGCACAGAATATGTCTTTAACAACGCTTCTTCTGGCCAGCAACATGGTAAAATTGCAGCCTAAGTGTACGCCTGGCTCTTTTTCTTCTTCAGCATCGCTTATTCGTGGATTACACAGCAAAGCCAGGACAGACCCACAGCTCAGGATTCAGAGACCAGAATCCTTTTCCTTTTATTTTCATGCTGTCTACTGGCCTCTTATCATAGTAAAGCCCCAGTTAGGTATCTCACCGCTGCTCAGCCTCCCTGTGTGATACCCACCCTCCTTGGGGGCTGACATCAGCCAAAACAGCAAGTGTCTCATCTCCTTGCTAAATCACGATACGGGCAACATCCCAGAGGCGTTTCAGGCACCTAGGAGCAAGCAGATGGGCACTGGCTCCCCAGGTTCATGCTAGGAGATGAACTAGGCTGTAGTCTGTAGGTACGGTCGAGTGTCCTGCAGAGAGCTAAAACATCCTGTGGTTTTTACAATATTGCTGGAGGTTATATGGTATAATTTCAAACTAGGCTTTGTCTACAAAGAGAATGCAGTCAGATGATAAAAAAAAAGAAAAAAATGCATGGGAGGGGGTAATCTACCAAATGGGCACATGAACACCACTGTAGGCACAAACATGTATTTCAGAGAGAAAAAATACCAAGAGAAAAAAAGTGTTGTTTTACAGTAGTGCTGTCGCCTCTGTTTCTCCAGCTGATTTCTTTGTGACTTCTCGGATTTCCAGCAGTATTGCACGTAGACACATTTTTATTTTTTTTACACCAGTCTTTCCTACTCTCTTAGCTTTCAAACTCCTTTTACGACCATTTCAAGTATGTGCTCCAGCTGGAGACCTGAGCTATCACTGACTAACAACCGCGGGAGCTGATTTCACATAAACTAGGCAAAAGTCCAGCATGCGACTTAGAAGTAGTCGTTCTGCCAGAGTTCATGACCTGGAGAAGCTCACTGTGGCTCTGCTATTTGTACCTATAGCTCTTCGGTCATTACAGGGCTGAAGGCTTTACTCTAGTATAGGGCAAATCAGCTGCAGCTTGTCTCCCTTCATCCTACTTAGAGCTAAATGGAATAAACCAGCACAGCAGGAGTAAATGAGGCATGGCAAAACTGATCTTAACCTCCACGCCCCTGATTTGGCAGCCAGGCACTAGGGCAGGAGACAAGATAATTCCTGGCAGCTCCAGCGGGCTCTGTAATGCAATTTGACAAATCGAATAGATAGCTCTTATTAACGTAACTAAATGAATTATTGCAAATGGGAGAGGTGGACATTGATCTGTCTTCATGTATGCGTTCTGCTTTGGAGGAGGGGAGATTGGCTTTAAATTCAAGCTGCTGCTGCCTGAGGTAGGAAGTCACTGTAATGAATCAGTTCTGCAGTTTTGATATTCTCAAACCACCCATTTAACACCAATATCAATAAAGATAAAAGGGAAATACAGAAGAGCACTATGGATACAGAGCTCTCAATGTTCATACTTGGACATTTGAGTGAATATTCAGGGCCAGATTTTCCTAAATATAAATTTGCCTGCTTTGCTTTTCTGGTGATGGAATGGGACTAACAAACATATGTACATGTCATCTATTTTGTTGAATGTCATGATCCCGTTGCAAGACAAGGATAGCCAGACTACATTCCTCAATAATAGCACTTCCTACATAAACTGCTTAAATAATATATTTCACAGCACATATGGTGCAAATACAAAGGTAGCTTCCCCAGTGAAAGCATCCAAGTCTAGGTCTCTAAAAGCAGGCACATCAATTCAGAGCCTAAAGAATCATTAGTATTCCTGCCATGTTATCAGGGCTGTAACACAGGAACATCCAAGTGTCAAACCCGGATATTTGATCTGAAAATGTAATTTTTTATGCTTCATATTCTCACAAGTTAGGTCTGAGAAAGCTAGAGGGTAGCTCATGTTGTCCCTCTCCTCTCTTGTCTGTACCCAGAGCCAAAAATCCCACCATGCAGATGCCAAGCACACCTACTCTGGCTGAAACATAGTGTGGAAGACCTTCCAGTAATGGAAAAATTAAGCAAAATAGTATAAGCAGAATAAAGACTAATTTAGCATGCAGTAGAGGAAGTCTTCCTGGAACTATGTAATGTGATGGACTTCTGGGAAAGGAGATTAAGCAAGTCTTGGCTTCATATACCTATCACTTTCAAGATAGGACTAGCAACATATCTTGCTGAGCTGTTGGGCTGAACACGTGAGATTCTCTCAAATGGTTCAGCTTTCTGCATCCTGCAAACTGGTGATGCATTTTCTTTTGTCTTCATCCAATATAACACTTTCCCTGCTCAGCTGTGCAAAAATATTTGGGTGTTTTTTTATCTATTTATTCTTACCAAAACAGAGTGTTTTAGTTTTATTTTTGTATTTCTTTTGATTTAGTTAAATTGGCTAACAGTGGCTAGCTGATTTAAAGTACTTCTGGCAAGTTTTACAGTATTTATTCAAGGCTTTTTAAAACCGTTCTCCTAGCATCGCAGTGGAAGAGCGTTAGTGCAGACTTCAAGTACGCCATGTACAAAGGAAATCCGTGTCTCACAAGTATTAGGGGAAAAGTGTGACTGCGAGTGCAATATTAGCTTAGATTTCTTTTACTAACGGTGTTTGATTTGAAGGTATCTCATGCGTCAGCTCATTGTTATAAGGAAGACCGTCTATACACCAGAAGAGAAACCCACTCTTTCACCACTTGTGAAAGTTCTGGACAGCAAGGGTGCACCTAAAGATCTTCCCCTGCTTTTTGCCAGAGTGCCCCTTCCAAGACAGAAGACCTGGCTGCAGAGTCAGGGAGCATCACAGCTGTCACAAGAGCACGTCCTCTCCGTGCAGAGACCTCTGCTACTACTGACAGCCTCCATCAATCTGCAGGTTTCAGGTAATTTCAGTAGGAAGTTGTGCAAGAAGTGTAAGCAGCAGGTAACTCTCTAAGAAGAAAGCATTAGTTTCCCTCTTTTCTTCTGCCTTTCTGTGGAAGGATATTACAATGACTACTGAAATAAAGAAATGCTTAGGGTTATAGTGGGAGAGAAATCCCAGCTTCGCAAAGTGGGTCCTTGAAATGAACCTTAGGGTTGTCCTGCTTCCCTCCCATTTTGCATTTCTGATACAGGGATAACAGTTCTGTTGCCTAGGCAAAGGTACACATCCCTTTCCCAGTTTGGAGAAAAATGTGACCATTACCTTTGCAATCCCAGCTATCTTTTGAAGAATGAGTTATTGATATCTGTTCGCTGAGCCAATATACTGTGCTATAATACACCAGAGCCCTTGGATTACTTCTGACTTCATCACTGCTTTATGTTCTATAAAGATGCCTGTTCCCTCAACAACCAGTGCTAACAGACCTTCCTAAAATATTGCCGGGCAAATTGCATGGCCTCCTGAATTTAATTAACTGTTCAAGTCAGCATATCTCAAATTAGTTTCTAAAATGGACCTGGGGCAAACACTAAAGCAGATGAATGACGGTGTTGCTTACGGCAGTAAGTCATCAGCGTGTACAGCTCAAATGATCCCTGCTCAGGCTGACTGTAAGGTAAAAATTCACTATTCCTAGGGAGGGCATGGAGGGAAAATAAGAAAAAAGAAATCTGAATGTAGCCTCCATTTCAGAAAGTCCCTACACCACTAATTGTGGCGTAGACAGGCTACGGCAGGGGAAGGATCTCTATGCCTCTTTCATATCAACATGCATCAGTTTGCTGCTCACCACTTTAAGTACTCTGCATGTGTGTGTATGTACATACGTACATACATGTGTCTGTATATGTTTTAGTCTAGAAGAAGAGAACCTAATGGGTCTGACTTGGGTTAAGAAACAGAGTTGGGAAAAAAAAGGTCTACAATGCAAGAAGCTCAGCACCATCCTGAAGATGAAATTCTCCTTCCTCTTAGAGAGGACAGATCAGCTGGGAGAGCAGTCCCCCTCCTATACCGCAGGAGGTTAAAAATGGCAATGATTATCTCCCCTCATAAATCAAACCCCCAGAACTCAAATGGGACCCAGTCTCTTGCTCTGCATAATTTCCTTGTGTTTCCTGCTTCTTTTCTTTGGGCAACAAGATAACTTTTTTTCCAAACACGCCATCTTTCAGTTTTAATCGAATTGAAATATATATTGCCCACCATTTTTTCATTTGGTAATCCCACAGTTTTCAGGTCACCTGGGAGAGTGAGATCCTGCCATGGTAGCTGCAAACCAATAAGAAGACAGACACATACGAGCCCTTCTCTTTCTGTCTATCAGTTTTTGTTGCTCCTTGAGCAATAAAGTATGGTGTGGAAGTAGCACACAGTAAATTTTCACTTCAGGCAAGGTTAGACTACAAAGCCTGGTGCCTCTGTCTTATTGCTGGTCTTATCTCAGGGTTTGCTCAAAAGTTTATTTCTCCTAAAACATTAATAAATCATGGTATCTTCTCTCCATACAGAGTAACATCATCCAGTTTTTTCTTCTCTTTTCTGAATTAGTAAATCAAGCCCCTAAAGAAAGGACATGGCCAGTTCTCAATGGTTGGTCAGTTCCAAATGTCTCAGCCTCCTATTTTTGTCACTCTGTTGCTTTCTTCAGCTGGTCTCCCCTCTCACTTTGTCCATCCCTCCTTGATTTCCCCACATGTGATCATTTCACCAGTGCTTTTGCATATGGGGTTTGCACTTCAAAGACTGTGTTTATTCAAAGAAAAATAACCTTTGCAAAGCTGAATCCACTTCACCCTTTCCTTCTGAGCTGTTTCTATACCAAATGCTCCAGAGATTACCCATTTCAGACTATGTGTATTTGAGATGTCCCCCAGTCTTGAGGTCTAAATTTTATGAGACTTTATACTAAAGTAAGAATTAAGCTTTGATGTGAAGGGTCTACTCTGGGTGGCCTAAGATGTTCCTGTTTGTCCTCTACTGATGGAGTCACTAGGATGAGTGAAATCTCACCAGAGGGAGCAGGCGATACCTCAACTGCTATTACTGTTCGTTGTGGAAACAGGAATAAAACTATAGATTCACGCTCTTCCGTCATGCTCTCCTTTTGGAGAGCTGCCATTTTAGGCACAGAGGCCAGGATCTTGGGATATCCTCATGTCCCAGAAGAATGCTGAGCAGCCATTGAGCAAGCCCACGGAAAGAGGAGGTCCCAGCAGTACTTACTCTAAAACATAAGTAACAGACTTTTCTCGAGCTGGCTTTCACTAAGGAATCCAATGGGACACTAGCAGTGTAGAGATCTTTCACATTCCCAAGTGCTGGAAGATCACATAAGCAGTAAGACTTTGCCTTAGTTGGTGATTGTGTCTGAGTAAAAGGAGTTAGGTGCTGTCTGCTTTGATCTTTGGCTAATACAAGAGCATGAAAGAAGGAAAGCAGAGATAAACTGGATCTGCAAGACTTTAGATACCTCTCTGATCTGTGGAGACAGGAGATTACTTCCTGATACCTTTACAGTGTTTTGTGGCAGTAAATCACGTGAGTTCTTCCTTGTGCTACTGAGTTAAATAAAGGAGTTCTGATCTTATGCTGCATGGTCTGGATGGTTTTCTTCCCTGACAGCAAGAACATTATTTCAGCAGTAAATTGCATGGGAGACAGTAGTTTTGATGACTTGCTTACTTGGAATAAAAATGCAAAAGCTGGCACCTAAATTTTTACTGGCTCTCAATGCCAAGGTCAGACTGAAAGAGCCAAAGGAACAGCACTGGCTTTATTAGCAATCTTTATTACTCAAAGCACTACAAATTGGGAGAGGAGAGAAGTAATAATCTGTATTTTCATTGGTTTAGAGGTTCCCCTGGGATGAAAGTATGCATGTGTATTTTCAATAAAAATCAGCACTGAGCTCACTGCTGTGCTTAGGGAGACAGCATCTGGATAGCATTATTCCATTGTATTCATTCCTCTTACTCATTTTCCCCCCCCTGTAAATAGTATTCACCATAAAAGTTTGTATCTTGCATTTGTCCTTTTGTTCTATGTTTTACTATGTCTAACTAATAGTTTAATAAGCCATTAAAGCATATTATTCTTATTATATACGCTTCTGGTCCCATTGTCTGTGTCTCACCCAATGGGTTTGGGAACGCTTCCAAGCATCTGCGTTCTGCTGCCAGTGCCCTTATCAAAGCCTGCATATCTGTAAGAGCAAAACTGCGGCACACAGCCTTCTTCCCCTCCACCAGGCACAGTTCCCATAGACAGAAAAGCAAATTGCTCATGGTAGGCAGGTGCCACGGCATACTCTTGTCCAAGTCCCATTCCAGACAGCTGAGGACCCCGTACCCTGGGATGTAAATCAGTGCGTAGCCACCACTCAGTTGTGGTGAGAAAATGGGTGTGCTCGTTGGCTTTAACTCAAACAGCACGTCCTTAAACAATACGTCCTTGAAAGGCTGAGGAATTTGGTTCCTGTAAGAACCTGTAGCCATTTTACAGTTGCCCAAAGCTTCTGGAGAGCCAGCTGGTGATATGCCAGGCCTTCCATCTTCTTGGAATCATTTCTTCTTACTGAACTGAAAGTGCCAAGTATCTCCAGTAACTCTTAGTCTCTCAGGTCTTAGCAAAATCCCTCTCAGCAAACTAAAGGATAAATGAACATTGCACTTGTTTGGCTTGTCCCCCTGCCAGCCATGGCTCCTTGACCATCGTAGCCATGAGTTTCACTCCGTACCAGAACCACCCCATAGCTTTCCAACTAGTCAGGCAGTGCAGTGAGCAGCAGAGCACTGGCATATTGCTGTCCAAAATAGTAGGATACAGCTGCTTGGCAGCTGGAATCCAAAGTTACCAATGCAAAATCTGCTTTCTACCCAAAAAAAGAGAGTAAAATACATTCTACTGTGTGTTCCCTAATTGGTTTAACAGTTTATCTGTGCATTTCACACAGAAGCATATAAAATCTCATGCATCTGTAGGGGCAAATATCCTGCAAGTTATCTGGAACCCTGCCCACTTGCAAGTATTTTCCTGAAAATTTGCAGGTGTGGTTTGGCCCTAGTGGTGCTGAGGGGCTCTGGTTTCTGTTAGGCATGTCAAATCTGACAGGGACAGTATTTTACCATAGTACAGGACCTGTCAGCAGAAGCTGACAGTTTCTCTACAAGCTGTCATGTACAATTTTTGCAATTAAATAGGCCGAAGGCTGTTTTAGAAGTGTACAGGGCTCTTCAAAGGCCACAAGTCTCTTGTCCACATTACCTGTCCCGCAGAAGAGAAAACACCTGAGGGGAAGAGAATGGTCAGAGATTTGGGTCTCCATGGTACAGAGCTCCAGAGGTGCTCTGTATGCATAAAGAGAGCAGCTTAGAAAAGCTGTTATTTTCCATTGTGAAGGAGAAACAGTTAAAGAGGCAAGCCAGAGGCTTTTTCAATGTGAGAGAAACCAGCATAACTTCTGTACCGTTATGATCTAAACGCTGCCCTGGGAGTCTTAGGGTGAGTGTGAGATCATGTGGAAGCAGAAGCAGCACCAGCAGAGAGAAGCATCCCATTAATTCACCCTAGACAACCAGAAAAAGTGATGGATGCTGCACTGACCACAACAGGCTTCCAAAGAACAGCAGTGTCATTACAGCAGGCACATGTTTTGCCTCAGCTCCCAAGGATTAACACAATTAGCTCTGAGGAAAGCAGGCACCCCTCAGTGCAACTCCATTAGGTGAGATACCTGAGAAAAATAAGGTACAGAAGTGTTGCTCGCTCTTTTACTTGCATTTCTATGACTGGATTTGTTTGTCAGGCAGTCACAAGCTAAGAGAGCCTTAAAGCTTTTTAATGTCTGTCTCAAATAAACAAACAGAATGATATGCTTGGGCAAAATTTTTCCATTCATCTACGTTCCAAACTATTGGCATCACTCCCGAGGGGAAGTCTAGACATAGGTCTGGCAATAGCTCTTCATTTGTACTGTATTGTTGGGAACATGAGATCATCTTCATGCATTCAGAGCTCTAACAAAGCTTCACCCACACCTGTTGCTTTGAATAAGCCTATTTTGAACAATGTGACGATATGTAGAGCTATTTCAGATAACCAAAACAAATGGGTATGGTGACAGAAGCAATCTAGGCGTACCCGCACAGTCCACTGCCCAAGCTAATGAAACCTGTTGCTGGGGTAAGGTTGCTTTTAGCAGTCATGCTACCTCTAAATTAAATGTCCCTCTCTTATTCCCAGAGCTAAAACAAGGGCTGTTACCCAAGAAGCAAGACTGTAGTTAGGCAGGGGACAAGGACCCATGTGAGAAATACTGAGATGGAGCAGCCCAGATGGTTGAGTGGAAGAGTAGGCATTGCACAAGTCCAGCAGGCAAAAAAAACCTCACGAGATCTCCAAGTGTCTCTCTGCAATATTGACACATAAGACGTAGACATAGCAGTTAGGTCACAGAATTATAGAATCATAGAATAGTTTGCAATGAGCAGGGCCATCTTCAAGTCCATCAGGTTGCTCAGAGCCCCGTCCAGCATGACCTTGAATGTTTCCAGGGATGGGCCATCTATACCACCTCTCTGGGCAGCCTGTGCCAGAGTTTCACCTCCCTCATTGTAAAAATGTCTTCCTTATATCTAGTCCCTTGTGTCTCTTTCAAATCCAGTTGAGGGAGAGGCTGTTCCGATAAGGTGAGGGTTAACCTCAACTCATAAAAGCTCATCTGCCAAAGGCTGGAACTCTGAATGTTATTCTCTCTCTGATTCATTCTGTTGGACACAATACATTACTCATTATATAGACACAGTGCAACCTCCTCAGGATCATCAGCTCAGAGTAAAACCCCTGGAGGATGGAAAAGTTAAAGTGAAAAATCAGTCCTTGCAAAGAGAACATTGTGATAAAACTGAGTGTTTAAAGTATGGCAAACATATTTAAGAATATAGAAAGATTCAACTGTGACCAGTCAGTCAGTGGGAATATTTATCCTGGAACAAGTGCCCTTAGTTTAATGCATTACGGCTACTACCACCTTCGCATGTGGTATCTGCAGTTCATAACACTAAATTCATTTACAGACCTAATGGGCAGCACCATGCCATAGACACACATGGCTGAGTGAAAGGAATACAGATCTGAGAGGGTCCAATGAGTGCTTCAAGCAGATACTGTTCTTAAATGCATTAAATAGGGCACAGCAAGAGTCAAAATAATTTTTGATTTGTTGCTCCTTGGACTGATTTCCTTTTGCAGGGTCTTCTTGTGAATATGTATGAGAGGATGAAGGAACGGAAAGGAAAAAGGGTTAGTTTATAAATGCCATGTGTTTGTAATTCTTTTCCAGACTCCTTGATATAATGAGGTGCCAACTACCAGGCTTTCACTTCATCTTATCTTGTTACCCCCTAGGCTTAAACCCCTGAAGCATTAAGTAACCTGCTTGTACCATTCTCTTCCAAATGAGGAGATATTTCCCAATTCCTCCTAGCATATGTGCTCCTCAGAATACTAGGATTAAATTCATTTTCAGTGTTCAAAAGTCAAATGCTTTCCAAAAGCCTATCATATGACCCACCTTTACTGAAATGGGGTTTGCATGCATCCCATAGCTCTGCCAGACTGAGCAGAAGGTATTAGATACACTGATTTGATAGTATCCATCCAGCCAATATAATAATGCCATTTATCATGCTGTAACACAAAGCTCCCGAATTGCTTCAGAATACACGGTCACAACTCACAAGGGAAAAATGCATAAAAGCATTTTACCTTTTGGAATCTGGTTTCCATTTGTTTTATGCAAAGGTTTATACCCACTTTTTTAGAGAACTATGTACAACATACCTTTGTAATAAATAGCCTAATCCAACACACAACATCAACATACGACACCATCATAATAGGGAGAATCAAATATTTCTCAAGCTTATCATGGTAAAATTCAGGTTGCTATGCAGTCATAATGGTGAAATTACTTCATAAACAAATATGTGTCTCCCAAATAGTCATGAGACTATTCTTCTGCCTTAGTATCAAACATATCTGAGAGATCCAGCTGGGAGCATTCCTTGAAAATAAAGATGTCTAAGATTTCTTGCATTCATCTTACAGGGTTTTTTTTCATATTCAGTGATTTACCCCATTTCCTACTAGCAATTTGTCTCTCACATAAGTTTATCTGAAGGTCAAACCTTAAAAAATAAAACTAATCCTTCATCCTGATAACATTCAAATATTTGTAGACTTATCATATATCTCCAGGTCCCAGCATTATTTTCTAAGGTACCGATATTTAACTCTCTGGCTTTCCCTCAAATTCAGTACTTCTTGTCCCCAACCAGAAACTTCATTTCCTCTAAAATATTACTCTCTGCATTTCAATTCAAAATGACACTGCTGACATTAATATTATCACTAGTCATAGAAATAAGGAATTTCTTCACATTCCGTTCATAAACAAAACATGGTTCTATATTATATCCTGTTCTCACTTGTCATAAAACGGTGGGGCTTCATTGATTCATACCCGGCAAGGACTGCTATAGCTGTTCTATTTTCTTGCTACAACAAATGTGGCAACTATTGCATATTCTACACTGAAAAAGTACAACTCAGTTCTGTTTTCTGTGTCTAGTCCCATTAACATGAGTGAATCTGATCAGATGCAGAAAGTAAACAATTAAAGTTTATTTCTTAGCAGTAAAAAAAAAAAAAAGCAAGCAGTTATGTGGTTTTGTATACAGTTATGTATATATGCACACACACATATACGTATGCACACACATATATATGTATGATCCTAGTCCTGCAGTTTTCTTCTGTGTGAATAATTCACTCAACACTGATCAGCAGGCTTTTGTGCTCCAACAACAGCTCCTGTCATTAAGATTTAAGGTGCATGGGGCACTTGTAATGGAATTATAAAATCTGTTTCTAAAAGAATGATTGATTCAATTCATTACCAGCTTTCAGGATAAAATAAAAGTTTCTGAACCCTAGAAAAAAAAGACATGAGGCAAATCCAAGTGATAATAAATCTCCTGTACAAATGTTAACAAAATGGACTCTAGATGCAAAATTCACTCTGCATTGCCACGTTGAATACTCTATAAATAAAACATATTTTCTTCTTCACTAAGTAACAATCCAACGAGTTAAAATAATTCAATGTAGCTGAAAATGCTTAAAAGCTGGCTGTAGCAGAGTGCGCAGTAAAGGTCCTTATTGACTGATTAGCAATTTGTTTCTACAAACACTGCACAGCAGTTGCCCTACTTTGCAGCAGGCTATTAGAGCCTAATGAAAAATGTGCATTTTCATTAGACTTAATGGTCTCTAACAGAAGCCCTGTGCTTCTACGAGGCCTTATTCCGTACTTAAATTCTGGATTCGTGTCTGTGATTATAGCTGTTGTCTCCTGCTTGTGTAACATAGGCACATCGCAGAATTTCGTATTACGGTGTGACTCTGGTGAACATGAGGAACAAAATCTGTCGCTCTCAGATGGTGAAGGCACTGTCCTGTGAGACATGGCAGCAAGTCTCTGTCAGAAGATAGGCTGAGGCCTGAACGGGAAAAAGCCGAAACGTTTTTCCCTTTAGCTGGGCGTTTTCTGCTTTTGACATTTTGGGCTCTTGCTGGACTTTAAAAACTTCCGCACAGGGACACCAGGCACGGAGCACGGCATGCCAGCACAGCTAACAGCAGCCCCTGTTGTACAAATCCACGGTAACAAAAAGCTTAGGATAATCTAAATAGGCAAGTAAAACAAAAGAGGCACTATTTTGCTGTTTAACAGGTGATAACAGAGGCAGAGAGACCGCTGCTAAGCCATCTTCCCAAGTCTTATCTGAGCCACCCATAGTAATTTCTTCTTCTATCCTAACACTACTACCCTATCTTAATGCTGTCCTCATTTTTTTAAGACTACAGAGCATGTTTTGCACACTACATCCATTTAAAGCTTGCAAATCAGCTAATCATTTTCACAATATAGTCACATTCGCACCAGCAGCAAGATGCATCTCAGTGTCTTTGGTGTCTACATTTTTTTGCATCAGTCATTGCCTATTTCCAGGTATACCTTTAGTAAGCATACATTGGGCTGATTTTTGGGTGGAGCTGCATGTTTTCCCTCATACATTATTTCATACCTAATTTGGGGTTACGTGTGTCCAGACTAGACAAGTAAATCTTTGTGTTTACATGAGCATGTAAACACATATACATGTCTGTGTACACACACGTTATATGGTTTGTGTATATGACCAGTTGTTTACCTGATTTGGCTTCATGTGCATTGGAGCCAGTTTTCGCAGACATCTTTGGTCTACATACGCGTTAATTATGTGACACATATATATGCCTGACTTTGAGACTTGCCTTAATTTTCCTTCTGTTTTTCTTACATACCTGAGAACTGCAATGCCTAGTCCTTAGCTAGTTCTGGTTCATAGTTAAAGTGGAAATTTCCCAGAATCTACTATCCTAAATAATACCAGAACTGCCCATTTTCCTCCATTTCTCCTTTCTCATTCTTTAGGGATGATTTCTGGATTGTTCTTTATTTTCCTGTTTTCTGTTTATTTTTCATTTTTCTTTCCACTTGTTCAGCTGAAACAAAGCTTGTGATGATAATGACGATAACAACAGCAGAATTGAACATGGTGATTTTTTTGTGCTCTTAAGATTTTGCTTCCTGTAAAAAATTGCTATTGATTGTTCATCAAGGTATCTGCAGCAACCCATTATTTATTTCCACTTCAGTTCAGCCTTTTGGGAGGGAATTACGTGGCTGATGATGTGAACAAGTGTTCTGTATCTGGAGTATTATTTTTTGATTGCTAAGCTTCCTATAACAAACCCTTTTATTAACTTCTTAATTCTTGTGCTTTTTGCTAAGAATCAAAAACTTCTAAAGTTAATCTCAGTGAAATAAAAATCTGTTTTTTTTAAATTAGAAACATACAAAAAGGAAGGGCATGTTCCCACCCTGTCTGAGAGCAGTGAGCACCTCAGTAACTCAACCAGTTTCATGACTACCATCAGGTAGTTACAAGCCCATAAACACGGTCCCTATACTCTAAGTTTGCAAATTACAGAGCAAATACGTGCACCTGTTGATATCACATCTCCTTTAGCCCTTGGGTGTGTGGAAACATTCATTTAACCTAGAATTTTCTCAAGCCTCCAACTGAAAGTGATGAGTAGTGGTGGCTAAACTGTGGTCAGAGGATGGTAAGGTATAATGTAGCAACTTGTCAGTTCTCCATCAGTGAGCCACAGGTGTTTTGGAGGGTTTATAATGACCTGTTGGCCTTGGAACTGAAGCTTCAGGGCAAGCTTATTCATACTGAACACAAAAATACCTGGACCAAACCACTGCACGCTGAAAACACAAGCTCCTCAGACCTCTCCATAGGCACCGGCCACTCGCAGTACAGGAGGCTACTGATTTATTTACCATTCTAATAAACTTTGCACAATAATAACAATACAGCAGATCTTCCGCTGATGCTAGAATCCCCAAATGTCTCAAAGCTCCGGTCTTCTCATCCTGCCACTCGGCATGTTCCTACCGCTTCAGCTTCCACTCGCAGCTTTAATGGCTGGGCATCTTTTAACAGCAAAGCCTATGCAAATGACTTGTCTTAAAAACATACTATAGGCAGTTCACAGGCAATCACATTAAATGAGAATATAAATTACATTGAGAGAACTGATTTACTTATTCTGATTGCCAAAGTATCACCTCGCACAGTGCTTCTCGATCTCTTTTAATTAGAAGGACAACAGATCTTCATGAAAATTGCACAGGCCAGCTTATGCTGTGCTGTCTCTGTAGTTTTTATTTACAACCAAAGGGAAATTAGATTTAATTTTGAAAGTTCATATGTTGTCTACATTTGCTAGCTTACTTGCACATAGGTTTCCATGTATGGAAATGTGTAAAGCTTTTCACTATTACTGCTTTAGTCATGTTGCACACGGACTGACAATCTCTCACACAGTTTAATAAACACTAACCTATGGCCTTTGAATATATGAATAAAGAGTTAGTCACTGGTTCAAATGATTTGTGATATAAGCACAGGCACAGAGGTCTGACACATACCAAGAGGACTACCAAAAAGAAGTAAGACATGGTTGAAAGGTAAGGCATGTTTATAGGCAGGAGCATGAGTCAACACCTTAATTAGGGGCAGGCAGGAATTAGGAGGCGACTAAGTCTTGTCCGTTCTCCCCACTTTTTAACATGAGCTGGGGAGGTTCCTGATCAAATGTACAGTCTTTTCTTGTTCACTCCCACTACATCAGGTTGAATCCAGTCCCACCCCTGCAAAACAGGATCCTTTGGGTTGGTTTGGGAAGTGGTTTGTTTTGGTTCTGCTCTAAAAAAAATGTGAACATTCTGATTTTTTTACATACTCCCTTTTGGGTTAAAGGGAGTACATATCTTTCATTTCCAGGTAATACTACTCAGTGTTAAAAAATGTATCTAAAGTCCTAAAGGGAAATTGGGGGTAGTGACCGTTGCTAGCTCTCTAACGTCTGTTCAGAGTTACTTCTAAAGCTGAGTTCGCCAAAGCCACAAGGCTTAACCTTCTATGCCTAGGGAATTCTGTATTTCAATAAATTTTATAACTTAAAAAACAATACTAAAGTAATTTTTCCTTTTCTGCCTAATAATTCCCTCAAGACAACTTGTACATTTGAAAACACAATTTTACATTATTTTGAACTCAGCGTGGTTTTTATGCTTCTTGGAGGAGAAGATCTTCAGCTCTACAATACCTGTTCTTTCAGGGACACACCATGCTCCAAGCTGACAGCACATGAAATTTATTGGAAGCCGCAAATCTCAGAGAAAACTGACATGATAAATATGACTCTGCTGCTGCCCTCTCTGAGAATGTAGATGTTTTCTTTGCTTATAAGCTCTATTGTTTTATAAAAAGTGAGAAGGAGAAAAGGCTGTTACTAAATTTTAACCCATTACATTTCCAGAAGCTGAGATCTGGTTTCGTGCTTTCCTGAAAGAATGAGAGTCACAGAATAATCCTTGCAATGGCTAATAGCTGGGCTGGCTTTCTGCAATGAACTCAGCTGATCCTAGAAGAAAAAGAAAATTGCATTATGCTAGACAGAGTCCAGATGACCTGCCTTTTTCCACAATAACTCTTGCTTATATAGAAGCTTAAGTATATGAGGCTGTTAAAGGAAATCCTAGGGAGATTACAGGAGATATGATCCTATGTAAAACCTTAAAATATAGAGGAGGAATGAACCCATTGTAATTTTTTTCTTACAAACATATGTGCTGCTTGATTGATGTTGCTATAATCCATCTGAAATTACTACTGTTAATTTAGTGCATTAGTCATTAATTATTTACAGTTAGACTCAGAAGCATTTGTCATAAACATTAGAAGAAGAGAAGAAAAATCGCTCCTACTAATACTAGTGTGTGTTTAATTTTGTCATATAATGTGACCTAAGTCATTAGTCACTGATGTATTTCTTTCTGGAAAGGGCAAAAGAAGAGTTCTACAGTTGCCCAACAGAATTGTAAAACACGCTTATTTTCTGCTGCGTAACACAAGCTGACAGTCTCAACAGGAGAAGCTTTCTTGCACCCTGAATCTGTAACTTTTATCAGAAGACCAGAAAAGCCTACTTCTTTTTCCCTCTCCTCTGCCTCCCAAAGAGCATGTAACAACCACCTGCGAGGAGGTGTGTGTTAAAGGGACTGCCGTGCCAGCCAGGAGGAGCCAGCCGCTGCGTTGTGTGAAGCCCAGAATCACAGAATTGCTGAGGTTGGAAGGCACCTCTGGAAACCGCCTATAGTCCAAGCCCCGGCTTAGGCAGGGTCATCTGGAGCAAGTTGCCCATGACCTTGTCCAGCTGGGCTTTGGATGTCTCCACAACCTCTCTGGGCAACCTGTGCCAGTGTTTGACCTTCCTCTAGGTAAAAAAAAAAAATAATTCTTAAGTTTAAATGGGATTTCCTGCATTTCAGTTTGTGCCCATTGCCTCTTATCCCGTCAATGGGCAGCACAGAGATGAGCCTGGCTCCGTCCTCTTTACTCCGCTGCTCCCACCACCAAATCAGATATTTATGCTCATGGATAAGATCCCCTGACCCTTGTGTTCTCCAGGCTAAGCAGTTCCAGATCTCTCATCCTCTCCTCATAGAAATGATGCTCCGGTCCCTTAATCACCTTTGTGACTCTTTCACGGGCTCAGACGAGTATGTTCGTGTCTCGTTCATACTGGACCCAGCACTCTGGGTATGGCCTCACTAGTGCTGAGCAAAGAGAAGGATCACCTCCCTCAAGCTGCTGGCCATGCTCATGGCAATTGGCTTTCTTTGCACAAGAGCATATTACTGTCTCATGGTCAACTTCATTGCCCTCCAGGACTCCTAGGTCCTTTTCTGCAAAGCGTCTTTCATGCTATTTTAGCTAAATGTACATGGCTGCCTGCTGTGCACCTTTTTTCTCCACACATCCATGGAAAGCAACACAAAAATGAGAAAAAAATTGCTATGGGAAGCATAGGATTCTTACAATACTCACAGACCTAGCAGGCGCTTTATGTCACATACAGTTTTTACTCCCTTCACAGTGGAAAAAAAAAAAAAAAAGCAAATAGACGCTCTCTCATGAACACATTTTGTTAGGACCCAAGCTCAGTGCCCACACTCCCCTGCGCTCCCTGTGGGTACAGCCGGATGGGGCTCTTTCATCTCTCAGCAAGCAAGTTATGATGAGGCATGAGTGGTAATTTGCTATCTTAAATAAACAAATAGGTGAGTGACAACCGTGGAAACAGGGTATGCAAGTTACAGTTTGCCTGGAGGGTTTTAATTTCTCCACTGAACATTCTCACACAGCATCTGAGCTTTGTAGCCCGGTGATTAATCTTCCTGAACACCAGGCTGCTTGTAACAGGTCTGGAGGTTCCTATCTGGAGCATGCAGCACTGCTAATTAGCCAAGCCACAGAACGTCTGACATGCGTGATTCCTTAATGAACCTGATTTATTAAGTATGTTTATTGATGCCTTTTGCACTTGGATATGCAGAAATATTATGGGTAAAGCCATCGGCTGCACCCAGCGTGAATAATTAATCTTGTAAATAAGCCAGCAGAGAGTGGGATATAAATCAAGGCATTTGCTACATGTCACCTTAAGTCTAAAGTAAATGTTTGTTGTCTTTGGTTGAATACTGTGTGGTCCTTAGTAAAGCTCATCATCATATTTGCAGCAATGTCCAAACACTGTATGATATAGAAGGAATTAATCGATCCCCATGTGTACGATGAAGTAAAAGTTGCAGTGATCAGATGACTGATTTTTACAGGCAGATACCAAGAGAAATAATGTTTTCTACAATAATCTAGTACTAAACTTTTGTCTAAGTGCATGATGGATGTTCTATCTGCAGAATCTAGTAGCTGGACATCAATGGATTGGATTTACCCATGTTTTTAATGCAAAGGACTACATAAGGACTCATCTATGCTAAAAGGTACTGGCGTAATGCCCCTGACTGCAAAAAACCCATAGAAATAAATAAGAGCATGGTTTGATGCAACAGACAATTAAAATATTGCAAGCAGATTAGGCAGATAAACAGAGTAAGAAAAGTGCCCAGAAATTGAAAGAAACCCTGAGTGCCTTGCTGATCACGCTGATGGAATTCAGGAACCAAGGAGAGACTTTGGGATTCTTCCTATACAAGTTTCTTCTTACTAAAATAGTTCATTTGTCACAACACCTGGCCACTGGTTCTGTAATTATCCAGAAATATGAAGAGAGAACTGTACAGGAGAAGTGATTTGTTAAAGATGTACTTCTAATGTAGTAGCTCCAGTCCTTTAAAATTGTCTAGCAGTACAAAGCAACTTGCAGCATTATATAACTGTTTTTACAAAGACCTCTTCAGAGGCCTCTTCAGACAGTAAAGCATGGTGGTAGCAGCCCGGCTCTGCCAGCATCAGATGGATGGGGATAAAAGTGTGTACATCACAGGAATAAAATTAGAAAAATTGGAAGTTACTCTGGAGTATAGTTCAGTGCACAAAAGCCACAGACCTGGGCAGCACGAAGTATTCCAGCTCACAGGTAAAGTTAATACCCCAGGATAAAGACTGGGGTAAAGACTCCAGAATCAGCCCAAATGGAGCTACCACTTGCTTTTCTTTTGTTTTTAGAAAGAAACAGCCATCGCCTCCTGGCTATTTAAGGCTGTAAAGAATCGAGCTTCCTGTCGTCACTGCATGACGGCTGCCAATGGCAGTGAATGACAGTGTTGATATTAAAACTATATAAAAAAATCTACCATGATGATTTTCACACTCTAAAGAGTGCCTGAAACCTCGCTGTCTCTCGGTGCAACCGTGAGCTTTGCTTTAAAGCTCAAAGAGCATTTGCTGTCTGCTGAAATGTGAGAAGGATGCAGCTTTCCAGCATGGAGGCTGCCAGTGCCCCTCGCAAGGAGATCATGCGGCCCCCTCCCGTTGATAAAAAGGTAGTTGTTTACCTTGGCTGCTTCAAACCAGTGAGCTTTTCTTGCACCCTGTGGGGGGAGAGAGTCTGAGGAGACCACATGCCGGTCTGTGCTGCTTCTCACAGCAGCATAACTCATGCTGTGGTCTTAAGCAGCTCATATCATCAGTTTATGTGCTTCATTATTTTTGGCACAGAGACAGAAGAATGGGAAAATTTTCAGGACAAAAGCAGAAATATTAACTTTGAGAGGTACTGGATCCCTGCCACTCTTCTGATAAAAATGAGGAGCATAAGCCCTCTCTACCCCCAGTCAGATCCATTAGGAGCAAAATGCACTAACCTCTAGGATGGTATTAAGTGGGGATGTGAATAATCTGAGACTAACTAGAATTTCAAGTATGATTTAGGTATTGCTTTCTGGAAACTTTCTATTCACTCTTACTTATCTGTCAGACCTTGTATAGTTCATAGTTTTCTTTGAATATAGTCAGCTGAAATGGATGGAATGCATTCATATATAATTTTATCTAGAAAATAAGACAGTAAGTGTTTATTATTACAGTCATGACCTACACTAGAATAATTGAATAGCATATATGCAGTTATTTTAAATTTTTGAAACAATGCTCCACAGAGTGAAAGTATTCTAAGAATTATTACAGTAAACATATATTAAGAATAAATATTCCAAAGATCACTCTATGCAGGCTTTGGAAGAAAGCAATGATTTGTTAATCCAGCTCAGCAGATGATTTCTAGAACTTTACGGTGGCAGGACATACATTCTCCTTCGCAGTCTGGGCCACAGCTTCTTAGTGAAATCGATGACAATTCATTTCTACTCAGTCTTCCCACAGCACACTATTCATATTGTCCACTACATCTTCCATCTGCAATCAAACAGCATCTGCAAATGCACAGATTGGTAAATACAAACTCTTTAGTGATCTTTAGATAGGAACGATGGCACCAAGCCGCCCACCTTCTTTCTATTAGTGCACAAGAACTCCTTTGCAAAACACTGCTGAGGGACAGAAACACTGGCCAGGACTGCATTTTGAGTGGACTGCATTTCCTTTCCATTGTCCTGGAGCAGCACCTTCAGCTCGGATACAAAGCCTTTCTCATCCAGACCCCTCCTAGGTCCAACTCCATCAAGCCACGCTGCCACATCAGCACCTTTCTGCTCCTACCACCCACTGGAGCTTCCCAGCACAGATGAGGGGTCTCAGGGAACTTCAGCGTGCCAAGCTCTTCTCAGCAGGGATTGATGTTACAGAGCTCTGAGAGGCAGCAAAGATCTTGTCCCAGTAGCACCATGTAATGAGAAGTTTCCAGGAGTGCCTCCTCTTTGGGAGGTGGATTGCAGCGTGTCTCCAGGCTTGACTTTGCTCTCTCCGAGCACTCTTAAGCCACTCTGCATGTGGTTGATGTGATGCTAATCTGAACAAGAATTTCTTGAAGCAAGGACATATCACACAAGGTTCACTGTGGGACTTTCCTCGAACTCAGCATCATTGATGTTTGCTTTAAAAAGTTAGCTTTCTACTTGTTTAATGGACCCTGTGTTACAAGTTGGAGATTAGATCCACACTGCAAGTTTGAGCACTTCTAACTTGTGCAGTGCAACTCAGAAGAACGAGGTCAGACATCCCAGCATCCTTACATAAATAATAGAGAGAATTAGGCACAGTTCCAAAGGGGAATCCAAAAATATCCCATGCACTGCACAGAAAGCCAAGAAAATATAGTTAATTAAAATTTCCACCTCCTCCCTAGAGTTTAGACACTGTACATTCGTGATATTGAGTGAGGTGCCCTTTCCTATTGGAAAGTACCTTGAGATGTTTCCAGGAAGAGGAAAGATCCTTCCAGGAAGCCTTAGATCCTGAGCCGTGTCAAAAATACACGTTTCCGAGGAGCGGGTCCTCACCATATGTCTATACAATGCTCTGAGTGAAACACCCATGAAGCCTTTGCAGCTCAGCAGCCAGGAAGATAAGAACCTTCAAGGCTGGGAAGAGAAATGTAAATATCTTACTTTGTAACCTACTGATTATGCCATTAACCTGGAGGATGAAGGCCTGGGCTTTGCTTTACAGGGTGAACAAGTCCCAGTGGTCTTACCAAGTAATCTCAGAGTGTCTGGACTACTGTCATCTTGTAAGGCAGAGTAAATTAAAAAGAAATGTTCTGTGGTTCTTCACAGCACTGGTAGGAAAGTTGTCTGCTGCTCTAAACCACATCTGATGCTCTGAAAATACCTTCCGTTTCAATGATGTCTCACTGTGGAAAGGTAAACTTGATCATTATATCGCAAATAGTATAGTGGGTTGCTAAGGCAGCATAAAAATATTACCCCTACATCTCCTTTCCAAAGAAGTGTTGCAATAGTCTTTACAAACTTAAATACTTGATTGAATTACGACAGAAAAATAAAATATCTATAGTACTCTCACCCTTACCAGATGTAAGGAGAAAGATGGATATTTGGACAGGATCAGTTTATTTTACTGCCAATAAGAAATCCTGAAATTAGAAAGCAATAACTGATTTTCACAGAAGCTCCAAAACTCTGAGTTAGACAGTCCTTGAATATGTCTGTTGCATTCTTTCAGTAAACAGGATTGTTCTGCTTAAAAAAGAAAATCCTTATTTTATAAACTTTCAGCCAAAGCACTTAAAAAAAAAAAAAAAGCACAACACTGCTGAAAGAGCTGATGTTCTCTTTGTTTGCAAGTGCAGTGAATAACTAGTTCATGGGTAGGCTACAGAATATGTTTTAAATTACCCCTGTAGAGGCTTGTAAAGCAGCATTTTTCAGAATAAATAAGTTTACATGAATTCAAAGCCACAAAAATACTGGTGTTTGTTCCTTTCCTTTTCTCTGCAACTATCATTGATTTTTGATCTGTATATTAGGTGTATATAAAGCTGTATCGTGCAGGAGACTTTTTTTTACATTTTTCTGTCTGGCTTTGCAAAAGCATCTGCACTCCTTAAATCTCCTCTTCATTCCAGCTGCGCTCTTCTCTAAGGCAAGAAATCGGCCTCTAAAACGTTTTGAAAGTTAATTTTGAACCAGTACCAGAATGTCTCTTAAAAGCAAGCTTGTACTATAAAATCCTGCTTCCAGCTACAATTTGCTGATGTCTAATGGCCACCTGACAATTAGACAGTCTGTACCCACATATGAAAGAAAGTGGATATACAAAGAACTCCCAATATTTCCATATCCTAGCTAGCAATAGTTCCAATTCAAAACCTAGCTCTCCAAACATATGTCAAAGAATGGAGAGGACAGGTCAGGGGGGCAGTTGTTTGCGTCACCGTGGGTTTTGCTAGACAGAATGCATTAAGAATATTTATGAGTTGAAGGAGCAGAGTCGCCCGTAATGCAATTGCAGCTCATTTAATTGAGAAAAGGGAATGAAAAACGCTTACCTCAACATGTCTGCTTAAGCCGCCTTCTGATTTACTCCATTTGTATCAATACAGGAAGTCAAAAAGGCAAATTGAATTTATGGACCAGTGGAAGATAAACCAATTTTCTCTGGAGAAACCCAAGAAACATAGCTCATACCTAAGCCGCCTCTTCTGTTTTCACATCAGTCACCGAACACAGCATTTCACAAAGCGGTAGACCAATTTAAATGATCCATACATGTCAGCTATCCTACTGCTCACGCACCACCCCTACGGTGCAACTTTGCTCTTTGTACGACCGCTGCAGCGACACGATTCCCCATTTCAGCCCCCTGTCCAGGGTGAGGGTCCCGGCACAGGCATCTGCACTCGCCTCAGGTCTTGGTGGCTTCAGGAAGGACCTGGGCCCTCCTGATCTCCTCTTTTCCTGTAAGCCTGTTCACTTGTGAAGTGGTGCCTGGCTATCAGGACTAACAAGTGCTCCCGGCCATCGCCTAGTACCAATTTAATGACAGTCTTGCCCCACCATCACCCCAAGTCTTTCTCTTATGGTTAACATAAACACGTGTGCCTTTCAGGGCTGCTTGTTCTAAGTGGCTTTTTCAATTATCTCAATTAATCCCAACTGAAAAGCAACAGTGTGTCAAAGAAAAAGCTTTAATGTAAATAGGCATGTATTCGAAAATACAGCTGACATGGCAGAAGATTTTCTAGACTTGGCACTTTTCTGACAGAAAATGCCAGACTTATCAGAACTGAAATGTTCTAGGGAATATGTTGACAAAACATCCAACGGACTCAAGGACAATTCCCATAGAAATCTGGTTTGTCACTGGCCCATTTGCCCTCTCTTTCCTCCCCTCATCTCTCTAATGGCCAACACGGTGGGGAGTCAGAAAGCCAGGAACGAAGCAGTAAGCAGTTCCAGAGTCAGGGAGCTGTATTCCCAGGGAGCCTATGAAGTGCATTCTGCTTTTGAAACAGTTTTTGAAAGTATTTCTTTCACAGTGAGCTGTGATGGGAATCTAACCGAGGAGCTTCACACCCACAGCACCTTCCTCCCTTTTGAGCGAGATGCAGGGCACTTTGGGGAGCTTTACTGAGTTGTCCCATAAAGGCCAATAGGTAGGGCAAATGAGAGTTAATCCCTGCCACTGCAGAAAATCCTAGTCCCCTCCATGATTAGTCAACTATGAACACATAAGAGAAACTGAGCTTAGGTAGTGCATAAAGTTTACCTCTAAATAGACTAATGAAAATGTCACACATGTAAGAGTGTGTGACACAGGACTATGTGTCCTCATAAGACTGGCTAGTGAGGGAATGATTTTTAAAAAATACCCGGTCAGACTTTCAGTTTCAATGTGACTATCTTTGACAGAAATCTTTATTCTGAAGCTGCTCCATATCCTGGGTATACCTGCTGTTATCCAAACCAGAAATACAGTCTTGTAATATTAAGTGGTGATTACCATCTGAATTTCTGGTAACAAGCACTAGATAACCATTATTCTATACAAGATCTGACTGGCTGTTTTAATCAATGGTAAATATTTTGAGATGGCTCTGGAGCCATCTTTTTAGCTGCTTGACTGATGTCTTATTCCTATCATTAGTGGCATCCTTAATGCATATTGATGGCATGGTTATGCTTTCTGCCTCATGTCAATTAATCATAGAATCATTTAGGTTGGAAAAGACCTTTAAGATCATTGAGTCTAACCGTTAACCCAACACTGCCAAGTCCACCACTAAACCATGTCACATCTACACATCTTTTAAATACCTCCAGGGATGGTGACTCAACCACCTCCCCGGGCAGCCTGTTCCAATGCCTGACAACCCTTCTGGTGAAGAAATTTTTCCTAATATCCAACCTAAACCTCCCCTGGTGCAACTTGAGGCCATTTCCTCTTGTCCTATCACTTGTTACTTGGGAGACCAGCACCCACCTCACTACAGCCTCCTTTCAGGTAGTCGCAGAGCGCGATAAGGTCTCCCCTCAGACTCCTTTTCTCCAGGCTGAACAACCCCAGTTCCCTCAGCTGGTCCTCACAGGGCTTGTTCTCTAGACCCTTCACCAGCTTCGTTGCTCTTCTCTGGACACGCTCCAGCAACTCAATGTCTTTCCTGTAGTGAGGAGCCCAAAACTGAACACAGCACTCGAGGTGCAGCCTCACCAGTGCCGAGTACAGGGGACGATCACTGCCCTAGTCCTGCTGCCCACACCATTTCTGATGCAGGCTAAGATGTTATTGGTCTCTCCATCCCCTACCTCCACCGAGACGGCAGACTGAAGAACCTCGCTAGCACACCATCCCTTAAACATCGGTGTGCCACCCCCAGGTTTATCTGTAGCAAGCCTGGTTTTATCCGTTTCCCCATTCAAAGAAGAGCTTCCCCTTAAGAAGAGCTGCAATTAGTTTGCAACTCAAAAGAAGGCTGTATTAGAAAGATGTTCAAAAAGATATTATCAATTCAGTATGTGCAGGACGTTGTCATAATAACTTTCATAGCTTAGAAAGTCCAGTTAAAGGTAGGGGTAGTAAATAAAGTTGTCCTAGAAGTTGCTTTCTAGAACATGGCTATGGCAGAATAATGCATTGCTTAGTAGCACTAGTATACCAATAATATCATTAGCATCTTATTTTAAATCATTTATTTCCCAGAGTTTTTATTTTTAAAAAGAAGGTAAATAAACTTAGCCTTGATGCTGAGCTAACGTGAATGTGCAGTGTCTGGCTGGGTCAAGATAAGGCAGAGCTCACTCTCTCCTCTTGAAGAAGGCCACATAAAAACACCATATGGCAGATATACTCTCAGTTCCTCCCTCAGAAGACTAAAATCACATCCACAGTAGGAAAACAAAGGCTCTACATACATCAAAGTACACACCATTGGGGAATCTGTCTCTGATTTATAAAACATACGAGAATTGGAAACTCTTTGTTTGGACTTTTCCCTAGCTGTCAAGTGTGTTTTGGATGCTCAATTTTTACCACTTTTACTGAAAGAATGGCTTTCTCTGGTGTATCTTCCCACACACCATAATATAAATCGTCTCGTAGTAGGCACTTGGCTGAAATCCTGCACTATTTGAAAATAATGCACTCAGCCAACAAGCTACTTCCTTTGAAGTAAGTATTTTGTTGGCAGGGAAGGTCATCTTGATGACAAGGTCATCTAACAGGCATCTGTTGTAACCAAAACGAAAGTAATCATGAAGTCACTTCAGGGACTGGAAAACTTACAAGGTCCAGGCTCTTTCCCCTTGTTTTGGCCTTTTTTCACTAGGAAGGGAAATGAGACAGGACTAACGAGCAGAGGAGTGCACTGGAACTCGACATGTTAGCGGGACATCTGTGGATCTGGGCCAGCCCCTTGCGTTTTCACACTTGGAAGGGGATGCTAAATCAGAGCGTGGGCCAAGTTCCCTAAGAGCCGCCTGGTGAGTTAAAAAGGGCTATTTTGCCAAGGTCACCACTAAGCAGACTGACCTCAGCTGCTTTGCAGATGCGGTAGACTTTCTAACTGGGATTCAGCTGACCTTTGGACGTCAGATGACCTCCTGGTTTTGATGCAGATTCCCATGCTGTCTATGCCTGAAGTTAGGCAGAGTGCTTCCTGCCCATAACTCCAAGCACTTCAGTATGCGTTTTCAAACACATTAAAATGCGTTTTTTCCACATGAACACAAGGCCCTTCTGTCCTTGGTATATCCTGGAAGAGTTCCACCAAATCATTAGAGAGGGATGCATACATGCCATTCTCACTGTGCTCATTCTCTATTTTTTTCCTTAGTCAAGATCAGGCATGCAGGATGGTTATTTCCCTATTTGATAGTGCCTTCGGATCATTGTGGGGGGAGAGCTAAATGCCATCTCCTTGCCCTGATGAAATTGCGTCTGCCTTCCCCGCACCATAATGATACACAGGAGTGTTGAGCAGCACAAGTCTGATCTGCAATGCCTACAGATTAGGAAATGTGTATTTGTACACTAGATTCTAGTCCTTTTAGCAAAGAACAACAAATTGCAAAGGGCACACAATTATTTTTAGTGTTTGGGGCTTAGTTCCAGGATAAGAAATTACTAAAACCCTGAGTTTTACCACCACCAAAACATAAGCTCTTGAATGGCAAAAAGTGCTAATACACATGGCTTTCTTGAGTTCATGATTAATGTTGAAGCAGAAGGGCTCCACGCTGATTTAAATTGGCCCTCATCTTGAGAGACATTAAGAAAGAAGGGGGTCGATGATTTTTTTTTTTTTTTGGAGGGGTTGGTAGTATAGTTATATAAAGTTTTAATTCAATAACTAGAACTGCCAAACTCAGCAAGAGAAATAAGACGTGACTTGTAGAAGTTACAGAAGAAGGATGCAAAAACCATTAAGGCTGTAGCTGTATCATTTATAAGGACAACATAGCCTGAAGGAAGACTGTGTATGTTTTAGGAGGGTGACTCCAGAAGCTAGACTTACATAGAATTAACAAACAAGCAAGTGTAATCTATTGTTTGTGACAGGTAACAAACTGACAGCCTCAACAACAGAGTTATTTATCCCTGGACCATGGACAGCATGGAAAACACTGCCAGCAATAAACCATTCCCCACTTCACACAAAGCTGTCCACAACCCTAATGTGAAAGGAGCACATCTGAAAACAGAATGTGACTCACTCCCCATGGTTCTTCCTTGCTAACTGGATAGTCATCAACTGATGATCAAGCTTACTAAAACAAAATTATAATCTCTCTACACATTCTCCATTGCCACTGAAGTCCAAATCTGGACGTCTGTTTTCTTAATCTTCTTTTCTTAAAGCTCTCCAATAAATGTTTGGACTCACCATTTGGGAAATTCAAAACTGGCGGGGACAAATACCAACACAACTTCTGTATCATAAGCAGAGATACATACATTCCTCTTCTTCCGTGACACAGTCCTTTTGGTTTTGTAGATCCTGTAGCTATCCCACCTTCGAGGTCTCCTTCTCTTAGAGCTGCCTTTGCATTAAACCTGGCAACCTTTTGTCCTTCCCACACCCTCCTTTTCGACATTCTTCTTGAAACCAGTGTCTTGGGGTTTCTTCTTATGCTTTGGAGTTTTACTTGCTTTTTAACAGTTCCACATACACCTTTTCACACATGTCTTTGTAAGGAGTCCTGGCTGTGGCCAGCTAATAGCTGGGATGTTCTGTACCAGGAAAACAGAGTGACAGTAGCTCTGTAAAGAGATATTCTGTTCCATAAAACAGCCCCTGAGAAAGAAAAGGAAGCTGCTGCTCCGCTCCCCCCACCCCACCCCCCGTCAAATGTCTCCCAAACGTGCCAAAATAAGTGAGAAAGACATGCCTGCCTCATTCTGCAAAGTAATCAAGGTAGGACTCTCCTGGGCCTCTGAGAGGACACAGTCACAGAGCAGATATACATAGAAACGTCCAAATTTCTAACCAGCTTAAACCAATTGCAGCAACTTCTCAGTTTCACTTGTGCCTCCTCCAAAGTAGCTGGAGTTGCTACGGGAAACTTTTGTCACATGAACTGATAGATGGCAAATTAAATCAAAACCTCACAACCTTCCACAAATGCCATCCTGAACTTGGTACCATCATAAAGTCCTTCCACTGACAACAAATTCTCATTTGTTAAAAGCCTCTGGCTTTTGTTCTTTTTTGGGTCATACTTACAAGCAGTCTCAATATTTCTGAACAACTGCCAGTCCAAAGTTTTCTTTTCCCTTCTATTTTGGTTGTATAAGAGGACCTCATGTGTTTGGCTCATTAACTTTATGCTGTCTGGGAAGGGAAGGCAAAAGCTCTGCTTCTGGACATAATTTGCATGTAGCTGACAGTAGCAATTCATCAGGTTCTTGGATTTTAATACATAACAATCTGGGCCTCAGTTTAATTTCTAAATTAAGTAAATCTCCAAAGCTACAATCAGGCAGCATTTTCTAAAAAAAATCTTATTGGTTAAGGTATTATAATTGTCATGGTATCATTGCATTATGTAGAATTTAAGCGAGGCTATATGCATCTAAAATCATAAAAGACTCATAGATGTAAGGTAACCTATGACAGAATAATATGTATGGTCACATACACACGTATTCATCCTTTGATATCAGGCCTCAAAGACTACCTGGGGGAAAGTCTGGGATTTGTCATTTGTAAGATATTTTTAGGAAGACAATTAAAAAAATGTATACATTAAAACATTTAAAATTACATGGGTTGGTTTATCAGTCTTACAATACTACTTTGTATTTTAAATAAGCAATCTGTCTCTACAAACAAGTTTGAAATCACCTCAAAGAGAATTCAACCTTCCAGCCAGAACATTAAGCATAGGGGAAAAAAAAAAAGCTGAATTCCTCTCTCAGGTGAAGTTAGTGGAGGGGGTTGCCCTTGATTTTGATTGAGGTACATTTTAACTACACAGATCAACTTCTATGGTCCTTTCTCAGCTGAAATTCTCACTTCCTTTTTTTTTTTGTTTGTTTTTCTGAAGAAAAGTTACGTTTGCTCTAACCACCATGTATTTGACTGAATTGCATTCACTTTTGGAGACTAAAATGTTAACTAACGCCTTAAACTCCATTGCTGGTTCTGTCCTACGTTATTTGGTCAGGCTGCCCAGAGCCAAACGCAGCCAAGAGCTCTGGCTCAGAGCTACTGGAACAGGAGGAATTTGGTCACCAGCATCTAGAAACGCAGTCCAGAAACTTCTGCTTGGCAGCACTAGAAACTGCTCAACCGTGCAGCTCTCGCAGCTGCGTACGTGCTTTCATCCTGTACCACAGAGGCCTGGATCGCCAAACTCCCAGCTCGGGCTTAACGCCATTTTGGCAGGCTGATCCAGGCCTCAGACCTAGGCGCTGCCAAGGCCCAGCTCTGAACCATTCCCACACCTTCCTCCTGTCGGCCCACCAGTTCAAAACACGCCTAAAGCGCACTGGCAGGTCCACATTTTTCTGGAAGTCAAGGGAGTTGAGGCCCCTTTTTCTTCAAGAATGGTCCTGGTTTCTCCAAAAACCATAAGTTTTACTTTGTTTGATTTTGTTTTTTATTTTTTTTTTTTAAATACAGCTGTCTTAGGGTGGTTTCGAGGATTCCCAAGAAGGCAAAACACACAGACACTGACTATAAGGGAAAAAGCAAGCGTTCTATTAACTACGCATATGCGTTATGCTAGGGGGTTTTTCAAAGCAAAAAAACAATTAACATACCGACCCAAGGACTGTGAAGAAGAAGATGAACCATCCGTACATTTCATACATTCTTGTGCCGTCTTGCGCCGCGAGCCCAGTTCAGCAGTCGGTAGGTGCCAGCTTTACACGGGCGTCCCCACAGAGGCAACGGTGACCTTGCCGTACACCAGTCCCCACTGCTCTTTGGAAAACCCCAGTATTTTATACATTTGTGGAGGAACAGGTGTCGGCACTCGCCGCCAATAAGTGCCGAAACACGCCTCGATTGTAACATAGGAAGCCTATGGCACATGCGCCCGCTGGCCAGGCGCGCTGCACGTGCCATAGCCATCCCTTCTATTGGTTCAGGGGCTCTGTGCACGCGGCAAATTACCATAATCCATCAGTCACGTTCATTATGCTCTAACCAATAGCAGGACTTTTGCAAGGTAAGCAAAATTATGTGTGGTGCCTTGTATTCCTCCATTACCGCACGTACTACCTCCCCTAACCTTGCTCTACTTTCTTATCCCGATGGTCAGCATTTCAAACAATAGACAATAAACTATCTGTTCCCTGTGCTGACTACGTTTTTCAGTTATCTATTTCTTACTTAGTGTTCATCCACGGACCAAAATTCCATCTTTTAACCCTTAAGTACACAACAGCTTATTCACTGAAGCCTAAGACTTGTGGGACCTGCGTTGTAGCCCCTTGTTGACCTGAAGTGGTCCAAATCACCTCAACCACCAACAAGGGTGTTGTGTTGGAGCTGTGCCTCCGTGCTATGGCCAGACTCTGGCTCTGCACTAGCCAGGGTTGCCCTGTTCAGAAAGTGGGAAATCCTGAGGACCAGCCACACCTCGACAACTGCATCAGGATTTTATATTATATAGTCATCTGTTAAAATACACAAACAACACCTGAAGCAAGGCCTGGACTCCAGCTTTTCTAACCAACCCGCAGCGCTAGTCTCCATACTACGGAGTAATTTGTTCCTCCTACCCTCGTTCTGCCCCCGGCTGATTATTGAAGTACAGCAGGTCCATTTCCACTGAGAGACTGGAGAACATCCAGCCCCCAGAATAACCTCGTAGCTGTGGACATGGCACTTCTGGGAAGCAGTTTTCACTTGCGACCGCGCTCAGCTGTGATGTAGGCGAGGGCTTTGGTCCTGGCCCACAGCTTAGAGTTGTACCAAGTCCCAGAATATTTCTGGTATTTCACCATAAACCAAGGACTGTTACGACAAATGTTACTTTTGCATTGGGATGCAAGTTAGCTGAGGTTCAGGCTTGTGGGATGAGCTGCAGTGTACGTGGCAGTGTCTGGGCTGATTATGCTAAGTTGTAAAAAATCTGTAATTTTTTTTCAAGTGTCACAGTTAATCACACTTTCCCTTTAAAAACATCAGAGCAGGAAAACTTAATGCTGTAATCAATACTCACTGGCAACACTGTGTTTTATTCATTATATGCTCACTGACAGATGTAAAAACAAAAATTAGGCTGTCTCTAAGTTACTTCAAACCTTGACTAAGTGTTGGGGTTTTTTTCCCCCTATGGGGACATAAACATACGATTTGGAATGGCCAGTTACAAAACCTATTGTTAAAATCATTAATACTTTCATGTTTCACCTGTTGTTTTATTTTATTTAAAGAAAACTATATAAATAACAAATGTGTTACTAATAAATTCAAATTTGAAAGAAGCTGGAACTAATATATGTAGAATGTTTATGTTCTGTAAAGCCTTTGTGCTAAGCAATTAGGAAGTCTGAAGCCACTGATTTAGAGATTTTTTTTAATCAACCACATATTTAGAAAATGTTTGCAGCAATTTCTTACATCATTTATTTATTTTATGAAAACTGCAATAGGAATTTATCTGATCTTGCAGTTTATTCTTTACTTCAGGCTATAACCTGAAATTACATTCATTTATCCTCTTTGGAAATTTACTTGAAAGGAAACTGAACTTTCAGGAAATGGTATGACAGTTCTTTGTGAGGGCAAAAGTAAAAAGAATCTATTTTGGAGACGCGGCTTAAGGCACCCTAATTAGTTACTGGAATGGAATTAATGGCTTGTCACTAAAAAGCCAATTCTCTGGCTGGAACATCTGGCTGGGATATGACAATTGGCTGCTACAGACATTATGTTGGTGTCACATTATGCGATAAGTAATAGGAGAAGGCAAAATCTCTTGAGAGAATGAAGATCTAGTTTTATGGTCCTGTTCCTACCGACTAGACATACGGGAAGAAAACCACACAATGTATCTGTTGTCCAGTTTATAATTGTTTCTATCTTGGATGATATCTACATTTTCTTCTTACTGTTTTTATGAGACAATATAAACGCTTAAAACCAAATGTATTCTGCAGTCATGTTTTTGTTTTCCTTACATTTTCCTGTGCACTTCCAATAACATTAATGCAATTCAAGTTTTACTTGCTGCTCAAATGAGCAGTCATAGAATGTGTTTTCAGTGTTTTGAAGTCTGTAGTCTTGATTTGAAATAAAGCTGTAAAATCCAATAATTGTTTTACGCAGTATATGCAGTTGCCCCACATTTCAGCCATCTTTCCAAGAGTTTGCCCAATTAAGCAAAACCCCATACTACTATATTGCACGCTGCGCTAATTACCAGAAATAAAGCTACTGTCATTGCAGAAACTTAATTTGTTTAATAAATGAATGCCATATTGTTTTCCATGTCTCACTCTTTTGTGTTTTATTTGCGCGTTATGTGTGGTAATCCTTCAAGTGAAACTTTCCCTGTTAGTTAATACACTAATCTTTCAGAAAGCCAGACTCAGCAATGAAAAACAAAACAGAAAGCAATCCTGATGAAAGGAAGCTGTTAATCACAGAAGTACACATTTTTCTTTTCTGTTTTACTGAGCCAAATCAGTCCTTAAAACTATCCAGATGCTATAGTTTCAGAGGAGCACTAAAGCAGAAAACACAAAATTACTCTAATTGTACCAGAGTGATTAAATTTAGAAGAGGTGGTGTATGCATCAGTTGAGTTAATTTTTTTTTAAACACAAACAGGTCAAAATCTGAAGCATACCAAGCTGTGCTTGAGTATTCTCGTTTTTCCTTAAGTGACTGCAGCACAGTTATAAATTCACTCTAGTTAAGCTTTCTGCTTGGTAGCGTGCCAAAAGGTCTCCTCTTCCTCCACCCTGCCACGTTCCCGTTTCCTTTTGTTCTGCCTCAGTAACTTCAGAACCTGCCGTCTAGGTACACGTGCAACAGCAGATGCATATAACTACACCCTTTACAGAAAAACTTCTGCCTCCAAGGTAAAAATAGAACAGATTGATGGGGTCACTATTAAACTGGCTCCCTCTAATGAGTTAAAGACTCCCATCTGTTCCATATACTAATGTGGCTGAAGCCTGCAAGGAGGAAAAAAAAAAAGATCAATACAAATTTATGGGCTCTTCATAAGCATTAAATTAACAGCAAGAGAAATGCAGGGTTGTGTGGAAGGGATGCTCGTGATCCTCCTCTGAGGCTTATAAAGCTAACTGAGCACAAAATGATATAATTATGGCGTTAAATAAGACTTCTAGGGTAAAGTTCCTAGAGGACAAAAAGAGATGCTTGCTACAGCCTTGACAATTAAAGAAGCCTTTCCAAAAGGAAGTCTGCACTGTCAGCTACCCCCTCACTCTCTCCCTTTTTCTGTCTTTCCAGTTCCTCATATTAATCCTCAGCATTTCCAACTCCCCCATCTAACTCCCTTCCCCTGTATGTTTCCCCAGATCTTTACTTCATCAAGATTCAGTGCTCCATCTGAAAGCTATTCACTGGAGCTGGCCTCCATGCAGCACTGCTGCTTCTCTAAATTCACTGTGGCTAAACTTCTCCTCTTGGTCATCCCTTCAGCATCAGCCATTTGCTCCCTAATGATTTCCCATCAACTGGCAGAGCCAGCTCCCTTTTTTCCTCTGCCCTTTTTCCCTCTTTATATACTTTATATACTTCCTTTTTTTTTTTAATTCATATACTGTGTCTGATGATCTTCATGCTTCATCAGCCTCCATTCTCAACGTTTTTGTCCCATTCCTTCCCTGTCAGGCCTTACCCATAAACCCAACAAATGTGTCTCCAGCATCTGCTTGTACATTACACCTTCTTGTGGAAATCCCAGTCCCCTGCTGCAAATACGGTTCTGCCATCCTCATAGCTAAATGAATCTATGCCACTGGTTTTGTTGAAGCTGGACCAACACTTCCAGTGTACAGTTGTGTACCTTTGGACTGATCCTCAGGTCCTTTCTTCCTCTTCCTGCCATTTCCCTCTCTGTGTAGACAAGGTCCCAAATTTCTCCCATCTGACCTCCCTTGAACACACCCCTGTCTCACTCCTTACTAGTCTCTCTGATTTCTCAGTCATCTCTGGCTCCTTCTACCTACAGTGTAAACATATCTCAGTCCCACACCTCCATCAAGCTATCAGCTTGTCCCTTTCTCATTCTCTTTCCCTTTTTCTCTTTGATTGCTAGACTCAGTGGGGGCACAGTCTATAATGACCATCTCGGTGTTCCTCTCCTCTGTCCAGCCTGACTCCCCAGTGGCTTTCCGCTGAGCTGACTATGACCGGTGCCTCTGGAGTTCCCCTCCTGGCTTAGGATCAACCTCCATCCTCCCTCATCCCTTCAGATGCCTGCAGTATGGTCTGTCAAGTGCTTCCCGATAGCATGTGCACTGCTCCTTCTCTTCCCTCTCTTCCTTCAATCATCTTTCAGCATGTTCTTTAGAAGATGTTCCTCTTCCCTCTTCATCTTTTTATGAGGATCCCATAACCTTTGGCCATGCACTTTTTCTCCCCCTCCAACATTTTGCTCAATAACTTCATTCTCAGACACAAAATGAACTGCAGATGACCATTTATGCACAATAGCTTGTTCTGTGTACCCGCACTGCTAAAATTTCTATGCAGACCGTCACCGGAGGAATATAGGCAGAAAAATGAATCTTTTCCAGCTCCCAGCTGGTCTCCTGTGAAGTCTCTGTCCTGCTGAGCCCAGGCAGTCATGCAGATGTGCAGAAGGAGAATTGCAGGCAGTACACAGCCACAGCAGCTCACAACACCCCCATGCCAGGTAGTGGAGCAGGATTTTCAGGACCTAAATGCCTTCTCAGTCTTGCTCTACTCAGCAAACAAGTATGCTGCACTGCAATAGCCTTCCTTGGCAATGAGTCAGGAGTACTCTCATAGATATAGCTTCAAGTGTTGCTCCTAGCTGTCAGGGGCATGAATAGAATTTTAAATGTTAATACATATAATTAGAATGTTTTCAGGAGTCAGTATTTTCCTTGTTTAACAGAACTGTACTGACATAATCTCAACACAGAGGACTACCTTCCGCGTGGACTACATTCCACGTTGAGTCACAGCAACAAAATCTTGGAAAACACCATTGCTTTTCGGAGATTAAGTAAGTTTAGAGAGGGATTTTATTTTCTGTTTCTTAGTAGGTTGCTGATAAATAGTGTCAGCCTTTACTGCAGTCTAATTACATTTGATGCTGAAGAACATACAGATTAAAATCAGCTGTCTGATTTAAGAAAGTACGAATGGTGAAATACAAAACTAGTATAAAGTACTATAATTCAATAATGGGAATTTATCATATTACTGACAATATATGGATTTATATTTTTAACATAGATAACTGGGCTGAACTACATCTTGAAATCTGGCAATAAAAAATGAAAGAAGTCATTGTTTTAACTGTGTGTCTGCCAGTTTGGAAGTGAAGGAAGACAGCTTCTCTAAATTTGGAACAAAACAATGTTTAGTTGCCATTTGTTGCAGTTTCATCCATTTTTAGGTTGGTGCCACCTACAGAGGTAGTAGAATATCTTTGGCTGAATTTGTAACAGGACCTTTTTTAAAGGCAGTTCTTGGGCTTTTCAATTGAATCCATTTCTTTTCTCCTTACCTGCTTTGCAAGAAAGTACTAGGAACAGTTATTCATTCTTCCAGGTTTTCAGATTGTGGAGAAGAAAATATATATATACAGCTCCAATGAGAGCCCTAGAGTCATCTCTGGAACATGTCTGCATTAACTGTGTGGAAGTCAGAGAGGGAATTCACAGAGAGGGTGGAATAAGTTACACAAAAACTCTAAGGACATCAGAAAGCCACCCCTGGTAAGCCTTTAGTGTTCAGAAGTCTTTCATGCTGTCAAATGCTCCACATGTATGAGGTTCAGCCTGGCTAAAAATCACCATCACTTATGTGAAAGAAGCTTTTTCAACATTCCCCAGGTGTACACAAATATGCTATGGTTATATGCAGCCTAATGTTTTTATGCTGCTAAAAGATGAGTGAATGAGTCCTGGTGACTAGAGGCAGAAGGAAGAGTGGAAGGGTTTGTACTGCTTTCCATATGCTGTTATAAGCCATTACATGTGTCAGTATTTCCACTACAAATAATGACTCAGAGCCAAAGGAGGTAAATGCAAAACATAACATCAAAATCAAATTACAAGGAGAACATAATTTGTTTCTGGATATGGACATAATTGTTATGTTCTGCTTTACTGGGAAGCTCTTTGAATCAAGGCAACTGGACCCTATATTGAGATATATTTACAACCTTGAGTGAGTTTCAATGTTCACGGATCTTTGACTAAATTCAGAAAAGCTTGTCCATGTGTTTACTGGACTCTGTAAAAATTAGGAAAAAGCCCTTACAGGGTAACTGTATAGTATGGAGGCAATCCTCCCCACTCACAGGCAATGGACGCTGGCTTTCACTCTGAGATGAAATCCAATGCCAGGAACGAGAAGTTCCTGTAACTCTGCTGGTAGGTGTAATCAGAATGGGACATTATTTTCTGAGGACAAATGAGCTCGAGACTACTGTCAGTCTCCTTACAATCCTTCCACATTAGTTCTGGTAAAGCTATTCCCATAGCTGAGATCCTAGGTCCCTGGTCCAGTTCAGACCTTCTCAGCTGGGCCAAGCTCAGAGCTAAGACCTTGAGCCGGGTTAGCAGGCGGTACACTGACCCAGCAGAGAAGCTTTGAATGCTGCATCCAAGAAAGCTCTTTCTGAAAGCACCACAACTCATTCAAACCTGAATTAAAGGTCTTCCTCCTTCCAGGAAGACTGTTTTATATGCGTTCACCTACTCCCATGTATGGTTAGGTTTTAGGAATGTTCCAGCTCCTTTCGTTGGGTCTTGTCACCCCATCACAATTAATGAATAATAACAAAGTTATGAGGTGCTGAACAAGCTGTTTTGCATACTAGCTTCAGGAGTGCTGCACAGACCGGACCAGCCCTTGGCTGCCTGGTCCCCTTGTGCTTCCACCTGTGCCTCCTCCCTATTCTCTCTCCCCAGAGCTGCACTAAGCTCTCCGCACGGTCTTTTCACTACAGTTTGCCCGTTTACCCCTTCCCGGCCTCAAGCGGCAGCAATCGTCCTTCTGCACAGCAAGCCGTTAGAGCAGAGCTGGTGAACAGGCAGGGTTTTATGGGGAATGTGTGGGTGAGTGAGGGGGACAGCTATGCTGATGCAGCAAGTTAGGCGCTTCAGGCCGCTGATGGAGATGGACAGAGTCCTGTTGTCATCCTGCTCCACCATGGGGTGAAGTTCCTGTCAGTAAGTTCCTATGGCCCCTCTCACTTTTCAAATCACACAGAGGGGTGGCTGGGAGTGAAGAAGGGGAGAGGTTCCTGTCCCCAGTCATGCCTCTGAAACTGTACAGATTCCTTGGCTAAAAGGTCTAATAATACTGAAATACTAACCAGAGTTGCGATAATACCACTTTCAACACAGTCAATGATGCTGACAGTATCCCTCTTCTCTAATACAGGACTTTCTCAAAGGCTCATCAATCTTTGAGCCAGAAAGAACCATTGATCTTTTAGTCTAAGCCCTGGAACTAGATCTTCACCTAATGTTTTCCATATCAGCTCTGAACTTTGGCTAAATGTCGATCAAGTGTTTCAGAAACACATCCAGACAGGTTTCTTAAACTTCTAGCAATGGGAATACACCACATCTACTTTGAATTGCTCCAGGACATAGGCCATATTCACCATTTAAAATATCTGCATCTTGTTTAAAGTCTTGATTTGCCTAGCAAAGAGCCCAGTCTTGAGTTCTCGCTATACTTTCTGTTGTTGCATTAAAGAGCTGTTGGTTTTCTGGAACTTTTCCTATGTGTAGATATCTGTAGGCAACAAAGAAATCACACCTGCAACTTGCATAATTTATGATAATTGTGTTCAGGTCTCTACCTATTTTCCAGACTACAGCTTAGAATCTTAAAACCTTTTGAATTTTTCAGCAGAATTCTCAAAATGGGGACCTCAGAGCTGAAGTGTTCCAGTGACAGCCTTGCTAGCAGTTACACAGACAGCCCTGCCTCTCCTTCTACTTGTGCCTTTGCTTATACCTCCACAGGTCACATTAGCTCTTCGGCTAACTATCTCAATGGAAATGCCTATCCTGATAGTTTTATACCTTTCTCTTAAGATCTTTTTGATGTCACAACATTACACTATCCTACCTCAAAAGTGGAACCCACATTCTTTGTTTCAAATTCCACAGTCTTGAATTCAGCTGTCTTCAAAAACCCACAACTTGGATCAACCCACTTTACAAAATAATCCAGTTCACTCTGTATGACTAGCCTGTCCCTGTCTTTACTTACTTATCCAGTAGCTTGAGGTCATCTGCAAATTTTGCAAGCAATGATTTTCTAATTTTCTCTCAGTCGATTGATATAGTTACTGAGTAAGAATGGCTTTAATTTATTTGCAAGGTATATGTAGTCTCCTGCGAGATAAAGGTGCTGGATCTTAGTCAAAGGAAAAACATAGAAGTAACCCTGCTGGTGTTTTCTCTTTCCTCATTAAGAATGTCTTTTCCAGTTATTCTTGCCAGACCTTTTATCTTGAGCCCAAACTGCAATAGAACTAATCTGCAAAATTTGGTAGTTTGGGAACAGTGTCTGAAATAAGATGGATTAACAAGGTTGTTCACCTCGCAGGCTAGTCAGGGTATTTTTCTATCACTGCTGAGTTTTCACTTGATAAGACAAAGCACATTTACAGAGATGATTTGCAGGAAGAGAGACTGAAATCTATCTATAATCCAAACCAGCGTTGTGATATTCGGTGTGGAAGAGAGAGAAGCAACACATGAGAAAGCACACCCTTTTGCTTTTACTCTGCACAGACTGTCCCATTCAGACACTTCTGACAACAGAACTCTTTACCCAGTCCCTCCACCCCATGTGTACTTAATTTCGAAGTCGATTGTTCAAGCAGGATTATTTTAACGTCTGTGGTCCCAAGCAGAGGTCCTGATAAGACTTTCACAAGCCTAAAGAGGGAAATATACAGGCAAATTCAAGGTCAGCTAATCTGTCTTTGTCATCTTTACTGCTGTACTCAGGTAGTAGACAGGGAGCTTGAGAACCAGCTGAGTAGATCCAATAGTTCAGCTCTAGAGGCGACAAGCGATTGCCACCTTTCAGTCCCAGACTCACGCAGCTAACCACGCTGCCCATCGAAGGTCCCCAAAAGTAGTCAGCCCTTGAAAAACTACTCTTTCAGTCTACCACTCTGCACATTTGTTCATGGAGCAAGCCAGCCTCTGTTGGGTTATCCTGGAAGTAAAACAGGAGCATCTACAACAAGCACAGCAATGATTCAGGCATGCTGATGCAGAAACACACGGTTCTTTCCTGAAGGGAGAAAACAGACTCCAAGTTTGTAAAGGAAGCAAGCTGCTTCTCTCATGGGCTTGCAAAAAAAGAAGTAGGGGAAACAAAAGATGTTCAGTGCCATCAAGGGATAAATCATGAGGTCCTTTTTTTTCTGCTGGAAGAATATACTCTGTACTGTACAGCAGAATTACAGTACACTACTATTAACCATGGAATTAAATCTGCTAGTCCATCAAAAACCAGCATGGTTCTGTGTTTTATTCCCCTTCCCTGAGCTGAAAGTATTCAAAATATTTTCTTTCCCCCCCTGCCCCAGTTTTACATAAATATTCACAAATGACCTAAGGAAAAAGAAGAAAAGTTATAGGAACATTTTAAGTAAATAAAATAGTGAAATGAATACTTGCAGTGAGTGGCAGGGAGGTTAGAATGAAGGTGGAACACAGAAATTATTAGAATACTGGCAAATAGAAGGAAATAGTTATGATTAAACAGTAAAAAGGACTCCCAGTAACACACATAGTAATAAAACCATTTATAGATTTTAAGAAAACATTCCCTGACCTTAATTTAAGGCATCTATCATTTTGTGGGTGCAAAATTTGGAATCTCTGCAGCAAAACCTTAAGGGGGCAGAGTTCAATCTCTTTCTAGTTGAATGAGATGTCGAAGTACCACATATTCTTGTAATAAGCTGCTGGGAAAGCAGAAAACACATCACAAGCTTTCTCTTTTCCAAGAGAAAGAATGATTCATTCATGGTTGGTAGCTCTCTATTTTGAAATCCTATATTTAAAGTAAATCATTAATATACATTTTCTTTGTCTTGTATTTCTGCCATCCTGGCATTTATTATGGATTTGTATTTGGAGTGAGAAGGGGTGTGTGTGCATATTTTTATGATTATTTTGTCATTTTACACAGTCTTGCCTCTCTGATATGTGATAGCTCTGGTCTTTAGTAGTCTTATGTTGCTATCCCACCTCCATCCAGACAGTGCTAGAAAATTGCCATGTTGTATGTGAAAAAGAGGGTTAAATCTATGCACCACCCTACGGAGCAGGATATAACATTTATTATCTGGAGCACAGTCCAGTTTACTAGGACCACTAGCTGTTCTAAAGGTAAAGCATATAGCTTCACCCTTGGCACACATCCATCCATTTCTTCTAGACATCATTTTTTTTACAAATCAGAGTGGGATTTGTGGGAACCCCATTTGTACATCAAGCATAAGATTCAGCCAGCCAACCTCACCTTCCTTGCTTAACTTCGAGAAATCACCACTGGTTAAGAGTACACTGCCTCATTTTTGCACAGAGATATGGCAGTAGCTATTTAAGATCTCCCTCCGAAACGACTCAGTTTCCAGCATGAGTTTCTTTCTCAAAGGTGTGTAGTAATTGCAAGCATCAAAGGGTTGAGCCGACACAGAAAAAAATTCATTAAGTAATTTTTCCATTTATTAATCTGTCATAGATGAGAACAGCAGTAACCCATTCGCTGCATACTATAAAGCCAAGACATTCTTCTCTCAACTACTTTGCTACAAAAAAGCTGAAAGCAAGGTAAAGAAAGAAATCCATACTAACAGAGAATTGTTTTAACCAGAGATTGAAAAACAAAACAAAATGCCAGATAAACCAAGTCTTATTCATCTATAAGGGCCATAGTTATGCTATTAGCTTTTCCTCAGTACAATTTGTTCTGGGCAATGGGGAGTTCCACATAAAAAATCAATGGTTCAATCCAGCCCTATAAACACCAGGTAGTGCAGCTGCCTACAGCATTCTGGCAGATTCAGGACAAGATGGATGACATTTTCTCCTTGAAATTTGCTCTCTGAAAGTAGAAAAATAACTGAGGGGTGGCATACTAAAAAGAGCATAGTCTTAAAAAAAGTAAAAATTCTCTAGGATTATTAGAGAAGTCAAGTAAATTGTTTACTTTTCCCTAGTGCAAACTGAGAGCCACTTCCCAGGGTAATTTGTATCACCCAAGCCAGAAGAATCATCAAGTAAAGCAGCAGCTGTGACGAACATAACCTCCACAGCACAGATGTGCTGCCTCACAATAACACACCACTAAGGCAGCTCTTTGCAAGCAAATGTCAACCCTCTGGCTTCCGTGCTAGGGGAGGTAACAGCAGCTCTTCCAAAGGAACTGAGGCAGATCATCATATGAGCAGGTATAGACTGCAGGGTGGAAAAGAGAGATGACGGCACTGATTTGAGTGTTTAAGCACCGACTATCACCCTGCTCTTACTGAAAGGTGGAAACCCCTGAAGAAGTCACTGAGTGCTCTAGGGGCACTGCGAGAGCTCTGGACATCCCATTGTCTCACAAGTTCCCTGTGTTTGGACTCGATGCTCTTGAAGGTCTTTTCCAACCTAAATGATTCTATGACATCCTTCGATTCTGTAAATGTCATTATATTAATAACAAGGTGCAGGAAGTGTTCAGTCTCAGTCAAACTCCCATTTAGGTGGAAGAGAGGGTGATGACCCCAGCTCTTGCCTTAGTCAAGCAGGTAACAAAGTGGTAACTACTGTGATTGACTTATCAAACCTTCCCAGAGAGAAGTGCTTTTTAAACTGTGATCATATAGGTGATAGGTGGTCCTCTGCCTGTTACACCCTCATTGTCTGAGATGTTCTATATAATTGCTTCTGACTGACATATATACAGGCAATGGATTACAACTCTGTAACCACTCTCACCCTTCTATTTCTATTTAATGGTTAAGCATTTAATACAGCACTTTTCCAATTTAATTTAGAAAAACAAAAAAAAAAAGAGAAAGAAAAAAGTTACTGTTGTTCAAACTGTATAGCATATTACTGCATAATTTATGTGCTTACAGCAAACTCCAGATTCATTTATAAATGTCACGCACAATGGCATCTTTCAGATAATGCAAAACTTCAAGATATGACTCACAATAGAGTCATGGCTGGTAGACATAAGAGAAATGCTTAAATGCCTTCTCTTGTGCTCAGAAACCTGCTACGGTCATGGTGCGCAGTGCACCAGCAATGTCATACAGTTTGCAGCCAAAGAGGAGGGCTGTAGAGTGCCTGAAACAGCAGCTGTACTCTCTTCTCACTCTGGGTAACGGAAGGGGAGTCATCCAAAATAGCATTGCCCTTCAGGCTGGTGTACGCAGAGGTCAATTCAAAATGCACGAATTTAAGGCCATTGCATCCTTTAATTTGGCCATGTCGGTCACTCACTTGGGTATTCCATGGACATATTGCCCAAAATCTGTTGTGAATCAAAATCACATGTGGTTTAGATGTCCCTGGGAATTTTGTGCATGGGAGGATTAACTAAGAAGTGCAAGATTTGACCCTTTATGGAGTAATGGAGAGTAGCAGAGATGAGTCAGCCTGTAAGGAACGGATAAAACTCCGCATTCAAGGTTACCATAATGAAATTACAGTGTACAGTTGAAAAGTAATCAGAAGGCCACTCCAATGTTCATTTGGCACAAGACACTCTCTTATCAAAAGAATCAAACTTTGAGAGCCCTAAATGGACTTCTCACATTTCTGTGCAGTTCCAGTTTAATCCTCTAAATTGCTCATGCTTGTCCCACAATGGCAAATGTAATCAAATAAATTAAGTTTATTCTTTAATGTAATTTACCAGAAGCCAAGTTCCGTAATGGCTTCTGTGCTACAGGAGTATCCAAGTACACAGAGTATCTTCAGAACCTGCATGTGACTTTGAGCTACTGTCTTGATGTTAAAAAGGGATAAAGGAAATTCATACTGACTTGTAAATTAAATAAGAAATGGTGCAAAATACCTAATGCCTGCCTATCTATGGAAGCCTTTTACTAGACAATATGAATACATATGTAGGTGTACAGAGGCAGAAAATACACGGGTGGCTGGGAATTTTTTTACAAGAGGAAATTCAGTACTAAGTAAACTCAACCTCCTAAAAGTCCTCATTTCTCACGGTGCAAACATAAGAATTGCGCTACCACAGATAACTATTGACCCATTATCACACGGGTTTTAGATTCAGGCTAAGCTATTTAGATGTACTTTCCTACCACCTGCTGATATGCTGTATGCTATTCAAGGCACTATTCACAGCAGAAGACCACACTTGCCGCAGTTGAACATATTGCTTACGCTTCACATCCAGCCTAAACAAGTCACAGTGAGTTTTCAAGTTATCTGAAGACAACATTATGGACAGTGTGATCCGTCTGCACAGGACCCTGATGTGATAAAAATGAAATGCTTTCTATACCAGGGGACTAAGAAACTGCTCTGGCTTCTACCCTGCTCCTCAGTGCCACAAACATATGTATGGAGCATCAACATCTACATCTAAGCTCCTCTCCCTCCACAGTCAGTGGAAAGAAACAGAAGCTCAGGACTCATCTCATCTTAGAGACATCTCCTCAGGCTTTTCTCAGAGGTGAGCAGTGCTCAGCAAGAGGTTGGATTAGCTGACTTCCAGAATTCCCTTCCAACCCAAATTTTTCTATGATTCCATCTAAAACCCAAATGCCGATTTCTTACCACCAAGCATTTTGCTCCAGAAATGCATAGTGCTACTGCAGCTCCACAGCCAACACTAATGAAAGATGTCATGTCCTGATAAGAAAATGAGATAAAATATTTTTTTTTCCTGCTAGTAGAAGGCAATATATCGGAAGGCATTAAGTCTCTCACAGTGGTCAAGAGTTTAATTGTTCCATCTATTGTGGGACACCACACACAAAAACACCTAGTTCTGCAGAAGGCTTTCTATATTGTGGCACTACAGTAAGTGCCTTCATTGTGAAGACTATTACAAAAAAGGGAAATTCCCTCTTCAAGTGAATATTAATTCAGTAATGTTTGACTTCTGGTTTAGGTAGTAGTTTTGCATCCAGCTATGAAAAGAATAAGATTAATGTTACTTTAAAAAGCCATACAATTCCTTTTTACCAGCGACTAGGTATCTGCGTGTTTATGCCTCAGCTTAGCATTGGTTATCAAGTTGTTCCCCAAAACTTGTTTATACAAAGAAACGGATTTTTTTTTCAGTAATGCTGCTTTGACTTTCCACGCTGGCATTTTATTCCAGCAAAATAACACTTCATTTTCACTGGTGTCTGTTTGTAAGGATGGCAATGAAACAAACAAACAATTTGGTGTTGGACTTGAGTCACAAGTTTCGGTGTTGGACTTGAGTCACAAATGTTTCAAATGTAAATGCATTTTCCCCCTGTGACTTTCTTGTCTGGAGAAGAGAAGTCTTGGGGGAAACCTAGTAGCAACCTTCCAATAGCTAAGTGAAGAAAACTGAGAAGACAGAATCAGGCTCTTTAACGAGGTGCATGGTGGGAGAGCAATGGACAGTAGTCACAAATAGAAACAGGGGAGGATCCAAATGGATATTAGGAAAAAAAATATTTCATTACGAGAAAAACTAGTATTGGGACAGGATGCACAGCGAGACCATGGAGTTTCCAGCTTTGGCAACTTCTGAGATCCAACCTTAGACAAAGTTCTGAGCAACCTCATCTGAATTTAGTGTTGATGCTGTTTTGAGCAGGAGGTTGACCTGGAGACTTCCTGAGGTCTCCTCCAACCAGAATGACTCTGTGACTCTACAGTCACACACACACACATAGATCACACCTTAGATCACATTTAAAAAAAAAAAATCCTCATTATATGAAACCCCAACCAACTACAACATTTCTACCTTTTGGTCTCCACAGAAAACAATGTATGAATGCCCTGATGACGAATAGGTCTTGAAACTCCCACACAGGTAGAAGTGTTTTCTGGCTGACCAATAGCTAAACCCCATGTATTCCCTTTCTCTGATAGCAGAATTGCTCTTATGAAGGATATAAAATGAGTCACAGGAATTTATTACTATATTTATAAACATGTTAAGTCTTTTTTCTACTAAGAGGAAGAAGAAAACTATTGCTTCTACAATGAAATTGCTCTTCCTTGAAAGGGAAAATCCCGTATAAAGACTGCTCTGGAACCCACCCAGTTAACTTGATGATACAAATGCCTTCACTCCATGACTAAATGCCTAAAGGAGAGCAGCAGACTTTCTGATGCTTTTATTGATTTTGGGCTTTGCCGTGCACTGTCTGGCTTGCACAGAGGCAGCTTTTCACTTTATCTTTTCTCTGTGCTAATCTAGTGGAAGCCATTGTACAAATTAGAACTGAGCTCCTTAAGATTAAGATTCATAGTTATGGGCTTTGTCAGTGTCTTTAAATAATTTAATAAAGCAGTGTATCTGTCAGATTGAAAAGACGTTGTTCAGATAAGGAAAGTTCAGCTTTTGAAGAGGCACCAGACTAATTTCTCCAGCAAGACCACATGTTGCATAGAAAAAAAGAAAGTAAAATTCATAAATGTTTCAGGAAGTCAAAATTACAGAAGAGATATGAGAAGGCATTACTGTGAGGGAAGTTTATTTTCTATTCCATTTCTTTAAAAAGGAATCAGTCCTGGTAATTGAAAGATATATTTCCTTTTTTTCTTTATTCTTTTTTTTTTTCTTTTTTTTGATCTATCTCTTCCACTTACCTGAAAGCACACAGTATTTTCTTTGTATTGCTTTACTGGCAGCAGAGCAGAAAGGAGGATAGATGGAGCAGCTGCACTAGCGCTCGGCATAGCTCACGGGAAGCTTTGCTACACCAAGCCTGGTCCAAGGACAGAGTCATACCTTGGAGGCCCAGCATTCCAATAGTGGGATTTTGACCTTTCCCACCTTCCACCCCTTTGGTAAGGAACAATACAGAAAATTTTGTCAAAGTCTATGGAAAGATGCCTGCTCACATGTACAGCTGCCTCCTGGTTAATCAAGATTCTGGTTTCATTATGTCAACCCCATTGGTTCAGAAAATACTTACTTACTCTAAAAAATGTCCATATTAACACAGTTATTATGGGCCCTGCAAAGAAAGTGTTTAAGTCAAAATAGGGGTTGGAAACAAAACTAGCCATAGCTTGTGGGCAAAGGCATTGTAAATGCATCAGTAATCACTTAAATCCCTCACTCGGCACAACCATTTCAGTGTGTTCAGATGGCTGCCACATTTAAAGCAATCAAAAGTTTTGACTGATTAGGCTGCTTATCCACAGTTATCTAAAGTACTTTGTAGACTAATGAAGGGGAAAAACAAATGACACTGTGTTAGACAACTAACTCCTTGTATTTTCGATGTCAGGTGGTGAAGTTTCCAAATATTTTATGCTTGCATTTTGTTTTACACACTCTTCTGAACAATCATGCCTGTGCCTCTCCACCCAGGGAGCCAGGAAAGCTCATGGCTCCGAGTCCAGGAATTTTCAGTCTTTTACCTTGGTACCTCTAGTTTTAGTCTTTATAAATCAGAAATAATAATGCCACATTTTTTTCTGAAACTTTTTGAATATTATGGGCCTTATCTACAGACAAGTAATTCTACAGGCCACGTACTCTACTCTGGCCCCACTGAAGTCAACGGCAAAGTGCCTGTTTATTTCAGAGAGAGCAGATTTTTCACTTACTGACTTGAACAACAGATCAGGACCTGTTGTTAAGCCAAAATTTAACAATTATTACTATTTTAAACTTGGTATTTACTTCAAGCACAAAACCTCTTGTCATGTTGGTCCTATTTCAGCAATGGATAAGCACAGGCCTAACCCCGAAGTTCGTTGGCAGAGTTTATTATTTCAGATGGGTCTGTTCACAAGCTGTAGGAGAATGTCTGTTGGTGTAGCACATCTATCACACGTATAACCTAGAGCAGCTGTAATGGGCAGCAGCCAGTGTCTTCTTGAACTGACATATTAAAGTTGCATGCATTCAGTTGTTGCTTACATTAAACCCTAAGAAAACAGCTTTTCTAGAAAGTTTTGCCAAATATTTAATATCTTTCTAGATATGATGTAGTTTCAGCACCAGTGTATGGCAAAACTTTTTCAGCAATTAAAAAGACCTTGCATAATCACTGAATAGGTATTATTATATTCTTTTATATCCACCAAGGTTCCATAAAGTTCTGTGTCACGTCACACAACTTTGTTTTAGACAAATGAAAGTTCACTGTTCTGATTTTAACAATGTATGGCATTTAGTGACTTGCTGTAAATGAAAATGAGTTTGCTCTGTCAGGGGAGAACAAATATAAAGAATGAGAGGGCCCAGCATTTATCACCATGAGAAATTTTATACTTGATAGACACTATTTTGATAATGATACATTGTGCTAATTCAATTATTAATTATTCCCTCTTCCTTTTACAGGGAGGAAATACCAGCTTTCTGGCAATCAGCAGAGAAATAATAAATTGTGGGAATAATTCTAACAGGAAGAACACACTTAAAATCTTGGCCAGCATTTCTAAGCCCGGATATCTACAGTTGGACAGACAAAGTCATAGCAGACACCTCTGCAGAGATACAAGAAGAACCTGTACTTCCTCTTTACTCCATTGGCTTTTGGCAACAAATCAGCATGCTTGAAAATTAGGCCTTTTGTATGCAAGTATCATCTCAGGACAGATATAAATGATATTAGGATTTTAGGAATATGGTCATACCAAGCATTATCAGGTTTTTTCTTCTCCTGTCACCGGAAGACAAGCTCCTGTCTGGACAACCCCAAGGTTTCTGCAACAGCTATAGGCTGCAGGTCTTTGGAGTCTTGGATGACATGTTGGTTGTTGACCCTTGGGAGATGGGCTAGGTACGCTACAATTCTTCAGACCAGAACATGGACCCCTGGGAGGAGGGAGTCAGATGGGCCAAAAAACCACAAAAAGCATGGAAAAAAGAATACCAAACAGTTATTTCCTATTTCTTGCAACAAAAGAACTATGAAATACTCATTAAAAGTTCAAACACAAGGTTTTAAACCAAGAGATTGGTTACTTTTTGGCACAGTACATAAATGTATTTTGAATACCATAGAAGCTTAAAGTGGGATCAAAAATGGTTGAATCAATTCAGGGAAGATTAGTCCACTGGGAGATTTTAAATATAAACAACATTCAGGCCAAGAAGTCCCACTACTACCTATGCTCAGAATCTGGAAGAGCATGCTACAAGAAAGCTTGCTATTTCCCATCATATTTTCCTAAGCATTAGTGACTGAATATGATGGTGGAGATAGATTGAATAATGGGTATTTAGTCTGACCCAATTCTTTTACACAATCTTGAGATCAAGGGAGGAAAAGAGGGAAAAATTACTAAACCGATAAAACTGCCAGTAGTCTCAGCTTCCAATGCTCAGTGACCTTCTCACTGCCCTGAACTTTGTCCTGATTTGTAGGCACTATTTTTTAATCTGAAATTTTGCAAAATGTTTCAGAATTAAGTGCAATTACTTTAAAAGGATCGATAATGTTGTAAGACATCTCAGAGTGCAGAGTGTGCCTAAAATAAATTCTTAACTTCTTTTTTTGGAGGGAAAGAGGTTTGGAATAGGGTTGTGTGTATGTTCAGAAAATATTAAAGATGTCCCTGAATCAGATTAAGTGCTAACTCTTTGGGTCCTAATATCTTGGCATCCTGCCAGATAGCAATCTTAGTGATTGAGTCATTCTGTATAGGAAGACTTTCTTCAGATAATGCCCAAGTGAGTCATGAGATCTAATTCCGTTAAAAAGACTCATGAGGCCCAAAATCTTAATTACATTTATGCTACTAAGCAGAGGAATGCTTAATGGAAGAGGACAAGAATAACTCATTTTGAGCCCCTTCCAATGGAACCAGAATAGAAATAGCATTGCCCGTGCCTGAATGTATGAATTTGTCTCTGTGCAGCCTTCCAGTTACAAGCTCCGTAAGCGCTAGAACGGTCACGATACCATTAGTGAGATTAGAAATGTGGGGTGAGGGGTATGGAAGACGCTAGAAGTGACAGTATGATGCTTTCCAGAGATTGTAACCTCTGCCTATCTCACTCTGAGTGAAATTCTCTTAGATAAGTTCACATGACAAGACAAAACAATTTAATGACTACTAAGTCTAGATAAACGTAGACTCAGGCACCACTTCCATTATTCATACAGACAGAATCCACATTTTCCTGTACTAAACACAGAGTGGCCTTGTTTTCTGTGTTAGCTGGTATTCTGGTTTTGGCTGGGATAGAGTTAGTTTTCTTCCTAGTAGCTGGTATAGTGTTATGTTTTGAGTTCAGGATGCAAAGAAAGTTGATAACAGTGATGTTTTCAGTTGTTGCTAAGTAGTGTTTAGTCTAAAGTCAAGGATTTTTCAGCTTCTCAAGCCCAGCCAGTGAGAAAGCTGGAGGGGCACAAGGAGTTGGCACAGGACACAGCCAGGGCAGCTGACCCAAACTGGCCAACGGGGTATTCCATACCACGGGACGTCATGCCCAGTATATAAACTGGGGGGAGTTGGCCTCAGAGGAATCGCTGCTCAGGAACTAACTGGGCATTGGTTGGCAAGTGGTGAGCAATTGCATTGTGCATCACTTGTTTTGTATATTCCAATCCTTTTATTATTATTGTAATTGTATTATTGTTATTATTATCATTACTAGTTTATTCCTTTCTTTTAAATTTAATTTTCTATTAAATTGTTCTTATCTCAACCCACAAGGTTTGGGGTTTTTTTTTTCCAATTCTCTCCCCCATCCCACTGTGGGGGGGAGGGAGTGAGTGAGCGGCTGCATAGTGCTTAATTACCAGCTGGGGTTAAAGCACGACAGCTGGATGTAGCAGAGACAGGGTTTTACTCACACAACGTAAGCAAGGAAAGAATTGTATTCTACGCCCTGTTAAAATGCAATTATTTAGAAGAACTGCCTCATATTTTCATGGGTTTTCAAAGACTTTGTCTAAACAGGTATTCAGAGATTGGTATTTTTTAAAGTCAAAATAAAAATATCTTTCCAAAGACTTTTGCAAGCTTTTCTACTATGGCCCATGAGCAGCCAGAGCTCACCGGGTATTCTCCTGGAGCGCAGCTTTCGGTGACATGCCAGCCAAATGACTGCAGCATTAGTAGTTTCCTTGGAAAGTAATGACATGAGGGACAAAGGTTCAGTTAGCACTTCCATTAGTCATGAAGTGACTGTTTTAATCTCTAAACTCCTCAACTACAATGTTTAATGTAATTTCTTTGCTGCTTGTTTCTGCAACTAATTAAAAAATAGTCATCATTAAAATTGGATAAAACATATTTAATTTACTACTTCGCACCTTGTCTTGACCGAAAAGGAGGTTTAATGCCTTGACATAACTAAGTTGGTTGTAAGTTCCAGATGCCAAAGCAAGCCTCCTATAACAAGATGATCTGTCTTGAAGTCATTTTTGTCTTGACAGTTGCAGACAATTAGTTCATCAAGTCTAGCATAAAAATGCCCTATTTTCTTCCCAAACGAATCCTAATCTTGTAATCCAGGGAAAAAATTGAAGAGTGAAAAGGTAACACTTCAAGCTGTGAATTTAAAAAGGCTTCAACATACAGTGTCTAATTTGTTTCAAAGCAATTAAATTGTAAGAAAACACAACAAATAATGAGAGTGTTACTTAAGACGTTGATGTCATCTTAAAAATCATCTTTAGCAACTAATTATTCACCAAAACTTTCTTCAAACTAGGTTTGAGTTTTACATACCACTCTGGAAAGCATGCACAGATCCAAGTTTTATTTTCATTGTGCCTTCTGATATTGAGAAGACAATCACACTGAGCCACAGGCATCCCAAGTTGAGACTACGAACAGAGAGGGGCAGGAGGAATGACAGTCTTCAACATGTTTGGTGTCCCATGTCCCTAGAAGATATATCTTGCAAGAGTCATGCAGGATGATTTGCCCACCTTGCCAAAGACAGCCTGCAATAGAGCCAGGTATGGAGCCTGTTTCCCTCAGTCTTGCTCCAGTATTTTAATAGCATCCTTCTGATCCAGTTTTTGCACAATCACAGTTTACTATTTCTGAAAAAACGACAGCATGTGGATGCAAAAATCAAACCAAATCACAGGTTGTACTGATATCAACAGAGATGTCTGCCTTTGTTCCAGCAACGCGTTATAACCTCCTCTTCACTTGTTATCCAAAAGCACGCTTCCTGCATGCTTATAGAAATGAGAGCAACATAAAAGCAAATAGTAATTCAAACTACTGATGTAAAGAGCTCTCTCCATTTATTGGTACTTGATCACTTGATACTTAGTTGTACAGCTGACTGTAACCTAACAAGGATAAAAATAATCAAAAGAATATATTTGCCTGAGGATGCCTAAAAGCATCTGTTACCTCATGTACTTAATTACAGTCATTTGAAAAAATACAGAAATACTTAAGAATATTTCCACACTATCGTACTTCTCAAATAGCTGGACTAGATTGTCAGTTCTGTCTTTTCAGATGGATATTTTAGTGGCGCAGAGAGGTCAGAAAGCCAGATCATTAATCCCCTTTTACACAGCAAAACGATAGTAAATACAATCTAAAAACCTTAAGAACAGTACACAAATTCTACCCTCACTTGGGTTACCCACTGTGCTCCTGCCAAAATGGTGAGCTCAGTTGCACTCTTCTACCATGACTTTTGCAGGACATCAGAGCAGTGACAGAATACCTGCCACAAACACAGCCACAACGTGCTTAAAAAACAAGGTAGGGCCAGCAGCTGAAAATTTGAGTAAGCATCCTACAGAAATACAATACTAAAGCTCCAGTGCTATTTTGTTCTTTCCTCCAATACAGTACTCACGGAACAGTAAATCATCCTAATGAATTCGTCAGATAAATGGGCATTAGTTAATCAAAGTACAACCCAATCCTTATGGCAGTTGACAGGAAAAAAAGTAACAAGAATGCGAAGGGCTTAAAGATTAACAATAAAAAATTGAATTAAAAGTCTTGTAAGAAAAATCTCTCTAAGTAATCTTCACTTTGGTCTGCTCCAGCAAATTCATTTTTTTAAAACTAGCTATTAAAATATAAAACACCCTGTGAAATATTTTCATTGTCTCCTCACAGCCCCTTTCTGAATTTGTGCCAGCAGAGCTATTAGCAGTGATTGAAGGTGAGACAGCCAAGATGAAATTCTCCAGAGAACAAGACGAGAGACACCTTTCTGCCCTCAACCCATCAACTATAATGAATGATAGGCACAGTGCATGACAGGGACTGAAATAAGAGACTGTGACAAAGACAGGCTCAGGAGTGCTTCAGAATAATTCATTCAGTTGCATTTGGCAGCAGCAGGTCATAATATTTTTTGTGTAGCTATGCTGTCAGTGCAAAAAAAATAAAATACAGAAGGGCATTTGCATGCCGATTCCATTTCAGTCAGAAAGAAAGGCATAGTGAGTTAATCAAATGTTTAAGTTAAATTCTGCTTCCTGTTGCCCGTAAGCACACAGAGCAGTATGAGACAGCCGCTTGAGGCTGAACAGGGAGCAAGGCCTAATTAGCAATGTATTGATTACAGCTACTTCTTCTCCTCTCTCCCTCACATGATGGTTCATGCTAGAAAAACCCAAGGCTTTATTCATCGGCTGTGTTTGGGGTCTTTAACTGTCTCCCAGCTGCAAGAAGAGTTGGAAACACGGCATCACCCTTCAAGAGACGAAAGGGACCAGGGAGAAACTCAGGCAGAGATCAAGTCCCGAGGTGGAAATCAGACTCCTAGAAACAGAACTGCAACCCCAGCTGCCATCTCATGGCTGTCACCTCGCCCCACAGACACCCACTCTCCGTCCGTGCTTTCCCTACCGAAATCAATGCCCCCAGGAGCCCAACGCCTCTGTGTCCACCCAGGGTGGCGGGCTCAGCCCCTTGGCCCAGCGGGGCAGGGTTCCCTCGAAGCAGCGCGTAGGCCCAGCCAGAATTCAAAAAACCCGCATAACGCAGTTGGCAGGGGAATTCTGCAGGGTGGCACCCTGGGGGACAGGGGTGGGCTCAGACATCCCTAACACAGCTGCTCTGGACAGCCAGGAGCTCTGAGGAGAGGGGGCTGTGGGAGACCAGCCCAAGCCCTGGGCCCCACGACCGCTGCCAACCCCAGCAGGACGTTTCCTATGTTCTTTGGGTTCCCGTCCCTCTGTCTCTGATGGATTTGAGCTAAGAGGAATGAACCAAAAATTCCCATTTCGTGATGCTCAGTGCAGATGCTACACAAAGTCCCTGCAGTTTAACTACAGTAACCAAAGCATTCATCTAGGATATGGGGAAAAAAAAAAATCATTTATTCAATGATGTAAACGGGTTCGAACTTTAATTCCTCACTCCTTGCTCATCACTAACGTAGAAACCATTCCAGAAGAGAGTCAACTTTACCTGCTCCTCCTTTGGAAAGACCAGCACAGAGAAATGAAGTCATGCTGGAGTTAAACAGAGCACTCACCCTACTCTGAGGCTTGCTTAGGCACATTTTGATATTATAACAAACAGCCTTTATGCAAGAGGTGTAAAATATTTTTGCAGCAGGGACTGGTACAGCCGGTGGGCTATGCGGGGACTTTCCTTAAAGATGGAAAATGCGGCTTTGAATTCCCACCAGACAAGAGAGGGGATTGAACTGCTGTCCATCACGTTAGAGATGACTGCACTGAACATTGAGCTTACCACTGGGGAGGAGGAAAGACGCTTCCTCTGGTGGCATTATACAACCATGATCCCTTCCTCTGCTTAGAATAAAAATGAGCACGGCCACTTACTTTCAGGAGTTTTTTTCAAGAAGTCCCCAGAGGAGAAAGGCACTTTTTTTGAGGCAGAGGACGGGCTGGCTCGGCAGGCTGTTTGCCATTCTCCTCTGTTCGGGATCGCTCAGGATTGCCATCCTCTGCACGGAGGTCGTCACCATTCAAACCGACCGCTGGTCACCATTTTAGGAGCTCAGCACCTAGTGCTCTCCCAGGACGTGGTCCCCAGTCCAAGCTGTGACCTCCTCATAGTGACAGCTAACAGCAAATCCTTCCCTCAGCACAGTAACACACTGACTGGGACAATCTGGAACCTCCTTGCTTTGTCCTAGGTAAAAAGATAAATTATGATGAACTACAACAGGCAATTTCCTAGCTTTTTTAGCATTTTCAATTCTGTCTAGGAATTCGAACTGTATTTCCTACGCAATCTGCTACCAAAAAGTACTAATGAATTTGAGCTAATAGAACAAAATCACATAAATATGAAAATATGGCAAGTTTGGCTTCACAATGTATGCACACAAAAAGATTTGGATATTTGCCAGGCAAAAATGTAAAAAAAAAAAAAAAGGCAAGTAGTAAATATGCTTCAAGAAAACTAATTTCAATATTTTAAATGAGGTTATTCAAGCCTGAAAAAAAACAGCGTGCCTGTGAGATACTTACCTTTGGCTTTCAATGTGCCTATATGGGATGACACATAGACCTTCTAACAAATGCATATTTATTAGTAAATGCCAGTGTTTACCTGTCAGCTACAATTGCCAAATCCCACTGCTGGCTTTAGTGGGAGACACAGTATGAATGTCAGTAGGAGTTCATACTGAAGTACATCTGTAGAAACAGGATAGCTCTCTTGTTTTATTATCTGTTTCATACAGTCAGCTGAGGAAAACTGAAAAGGCACAATAAAAATGTTACTGCTGATGGCCAGTTAGCTTGGAAATGCTGTACAGAGACAGCATTTCTCCTCTGACATGGGGATACTATGAGGGGTTTGACTCATGGTTTTGATGTGGATGGGGAAAGTTCGGTATGTGCTTTCCCCATACTGAAAGCAATGAATGAGAAAAGATAAGTGGTCACCAGATATTACGTGACGAGTATTTGAACTTTCCAAGGCTCCTGCAAACCACAAACTCCTTAGGTTCACTCCTTAGTAAGAAAAAGTATTCCTCAGGCTTTGACTTACTAGAAATGTGACACTTTAGACAGACTTGAAAATGGAATTTGAAACCTTCTTATAATTATGCTTCAAACTAAGCATCGTGTAGGATATACAGCCCCATACACAAGCAGGTCAGCCTTCTTTAGATTGATTTGAAGTAAATGTAATCCAAAAACTGAATACTGAGAAACTAAACAGCAAAAGCATATGTTTAGTTTGGGATCAGTGCATTATTCCTCGCAGGCTGCTCAGGTACTTGCTGAGCCTCTATCTGTGCTCTGTCCAGGAAATGGTGAAGAGCTGCAATGGATAATTAGGATAGTGGAAAATATTCATAGCTGACAATTTTGCATTCTTATGATGGCTGAGTAAGAGTCAGTTCAGAAATGCACAGGTGTCTGAAATAAAATAAGTCTGTCCTACACAGCAGGAAGCACATTCTCCTACCACTGTACTATCAATTCTCACAACTGATTCATAGTCATTCACATTAACCGCTGTTTTTTTCACAGTAGCCATGAAAGCTGAAGTCTTGTGTCAGCCTGTAAATAAAGAGTAAAGATCTGGCTCCACTGAAGTCAGTAGCAAAATCTGTGTTTCTTTTATAAGGTTTCCCAGTAAAGAAATAAAGGCATCAAAATGAGACTATCAATTAACAGAAGTACAAATATTCCTATTGGAAAACTGATTGGGTGAGTGCAGTGAAGATGGATTACAAAGCCTGATTTAAAAATAAATGTGGTCATCATTTGGTGACAGCAGGAAACAGCTGATTTTTTATTTTTTTTTTGCTAACATTTTGCACCCATAACAGAAACCCAGTTAGGTCTAAATCATGCCAGTGTTTAAGAATTAGAAATTTGCCTGCAGTACATCCTGTGAGAAGGTGACTGGCTCCATTCCATTCCCCCAGCTGAGCCAGTGTTTGGCATCCCATGCAGCTGTGTGCACAAACTACTCCAGACTGAAAGAAACCTCCAGGGATGCTCTAATTCATAAGTCATGGAAACACAATAACTACCTGTTTTTCCTCTCGGAGACAGATATTTACTTTCCAAAAGACAGATAGCTATTTCCATCTTACAAGGAATTACTAATCCAGCTCTTCTATGTTAGTGATTCTAACTGAAGAGCAGAGTATATGGCAACTCGCTGCCTACCTCCTTTCAGAAGTGGATAAACTCCTTAATGCTACATGTCTGGAGGCAAATATAAGGCTCTTTCAGGAGAAGCTAACTTCCATACAATCTAAAGCATGGCCTGGTTCAGTAGAAAGTAAAACCAGAAAGCACCAGCACTACCCAGTAGGTTAGGCTTTGTCCTATTTTTAATGAAATTATTAACATAGGAAACAACAGAAATAAAATGGCTGCAACCTAAAGAAGGAAAAAGAATGCTTAATAGTCTCAGACTATTTCATGCCAGATTAGTATTATGACCCAGTAATCAAATAGGGTATATGAAATATCACAGCTGCATTTTATGAGGTTGGAATCCAATGCCTTTCAAAATAAGGTTACCTTTCAATCAAATAATAAGTTTTCAGCAAACCACTAAACCTACTGATTTTATGTCATTCTGTTCTTAAACTTCAGTTCAGCATAGATTGCCTCAAAACAGGGATGAGGACTGTACTTGAAAAGCTCATCCTGAACCTGCTTATCAAACTCGTTTGAAACCATGCATAAGCTCAAAACCAGAGGAGTCCCTGCCTTGGCTGGGAACAAGTGGCACAGGCTGCCTGGGTTCACAGGGGCTCCTAATTCATCAGTGAGGGTGGGTAGAACATGAATATGTAGAAATGCTTGGTAAATATTTACCTTTCTGTAACAATTACTGCTCTTTCCAAACTAGCCTAATTGCCTCATATGGATGGTATTTCCCATGAAGCAGGTAAGAAACTTCTCTGAACCTGGAGGGGTGATTCATCCTACTTAGAAGAAGTCTTACTGATTTCAGGGGGAATATTTGCAGAGCAGGGAGCTGCCTAACACAAGGAAGAAAGTCAAATGTGATCCTGAACAAAATGAAGGTGCATGTTTCCAAGCATGCGTGCGTATCACTGACTGTCGTGAGCTACAGCAATCACTATGACTGACTACCCAAACAGCTTGGTCAAGTTAGCTCACCTTGAGCCAGACCATGGGTACAGTTCGGTTTAAGATGAAGCCACTTAAATTTAGGCATTTGCATGTAAATGTGTTTGTATGAGCAAGGATTTGAAGCAGCCATTTGAGTCGGTGGAGACCTGGAGCTTGGTTCAGCTGCCCAAGCACCATCCCTTTTGCAAAGCCTTGCTACTGAGTTCTCCTTGGGGGGGCTGGTAAAAACGGCAGGCACGGGACCTGCCAAAGACCCTCCCCGCCCCGGGCAGCCACTGGAGGCCAGCAGGGTAACTAGGGCATCTCACCTATGCTTAGGCAACTGAACCGTGCCCTTAGGTCATGTATAAAAACCCATGCCTGTACCTAAATGTAGGTGGTTTAGTCTGGAGCTGATGAAGACCGATCAGGACCTACTGGTGGTACCTCTGCACTGGAGGTACGCTCCTGCCGTTCCTTCTTCCACGTGCATGTGAGCCACAAGAAATGAAAAGCAAAACTGTTTCTGTGTTCCCAGGTACTGACATCTGTGCATGGAGTGTGACATATCTCTGTCGCTATTTTAGCATTCGCAGGAATACTAACTTTGGTCGGAAGAAAAAACAGTCTTAATTCAGGAAACCTAACAATAATGACAGGCTCTTTGACGTATACATCCCTTTTTTCTCCCAGAAGATACATTAACAGGTATCCACAATGTGTATCCAAACTACTCATCTTCTGATAAACATATCCTTTTATTTTTCAGCACCTAGCATTTCAAAAGGTTTGACCAGCCTAACAGCATTTCTACAGGCAGAAAAAATACAAAGCTTTTTAATATACAAAATGGAAATATTTATCTCATTTTGCATATTGATTCCTCTTAGAATGCTTTGAGGTCTGTGGGGAGCTTGCATAAGAAATTCTGATGAATGTATTTTGTCATTCTCCTCTCAGAAACAAAATGGCATAAATAAAATAAATAGCAAAGTAGTCTCTCTCTACTGCATGACACACAGGCAAAAATGGCATAAATCGTCTTTAAGATGTCCATGGGGAAAGTGCTTTCAGAGCTCTGTTTGCCTATCAGTTTACAAATGAGAGTTTAATCTTTGCATGTCAAAGAAAACAAGTAGGACACAGGAAAGGTTTATTAAAAGTCACGATTAGTTTGCTTCAGATCTGAACAGTAACCTGCTTCTCGGAAACCTGCCGAATGAAGGCCCAGCTGTTTCATTTCAAGCCTAAACGGAGGGTACCTGAACACAGCGTTACTAACTCCTCCGTTTACACTCAATGTATTTGCAACTTGTCATTGCAGCAGGGCTGGCACTCCCGGTCTTAGCGAGCCCATATGTCTTTTACTTATAAACTGAAATCTAAATTTTATCAGTCTAATACTTGGGTTAGAGACAATTACACCATCTAATGTCCTTTTTTTTTTTTCTAAATTACTCCTATGTAGTCTCAGCCTTAACTGCATGCTGATATGATTTGTATCTTGTAAACTGTCAGAGGACTGAATTTTTATTGCGGATGTGATGACTGCAATGAATGTGTGACTCATTACCGCATCTTTTATTGATGGGGCTGGGGGTTACACTGCAGGACATCAACAGAGGAAGAAAGATGATTTGCAAATTAAACTATGTGCAAAGAATAGCATCTTGCGGGAGGCTACGGCCATGACTTAGCTGCCTCTCAGGGTGGTTGGTCTTTTGCAATCACGCTCTCACTAGTTTAGCATTTTTCAACCTTCAATCTGATTTTCTTTCTTAGTCAGAGTTAATTCTCTTTCTCTTTGCCCAGTCATCGCTGTATGCCAAAATGAAACCACTTAAATACAAAACAGACAGTAGTAGGCAGTTCCCTATTTGTCTGTCCTCGAGAGCCTTCTCATGTACAGTCAGTCAGTCAATGCAGAAGTAAACCACTGCTCCTGAATCTCTCTTCTCCAAACACCTAGATATCCTGATTTTCTCACCTAGCTTGTTTTTCTTCCCCAGCTTCCTAAACCAAACCAATATCCAGGCACTAACTCTGGCCAAACTGCCATATAACATACACCACTTTCCTTCTGCGAAATAAAAATAAACAAACCCACAGCTTGATGAAGACCAAGGGTTTGACAAAGTCCATGCATTTCTCATGAAGTAACAAGATCTGTCCCAGCTCCCCAGAAAGCCACTCTCCCTTAAATTTCCGCACACCAAACAAGCAATGAATGAACACAGCCACGCAGACCTAGTTTAAGTTGGCAACCTACAGTTATCTCAGGTGGGGCTTCACACGGACTCTCCAAGACGAGAAAGGGCTGCAGGTAACTTTAAACTATTCACGCTGCCTCCCAGCGCTGAGCTGGTGCAGGGACTGTGGGATACTTGGGAGTCTGTTAGAAAAGTTGCAATTCTGGGCTTTGGCTAAAAGGAGTTATTCATGAGAGTTTTTGCCAGGAGCTGTTTCAGCAGCGCGTGAGAGACAAAGTGGATTGGAGGGGATCGAGGATGGGACAGAAGAACTGGAGACTGCACTTAGAACCAGTGTGTTTACTGAGCCAAGGGAAAAAGAAAATGGGAGTCATTGGAGAGCGTTACAAGCTTCTTTCCAGAAAAGAGGTGAGTGAGGAATGAAAATTATCCAGGACAACCGGGAAGGCACCTTTATCAAAGATAAACTGAAACATCATATGCAACAAAAGAGATCTGCACAGCTCCGTATTTTGAATCCAACAAGAAACTAACAAATATTTGACATCTGGCTCTCTTGCACAAGTAATCTATCACTTCAAAAGTTATTTTTCTGTTAAAAAAATAACAAGTATTTTTGCTTACAGTCACTAGAGCTATAAGTTTTTCTTTAAAAAATACTTATGAAAGCAGGGTTTGTGCCAGATTCAAGTACATTTGTTCTGTACCACCTCTGACACTACTTAAAGGGAAAATAATACTGAACTTGTGGCAAATTGCTCTGGACTGAAACTTAACAATAATATAACATAAATCTACTTAATGCTTCTGACCATTTAAATTATATAGTAAATATTAAATTTCAGTGTGATGAGCATTGTGAGACCAGGCAAGGATTCAGAGATCAAATATAGGCAAAAAACCCTCTTGTAGAGCCAAAGGCTCAAATTGTCAGGACTCTTTGGAGTCACCATACATGCTACTGCTTTGGAAAGACCAGACAAACTTGACCCTGTCTAGGAAGGGTCTTCTTTCACTTGCAGAAGATGATCCCTCAGGTCCCATCTTGCAATCACTTTAACTGGAATAAATTATACTAGTTAAAACCAATTGCACTGTCCTCCGCTTCACTCAGTGCTCACAAGGCAATAAATACTCTGGCTGGCTGCATCTTTTTCCTCCTCACAACTGTGATAAAGACACACAGCTCTTTAAAAATGACAATATGGAATTTTGCCATTTCTCTATAGTTTATTGATTATTTGATCTTGGGGTTGCCGATACACTTAATTTTTTATCAGCATACTTTTGAAAAGTTTTGAGGAACTTTGCATAGCTGACCTTTTGTTGCACAGGTGGAGTTTAGATAAATTCATAAATACTTTGCCAGTATATCCTAGCATCCAGAAAAGATCACAAAACACCTCAACTAAATAATAAGCACACTGAATGCCTCCAGTAACTGAGTTGCTAGTGACCCAAAGGCTATATTTAAAAGGCAGAATGAGCAAGTTTTAAGCAGAGGTACTCACAAAAAAAAGAAGAAAAGGAAGAAGGAGAGGACGACAACATTATTTAGCATCAATTATTTTGGCTATGCCTGAATGAGCACACAGAGCTAAGCACCCGAGGCCACCGCTAGTTTTAAGCATGTGCTGACATCACTGCTCAGTCTGTTCAATGCTACAATCAGCTTGATTTTGGAAAAAAGGTTTGCAGGGTACCTTTTGCAGCTGTGGCTGAGTTAACAGCTCATCGAAGTAGTGGCAAAACAAAGACTGTCTTCCAGGACAATGAGATGCTATCCACAACTTCTGTAAAATGAAAAACAGAAGTGAAAAACGTGGCTCTGAGGAATATCTAAGGCATTTCCTGCTGAAACAGCTATTCCAATAGAGACTATCTTCCTATCAGTTGAGGGTATGTGGCAGATTAAACATATGCTTCAGAAACACACTGGGAGCCCCTGAAACCTGACCAGTCTATAAATGACATGCAACCTTCTATTTTTTTTCTGACGCTGCTAACGTACCTCTCTTTTAAAGCTTCTTAAAGAACTATTATTTTAACCTACAATGGGTTTTTACTGCTGTTAGCTTCCACAAACACTGCACAAAGAAAGAATAAACCCATTACACTCATTTTTTGTGCATTTGTCCTTTGATGAGCTTGGGGAGGGGAAAAAGAGAAAGAAATATCTCCCACGGGTAGCAAGTATACCTAATAAGCATGCTTGTGTGCCTCTAACAGGAACAATTCATTCTCAATTTTAATGATAGTTACTTCTAATGTGCCCTGTTATTCTCACAATTTTATAACAGATTTCAACACTTACAGCAATGCGACCACGAGTCCTTACCAGTGTACAAAACCCATGTGTGAGAAAATTTAAATTATTCCACAGCTTCCTTTGCTGAATGGCATCACATTGAGCCATGTTTTATTCATCAACCACAAGCCTGACTTTTAAAAAAAATCTTCCCTGCTGTTTAAAGCAGCAAAAAACAGCTTTATGTCAGTCATTTGCTCTATAAACTGTAGCTCTGGGGCAGACTTCGGCCTGGAGTAAAACAAGAGCATCTTTGTGGAAGTCGATGCAGACACGGTATCAGAAAGCTGCTGCAAACCTGTATTCAGAAAAAAGGATGATAGTGTCAAGTGCTTTCTGCCACAGAGGATGCAGCTTTTCTTACCAGAATAGAAATCTTTTCTGGAAAGCATGCTGTGATTTTTATGGCTAGTGATCTCCACACCCACATTCATTTCATCTTGTACCCTACACTCTCATATAGCTGTGTACACTTTGGTTTCCTCATCTTATGAATGTGTCCAAAGGCTTCTGTGGCAAAGGCTTCGCTGCAAAAAAACTCCTTTTTGGCATCATCAGTACAAGTTATTTTGTTAAAAGTACTGTAGTACGTCAAAGAACAAATATGGAATTTTGCAATAATGCACTGAGAAATGCAACAGTGACAGAAAACAGCTTGTCTCTACCAGGCTGAGTGGCCGAGGATGGATCTCTGATCTGAGGATGCAGCTAAACACCTAAGAAATGTGTCTTAAGCAGTCAGAGTTCCATCCTGCTTGTGTCTCAAGGCTCACTGATGCCATAATTGTATTTAGATTACCGCTGTCCTACGTGTGCAATAAAACCATACCTTTGCAATTACACCTGACGTACTTATTCAGTTGTCTAGGCAAAGACTAAGGAAGACAGACACACGATGTGCTTCTCATGCGTCTGTACAACAAATAACTGCATCAAAGGGTAAGCAGAGGGAAGGCGGGAAGACTTACTTTGATCCTTTGCTGCTTCTGTGTCCATGTACTGCGAGTATGTCACAATCTATCGATTAGAAACTATGAGAAGAATTGACATTTAAGGATGAAAAATTATTCTATGCAAATTTTCATATTCACCACTCAGGATGTATCTACAACAAAAATAAATTGTGCCTAATTACTACCGGCAGAGCCATGGCTGTGCCTCTTATCTAAGTTAATAGCAGCCACAGACAGACAGTCAAGAATAAAATTTGGCCAGCAGTCAGGATGAGAACCTGTGGAGAAGTTATGTTTACCACATCACAGGCAATACAGTAGGGTTAAAAACAGCAACCTTCATCAATAATTTAGCCACCAGGCAGACTCAATTCTGCATCAGAAAGCTCCAGCAGGAAAAATAAAATTCATACTCTTTATTCTGGCATTCGCCGATGTTTACTGCTTTATTAGAAATGGCAATAGGAAAGTGTTTCCCTTCTTTCATCTCACACTCATGAATGTGTCTTTCATAAGGAATAAATTGGAACAGCCACCAGCTGGTAACAAATTTCTGGTCATTAGTGCTGACTAGGGCTGAATTTTAAACCACGAATTTCCTCCTTCAGTTCCAAAATCATTTTGCAACAATCCCTGCATCATATCCAAGAAGCTGAGAGTATGTAGCTCCCTTGGTTTTAACGGTTAGGTTTTTTGTTTATTTTCTGGAGATGCTCTTCTGTGGCACCGTGAATGGTCTGCCTCAGCAGGCTCTACTAACGAAGCTGCAGAGTGCTTTGGTCTACTGAGGAAAACCAAACTACCTTACCAGCACTTTTTGGTACCAGCACATCTCAGCCAAGTACCTGGTAACTTGCGGAAAGAAACAACAGTCATATAGCCGCCAGCTGTTGGTGGATTAGCCAGCGTGGCGATACACAGGGCTGGACGTGGTGGCATTCATAGAGATCCTATGAGCCTGATGAACTTGGTTTTGGAGCAATATAGTCAGGCAGGCACCGTGCTGTAGCACTGCACAAAGTTGGCGTGGGTCTGGATATGTTAGAGAGGACAGAATAGAGATGCCAAGTTAGCTCCACTGCAGCAACGTTTCATTGATGTTACAGCTTTTGCATTTGACCTTTTTTTTATTTTTTTTCCTTCATGGTGTTACATCTTCTGGCCTCTTTTTTTGAGTGACAAAGCAAGAGCTAGGGTTTTGTAAGTGGTTCCAGTAAGGAGAAGACAGTGAAGTAGTTAGCCATCATCGGTACAAGTTTTTATTTAGAAGAATGCCCAAATAGAAAGAAAAAAATTGTCTAGGTTTCTCGTTTCATCTTTTCTCGCTTACATAAGTAACATGGAGCTGACTATACTACACTTTAAATACTCTTCCCTTACAAATAATACCGCTACTTGCATCCTGTCCAGCTCACTTATTTTAACTTTCCCATTTCCAGGTCCAAAGCAGATGACATACAATGTCTCTGCTCTGCTGGCTGCAAGAACCAGGAAAATAGTAACTAATTCAGCTTCTTCCTTCTGAGAATTGCCTGCCAGCAGTACCTGATTCAAGGGCCTTATCCTTGCAGAGAGGCAAAGTCAGGGGAAAGACTTCCATCGCACCTGATTAGAGCTCCTCTTGGGCTACTGAAAATTATTTACCAAAGAGCTTAGCAGTGAATAACGGGTGACAGTCAGGCTGCTCATCAGCAGCTTTGGAGGAGCAGTCCATCACCAAGCAGCTTCCCTGATGCTGATTAGCCCTGATTAGGCACCTCCCGAAGCTTCGGCGGCTCACTGGTGCAGCCGCGGGACGGGGTCTCTCTCTTTTTCTGTCCTTCCCCACCCCTGCACTTCACGAAGCTGTTGCCCGGGCAACTTGCTTCTACAGAGGTTTTAGGTTCAAATTCCAACATTTACCTGTTCAGTGTTCATAACTCCTTGTTATTTTCCCTCCTTTCACTGCCCCTTCAGCAGGCTTCTCTCAGCAAACCCAGTCAGTAGATACTTATCAAACACCCAGGCAAAAGGGATGTGACCATGGGTGAGGAGACGGTTTTTCTAAAGCAGGGGAGAGCTGCGGAAAATAAGTTCAGTCAGTCACAAAGCTTCAGCCCGTTCATGTCACGTCTGGTGCTCCGTACCCTCGAACTCCACCACTCCCACCCTTACGACTGGTCCCAGCCACAGTGGGTTGTTTTGTGCTTTTTGTGGCACCGGGACAGTTTGGATACACAGTGGGTATTAACACAAACACGGGCATTACATGCATGAAAAACTGAACTACAAAAAGTATACAGGCTACCAAAAGGCATTCCAGCCCTGGACAAAAAGGCCCAAGGCCACCAGGATCCTGTTGAACAGAGGTGACGTTCTACTTCATGCAAAACTCAGTGCTTGAATCAGGGAACTTTGGGGTAATTTTCAATGTTCACAGTCATGTACAATATGCTACTTTCCTGAAAGTCGGGTGGACTGACAACTGAAGGGGGTTTTCCCATTCTTTTAATCCAGTACCTCAACACTGTACACTCTTGTCCTGACCACACACAGATGCTATACAATACGCATTGCGATTTTTTCCTTCATCATTTAGTGTTATCCTCTCATCCACATAACCTGTTTTGCCAAAATAATACATGGACCCAGCTCACCCACACATATCACTTACATTTCCAAGCTGCCTTGCACTGCCTCTGCTTGAAGCAGAAATGTAAGCCCCTGTACTTCACAAAATTTTCTTAAATGAAGGATCTACTCATTTCAACAAAATTTAATCCAACCCATAATGAGATAACATACTCTGTCAAGCAATTAACACATTTGAAATGGTCAAACTGCATCTGAAACCTGCTTATTCTAAAGGAGAATGGTTCCTGACCTTAACTAAATAATTCACTCCTGCTAACACAACTATAATTGCAGCCTAGTAGCTCTGAAAGTGCTCGTTCCAGAATGGGTATCTGAGGCTTATTCTCAAGCCCAGAGGCAATCACATTTATTATGTTTTGCAACTGGCAATCACAGACACAAGAATTACAATCTGCTTTGAAGAAAAACCCTTTCCAGCTTCACCTGTTTGTCTGAGAGATCAAATTTTTAAAGTGAAAGGAAGAGGAATGACAAAAGCGAGACATCTGCATTGGGCATATTTCAGACTCGGGAACCACAGTGAAGGAGCAGTTCAAAATGTATCACACTGTTCACTTAAGGAGTGGAAGAAAAGAAAGTGCCCATAGGTTTTAAAACGTCATGACATCCTTGTACAGAAAGAAAAGTAAGAACAGGATGTCCAGAAAGGTCTCTGTTTTCACTTTCAGGCAAAATTGCAGCAGTCCTTTCAGATTTAGACAACCAAATATTTAATTAAATTGCTGATCAAAGTTTCTATCAAAGGCTGAAAAGGACTGGAAGGTGGTTTTTGTCTTGTCCCTTTATGAAGCATAAATTTCAGCCCTGCATTAAATACATTTTAAAAAGAACCTTACACTGTGAACGGGGTCAATGGAGGCAATGTGTCTTGATTGGTAGAGTACTCTATTCCCCAGTGGCACTGGCTGCCTTTTCACATTGAATTTCTAAGCCATCCTTTATTGCAGCATGTATCTGTGAAAGCATTCAGTGGTGCAGACAATAACAAAGCACAAACAAAGGGTGTTTGTATTTTAAGCCATACATTGTAAATACAGAAAAGATGACCTTAAACTACTTATCACAGTAGGAAATGGCCATGAACAATATTCAGGTTTACTTGTTTGAAATTTTGTGTTTAGGGAATTGTTTGCCTGGGGGAAGAGGTGAGGGAGAATCCAGTGTTTCCTGGTCTCTGGTTGCCTTAGTTTGGGGTTTTTGAAGGGTGACACACAGCCCAGTGAGCCAGCCGTTGTACACACTCGGAAAACACCAACTCAAATTCCCACTGAAAGTTTTAAAAATAGAAATGTTGCAGGAGCTAAGACTGCTCAGTGAAGGCTATTTTTCTTGAGCCTTTAGAAAGCTCTAAGAAAAAAGTGCCTAAGTTATCATTTTCCTCTGCTAAAGCCCATGCTTTACCCAATTTAGGCCATGTAGTTGCCCTGAGCACAGTTGGTGAAGGCAGCCCTCCCCCACCTCCATGTCTGACCAGCACCATTCAAGATGAAGCATAATTCACAAATAACTAAGCAGGGCTGTATCAAAGAACTAACAGACAGGGTTACCAGGTTTCTCCTGTTATGGGTATAATCCCCAGGACCTCACAGTCAGGGGATGAGTCCTTCAAAGAGTATTTTTCCTTTGGGTTTCTGTAAGAGAGGAATTATTTCACTCCATTTTGGTTTCCTTAGCACCCGAACTGATCAGGAGAAGAAATGCTGTTTCCTTCCAGAGCCTGCCCGCTTGCACAGCACATTGCTGGCAAGTTGCCCCTGGGGTTTGCTGAGAGAAGAAGTCAAAAAGGCAAAAAAATGGGGAAACTGGGATTTCCGAAGGCAGATGTTCTCTCTGTGTCTTCCACCCAAGAAGAGAAACAAAATTGGATAGTGGTGAGACAAAAAAAAAAAAAGAAAAAAAAAGAAGAGGCAAAATCAGTGCTTGGAGGGAAAAGGATATGATGAAGGCTGGGACCTGCAGAAGGAAAGAGGGCTGGATCTTACTCAGGGCTAAAAGTAGGAGTTATGAAAACCTGCAGGCTGAGCAGGGAGCTGCCTGAACTCCACAACAGGGGCTCAAAGCAGAAAGGTTGGGCTGAAGTCTACTCTGGGGCCAGCAGCCTTGCTCTCTCTTGGGAGGACGCATCAGCCTAGCCTATGGGGGGGGCTGCCCCCACCTCCAAACAAATGCTTTTTCCACTTGCTAGGAGCACCGAATCCAGTTCCACGGTTGTCTGGGGACATTTCTTCCCGCCTCTCCAACCATGCAATGGAAATTTCAGTAAGGTTGTATGGTTGTGTGTTCCCAGCCTACTTGATCCAGTTTATATAATTTACCTTATTAGATGTTGGCCCAAGTGTTGGAGAGAGTGACCTGTGCAATAGGCTAGTGATTACACCAGTCACCCAGCTCCAGTTTCTAGCCCACAGGTCAATGAGTACCTCAGAAAAAAAAAAAAAAACACTTTAAAACAGCACTTTTTTCTCAGCTGGGGAGGACTGGGTCCAAAAGAAAGGACCAAAACCAAGAATTCCTCATGCTGTTCTCAGAGTAGAGAGAGCGATCTACCCTGTAGAAAAAGCTCATCCCAGATGATTGTGGCAACTTGCAGAAAAGTTGCAGGCTCTTCCAGCACAAGGATCCAGAAACTTTGTGGTTTGTTATACCCCAGGGAAAGGATCTATTTTCAGAGTTCCCATCTGCTCAATAACAAGTGTAAACTAAAAGATAGGTCCCCCAAATTCCAGAATCCTCTTTCCCTACAGCTCAGAGGTAGGGAGGGCATCCACATTTCCCTGCCCAGGAATCAGAGTAAGGCCAGGTCCATACCCAAAGCCAGCAGCCAAAAAGTGCTCCCAGATCAAAAAAAATCCCTGTTTTTTCACCAGAAAAGAGTGGTGTGATTTAAGCACCAAACTTCAGAAGAGAATTCACAAATACAAATACCAAATAAAAACTGAAAGGGAGCTTTGCCTACCCCAGACGTGAACACCAAGTCCAGTTTGCCACACAACTCCTCCCATCCAAGGAAGCCTGAGCTTCTAAATCAGGACAGAGATTTTTACTAGGCTATAGGGTACCTGAAAGTTAAATTTTCCAGTCCCCGAGTTCCTTTGTAGATCAAGCATTTAGGCCTCTGTTTCCCTCTGTGGACCCATACACATATAGGGTAAATTCACCCTGCAGCAGAGACACAGTCTCTCCAAAGCACCTCCCAAGGTTGGGAAGGGCTATTTCTCAACGCCGGCACCAGCAGCAGATTTTTCTGTGACTTTGTAAATGAACACTGAATTTGCTGAAAACTGTAATGGAGCCGGGGGAAGATCTATGAAGTGAAAGAGGGAGGGAGAGTTATTATGAAGCGAAGCAACAGGTACAAGCAGCAGACAGAAAAATCATAATTACAGCAGTGGGGTACCAATTATTTTTCCTCGCTAGCAACAAACTCTTGATTAACAAAACATAGCAAAACTATCGAGACGAACTTGTGTCTAACTTGGGAAATTGCCAACGTCTTTTCCCCGCCCAGCGTGAGGATGGCTGAAGATGGGAACGGTACCGGTATGTTTCCAACCGTGCCGGAGGGCATCAGGCAGCCCCCCGGGGCTGGGGGGGGAGCAGCCTGGGGGCACAGCTGGCTCTGGCTCCTGCTCCAATAATTTAAAGCAGTGCCATCTACTGGGGCCAGCTGGGGGATGGAGCCTCTCTCAAAGGTCTGTTAATTGGTTTTTGTTCCTGTTCGTAATTAATTTTGGTGTTTTGATAGGTGAGGCGGTGGCTGATGAATGCTAAAGATTTTCAAAGTACCCTGTGCGTTTCGTTAAAATGCCTTACAAAATGTTTTCTAAAGGTCAAACTGCTCCGTATGGTGCTCAGTTTCTTTAGATTTTTTGAATCACGAGGGAGAAAAGGGATTTTTTTTTTTTAATTGATACTCTCCAGTGCAATAAAACCTCAATCAGTAAGGCACTTAAGCAAATGCTCACCTTTAAGCATCTAAGTGGCTTCTCTGATGGTGGCGGAAATAATTGCATTTGCTCAAAGTCCTGTAGAGCAAGATGTGAAATCAGGGTAAAAAAGAAAAAGAACATGCTTATAAAAGTATCTGTCTTTTATTTACAGGCACATTCTAGATTCAGAATCATGCATGAAAAAAAAGCAATGAATATGTGAAGCAAAAATTTAGTCTTATGTGAAGAAAAGATACATTGTAAAATCACTCCACTGCTTGAATTAGAACTAATAGCAAATGGATCATTTAGGTCATGAGCAAGTTAATATTCAGCAGTTCAAAAATTCCTATATTATCTGTTTAAATTATTTATAGACTTTACAGAACTGATGCTTATAACCTCAAACCCTTCCTGAACTGTTTAATATACTAAAACTCTTTCTCCACTTGTGTGTTTAAGAGCATCAAGAGCAATAATAACACTAATTTCACAACCTTTATACCAGCGCTAGTTTTACACTTGAGAAACTCAGACACAGAGAGTGTCTAAAGCTAGAATTTAAGCTGTGCTTATCAATCTTGGGTGACCAACCTGAGCTACCTATGGAGTCTGTCTCAGACATAAAAGATGTTTGCCTTATCACTTTATGGACTGTACAAAGAAGCTGAAGAGGGAATAATTTTCAAAAGAAAAATAAAAAACCTGTGGTGAAATTATCAAGCTGAGAGGTTTTTTTAAGAAAAGTTATCATGGATGGTAACTCCATCAAAGAGCTATAGTGTTATATTCCTGGTTTTCAGAGCTGCCTTTTTATAGTCTTATGAATATTCAAAGCACATTTTCAGTCAGCCCCTGCATCAGTTGTGAGTGTGCTCAGCACCACCACAAATCTATCCCTAGGTCTTTCATACTGTTCTCCAGGCAATGTGATACACATCATTAGTGGCCAACTGTGATCATTTTGTCTTGCAGCGTACTGCCACATCTACAGAAAGGTTCTGAGCACCCATGTGCTGTGTGATCGCCTCTGTAGGCAGCTGGGGAATCTCAGAAGAGCCAGTCAGCGCCTTCAGAGCAGTGAAAGTTGCTTAAATCCCTGGTATCCAATTTTTGCCAGCACATTTGCCTAAACCCCACTAGGATGGGATCTCCTTAAATGCTGGCGATCCCTCAAACATCTACTCCAACAGAGAGCATCAGAGCAGGCTTCTAGGAGAAGCTTGATGCTTCAAAGGGAAACTATTGCTTTAGAAGGAAAAAAAAATCTGCTAAAATTAAACAGCCTTAGGTTGGGTGATTCAGGACCTGACAAGTGGCTACAGCTGTCATGGGAAACTGTACAAAGTGAGAGAGATAAGGAGCATCTAATATCCGCCCTGGCAGTGAGCAGCACCACAAACACCTATTTCCAGCCACGCAAGAAGAGCCACCCGACAGTGCTTGCTATCTGTACCAGATCCAGCGGGTCCTGGTGCCGCATTGCCGATTCCAGGATCGGAAGCTTTCATTTCATAATCAAGTTCCTACATCAATTCTCCCAGCATCCTATGTCAGTGATTTAAGAGCTTGTTAAGGAGGAAAGTAGTGGGGACTGGGGACGTAAACACAAAAGGCTGAACTTAATGAAGAAATAATAGGGCGTGAAAAGCAGCTCCACAGTTATGAAGGTATCTGTACTGATCTTCTAAGAGCAGAGCAGGAGTGCAAGCACGAGAAGACACTGGCAGGAAAGCAGATAGAGACAGACAAGCTTTGGAGACCAGCCAGTCTTTCTTATTGGAAAAAAAAACCAACTCGTTTCAGCCTTGGAGAATGTGATTGCTCCTGTGGTTTGCTACCACTGTTGTGTGACAATAAGAGAGCTGGATGAGTGACCGGCTGACGTGGGAGGTAATACAAAATTAGGTTTTACCCTGAGAATAACTGAACATGCAGTGAGAATAGTGGCCCACTAACTGGAAGATTCCTGAGTGCTCACTGGATGTTATTCAGAGGACCTTTTGGCTGCTTGTTCCCCAAGCAAACTGCACAGGTTTGAATCCTTTAGTTACTGAAACACGGTGTCTTTTTCCCTAGGAAAGGAAAACCGAGTCCCATCTGAGAAAGTAGCAAGAAATAAATTGAATTTAGAGGAAAAAATGGGATTATGATATTATGATTAATTTAATTTTATTTTGTATTTTACATGTAAAGTGCATGATATTGTACTTTATCTCATTCTGAACTAAAACACAGAACTGATAGAAATACCTTTTCTGGAAAGCAAGCACGACGGGGAGTCCTGAGGCATCCTTCAGTCATGTGTATGCCTATACACATACATGTATATGCCTATATTTTGAGCCCAAAAAGTACATCTGGCAGTACCTCTTAGCATTAATGGATTGTCTCTGGAGCAAAGGGACAAGATTTTAATTTGTTTGTGGGATCAGTTCTTGCAATGTGCAACACAGCTGCAACTGAGTTTTTAACATGTGGAAAATCACACTGCTGTGCACTTACACTTTCCCTGTTAAATTTAATCCCATGTATTTTTATGCCTGTCACAAATAAATAGGATTATTACTGGGAGTCTCCCACAAGTGGGAATCAAATGTATTATTATGTCTTTAAAGATGAGTGGGTCTGTCACTGATGTCCTGAAGCTTTTTGCAGAACGCAACGCCTGGTTAGCTCCCTACCAGCCCTCAGCTGCTCCACTCCCAAGCCAGAAAACGGATGCTAATGATCATTTTTAGACCCCCGGGCTCAAGAGAACACCGAACAATCTCCAGTCCGATGCTGCGGGACAGTCAGGCTGAACAGATCTTAGGGAGCCCAGCCAAGGAGCAGGCACAAGCCTGGTGCGCTCCCCAGTCCAGCCTTACTGGTCCCCCTCCGGCGTGGAGGCAGGTTGCGTTGGATTTTGAGCAGGCCTACAATGAAAACACAACATAAACGTAGCAACAAAAACCGCTTACAGATTTAGCATCACATATCACGCTGTGATATATAGCAGAGCCCTGGTCCTTTCAGCAGCCCACAGCTGGGTTTGCTTCTCGCAGACGCCAGGGATAGGAGAAGGGAGCTGGTGGGTGTCCAGGTCACTGAGACAGCATCAGGCAAGAGCTGGAGCCCTTCTATTTGATGTAGCCAGAACATTTCCTCCTGGGTCAGCCCTCCTGAGAGTGCTCCTGCTTGCTGACATGGGGTAGATGCTAGAGACCCATTGGCAATCTTCATAAAGCAGTGCTGGCTGCTTCTACCTGCTGAAAAAGGGAACAAGTAGTATAGAGTACACAACCCTGCTGTACGGCAACTAATTCCAAGGATTCGTCCCTATGAAAATGCTGGTGGAAGCCCTGCCAAAACCCATCACTTAAATAAAGGAGATAATTTGCTTTGGATTTTGAGGGGGCGTTAACTAGGAAAAAAAAAAAATCGTCATTTCTGACGCACTTCTGCACTTGTATCACAAAGTGCTCACACTTCTGACAAGTGTGAGAAGGCTCCTCATGTGAGTGTTTCCCGACCTTAGTTTCTGAGTTAGATTTGCTAAGCGTCGGCTGCCAGCTGGTAAATGAGAAGTGGAACCAGCCATCAGTCCTGCATACGCTCTGCTGGGACAGCAGCTCCGGGTGCTAAGTCTTGAGATCTGTTCCCTGCAGCTCTTGAAGATGATGGAGGGTTTTAAATACATTTTATAACTATCCTCACACCTAAGCTGAAACCAGGACAACCACAAGCAGCACAGCTAAAGAATCATTCAAGTGATGACAGACAAGCTAAAGGAGTAGCTGCAGTTATGTAGACGTACGTCTTTGTGGTTCAAAAATATGAATACTTTTTAATAGAAAGGTGTGCTTATTGGTCATTTTCAGCAGGCTACTTAACAATGGAAGATTAATTAAAGCTCACAGTTGGGCTATGCATGAAAGGAAAAAAGGAATAGCTTCTTTAGAGAAAAAAATGATTTTTACCCTCAAACTTTTGGCCCCAAAACAACAACGCATTTACTTACACAAATGCTTCACTTCATCCATATGCTGAAGTTTCCAGAACCAGTGAAATAAAAAATAATGGGATTTCAAAGTGTTTTGAATCAGCCACATACTTAATTTCTCAGCTGAATCCTATATCAGTTGTATTTCATCATAAAATATGAAGGCCATGTGGGGAGAGTTTTTAACTACTTTTGGTACTCCTGAACAAATTTCTGGAATCAGTCATCTTGTAAAATATGTATGTGCAGAATTCCCTAAACTGAGCGGTCACTAAAATTCACAAACTTTCTGGAATGATAAAATCACAATTCAGTATGTTGGCAAAGTCCAGGCCCACTTTTTGGAGTAGAACAGCATTACCTGTATTTTTAGGTTAGGGGGTTTTAGTGGTTTATTTGAGCTAAGAGATTCTGTTTTCCTTCAATTAACATAGAAAATCTGTGCAGCTAACTGTATGGGAAGGGTGCAAAAGACATAGTCAGTCTTATGTAAAACCTGGAAATGAGCATAGATACGTGTAAATAGCAAGCAGATTATACCACTATCTTAATTTGCTAGATTTCAAAATTGGCATATAAACCAGTACTCACCTTGTAACTACTAGCTGGTACTACAGTAGAAAGAATAAAATTAATGTTGAGCCTGAAGAAAATCACCTTAAGAGTGGGGCCATTTAGCCACCAAATCCCAGGAATGGTCATGACTCATTGTTTGAATGCCATGTCATTCAAGTACAACTCAAAAACCTTTAGAGGCATTCTTACACCACGCCTGAAGAAAGAATGCTGTCAGGTAGGTCACCCAGCAGTTAAATGTTCAGAACCTGGAGATGTGGGCAGGAACTCCAATCTCAGAGCTCCACTATCACATTACAAAAATGATTGATATTCCACAAGTTGCACTCTGAACAACATGTGCAAAGATAGCCTCAAGAATTCAAAGCTTAGACAAGAGGCATCGCATGTTGATTGATGGCCCCGTGTCACTCTGGTTTATGAGTTATGACCACGGGAGACTTCAAAATGAACTAAGCCAAACATAACAGCATCCTTTGCTCAGTGAAGCAAGGATGCAGGACTCAGAAACCAAACTGTTCTGTCAAAAAATAAAATACTTAGCTCAAAAAATCTGTCAGACTTTCAACACTTTTGACAGCTTCCATATTCAATGCATACAAAAGTGAGTCTGATGAATGCAGACAAAGCATCCAGAATGTTTCTTTGACATTAAAAATCCCTAATCTGGTATATTATCCTTAAATAATTCACACATCTCTTTTATGTAGGTCTCCCACTCTTGCATGTTCTATAGAAGAAACATCTTCATTAAAGCAAACAAAAATAAACTACTGTTCTTATATTGGGTAGCACTAGAAGCTGTCCTTACATACAGTACAGAAGTATTCTAATACTTTAATGACACTGATGAACAGCATATATTAACTGAAAAATAGCTATCTTCTAAGCATACAAATATCAAGTGTGTTCATCCTGTATTAGGACTGTCATTTATTGTGACAGGAGAAATTTTTCTCAGCATGTAAAATGAAACGTATTATATTAATGGTCATAATTACCCGATCCTTCAAATTCAGCCATAGCTGTTACAAGGACATCACTTTGTAAGATATTAGCTTTTAAGTTGCAATCTTCTGTTCTTTAATTTCATTAGGAATCCTTATGTTTCACATCATTCTTGTTGAAAAAGAAAAATAACACAAATTTGGATTATTAATATGTTGCTGAACTTTTCATCATTTGGAATGCTGCAAACAGCAAAGAGTTTATGAACTCCCAACGAATTCAACAGAATAGTTTTAGATCAGACATAAGCAACCTAAGGAAAGACACCTATCCAAAATAATAAAAGAATAAGTGACCATAATTTTCTTAATTTTGTGCTGAAGGCACACATAAAAGATTTTGACTGAGATTTAATGGTCAGTAGTGACTTTCCAAGAGACTTTTTTCAAGACAATTAGGAGAGTAAAGAATAAACATTGTTAAAAGGTAAGAAATTTCCACTAACTCAGAAATCATGCTGTCACACTTTTGTCATTCATACAGTTTAGGTCAAAGCACAAACACCTGACTGGTCATTTTTTATTCCTATAGCTTCCTCGCTTCATATCTGTTTTGACGTGAAACTCTACTTTTCTTGCTGGGAAAAGCTGACAGCAGGATCCTCTCCTTCTGTCTTGCAGACGACATGTACAACCGTGTACCTCAGCATCTCAAGGAACAAGGCTGGAGCTAAAGAAACAGAAGGTATGACACAAAGTACACAGAGACCCAGAACCTCATGTGCCTCCTTTACAATCTCTGGACAAGATGATTGTCCTCTACGAGATATGCTGTGAAGTAGAGTGGAAAAAGTATCTGTTTAGTGCAGAATTTTCAGATGCTTTTAAGAGTTTTTAAAGCCTTACACATTACAATAATTTTGAATACTCCACCATCACAACCTAGTTCTTCTCCCATTAAATTAATAGATACATTGCCCTACCTTTTTATGGAAGCAGGATTAGCCACGCGCTTTGTAAATGAGGCTATTTATGCAGGGTTTTTTCAGAGATTTGGTTGGACAACAAAGATTTCGACTAAAGACTTTTTTTGTTTCTACATATACATATGTTTCTTTATATATAGGTTACTATTCCTCATGCATGGACTTGTGGGTGAGATTACTTAAAATGTACAGTTCTGAACCCATTTTATGGGTAGGCATAGTAGAGTCTGGATATAGCTTGCCTAACTTCAGGAACTTGAAAAGGTGCCTACATTAGCAGTCTAGTTGCTTTAGCTGCCCCGGTTGTCAATGAAGAGGTAGACATCCACCAAGGCAATTCAGCGGCATCTAAGACTGCTGATACCATGCATATGCAGTTTTACACATGCAGAGGGGAGATCTTACATCTGGCAAAGCAACCAGTTGCTACTAAAATACGGAGAAAGTCCTGCCTGACATGTCTCGATCATTTAATACAAACTTTAACTGTGTGATACTCAGTTGTACTCGTCCCTGATAGATGTCTCACATCTGTAGTACCCTGGTGTGAGAAGTTTGTCAGACTTGAGCAATACAAATTGGCTGTTCAGAAAAGGTTTTTCTAATCATCTTTCCACTATACAAGGGTTACACAGGAACAGAAGAAATGCATCCACAGGTTGGATAAATACAGCCTTCAACACCTCAGTATTTGGTTTTGTTGCCATTGTATCTTGAGGGAAAGGTAACAGACATTTGAAGCCCAAAAGTTATGTCTTAAAGCATGAGAGCTTCTTCCCCTTTAAAGCTGCCGCAAGGAATGGCGTAGTCCCCAGCCTGCCATGTAACACCGAAACACGGGTCATTTGTTTCAGAACGGCGTTAATTCTTCAGAAAATGTGAACACTGCCATTTGTTTTTCTGCCAGTGGCCTGAAGGAAACAGGTTAACTGATTCATTGACCTACGGGAATTAAAATACACAGCAACATCAACAGACTTTATGAATCCTAGATCGACTCCTCTCCTCCTAGTTATATACCGGTGCAATCCCGTTGATGTGGTTCCCAAAAGAGTGCCCAAATGAGAGGAGAAACACATCCACTAAACTCTGAGTAGATTTTTATCAGTAAGATGAAAAAATCTAAAAGACTATTTAAAAAGGGAGAGGACAAACTTCCCACTCAAATATTCCCACCTGCATCAGTTCCACTAAGGTCACAACAGACAAGGTGGGTAGCACAGCGAGGCGTCTGGACGGCAGCTGTTGCTAACACCAGGTAACCTCATCCTGGTACTCGTCCAGCTGTTAAAGTGCTCTTTTCTTATAGGGCTGGGAAGGGCTGCAGGTTTCAATCTGTTTCAGTCGAAGCTCTGGGAATTTTCAACCACTCAAAATGTCTTTGTGATTGAAAATGTGAACAGAGTTTTCAAAATAAATACATAAAATACCTTAAAAATGTCTACTGTTACAGATCGACCGTTGTAAATTAAAGCTGGCTTTCTGTATCAGAAGACATAGGCCGGTGACACACATAGACTTCTTTACTTCTGAAGAGTATCAGATTTTATGCTGTTAATGAATGTTCCTGATAAAATGTTGGTGGTAATAATTTAATTTTTATACTCACAAGAAAACCTACTAATAATTTTTACAGCTTTGCTTTCCCTCACTGCGCTGTGTTTAACTGAGTAAGGTCTTTTTACAACCATGCATAAAAACAGCCACTGCCAAGAGAGAAATGTTTATAAGCCTTATTAGTAGGAATTTCTTATTGCTCACATATTTCACATATAATGTTCTTTCTGCTAGCTAATAAGAATTGTGACACACGGACCTATTGTAATGAAAAAAAATTATAGCATATATGTTCAAATTTTGCTTGTTTGTAGCATCTGGATTCCTTTCTTTAGGTTATGAAATAGTCATATAAGGATTTCCCAGAACCACGCAGCAATAGACTGAAAAAGTAATATTGTTGGGCTTGCAGAATTTCAGAGAGGAATTTGGCTAATGATCACAAGTTCAACACTGCATGAAAATTTCTGAAGCTGCTTTCTGAAGCTTCACATCCAGAGAGATTTTCCTGTCTCCAAACAGATGTTTGTAAAAAGGAAACTGGAGTTATAATTTGGTTGGATAAGCAAATGTCTTCTGAACTGGGAATGGCAGTCTTCATGCAACGAAGTCCCAGCTTGAACAGCAGATGTGCCGCTTAAGCAGAACTCCATTTATTTGTTCCAGATGAAAGGTCAAGATGTTTTAGTGCCTAAAGTAGCACAGGGTAGCACTTGAGCATCCTGCTATACCACCAGTAGAGCCAAGAATTAAATTCTCAATCTCCAGTCTTCAGCTGGAGATGTGCATGTGCAACATGAAGAAGTGCATGTTTCTTCTCAGGAAATGTAAAAATAATTGCACAAGTCTTGTTGTGTTTTGCTCTGACCTGGCTTCCTAGTTTCACATAGCCTCGGGGGGAGGCTGCAGTTGCCAGTAGCCCCAGGGGATCCATAATATGACAGTAGTGAATTCAAAGCAGTGAAGTTATTTGGCTCGATCACATCCTGTGTAAAGGGGTATAGAAGATATATATATATATAAAAGTGTATAAAGGGGTTTAAGAGCAAATCCATTTTCCCTGGCTTGCAGGCTGTTTTGTTTTGCTGGTGTGGTACAAACACTCAATAAATGGTCAAACTGAGGCCTCAGAGAGAAATGCCAGTTAAAAGAGGACAGATAGGAAATTACTTCAGTTCACAAAGTCCCTTTCAAAGAGGGTTTGCTGACATCCATAAAGAAGGCTCAATAAAGTGATCACACAAACAGTCTGTTGAATAACTTCACCTAATGCAAGTAGAGATGTTCACAAGAAGCTGTGCTACAAAGCAGATGTTTGGCTCAACTGGAAATATTTTCACATCAGTTCATCAAGACAGTCACTAAAAGAACCCCTGCTATTACCGTGCCATGAAGCTTATATTTGGATCCATAAACACAATACATGACAACTTACTCTGTTTAGGAGAACTAGAATCCTGGATTCATCTATTGATACAAAGGAATTAACAGAGTACCGTGGACAACTTACATTATTTTTTGGAGTGCATATTTTAAAAAGCATTTCTTTCCTACTAGAATTTGGCAGTTGCAGGGCAGGTCAACAGAAAAGGATGGAGAAAGCAAATTCCTTCTCCACCCGGCACAGCCCTGAGGAAAAGGACCATAAGCGCTCAGTTAGCACCTGCTCACCGATACATGCATGCCTGCTGCCTGGAAGCTTGGACACATACTCTTAGTCTGTGATCCATCGGCTCTTCGGTTACATTTGCTCTTGGGACGTATCCGTCTTCGCCTCTGCTTTCTCAACATGGCACGAACTGTTGTCTTGGCATACCAGTCCCCTATAGCACCTGGCACAAATTCTGTGGCTTCCTTTGGGAAGAAACAAGGATACAGCTGTGTCAGGCACCTAAAATTAAGCAGTGCTCCCAAATTCTCTAATGTAGACTTTTGCTACACCCATGTTTAAGTTTCAGCCTCAGATATGTGAACAGCTTCTGGCTCGTCTATATCAAGCAATGCTGCCTGCATTAATATTGTCCACATTGAGCTTGTTAGCAAAGTGGAAACTGCAGATGACTGGGAATCATGTATTAACGTGCAAAGTAATGTTTGTAAGTAAATTCCATCATTTCATATATATATATAAAGGCCACCAAACTCTGCAACTGTTTATTAGAAGTTTCTCTGTTCCCCCCGTGGCTCTAAACCAAATCTCATTTACAAGTGGGAAGGTGTTATTCTGCACAGTGAATACCTGATCTTTTATTTCTACAAAGTAATTTCCAGAAACAATGCCAAAAACATGTATTGCCACTGACAGGGTGACACTGCAGCATTTCATATGCATATTTTCTTGGGAAAAGTATTTGGAAAAAGCTGTAGGAGCCCAATTAAACTTTATCACCTGACTGCATGCTCACAATAACAAGATTGTATATTAATATGACTGTGACCCCCACACACGCAGAGCTGGTCTGAGTTTCACAAACTGTGGGCTCTAACACTTCCTCTAGCAGGAAACTGCTGGAGAGAGGAGACTTAAAGCAATTTCTGGAGTGTGATGGTAATGGAACATAAGTGCTTTACTGATAGGGACTGCACTTGGCTATCATGCTCTAAATGTGTTGCTGAATTAAAGCCATAGGACCTGTCATTCCATGTTTACACTTCACATTTCCCTTAGTGTTTATTTTGCTATGACATAAATATATCTGTGATGATTATCTCAACTGTATCTGGCTGCAACCCAGACATTCGTTAAATAACCATCACAAGATTGGTAATACTGTTCCTATTTTACAGATACCTGCAGGATTGTTCTTGACAACATATGGGCTGTGACAGCCAGGAGTCTATGACAGGACATATTTGTGATTAAACCTTTAGATGCGTCCCACAATACCAAAAGCTTTCATTGCCTAGGATTGCTCAGCAACTGATAGTCAGGTCAGTTTAATTCAGTCACCAAGAGACCAATGCAGACAAACAGCTCTCAAGTTCAAGAAGCCTGAAGTGAAACCTTGGCTTGTCCAGAGCGCTCTTTTGTTTCTCCAGAGTATGCATTTTTCTGAATGAGGAGTACAGGTTACTATCTAAGGATTTCAATAGCTTTCAGATGTAACATTGTATTTAAAAGATTTTAACATCTTTTGGAATAAAGACTATGTTTTGTCCAGCAGAGGGAGATGAGAGTTTTAGAGAAATGTACAAACCCCAAGCAGAACAGGGAAAAAAATTCTTTAACTCAAATGTATCAGCTATAGATTTTAATACAGAATTTAATTTATAAGACATAGTACCCTAGATCATACAGACAGCTAAATCTGATTAAAATCAGACTTAAAAGCATATTACAGTGCTTGATACTGATGTAGGATTTGTAGCCTTCATCTCGCTTCAAGTCTGATCCTGTACAAATAACAAGAAAACACACTTTCTCTAACATGATTTGAAAGTCCTACTGTGAATCTTGATTAAATTTTAAATGCAAAATTATTCAAATTCAACATAAAAATTAGAACAAAAGCAGCCTTCTCTGCCTTTAAATTGAGTATTATTCATGTCCGCTAGCCTGAGACAGATTTCTTGTCCATGACACATTTCTGTCAGATGTTTTTAAAATCTGATGTAATACATTCAGTGAGTTTTTTAGTTACTCGCATTCTTTCAAATGTTCTTTCTCTGTATACAAGTGATACCTGAAATACTCATTGTGAAGAAAGTAAAAAGAGCTGATATAGAAATGTTAGAGCTTTCCATTAGTTAATAAAACAGAACCTTTTGCCAGAGATCTCACTGCAGAATTATTTTCAATAAGAAATGCTCTACTAATAATTTTTAAAAAAAAAGCTTCAGATAGTAATTGGAAATGTATTTTATTTCTTAGATAATCTCTTTGTATTTTTTTTTCAAGCTAGAAAACCTAAAACTGATATATTTAATAGGAGTGAAAGAAGAGATTTTAAATGAGATCTCACTTGAAGGACAGCAAAAAACAACATAGACCCAACTCCGGAGTCTGGAGGGCTAACAGAAGAAAACTATGTCTTTATTAATCAGCTTTCTTCTAGTTTTGACTCTGCTGTAGCGCTGTGCATCTTTGCTTAATTCCCTTCAGATGTTCTAGTCAGTAATATTTGAATATCTCTGCTCATACAAGTAGTCATATTAATGTCAAGAACAGCATGGTGCGAGCATGGATAGCCCCAAAGCACAGCGGCAGCACGTATTAATGGGGTCCTGAATCCACCAAATACCCGAGGGTCCCCAGAACACACACTTCTGTTTTTTCAGCCCACGCCAAGGAAAAATTAGAAGAAATGGTAATAAAACTATGCCACTGAATAAAAGTATGTAAGTAAATAGTGCAAACACGCCATTATCCCCCAAACAACTCCGGTGACACCGTGCCAAAGGGAAGCTGTATCCTGACACGGAGCAGAGGAGGAGGCAGTCCAGTCCAGCCCAGTCTGGCAGCCAGCACTCTGAGCAGCCACCCCAGCAACTTGGTTACCTTGTGCGATAATATTCCTGAACATGTCTGTCACTGTTATAAACTGCTGTGTGCTGAAAAGAGAATTTCACCTGGAACTAAATGAGAGACTCGTAGATGATTATCACACTGTGATAAATGAAAATTTGTTGGCTTACCATGTGTAGATTTAAGGATGTGAGGTGAGGACAAAAGTAAGATAAAGGTACATCTACTCTCCCTTTGTACTTCCTTTGCTGATCAGATGCAGATTTCACAAGGCCCCGTGACAACGAAACCTAACACTAACTACCCCAACTCACAACGCTATACAGCAAGGATACTTCCAAGGACAGAGAAACATACTCCTGATTCGCAGTCACTTGTCTCCATGCTGTGAACATCCAGCAGTCTCTTCCCGTTATTATTTCTGTTGAGTGGCCTGTAGCTTTCCATTCCAGTAAAGATCTAAGTGTTTTCAGCCAAGCTACAATAAAACATAAAATAAAATATAAAATATATATTAAAAAGTAAAATAAAATAAAATAAAAAAGTAAAATAAAAGAAACGCAGTGTGTTTTACATGAGGAAACACTTGCCAGCAGTTTGCACTCAGGAAAAGGTCAATGGAAACCTGGAGGAAGCTCTTTGCAGAGAGTGCCTGGTCTTTTTTTACAGTGGCCCAGTAAAGCATGGTCCGAGCTCAGAAACCCAGTCCCTGGGCTGACCATTTCACCTCTCACCTCCATGTTTCACAACCGGAGAAATCCATCACCTGTTGCCTACTTCGAAAGCAGTTTTAAAGCTGCAAGCAGTAGGGTTTTACCTCACTCCAGCTTATCTGGCACAGTGCATTGTTCACAGGCTACTCAGATTCACAGCTGCAATAAAAGAGAACCACTCGATAAGCAGCTCTCCGGTGTTTTATTGTTCAGACCACCAGCTGATGTGCTTCGGGGTTTACTGAATTATCAGGGTGGTTGCGTAACTGAAAGGGGGATGAATACCATTTCAAACCAGAAAATGAACTGCCAGGTGCAGGTGTGAGACGGACAAACAGAATCAGCATGGACTTCACACAGACAGCAAAATGGCAAATCCTCCCATGACAGAACTTGAAAGTAATGGTCACATTAAAAAAAAACACAAACAAACAGAAATATTCTACTGTAACTGTATATTCTCTGCTTGTTCTGTGTTATTTGTTAGTTCTGGTGTTACCAGCCTTCAGAAGAAAAACCTGGTGTCAGAGCCAGAAAAAGATCAAGTGGTTGGCTTAAAGCCAATCAAGCATTCCTCACGGTTTCTTGGTTTGTTTCCCAATTCTTTGGAAACTTTTCCCAAAATCGTACAGGGAACGCTGAACCCATTCACTGACTCCCACAGCCCGTCAACAGGGACCCACTACTTCTGTGCTGTGAGCTGCGTGAGGGAAGTCATCGCCCGTATGTGGATCAAGGGGTGGAAGGTGGCAATCCTGAGTGGAAGACCACTGTACGTGGAGGAGTCAGAGACCCACCTC
>JANXJC010000059.1:3963638-3984896 GCA_027564655.1 Leptodon cayanensis | reverse complement strand
GGGGGGAAGAAGTCTTCAAAGAAAAAGGGGGAACAACAGACAGAAAAGGAGTATAACTTGCTCCATATAAAAACAGTTAACAAAGATACCACTTTAAAAAAAAAAAAAACTGTGAAAAATATATTTGCAAGCACCTTTTTAATATTCTGCTGTAACATCAGCTTCTTAATTGGCAGCTGAGCTACAGGTGAAACTGATGCTATTGCTGAGGTTTTTATTATTTCTGGGTTTTCGTCCATATGACACTGTGTTAGATGTTCCTGGAATCTAGTGTATGCTTTGGAGATGGACAGATTCAGAATATACTAGGACTGTTACGTTCAAACTATCTTTATGGAGAGTAATGCATCACACTATGGCCCCTTTTGTATGATAGGTGTGCATCCTGCTGATAAGTAACAGTTGAACACAGCCTCTCAAAAAAACTTCTGCATTTTAAAAGGGTGAACTGAAATGGACAAACTTTATGGTTGCTGCTAAAGGAGGCTTGCCCGCATTGTACTGGTAGATAAAGATCATGGTTTTACAAATGCATTCTTCGTAACTGGGGACTTAATGGTACCTATCCATGGTAGCTTGCTTCTTGATGTTGTGAAACCAGTAAGGGTGTAGATCTTCCATGGTGGCATGGCTTGAAGCTGTTGGAAGATTAGCCTTCCTCTTCAGATGTGTCCCCTACATCTTTCTCCTACAGCCAGAAAACAGATACTATTACAAGGTTATTAAAGAAGGAAAATTCTGTCTACAGGAAAGGTGGACACTGTTGTGTTTTAACCCCAGCTGGCAACTAAGCACCACGCAGCTGCTTGCTCACTTCCCCCACACCCAGTGGGATGGGGGAGAGAATCAGGGAAAAAAAAGCAAAACTTGTGGGTTGAGATAAAGACAGTTTAATAGGACAGAAAGGATAATAATAAAAGAATTAGAATATACAAAACAAGTGATGCACAATGCAATTGCTCACCAGTCGCTGAGTGATGCCCAGTTAGTTCCTGAGCAGTGATCTGCCCTCCCTCCAGGCCAATTCCCCCCAGTTTATATACTGGGCACGATGTTACATGGTATGGAATATTCCTTTGGCCAGTTTGGGTCAGCTGTCCTGGCTGTGTCCCCTCCCAACTCCTTGTGCCCCTCCAGCCTCCTTGCTGGCTGGGCATGAGAAGCTGAACAATCCTTGACTTGGTATAAACACTACTTAACAACAACTGAAGACATCAGTGTGTTACCAACATTCTTCTCGTACTAAATCCAAAACATAACACTATACCAGCTAGTAGAAGGAAAATTATCTCTCTCCCAGCCGAAGCCAGGACAGACATGAAAGCAGATAGGAGGTTAGAAGGCAAAATTCATGCTGGCATTTAAGGCTGACTACCTGAGGACTTAGGACTATTCTAGCTCACATAGTTTGACTGGAAGAAAAGAGAATGATTAATTTAAAGAAATTCCCACAAATCTTACAGACTCCAGAAAAGCTGGAGCAGTGGCTAATTGGGGTCAGCACCATGGAATTTCACTCACCAGTTCAGCATAAGAGAAGCTTTCCAAAAACCTCCTCTTGGAGATGAGAGCATCTTAGTCATCTCAAAGATGACTAATGAATCCGTGACCTTCTCCTAAGATCCAAGAATGAAAATCTGCATCTGTGTTTTCTTAGAAAAATATAGAACATGAGTACTTAAAGGATGGGAATAATTTGTGCTGTATAGTGTACAGTCAAGGATGAGGCTATGTTGTGAGGTAATTTTCTGTATGTCCGCAGAAAGTCATGTATCAGCTGAATTTAGAAGAGAAGACGGACCAAACACCCTTACATTCAACTAGAATATTATGTCTTGTGCTGTGTATTATCATTACAAGACTGACTTAACCCCTCAAAATTATGCATAACTTTAAGGCATATTAGATTTTTGTCACCTGGATAGTATAGAAGGAAAACAGAATTATCCCTTTTTTTTCCTTCACCTTTGGCTTCATTTAAAGCTGTTTGATAGAACCCGTTGCTTGTGAATCTCTGCTGAAAGTAATTTCCTTAATTTGCAAGTATTCTTTCTTTAATACTGTATGGTAAAATCAGTGTCTCTTAAGGTTCACATTTTATGATATTTAATTAAAGTCTAAAGAAACATGATCTGTTATGGTAGTCATAATTTTAATTATCCATTTAAAAGAAGAAAATGCAACAAGTGGTTCTTAATGGTTTTTTTCAATGTAAGATGCATTTCATTTTAGAGAAATAAGGGAGCAATAGTCAACAGCATAACTTATTAAGTATTTTGTTTTCTATGTGATAGGCTGAGCAAGCATCTGTTACATCTGAATTCGAGAGCTACAAAGTCCGTGTTCATAATGTTCTAAAACAGCAAAAGAATAAATCTGCTTCTCAGACAGAATCTGAGGGAGCCAAACAAGAAAGGTAAAACTAAAATTTTTATATGCATGCAGAAAAATACTGATACTCAAGTTACTGTGCTTGCCTTTCTAATTCCTGACCAACAAGTGAGTTCCACTATTTAACTCTTTGCTTGAATTAGGAAAATATCAGAAGGGAGGCAGTTTGCTTCCCCAGTTCCTTTGGTAAAGGTAAAGCACCATTTCCAACTAAGAAGAAAAGAGCAGGTGGGTACTGTTCAGCTGAGCTCACTTTTAACCTTTTCAGGAAGGAATGGTTTAGTGTAGGTGAAGCTCTGGCTGCCTATTCAGTCATCAGTTCCAGCAGATTTACAAAATACTGTTGTCTTATTAGCAGTTATATGAGGAAAGACTTGCAAAAAAAAAATTACACTGCCAAAAGTTCCCTGAAAATCATTTAAGTATAGTCGTAAATTCAGATTCACATCAGAAAATGCCTGAACCCACTGTAAAAGTAGATCAGTTTCTGTAAGTTACTTTTATAAGTTATTGATACCTGTCCTTGGTGACAGACTGGGCATTTATGCACGAGGTGTCAAAAATAATTTCTGACAACAGATCTTAAACCAGTACTTGCAATTGCGGCTAAAAATCCAGCAGAGGGAGACTTGTTCTTTGTTAGAGGACTTTGGTTTTGTGGTTGGTTTGGGTTTTTTTCATGCATCTACCTCTTCTTTTCTTTGAAGCAAGCAAACTACAAGAGTTGCATTTCTTTCTCTTGTTTTTGAAGTATTTTAAGAAGTTCTGTTATTGTTAAGTATTTGTGAAAGAGGGTCACCATGGAAACCTAGTAGACAAGTAATCAAGCAATAAACAGAGGAGAAACAGTTTTCAAAGAAATGATTTACAAGTATCAACTCTAAGGGTTAATGAGATATACAGTTCATGAGATAATGAAGATGTCCGCATATATAAATGCAGAAAGCATAAAAGGAGAATGTGTGTGACTTAAGGCTTTTTCCTCCTGGTGTATCTGATTTTGATTTATTTCTGACCAACAGAGTTCATCTGTTTTTACAGATTGATGTTGCTTTCTAGTCCTTTGCTCAAAATCACCTCCAACCACTTGTCTCCTGTATTCAGTCTCATTGAACTGGTGTGCATTGACTAAACAAAAAAAAAACCCTCCACCACTTTTAAGAAGAAATTGTTTCTCCCATCTGCTTTGCACATATTATTCTCCTTCTATCTTGTTCCTCCAAACCAACTTGAAGTAGAAGGTGGTAGCAGGCACACTTTCTACCCACTAGTTATGTTCCCAACAGTTCAGACAGGATGCAATAAATCTATTTGTACCTGTATTGAAACATGATCAGAGCTTTCCTAATTGTTTCTGCTGCAGTCACATTCTAAGATTATTTTGGTCATAGTGCTGTATTGTTTTAATTAATAAATAAGCAATTTGGATCAGCTATCCAAAATGTTGCAGATATAATATAGGTTCTGAAATAATATAATTCTTTTTAAATGTGTGTTATTTATTTCTTTTTTTTTCCCCTTGTAGAGAACAGTTGGAAATGGTCATAGATCAACTTAAAGTTAAGCTGCAAGATGCTCAGCATAATTCACAGATGAATGCATCTGAACTCCAGGCATTGCAGTCTGAACATGACACCCTGCTGGAAAGACACAATAAGATGCTGCAAGAGACTGTTGCAAAAGAGGCAGAACTCCGTGAAAAGTATGGTCTGCTGTTGAATAGATATAGATATTTTATTTTGTGTGAACTTTAAGGGCTGGGCATGTAGTGGCCTATAACTGTACTCAAAGAAAGGGCATAATTGTTGAGAAAGTTAAAGGAATTTTCAGAAGGATTGTTAGCTATTTTTCATGAGCCTTCAGAAGTTTCAGCAGTGAAAATGAAGTAGTAACTGATCAGGGAATTTGAGATTTCTGCAAGCTTTCTACCTGATAACTACCAGATTTAAAAAAATAACATTTTTTAAGCACATTGGCTATTTTTAAGTCCAATGCTCAGCACTACGTTTGTGTTGGACTGCTCAGCTAAATTTTATGGGTGTTCCCTGTTAGAGAAATAAGGTAGTTAAATGCAAAGCAAATGATTTCACTGACAAATATCCAGTCCTGTGTCCACCAAATGCCTTTCTTACAGAAGGTAGTGGCTTTTAAGTCTATGCTTTCCACAGTCTTAATTTGCTATTTCTTTCAGAATGAAAGGAGTCTGTTTAATCTGTATCACTTTTTGAAAAATCACATGAGTACCTAATATTTGAGCTCTTCAAACAGGGTCTTTCCTTGTCTTTTTTCTCTAGGGTACAAAGAAGTTCACATGAAATACTCATTCGAAATTACAACTGACTATTAGGAACCGTTGACTTCTTGTCACTATCTTTGTACTGTTTTATCTGTTCCTGATAGCCACATGATGATTCATTGTAATCAACTAAATTATGTCCTGCATTTTCCTGGAAAGAACCCATATCACAGTAGGTTCCCTTTGTACCCAGAGAGACTAGCTCTTTGCTACTCTGGCTATATTTAAGTTTGTACGCTTATAAGGGCAAGTCCTATGCTTAGTCTTTCCCTACATGCACTTGTTTAATTGCTTTTGACAATTTTGTCATGCTTCTGGAGTACCTCCAAACCAAGTACAATTGATATGTTACTGCCATTTTTCTTGCTAAGAACTACAGTCTTCTACTTTTTTTTGTGCTGTAAAGTTGAAGCTTAAAAAGATTAAATTTAGCTTCTTAGAAACTTGTTTTCGGAAGTCCTGCATAAGTGTTTGGTAAAAAAATGTTAAAGGAAGTGGAGTATAAGGTAGGTGACATGCCCTGTATGACACTATAAACAGTCATGTTGCAGTTGTAGAATTTAAGAATGTTTGGACCACAGTGTCTCTAATATTTTAATTTTTTCCCAAAGATGTATGAATTTTGTGTTCTGAAATAGAAATCAAGAGTTTATATAGCACAGTGCATTCATATGATAGCTAATAAGTGTAACTTTTTCAGTCTTAGATTCTCCCTGTAAAAAGAGGAATTTAGATGGAGAAAAAGTTGCACCGTCATTCTAAGATAACGATATACATGAAAATTGAAAACTACTTTAAACTCTAAAAATTTTGAAATATAAAAATGACAGTCTTTTGCTGTTCATTTCTTATGGTTTGTGTATACGCTGTTTTCAGGCTCTGCACGATACAATCTGATAACATGGTCATGAAAACAGAGCATGCCCAGACTTTGAGTCAGCTGACAGCCCAGAACGAAGCTCTCCGGAACAATTTCAGAGATCAAGTCAGGAACCTGCAAGAAGAGCACAGGAAGACAGTAGAGACACTTCAGCAGCAACTGTCCAGAGTAGAAGCTCAGCTCTTCCAACTCAAGAGTGAAACAAGCACTAGAGGTAACTTTCAGTCACAATACCAGGTTTTCTTGGGTTAGATACAAATTTGTGTACCTGAGTCTGAATCTAAAACATGCTTATAGTGTGTGGTTCCGTAATACACCAGAAACCTTATCTGGAGAATCTGCAGCATGCGATATCAATCCACTGATACCAACTAAGGAACGTCTCTGTTGTTGCTGTCCGTTTGGAGTCTTAAGGTGCTTGAATGTGTCCAGAGGAGGGCAACAAAGCTGGTGAAAGGGCTGGAAACCATGTCCTAAGAGGAATGGCTGAGGACTCTGGGCTTGTCTAGTTTGGAGAAAAGGAAGCTGACTTCGTTGCTCTCTTACATCTTCGTGAGGAGAGGAAGTGGAGAGGGAGGTGCTGATCTCTTCTCACTGGTACCCAGTGACAGGACATGTGGGAACAGTTCAAAGCTGCGCCAGGGGAGGTGCAGACTGAGAGGGTGGTCAAACACTGGAACAGGCTTCCTAGAGAGGTGGTCGATGCCCCAAGCCTGTCAGTGTTGAAGAGGCATTTGGACAATGCCCTTAATAACATGCTTTAAGTTTTTGGTCAACCCTGAAGTGGTCAGGCAGTTGGACTAGATTATTGTCGTAGGTTCCTTCCAACTGAACTATTCTGCTCTGTTCTAGAAGCTGCATTGTTGTTACCTCTTCCGCAGTATCTGCATTGTCAGACAGATAGAGGAAAATTACTCTGTAAATATTCGGTGCTCTTCTTGTCAAGTTTGTCTCAGATTTTGGAGCATACTGAACCTCTGCCTCCAGTATGAGGGGTAAAGCTAAAGAAAAGTGTATTGAAAGCTCTTTCAACAATGTTTGTTATTGGTATACCTGCTATTTGATCCGTCTTCTAATTTAAGATTTTACTGTGTTGAAGCTCAAGTGCTGTTTTTATATCTGTGAAGTTACTAATTAGGATGTAGTTGGACATTTGCCAAGCAGCAGTAACAGTTTAAGAAGTTAACTCTTTCCATATGTTACTGCAGCAGCAGGATAGTGTGCACAGTATTAAAACAGAACAATTTACACCTCCCACAGGACAGGTTGAAAGAAAAACTAATTCTGTTTTGCCTTAAAAACATTTGACACTTGTATCATAGCTACAACACATCTTCGGGGAGAGTTGCATGGAGGTTTCATAGTCACTGAAATAAAAATTGCCAGTCAAGTTTGGATTTAGAAACTGCCCTTCATTTGGAGGTGAAAGGCTATATTTTCTATTATTAACGTTATGCGTGTGTCTGGCTTTCTCCCTTTTCTTCACCTTTCCTCCCCCTGCTTTCTGAAGACTAATATACTGCTCTCCAATCTGAGACAGTCACACCTATGAAATAGCCCTACCAATTTCATTCTGATGACTGACATCAGTAAGTATCTTTCAGGTCCAGCTGTTTCAAATCCAGCAACGAAGAACTTAAGAGAACGGCGAAACACTGACCTTCCAGTTCTTGACGTGCACTCTGTAGCTAGGGAAGAGGGAGAAGGTATGGAAACAACAGACACAGAGTCTGTCTCTTCAGCCAGCAACTATGTACCATCCTTGGAACAACTTCTGAACTCCCCGGAAGCAAAACTTGGTAGGTAGAACATGTGGCTTTTTGAAGCACTTGCCTACATAAGTTGCAGAAGTTTGTGCCCTCAAAATATCTGAGAACATTGTGTTTTCATGCTTTTAGGTGCAAGACACAAGTCTACTTAAGTGCTACTGAGTTGACACTATCCTGAATTTCTGTAGCAGTTTTGTCCTTGAGTAAGGACTAACAATAAAGCATTGCTACAGGTTTTAGTGTTTTAAAGATGTCATATTGGAAAAGACTGGATGAGCAAGTCAGTGAATAGTTATGGAACTTTTTGTATTCTGGATGCGTCTCCACTAGAGACAATTAAGTGCTGATTTAACTCTTGTTAATGAAAGGATAAAATGTCTGTTCATCTTAATGTGGCTTATTAAAACAGGATTTTATTCATAGTTTTTTTTCTAGGAAACTGAAAGCCAGCATGAAGAACAATGTTCTAACAGTCCCCCAAAAAGTAGAAAAATATATTGTAACATCTAATCATGTTTTAAAAGTCTACTGAACACTTAGTAGAGAACTGTTGAAAATCTCCATCTATGGGTAGGAAACAAGGGGTAAATTAAAACCATGTATCTTGACGTACTTAGAACTGATTTGCCAATCCCCTTCTAATATACTTTTTTATACAAAAATAGATCATAAAACAAGCATGCAGCAGCAGCAGTGATACCTGTTAATTTTGCGGTCTGACTCTGCATGGATTTTGTTTCTAAGAAACTACATTAATCAAGTCTTAAGTTAGGATAAAGTAGATGCAAGTGCTTTTTCCTTCTCTGTTTTCTTTTCCAATTAATTGCAGAACCACCTCCGTGGCAAACAGAACTCACTAAGGATGAACTGATTCAGAAACTAAACACAACAGCGAAGAGTGCTGATCACTTGAATGAATTACTTCGTGAATCAGAAGCAACCAATGCAATCCTAATGGAACAAATAAAGGTTAGCAGACATGCAGGAAATGTGGGGACAGCTGTAATTTCTGTGGTCTGTTTCTTACATCAAATTTTTAACACCAAATATGTTTCAGAAAATCCCAGTCTATAAAAATTTGGTGATACAAAACTTAATTTTGGAAGGGCTTTTATTCCACAGGACTAATTAGCACTTCCAGAGTTGACTTCAGTTTTCTGTTCTTTTTCCCCACAATTTCTAGTCAATGGTGTGGGGGGAAGTGGAGTAAAAGCTGCTACAAAAAAAAAAAAAAAAAAATAAAAAAAATAAAAACAAACACCCAAACCTCAAGAATTTGGAAGTTTAATGTTTAGTAAAGTGCCTTTACTGTTGTCACTTAGATAAAGGCAGTAAATCCCAAGGGAAGCATCATCTGGTTTCTCTTCCTGTAACCCTTTTTAGCTGTCTTAAGTTAAAAGAAGATACATGTTTTGAGATACATGTACTAATAGAGTTTGGTTTGGTTTGATTTGATTGTACCTCCTTGAGTTTTCTGAAAACATTTTTGAAGTTAACATATTCTTTAAACATGCTAAGCTTTCTTTTATAAAATGTTTCTTAATGAATGATAATATTGTTAAATCTTTGATCCACATTGCTTAATTAGCCGTTCAACACTTTATCACTGAAATTGAGTAGTTAGTAGCATGTATCATAACTACTGCACAGATTTTCTCAAAAAATGTTATTTTTGATCAATAAAAAGTTACTTCTGGACAACATTATCACATGTTCAATTTTTACTGGATTTTTGTCCAGAATACATTGCTATGCACACATTATTCTTTTTGAAGCAAGCTGCATAATTCGTTTTTTAGCTCTTCCAGCTCTTCCAAGATCTGCGTTCAATTGCTCGTAATATGAAGCAAACAATATTGCATATTTTTTTCCCTCATCTGCAGCTTCTTAAGAATGAAATAAGAAGGTTGGAAAGAAACCAAGAGAGAGAAAAGTCTGTGGCTAATCTAGAATACTTGAAGAATGTTCTACTGCAGTTCATATTTCTGAAATCAGGAAGTGAGAAAGAAAGGCTGCTCCCTGTAATAGACACCATGTTGCAGCTCAGCCCTGAAGAGAAGGGGAAGCTAGTTGCAATTGCCCAAGGTAGGTGGTGGTCAAAACATTGTTACAAAAAAGGAGAAGTGGAAATAAAGGCAACTGAAGTTCTGTGCTTTCTTCTATGTAGACATTTGGGGAAAAACAAAGCTTAGCAGCATAATGCCAGTGAGCTAGCAATAAAACCATTTTGCTCTGTTGGGAAGTTACTATTCAGTTTTCAGAAAAGAGAACAAATACCCCAAAATATAAATAAAATTAAGGTAAAATAGAATTTCTTCTGAAACATACACATTTTAGGAAGATGATAGTAAGTTGTAAAAATAGAAGTTCATGTTTCGAGTGGAGTTAAAGATTTCTGTTAACGTGACCATAAAATAGAGGTTAATATAAACAAATTACTTTCTTGGCAGATGTTCTAAGAAGATAATTAAAGTGGTCCTCTCAAGACAGTACTGCAGATCTAATATTAGTTTCAATATATTAACTGTAAACATCTCTTCAAGCAAGTATGTTTTTTGTTTAAGAAATAAAGGAACTAGGGAAGGGAAGAAAAAGAGTTAAGCCTTTGCAAGAAATTAACCTAAGCGCTGACTGTCCATTTCAAGTACTCTGAGCATTTGTCCCCTTAAAAACACCTTGTAAGGTATTGTCACGTCTCAGTAACAACCTGTAGCTTCTTGTACTTCATTAGCAACTGACCCATACTTTATTTTAAAATTAATATAAAGAGTAAGTACCATGTGTGTATATATAAGCACTTAAAACTTGTGAACAAAATCACATAAATAAGGGAAGTGGCAAAGTACTGCATTCCATGATAGGCCTTGCATTTGGAAGGATGAGATGTAAATTAAGTGCATAGTATTTTGGCGTTGTTCTGGCACTCTAATGAACACTGATTAGGTTTTTCTGGAGAAAAGTGATAAATGGCCTCTTTAAAACATCCTTAAGTACCCAAAGTAAAGTGGGCTTGGTGATAAAATCCATGAACATATATATTTATGGCAGCCCAAGAGTGGGTATTGAATATTACCTCCTCAACAAGTTTATGAGGACAGCATTTGGAAAAGGACAGAGGCAGGGGGGAAGCAATGTCACGTAACCAAATGATGCAACGTCTAACATAATAAACTTAGTTTAAAGCATGTTCTTCTTCCTCCTTAGGTGAGGAAGAGAGTACCTCACGGCCCTCTGGGTGGGCTTCATACCTCCACAGCTGGTCGGGACTTCGATGAGACAGTAGAAACGCTGAATCTTTAAACACATTCCACAGTTGCAAAAAGAGAAATCTTAATGCAGAAGAACAATCTGTTGGTGTTGTAGCATTGAATTGCAGGCTTTTATTTCTGTTTGTTATTTTCAGCTTTTTAGGCTCTTCTAAGAAAGAAGCCCTCAGTAGCTCTGAAAGACTGTCCTATATTATGCTCTGACAGCAGTGAACTATTCCTCTTGTAAATGTTAAAGCTGGTGATCAGAAGTATAATGAGAAGTGACAAATCAATTGCAAATTGCTTGGAAACAGAATTTGACAAACCTGTGATGGCTTTTTCGATAGTGGTTTAAAAACTTGATCTAATATAGTAACTGGAATAACTAGACTTTATACTTAAAGCATTTTAAAGTGTTTACAGTTTCTTTCACATATTTTTGTCAGTTTGCTAATCGACATGGTTAGTGTTACTCTCTGCACATTGAAGAAATTAAAATTTAGTTATTTCCTCTCTGGTCATGGTTACAAAATGTAAAATCATTAAGAAACAGAAGAAATGGCATTTTCTGCTTTGACTTGACTAAATTTTTAGTCTTGGGGTTGGGTGTTTTTTTTTTTCATTGGTGTTTTTTCTGTTTTTTGGTTGGGTTTTTTTTGTTTGTTTGTTTTGTTTTTTTGCAAAAGCTGGATTGAAAATATGAAGGCAACGGTCCACGAAATGTAGAGGGTGCCTAAAACTATATGAAATACAATGCTTGGCACATCTGTGGCATGGTACTGTAGTAGAGGTTAATGGCATCTATAGAAGTCTTGGGATAGTACTCCAAGAATCAGAGGTCATAAGTTCGCTGAAGATTTGGGAGAAAGGGCTTAAGCTATGTCTCTTTACCCTGAGGTTGGAAGTTTGTGTTCAAGACCAGGAAGAAATAAATGTTTCATTACTGTAGTGATGTCTGTACTTAAGTGAAAAGACTACTCATACTGACTTAATCATATTGAGGACACTAAAGGAAGAATCTGAGTCCGTAGGTCAGACTCCTAATGAAAACTTCTGAGAGAAAGGGACAGAGCTTTTGTCAATAGATGCATCTTTTAAATGTTCTAATGATTGAAGATGTTATACCCTTCTCTCACTGCTCTGTGTTTGCTCACATCATTTGCACAAATCTTTTGCACAGATGAGATAATCTCTGTTCAAGGTTATTCAACAGAACGTTTGGTTTTCTTCAAGAAAATTAAATCTCTGCCATTAAAATTACTACTTCTATTATCAACACAGCACCTTTTTTTTAGCTTCAGTCTTCTTTTCCCCTTTATAGTCCATGCTGCCTTTCACCATCTTAATTTAATTGTAAGTTATTAAAATGCATACTCATTTTTAAACCCTGCTTACCTTTCAACCAGAGTCTTTCCATCTCTTTCACTCCTATTTTCATGCTCTCTGTGCTGTTTTACAGAGAATCATTCCCTGGTATAGATACCAATACTAAGTAGTATTCTTTCTTTCCTGTCTTAGTTGAGGCCCTGAGGAAGTGATGCTTATTGCTTTAATATTGCCCTATTCGTGGCTGAGATTAATCTGGACATAAGAACAGCAGAAAGGCAGGACACGTTGAGAATAAACTGTTCAGTAACTGTACTTTTGGTTTAATTTTCTGCTTCTTGTATATATTTCAGTACACAATCAACAAAGTCAACAAGCTTGCTTTAGATATTTTAATTCCTTTCCACAGTCTTAAGCACCTTTCCCCCCTCCCTTCCCTTCCCTTCCCCCTCCAATACGCGTTTTAACTGGAATCTTTATGGTTTGTGCTACCGGTGAAAACATTCTCTGTTTTCAGAACTTTCAGATCACAGGACTGATAAGTAGTAGTGTGGGGATGAGTCTTTTAGGCATCTGTAGCTTGGAAATGTAGATGGCAAACATGAGGCTACGCTTAGGCTTTCTTGCATTTGGTTTTGAAACAATTACCATATCTTCAACGTTCATGATTTGCTCCAGATCTCGGATGTTGAATTCTAACTCCTTATTCACAGCTGGATTTGGTTAATGTCACTCAAAAGCATGCCAAAACAGAGTGACAGGAGAGGTTTGAAATATGCATAAAAATAAGTGCAAGTCATTCTCCTGCTGTGATCTTAACAATTGAAGCACATGAGTGGAAGGATATGACTTTGTCTTGAGTATGTAGTTTGAACTGAGTAGTTCAAACTCGTTTTGCAGCTGATCTGATTTAGTCTCTTCTGCGCCATGTCTGCTCAGCTATCTCTAAAGAGGTGTGATGAGTTCCTTTTCAAATGCACATGTTTCAGAACTGTAGATTATTTAACATTGTAAGCTGTGAATAAATGTATGCAAATAACATATATCACTGGCTGTATTAAGTACCAGTTGCTTATTGACTTCTTTCAAGTCTGAGTTGCATGCTCACTGTTTTTAGTAAAGCTCACATGTTGCACTTATGAATGTAGTGGACAACTTGCATTACTATATTATTTTTTTTTTTACAATGGAAGATTAAGATCTTAATCAATGTAAAAATATTTTAATAACTGCTACTAAACTGTGTTCTGTTGCTAAGATTGCCAGAACTTACCTTTGTGGCAATAAACTGTCTGTAAGCAAATATATCAAAGTTTAATATACACTTGCAGTAAATGGCATAGAAGAATGTGGACTGGAAGCAGGATTATTTTGCATAGAAAACTTTTTATATGTCATATATTTGAATTTGTAATGTACAGCATTGTAGCTGTGATTTGCTTTCAAAAAGCAATTTAAAGTTTTAACTAGTACTGCTGCTTCTTGATATACTGTGGTGTTCTTTATTGGAGGAGCACTGTGCTGACTTTGCTTTCTGGTTCTTTTGTTCATTTGTTTTCTTTACAGTACCATATCTGTTAGGATGTTTACCAGAAAATGTAACCTCTGCCCAGAGTTTAAAAGCTTAGGATGAATTCTTACTCTTCTATCAGCCTGCATTCAGCCCAAGCCTAAGGAGGGCATAATTTAAAAAAAAAAAAAAAGTGCAGCTCTACTATCACTATGTAGAGAATATATTAATTAAAAACCAAAAATGGGAGTGATTCAGAGTTCCCAGGCCTGTGTGTGCACTGTGGCTGAATTTTTAACTACATATGCTGTCTTAGAAATGGGTTATATGCCTTTCACGTTCCGTTTACCCAGAAGGGAGATTCATCTGTGCAAGCGAAGTGTGCTCCAGCTGAAAGACAGGAAGAGCAGAGCTTGTCAGGCTGTAGCGTAGCTGTGGCCAGTTGGATTTGAGATTCAGGGTGGCCAAAGAGAACCCCTGTTAGAAGTGATACATGTGAGAGTAGAGTTGCTTTTTTCTTTTGTGACCCTCCTTCCCCAAAGTATAATTGAGAGAATACCTGGTTATTTTCTAAATTTAAATCTTCCTTTGGCTGTTGTCCTCCATCCTTTTGCTTTGATAACAGACAATATATCCTGAAATTGTGGAGGAATACTTAAGAACTCTCCTTAGATTGTACGAAGTGGCTCTGAAGGCAGCTTAACCACCTGTGCTTCGTCTGGTTTATGCCTTGGCTTCACCCAGTGCACCAATGCTTCCTCAACTACCTGCTAGTTCTACTATTACTGGTACTGTGAAAATATCTTCCTTAGGAGCCTTGCGAATAGCAGTTACCACCCACAAGCTGAGAAACCAAATAAATGTATGAAGAGGTAAAAGTATATTTATTGTAGTAATTTCAGAATTGCTAGTCTGAATAGATAAGTGTTTTGGTTGGAAATATGTCTTTGATGGCCTTTTCATGTGGCCATCGCTTCAATAAAATTCACCTTTACCCAACAGTGTGCCTTTCTTTTTCCCTGAATGCCTGTTCTTACCTGAGAAAATGCTCCTCAGGTACAAGGTAGAAAACGAGGGGATGTTTACTGTAATATTAAAGAGGAAGATTTTATGGATCTGGTACAGTAACCGCAGTCTTTACTTTCGAGCACAATAACAGTGATGGGTACTTCTGGATGAATGGAAAACAAATTGGTTTGCTATGGGTTTTTTTTAGAAAAAACAATCAAGTTTTCAAAAAAATGGCTCATTTAAATTACTTCAAATGTGTTACCAGATTGTCAGCAACAATCTGACAATATCTGACATGAAGGAGAGGGAGAGGAGGGATGCAGAAGGTATTAATGTGCTTGTTAGAAGGATTGCGCTTAGTATTTTTATTTTGGGTACTAGCTACCTTATAAATAAGCACTCCTGCCTCATATCACTCAACTTTGAAGTGGACATAGTGACCTCTTCCCTAATTCCCTGTGATAATTTTTCTGTATCTGTACAGTTGTCCTAGTGCAAGATTAGATGGTTTATGGATGAAGAGGTTGTTTGTTTGTTTGTTTGACTGAAGTGAGAGTTTAGTGTGTTTTATCTTCTTGCCATCCATTTTTTGTTAGGCTATGCTTATTATACAAATAGGTGGTCAGAGAGGGGATCATAAGGTGCAAAAAGGAGTTGATGTAACAAATGGATGTAAAACAGTCAAAAAAGAAAGCCGGATATTTTAAGTAAACTTCTAACAGCCTTCACACAAATGTATACATGCTTAGGGGAAGGGAAATAATAATCTGACTACTTGTCAAACTGAATTTGATCTAAAATGTATCCTATTGTCTTGCAAGGATGAGAAGGTGCATCTTAGGTTCAAGAGCTTCCTTCCTGTCCTGTGTTCCTTGGGCTCATCCTGAGGATCGAGGCTGGACCGAATAATGAAGACCGAGGATAGTAAAACAAAGTGGAGAAATGTGCATCAGTTACCGCTGCAACAATTCAATCCACTTTGGTATTAGTGAATCATTTATTCTTTTTGCTGTGAGATGAATGTCCGTAGGCTTCTTAAGAATCCAAGGTAAAGGTAATTGGTGTCAAAACCAATGTGCTATTTTGGGCGTGGGCACAGTCCCAGTCTTCTGGGGAATAATGGCCTTTGAAAGTGTTTTAAATTGATAGATGCTGGATAGGAGCTGTGTATGAGTACAGGATTTAAGGGGGTTTTGTTGTTTCATTGCTTGAAAATCGAAGCTTGTTCTGAGAACACTCAGACCATTTCCGGAGCGGAGGTACATATTAGTTCTTGGATCTCTTGCCCTTTGCAGCATGCAGAACATCTCAAAAGTAAAAACCATGGAAACAGTTACGGACTCCAGAAAAAGCCTTTTACCTAAGTACTGCTTTACTGTCGTTATTCCCCTTTGCAGAGTCAAGTTCTGATGCTCAGCATTACTTTTGCCAAGGGAGAAGGCCAGTTGTATCGTTTTGGCTTTTAGCATCTAAATACTTATACAGACCAGTTAATTTTCCTCTCGCGAGTAGTCACACTGCTTACTTCAACCTGCAGCTGCAGCAATCTACGTGAAGCTGCCAGCCTCTGCGAGGGGACGGACGGGTGGTCCCTGCTCCACGGGCAGAGGGCTGCAGCCTTGGGAAGAGTGGAGAGAGCAGCAGTGGGAGGCAGTAAAAACGTCTCCTGTTGTTGATGTGGGGGCTTTCTGTCCCTGCCCTAATGTTCCCCACCAGCCTTTCTCTGGGAAGCTGGTTATACCGATTGTTTGCAGAGTGGTGGGGGATAGTGGATATATCATAGTTTTCTTGCAGGAGGAGGATTTTCAGAAAACGCAGAAAAGCTAATGATAGGTTTTGTAACATTCTGTGAAGGAGGGAAATTGGACTGAGAAAAAGCTTAAAATAGAAAAATGATAGGCTTAAATTTCTTTGACTTGAAACTTATTTGTTTCCCCTCCAGTTATCCCAAGGTATTTGGCCAACTTTTGTGCTGCTTGACTCTTGAGCTACATCTCTTCTCTTTGGAAGACCTCAGAATACTGGCATTAGCAAAACCATCCAAATAACCATACAAAATAATAAACAGGTAATTCTAACTGGTTGCATCAAATCGTTGGCATTGAGCAATGACTCCCCCCGCCCCGTACTAATACCACTGATCTTGCAATAGCCAGAAATACTGTCCCTGTGCAGTAGAGAAGGACAGGGTTTGTCAGGAGGATTTGCCATCAGATTTGTTCCCTACCTTCTGCACTTGAACAGTGATGACTTTGAAAAACTATTCTGATGGGTGGGTTAGGAATTTGGGGTGGCTCAGGGAGCGGTTTCTTTTTTATGATAGGTGGAGCATAATGAGAATATCCTGATAAACAGAAAGGATGACTGTGTATTAAATTAACTCTTTTCACAGCTTTATCTATCTACGATGATCTTGAAGGTCTTTTCCAACCTGAATGATTCTATGTAGACTAAGCTTTCAGTTTGGAATAGGTGCCCTGAACTTTTTTTAAAGCATCACTCACAATAAACATTGCTGTGGACAAATTTCCATATTCTTCTCTTTATATGCAAGTGGCGTGCAAGCTTAAATAAAAATGTGAGAATAATACCATGATCGCCAAAAGTCATTAAGTTACTTTTTAAAGTACCTGTTTTGTGGTGCTGCCGTAAGTTTTTTCTTTGGCCGTTAGTGTGTCCGTCCAATTACCGGCCTTGTCATGAAGCAGAAATTTATGCTGCTAAATATGGAATTTTAATGATCGATTTTGCAGGGGTTTGAGATTGATCTATAAAAGTTACATCCTTGTTCTTGCACAATCTCCTTTTAGCTTCCAAGAAAATGTGGAGCCAAATATACTAGGCATGTCTAAAATGCATGAAGCAGAAATTTGACTTTGCTTTTATAAGGATGTCAGAATGATCACTAAAATAAGCCTGTTGGTATTCTGACTAAACTATATACTCTCTTTAAAAATAGCAAAGATTTTGATGGAGATCAAATAGTGGTCAAAATTTTTTTGTTTCTACAACTGAATTATGAAAAGTTGTTAAAGCTGAGCAAGAAGGTGAAACCTAAGTAATTTGTTACTGGTGAATTAACAGTTTTGCTAGGAAAGCTTAGTTGGACACCCTGTGTTCAAAAATTATTCATCCTTAAATAACCCTTCCTTTCTTACTTCTTCCCCAGGCCTACAATAATGGCCTTGTTTGGTGTCAGCAAAGCTGAGAATGTGTATAGCTCTGAATAGGTAAAGGTTCTGTGCTGTCACTGCCAGCCGTGGTACTATATGTTGGCTTTTCAACAGCAATGGAAGACTTAAAAGTGCTCTGGAAATGGAACATCAAAAGCATATGTCCACTTAAAACTGCTTTTTACTCTAACAGGGAGAGATGGGAAGGGAAAAAAAAAGGAAGGATATTAATGTTGTGATTAATATGCTGGTCTGGAGACACGGAGTCCAAAACCCCTGCTCTGTCACATGCTGCCTTTGTGAATTTAATTTCAATTTCTCTGTCTCCGTTTCCTCACTTGTCTGCTGGGCATAATGGCACTTTTCCTCCTGATGCCAAGTACATTAGCAGTAGAATGTTTCACTTTGTGATGGGTTTGTAAGCAGAAATAAGTAGGCAGATTACCATATTTTTTTAAAAACTGCATAGGAAGAAAATGGATGTAGTCTTTCATTATACTGGACCTGAAGGAGTGACCTTTATTTTTTTTTTGAGTTTGTGGTGTGTGTTCATGTATCCTATTAAATTATTTGCCTAAGTATTCCGGACTGATTTTTTACAAGTTAATTAGAATGCCAGCATGCTCTAATACTATGTAATGGAGAATTAATAACAATTAAGAATTGTTACTTCTGTTGTACAGCAAGACACAACAAAAATTTAAATCAGACCCCAAAGCCAGGGCGCAAACTTGCTGCAAAGCACACAGCCTAGGGAGGCAATCTGTGAAACGGAGTTCCTGGCTTTTCTTGGTACAGCATTTCCAAAAGCTGCAAGTACTTAGTGTTTGGCATACGTACATGTTTGGGGGAGGCTCTCCCGCGCTCTGTGAATGCCTTTGCTACTTTGAGATTATATTGCTAGGGGACTGGGCTCTAGGGATGTCATCTTTAAAAGCACGGGAAAACTGCACACGGTGCAACTCACTTGCCATTAAGACTATAATGTACTCTCTAAAGGAAGGACCGTAATGGCTGCACTCGTTGGCTGGCGCTGCCTGTTAATTATTTCCAGAATTTACTGTTTTGGAGTTTCCTGCCCTGGTAGTCGCATGTCTGCCCAGCCACCTCCCCCCCGGTTTCAGGCTGTGCTGGTCAGAGGTGCTGCTCTTCAGCTGGGCTTAGCAGCCAGGAGCAGCTGCCTCGTACAGCTCCTCAGGAGGATGGAGAAAGCCCCCAAACTCCTTGCAGATCAACTGAGGTTAATTAAAGACATTCATGAAGCTGCCTACAATCAATGGCAGACTGCCCAAAGTTGATTAGAAAAAACCAAGAGGGTACTATTACCTTCAACTAGGACAGAACGATACAAGGAAGCTCTGCTGACAGACTCATTAAAATGAGCGGGTGTTTTGGGTTTTGAGGGGTTTGGGGCAGGGGTGAAGGGGGTGTCTGTTTTGTTTTATTTTTTAACAGAATCACAGACTGGTTGAGGTTGGCGGGCACCTCTGGAGGTCATCTGGTCCAACCCCCCAGCTCAAGCAGGGCCACTGAGAGCCAGTTGTCCAGACAGCTGTGGAATATCTCCAAAGACGGAGATTTCACAACCTCCCTGGACAGCCTGTGCCAGTGCTCGGTTACCCTCACGGTGAAAAAGTGTTCCCCAATGTTCAGAGGGAACTACCTCCTGCGTTTCAGGTTGCGCCTGTTGCCTCTGGTCCTGTCCCTGGGCACCACTAAAGAGCCTGGCTCTGTCCTCTCTGTAGCCTCCCTTTTCAGGTATTAATATACACAGGCGAGATCCCCCTGAGCCTTCTCTTCTCCAGGCTGAACAGTCCCAGCTCTCTCAGCCTACCTTCATAAGAAAGATGCCACACTCCCTTAATCACCTTAGTGGCCCTTTGCTGGACTCTCTCCAGTATGTCCATGTCTCCCGTGTACTGGGGAGCCCAGAACTGGACCCAGCCCTCCAGGAGTGGCCTCAGCAGTGCTGAGTAGAGCAGCAGGATCACCTCCCCCTCTTCTGGTGTACCATCCCTTCCCTTTTCCAGGCATCTCCTTTATTTCCCTCTTTGTACAGAAATGTATTCCCTGTGTTGCTGGAATTTTGCTATGTTTGGATTCCTAAATTTGTGAAGCAAAACCACACTGTGCCAAGCAGCAAATAAACAAACAAAAGCCAACAGTCTGATGTGTCTGTGTTTTTACAGTTGTAGCTCTGTCCAGAGCCATGCTTGGGGCACAGCCATCAAATATCTTTTGTGAATTATAGTCCCAAAAGCTTATATTCTTTTCCTGGTCCTAATGGATACTGAAGTAGATGTACTCCGCATGCATGTAGTTTGAATTACTTTCTGATGTCTATTCACTTGTACCTGCCTACGCTGATTTTCACCAGCTTAATGTAATCCCTGAACGTATTGTCTTCTGGGAGCCATACAGAGACCTCCTTAACCCTGGCAGTCAAATATTTGCATTTTTTTTCATTTCACCACGCCACTTCCTTGTTCCGGTACTAGGGATGGCGATGGGTGGTGATACAGATAGCTTAATAATCCTGCATTTTCTATAAAGTTCTTTTAATTTGTCTACCAGTCGCTGAAACTCCTATGGTTTGGGATGAGATTGCTTCTCTCCAAGTAAAGCAGGGCCTTCAGGTTTGGCAGCTTGGGTGTTGAAGGTCGCTTATTTGTATTTACTTTCTAAAAAAAGGCAGCTGAACCTGGGCGAGGTGCAGGGCTTTTCCCACGTGATTGCTTATTAGTATGGTTCCATTTTTAAATAATCCTGACTGAAGATGGAATCTTGCTCCGGCAGATACTCACCTGAACCTATCTGGCACCTTAAGGTGAGGTGACAGCTCTCTGGCTAGCAGTAATACGATGCCACGCAACCACATGTACAAAATAGTAAAAATACTTGGAATTGTTTGGACAGCAATTTTCTGTTCTGCAAAAAAAACCAGCAACAGCCACTCTCCAGCACCTGCTCCTCTGTTTCTTACAATCCTCTCTGGTTTATCTACACCTCCGGGTGCTTCGCCCTCCAATCTGTCATCGCTACCTTGGCGATGTTAAAAAAAAAATAATCATGGCAAAGTCTTTTTAGGGAAAAAGAACCCCAATAACTTCGCAGGCCTCGCTGACTGCCACCGCTCCTGCAGGATTTCGTTCCCCAAGCGCTGACAGAACCCCCGCTTCGCTTTCACTCGCGCCCGTTAAACTTCTCCAACCTCCGGACCCCACAGGAATTAACCGGGGGGGCACCACCGGGACTTAAATCCCCCACATTTGGCGGAGACTCCCCTTCCTTTACCGGAGGGGAGGTGTGTGAGGCGGAGGCGGGAACCGGGAAAAGGACGGGACGGGAGGAGGGGGCGGGGCGGAGCCCGTTTGCGGCACGCGGCGGCGGCGCGCGCCCCCTGGCGGCGGCGGCGGCTGTGGCGGCGGCCGCCCACCGCCATTACCGTGGAGCCGGCGTGGCTCCTCAGGGCGGCAGCCGGCGGGATGTTGGGGATAGCGGCGGCGGCGGCGGCGGGGGTGACCTGTAACCGGTAGGAGAGACGGGGGGGGGCTGCCCCCTCCCGTCCCGTCCCGTCCCGTTCCGTCTCCCGCGGGCGGCGCTTTGTCTCAGCGCGGCCCGGCCGCTGTCACCGCCTCCCCCCCCCCCCCACCT
>JANXJC010000059.1:3936178-3963590 GCA_027564655.1 Leptodon cayanensis | reverse complement strand
CCGCCCCCCCCAACCTCTCCGGGGAGCACCGTGGCCGCGCAGAACCGGGGACGGTGGGAAGGGGCACGGCAGAATTCCGTTCTCTCTTCCACCGCCCACTCCGGGCTCCGTTTCCCGCGGGGAGCCTTGCTGCAGCAAACCGGAGGTAAAAACTCAAAATACAAAATAAAAAAAAAAAAGGGGCTGGAAGGGTTTCGTGCCCATGGCGTTAAAAGGCGTCCTTTCCTGAGGGAGGGGGTTGTTTTAAATTCGGGGTGCTAAACCGCCTCGGGTGTTTGTGTGGTGAGATTTCGTGTAGTTTTGTGCATATCCCACAATTACGGAGGGGTCGTATTTTAGGGGATTACGGAGGGGTCGTGTCTTAGGGGAAATGTTAATGGGGATGGGTTACGGAAAGCAAAAGCCCAGCGTTTCAAAGCCTCACCCGCTGTCGCCGTTTTTGGGGGAAGAAATGTGCCTAATGAAGGTGCTTGGCGAATGTTGCAGTAATATGTCGAAACCTGGGGTCGAGGGAAGGGAAAAGAAGTGACTTCGTAGCTGCCTTGGGCCGTGGGTTCAAGACGACTGCTGGCCCGCAGACTTTAGCCCCGCTAAAAAACGCCTTATCTTTCCCGCACCTGATTTCTACTGCAAACTCCTCCAGCTCTGCAGCACACCTTCGGAGAAAAGCCCGTGGCACCAGCAAAGTCAAACCGAGTTGGGGCTACCGCGGCGGGGTGGGCTGCCGAGCCAGCTCCGCTCCGGGGGTCAGCATCCCGGTGGCCCCAAGGCAAGGAGCGGGGGAAAGACGGCAGGATCTCGCCAGCCTTGGCCAGCTTTAGCAGCTGTGTGCTGAGAAAAAGTTGGTAACATGATTGGGATGTCTATGTGTATTAAGGGAACTGGTTTTTCTTCAGCTGTTCCAAAAGCCGCTTGCTTTCTCAGTGGGTGATGGTGGGTGTTTCTAGGCCAGGCTTCTTTCTGCGTTCCCAAAAGCGGCTGAGTTGTCAGTATTTGTGCTGTGAGCGTCAGTCTCTCGCATCTGCGAGGATCTGCGTGTTGTTCAGCCCCGCACAGGTGCTTCGGCTCCGGTGCAGAGCCTGCCTCTCTGGGTCAATAGAGCAATTACATATTTGGCATCTCTTCTGCTGAAGTTTTCGGGGACCAGGCCAGCTGCGCTGCTGGTACACGCTTTCCAGAATGTGAACTAGGCTACACCCCTGGCACAGCGAGAAATTTTGGGACAAAGTCAGGCTAGAGCCAACGCTTGCAGAAACTTGCTGAGATGGAAGTAGCAGAGCGCTCTGGTGGGAGCCCACCTCCCTCAAAGCTGTCTGGGGGGCAGCTCCTTCAGCGCAAAAAGCACGCGGTGCATCCTGCAGCGGGCGAGCAGGTGGCCGGCACATCCAGGGAAGCATCCCGGGGGTACAGCAGGCAGCTCGAGCATCCTTCCATGGCAGCAGGGCTTGTCCCGGCCGAGCAAATCCTCCCGTGGCTGAGAGAGTCAACCTGGCGTCCCGCTGCTGCTGCTGCTGCCCTCTGAATATGACCTGCTCACCCAGCAAGGGCTAGACATGGGGCCCCTCTGTGCCTCTCTTCTCACCGCTTTTTGGGGCGTGAATCATCGTATCGAGGACAAGGGGCAGTGGTGAAGGATACGAAGGTGCTGTGCGGTTGATTTCTCGCAGAAGCGTGGCTGCAGGGAGCAGAGGGAGCTGCCGGCCAGGGCAGGGAGCGTGGCTCGCCTGGCTGCCGAGACAGGTCCTTCCGGGGGACCAGTTGCAGGACTTCTGGCTGAGGGGGTTTTTCTTTAGATGATTCCAGTCCGTTGAGGTCAAAAGAAAATGAAAGGGTGAGGTTTGTGTAAGATACGTTTCCATTTGGTGAAATGCAAGGAGAGGAAATTAAAAATTTGTGTGTTTTCTTGTTTTGTTTCTTTGGAACACTAAAAATGCAAATGTTCCATTCGAGCCCACTTTTTAACAAAATACAAGGTGATCTCAAAGGCTTCCGCAGGCTGAAACTCCTAAGGGATTTCAGATATTGACTTTTTGCTCTGATTTACAGAGTTTAAATAATCTGAGTTTTGGGGAAGAAAACAAAAAAGGAAAGAATGACTTGAGGTCTCTCACCAGATTCGGTACACGGAAGAGCAGCAGACATTTGGTCAGCAGGTACGCACATGGGGTTTGTTTTCATCCTAGGAAATACTCTTCTTTTTAATTTTGTTTTTTTTTTTTTTCCCCCCTCCACTTTATAGAGGCTTTTTAAACTGGAGTTGCTGCTGCTGCGGCTTTTGTTTTGCAATTCAAGGAACTTGCAGGCTGGGGCTGTAACCTGAATGCGTGTGACCCAAGGCACAACCATCTCGCTCATCATCACACTGGGAGATCAGACTCTGCCCTGGAGGAAAGGGGTTTGGGCAGGGAGGGATGTGCAGCATGCCCTGTAGCTGGGTCGGTGCTGGGTAGTGGTCTGTCGCTCAGGATTGCTGGGCGTGCTGCTTGGGGCTGCAACGCCCACTTGCTTCGTAAGTGTCCTCTGAGTTTTGTGGGCAGCTTTTCCAGCTGGTTGTGCTGAACTCATCTCATGTTATCGTTGGAATAAGTTTCTTATGTGGTTCAGAGGAAACATTAGCTTGCAGTTCAGAACCGTTATTATCTTAAGCCTTTGTAGTTTCCTAGCACAAACTTAAGTTTTTCTTTGTAGCAATAAATACAGGCCAGCATGCAGTAAAATACTGAACCAAGCAAGCTCCTCTTTATGCAAAGCATAACTACATTTGAAAAACTAGCAGAGACTTATTGAATTTTCAGCTCTTGTTCCGCTGTGGACTGTGAAGCTCAAAAATGTGGGCAATTCATAGTGTTACTGGCTTTGATAGGCGACTCCATAAATAAGAAGCTAAATGTGACGCTGGAGTTCGATCTCAGTTGTAATGCACAGGTCTTTTTCTTAGAACTGGCTCCATACAGTCACTGCAGGGGAACCGTTAATGGCCCGCAATATACAGAGGATGGTTTGCATAGTTAACAAATTCTTTTTGAAGTCGCAATAAAATATTTATTGTTGAAGCACTTAAGGCAGGCTTTTCAGCTCCTGGGATTGTGGCTTTGTGCTAAGTGTGTTAGGTTAGAGATCCTGATTCCTCTGCGTGGTGTTCTCCAAAGCCCTCTTTAAAGGTTTGTCGCTCCGTAGCATAATGCAGTCTCTTACTACTTTTCAATGTAGGGAAGCTTTAACTATTAGCTGTGCTAAAAGCAGCTTGTTAGTTGGTGGGGAAGTGACTCACGTGAGGTCTTTCCATGATGGCGGGTGCTGATGACAAGGAAAATCAAACTGATGGTCATGTTTTGATAGCCAAAGCCTTCCCTTGTATAAGCTATCCATAGCATGAACCAAGCAGCCGTGTACGTGGTCTGCTGTCCTTGTCATTTTAGTGATGTGTAACAGTGCACGTCACCCTTACAGCTTGTGCGGAAGCACTGGTGTGGAGGCAGAAAGGGTGAAAGCACGGAAAGGGCCTAATTCAATCTGACAATTAGAGATGTAGCAGGGGACTGTGCCCTGGGGTTAATACTTTTCTTCAAATTAGGACACTCCTTTGCAATTACTTCAGCATTTCCCTTCCTGCAGTGTCTGAGTCTTTATGAAAATGCTTACTTACGCTTTTTAAGCAGATGGAAGGGAAAAAGAAGTCAAGATACTGTAATTTCCTTGGCTGGTTTTGTGTACCCTAGTAACCCTTTATGCAAAACAGTTTGATGAATTTGTCTGAGTGCCTGGAGGCCGTTGGCAAGGTGCAGGGGGCAGAAGCTGATGGTGTGCCCAGTGACAAACTATTTATGGGCAAAGTGGACCTCTTGTCCGCAGTCTGAAACCATGTTCCTGTGCAAAAATGGCATAGTCCGGAGTATCTTAGGATGCATGAAAAATAGCGTTACAGCAAGGCCAGCACCCAGGATGAGATTTTATGCTCTGTATTTTTCGTATTAATTGCTTTTCCTTATACTTTAAATAAGAAGTCCTTGATGTCCAGCTCTGATCATCCCCTTTTTTCATCACTTTTAACTCATTAAAAAACCCCACCAGCCCCTTCTACAGAATTTGGTAAGAAGGTGACTCCTAAGTCACTTGTTGCATTTAAGGTTGTTTCAATCACTGCTTGCATTAAATAGTTTGGAGAACTGAGAACACACTGGTGGATGGGCTTTTGATTGAGTAAAACCTAAACTGGTGGGAACAGTAGAATTAAAACCTTGGGGTTTATTGCTCACATCATGGATGGGGAGTCAGTGTGGATAATCTGAGAAACTAAGGCAACATAAGGATTTTATGGACGTTTCCTGGGTGGCCCGGGGAAGCTGCCGTGCTCAGACTTATGAGGGTTTTCTGTATTAATGTATTGTTTTAGTGTAGTTGGGGGCACTGGGAAAGACCACAGCAAAGCAATGCAGCAACGCCAGCAAATATTTGGGAGGCAGCAACATGGCAGAGTGGCTCCCGTCCAGACCTCACGCTGACGTGCAACAGCTGTGGGATTGATGTGGGGAGAGAAAACCACACAGAGAAATAGTTTCAAATCCGCCTTGGGAGGGGGAAAGGGGACCTCGACGCTTTGCAAGGACTTTTTATGGGGGGCTTGGCCATCGCTGCTGGGGTTGGGTGCTGCCCGGCGGGGGTGAGGGACCGGCTGCCAGCCTCTCACCTTCTGGAGCCGCAGCATCCCCAAGTCGTCCCTCGGTGTCTCCTGGCACGCTCCACCTCTGATCTGGGAATGAAAAATACAGCTTGGCAGGCGGGGTGGCATGGCCTGCCAGCGGGTGCTGTCGGGGGGGGAAGGCAGCCCCTGCAGATTCGGGGCTGAATCAGCACAGCAGCCTCCGCTTGCAAAACCCCCTGGTTTTGGTGAATCCTCCGTCGCGATGAAACGCTTGCAGATCGGCACATATTTTGGTTTGTAGCTTTTCAGATGAACAGTGTGTGCTTCTGAACTGCTTTGGTGGCAGGACAGACTTGTGTTTCGTAGCAGAGACCAACATCTGTGCTGGATTAAGTGATTTATTTTTGCCAGGGTCTGCTGGTAAGTGGACCGAGATTCACTCGGCAGCGATCATCTCCCAGACCCAGCTCTGGCCAGTGTCACAAAGCAGGACAGACCATCTCTGGGCCATGCCAAGGCAGCTGCTCTTCCCACAGGCGGCAATTACAGAGACATTTTAATTAAGCATGCGGTTGCGCTACAGCTGACCGGAGTGACCCGCACATTCCCATCTCCCAACTTCTCTCGTGCCAGCACCAGGGACCTGAGCCAGCTGAAAACCCATGGTAAGAGAGTTTGGTAGATACATAGATTTAAAACTGAATTTGTCTTCATCTGGATTGATTCCTTGATCTTGTGAGTGGCGGTGATGTTGGGGAGTGAGGTGGGAAGGGATGTGGGAAAGGTGGAAATACCCATTTTGGCAGAAGCATGGATTTGTGCCTGGGTCGTGTACCCGTGGCCTCGGAGAGCGGTGTTAAAGGTGGTGGGTCCTGTGAGGAGGTGCTGGGGATGTAAAGGAGGAGGGAGCAGTGTCTGGTGGTGGTCTGGGTCGGGGCTGGGGACCGCTTGCGGCCGTCCCGGGTGGGGTGTCGGGAAGGGGCACGTCCACGCTCCGTTGCACTGGAAGAGGCATCACCCGCCTGCAGGTTGTTGGAGGATCACCTGGGCAACTTTGCGTGCTGCTGTTGAAAGCACGCTTGGGTATGTTCTCGCTGCAGCTTGTTGTCCACTCCTGCAGCCCTGCCTGAAGGGAAACCAGCCTGGCAGTGGTTTTGTCATGGTTGTCACAGAAGTAGCTTGCAGAAATTCACCTTCAGAGGATTCGGTGGAAGGAGACCCTGTGTCCCATCCCCGTGATATGTAGGTTATAGTTAGAAAGGGCAACACATATATAGGGAATATAGAGAATAGTGATACGTCAATGCCTGTTTAAGTCTACCTAACGTTTGTTGGCACGACACGACTTCATGATCTGAAGGTGCCCAGGGGCTCGCTTCACCCATTGCTTCCAGAGGAACTGGATGCTGTTTATACCCGCTTGTACTGTTGAGTTAAAAAAAAAAAAAAGGAGCAAGAGCTGTGCCTGTGAGCTCTTGCAGGCTGAGTCCTGCCGTACAGAGATGCGGCTGCGGGAGAGCCACGGCACACGTGCCTGCTCGCTTTTCTTCTCAAGCGCTGTGCAGTGGAGACGAGGCAAGCTGCTGTGGGAAGGGGCTTGATGGGAGCTGTCGGTGAGCTTCCCCGGGGCTGAAAGGAGAAGGGCAGGAACCTCCCAAATGCAACGTTTCTGTAGTACTTTAAACATCCCAGAAAAAAAAACAGGTTTTTTTCTGCCTTCTGTGTTTCCTTTTCTGAGTATTTGCAGTTGCAAGAGAGGCTGTATTCTGATTAGATGAAAAAGGAATCGAAGCGGATCATTTTAAAGCTGCTGCTGTGAAGAAAAAGCTGACTTCCGAAATCTTTGTTCCTTCATTCACATTTTTTTCCTTTTTGTTAGCCAGCCTCAGGAAATGAGAACATTCTTTTGGCTTTCCGTGCCTGAGTCACATCTTTTATATAAATCTATATATACAAAAATATGTAAAAACATCTGGAGATGTTTGTTTCAGAGAGGTACTTGTTTTGTATTTATTAGGGTATCTGAGCTTTAAATGTTTGTACACAGCTGGATGTTTCCAGAGGTTCCCATACTTCTCTGGTTACAAGAATATATATATATGTTTCTGTCAGAAAAGCCAAGGGAAGTATGCTGATAAGCTAGGGAATATACAAAGAAGTGAAAGTAGAGCCTTTAAAGAAAGTGAGAATTTGCTATTTCTTTCAAAAATTAAACTATTGAAGCAGTTGTTTAATGTGAGTTCCATCCAAATATGTAGCTCTTTAATGTTTACCAAGTATTTATTAAAAAAAAAAAAAAGAAAAAAGTGTGAGGAGGAAAATCCCAGTAGCTCTTCTCTTGTTCTTTTTTAAAAAAAAAAAAAAAAAAAGGAAAAGGAAGTCATTAAAAGCTCATTATACCCATCTCCGCCATTCAGTGAGCTGACACCGGGCTCTAGCAGTGCTCTGGGTCCGCAGCGGGGTCTCGCTGCCTCCCTCCATCCTCCCACCAGGGTCACACGGGGATCGTGAGACTTTGCTTTAAAAGGAAAAAAAAAAAAATCCATTTAGTTTAACCGAAGGCCAAATATTTAACTTTGGCGGGGGAGGTGGTGGGATTTAGGAGAACGAATAAAATTTCCACCCTTGGTTGTTTAACGTAGCTGCACTGAAAATGATGGGAGACTGGGGCCGGCAGGCGCCGGGGGCGTCCCGTGGAAGGAGGGATGGCGAGATGGCAACAGGGTGTGAGGGGAAGGTTCTCCCAAGGGTCTTCATCCACCGTGGCCACGTGGCATCCGGGTGTTCACGGCGGCTTCTCTTCCCACAGCTCCCACTCAAATGCCCTCGAGTTTATGGCTCAGATAAGAAACCTCTTGTTGATCAGATATTTTGATTGCACCCTGGCCTTCCTGTTAGCTTCTTTGATCTTTTCTTGTCAGTGGATTATAGTGGACTTTAAAAAAGCCTTGCGTGTTGAAATAGTTGTATAAATACAGTCCTCGGGTAGGTGTTATTTAGAAAAGTACTTATCTCCCGGAAGAAAATCTACCTCCTTTTGTCCCTTCAGCGTGCTTGTTTGCCATCGTGCATCAAAGAAGTGTGATTTCTGTAATTATGTCAAAGAATAGCAGCTTATTGTTAATTGTTTGAAATAATCTAGAGGCCGGTGGGGCTTATTCTTTTGGCTGATTTCCTGCTTGTTCAAACACTGAAGAACTGTTTCAGGTTCACATTCAAAAAAAAAAAAAAATTATAAAAGAAACACGTAGAACCAGGACAGTCTCTGGGGGAAACTGATGGGCTCGCAGCCCTGGCCTGAATTCCTCTCTGCTGAAATCTACAGCAGTCACAATTTCTCTTTTTGCAAAGAGAAAAGGCTGCCCTTTTCCCCGGGCACCCCGTTCGCGTGACGTCCCTCGTGAACTGGCATCGCTCAGCCCCCCTCGACGCCAGCACGCTGGGAGCTGGATGTCTTCAGGTGGTGGCACGAAGGCTGAGTTTAGCTTTGGGGTGACGAGGGGATGAGCTGTGCCATCGCTTTGCAGTCAAACGAAGCAAGGGAGGAGGGATAAAATATTGCCGGTGGCTACATATGGTGTAAGCCAGAAGGTCAGAGTTTCCAGTCTTTGTCGGAAAGCCAAGTTTTCCTTATTGTCACATGCAGGATGGGAACGATCACCCTGAGCTTTCCAGTGGGACCTGGAGAGGGTCCGAGGGTTTCCAGCGGTAGGGGGGTGTTTGATGCCCCCGGCTCTGGCTGGGTCAGTGCAGATCCCAGCACCATTCTCAAGGGAAGGCGGGACGCTCCTCGGTGTCGGCTCACATCCGAGGCAAACCTCATCCAGCAGACACGGCTCTTCAGACCCATCCCTTCCCCAGCCTGCGTTAAATTTACTGCTGGACCAGGGCATTGTTTTGAAAAGTACAGATAAAATGAAGTGTCAGTTGTTAACAACGCTGCTTCGTTTTGACGCGGGTGAAGATCTTTGTGCTTGCGATTGCTGAGGTGATAACGCTGCAAGGGGGAAATAATTTGGATTTCTTGTGTTGAACTGGATCTGAGTCACAAATGTGAAAATCAATATTTTTATTATTACCATGCAGAGACGGGTAAACAGTACAGTTAAGAGGAACCTTGACATTACCCTTGGGAAAATTTCTAGAACATGATAAAATGGCAGAGGATCCAGGAAGAGTAATATTGTGTTATTGCTTAGGTTTCATGGGAAAGCTTTCTGCTCACCTTGGGCTATTTGTTCATTTATAAATAGGTTTGTGAACCTGTATCTGAGAGACATTCAAGGAGTTTAATGCTGTTGCACGGTATTGATGTCTTTTCAGAGCAGTTTCAGCATGGACAGATTCCCAAGCTAGGCAGAATTACAAACGAGTATTTTGTGTCGTTTGAGGTAAAATTGGTTCAGCCATTTTTACCTGATGGATTTTGATAATGTGTGGCTGAGTAGCTGTGTAGTGGTTTGACTGACTTAATGGATTTTCTGTTAAGTCCATAAATGCACAGTTTAAAACGTGCAGCAGTGTTACTTCCATGCACGTACAAAAATAAGCGCTGGAGTCCGCAGAAGGGAAGTGATGGGGAAGAGGCTGGGTTGTAAGTTTCTAGGTGACCAGCAAAGCCACCACGGCGGTCGCAGCCATCACTTGGACGAGTTGGGTGGTGGCAACGTGGCGTTGGGAGGCCTTCTGCGGGGAGAAGGGCTCCATCCTGCCGGAGGAGGAACCACGCCACTGAAAGCTGTCTTCTGGCATCCCACCCACGTAGGCATGAAGGACGTTGATGGTACTAATGTCGAGCGGAGGATTTTTCTCTCCTGTGTTGAGTAATGCTCCTTGTTTGGTTTGCATTACAGATATTTACCAGTTCCCCGTGCCACAGTGGGGGGACAATATAATGAAAAGCTGCTGAGTCCAAATTTTCTAACACACCATTAATCCCTTTTCATGAAAGCATGTGCAGAATGAGCAGGGCCTTAGTTCCAGTTCAAAAGGTTTTCCGTCAAACTTGGAAAAACTAACTTATCCACTCTGTGTTCATGGTTTAAATAATAAAGTTCTTGTAGCTGGTCCTGGGGATGCAAGAGAGAGGCAGGGTCTGCCTGAAATAGTTAGAAGGAAAATCTTTGTTCATCACACTAAAAATACATTGCTCTGCATTCTAAGGAAATATCTAAAGTTAACCTAAAGTTCATGTTGATCTAAAGTTCAATAAGCCAAAGAAAAAGTGTTTGTGCCATCAATATCTAGCATTTCAGATTGTAGTGCTGAATGTTTCCTTAATGCTTGAGTGGAAATGTTGCAAGGATGTTAATGGAATTGCATTTACTGAAAACTTTGTTTCATTTGCTTTTTTCCTTATGTTATTAATAGAAGTCAGGAAAGACAAGGAGCTGATAATATTTGTCTCAAATATTCTTATCTTAAAGTGAACATTAAAAATTTACAGAAAGGACATAGTTGTTTTTTGGAAATTCATAAACAGAGTAATGTATCTAAGTAAAAATAATTGGATTAATTTATTTAGTCTGAAGACAATACAGTCCCAATCACGCAGAGCACTTGAGTTAAATTCGTGAGTTCACTCGGGTCATGTTACAAGTTTAAATTTACATTTCCTTGGAGCCAAGAGCTCAAGTGCATGGAGCTGGCAGGACTCACTTCCCCAGTAACAGCGCCTGGGTTCACCCTCACCATCTGGGGCTCACGTGAGAGTTAAACTGCATCTGTGCTACTGTATTCTCTTTGTAAGCTTTCTTAAGAGATAGAATCATAGAATCATTTATGTTGGAAAAGACCCTTAAGATCATCAAGTCCAACCATTGACCTAACACTGCCAAGTCCACCACTAAACCATGTCCCTAAGCACCACATCTACACGTCTTTTAAATACCTCCAGGAATGGTGACTCCACCACTTTGCTGGGCAGCCTGTTCCAATGCTTGAGTTACCTATGTCATGGCACGTGAAGCATTTAAACCAACCAAACAGGTAAAAGAATGGCAGGAGAAAATGTAGTTTGTTGGTTTGGTTTGGTTTGGTTTTTTTTTTTTTTACAGTGATTCTGCCATAAATTCTTCCACAACTTTGATCATTGTGTACAAGCAGGTGTTGCAATAGGATGTTGTCTCCAAAACATTACTAGCAATTGCCTGGTCAGGTGTATAAACAAACACAGGATGCCCCTACTGAAGTCTTTCTTCCGAAGCAAGAAATGCATCAGCAAGAATTACTAGCATTTTAAAACCTCAGTGGATGACGGCATGGCATCAAAAGCACTGTGGCAAGGGACACTTTGGATCTGCAAAAATTGTCATGGCTGGCATTTTTCTCCCTGGGTGCTGGAAGGTCGTAACTGCCCCTCTGCAGGATGATGCTGCCCGTACCTGAAGAGAAGTCGGTGGTGTGGCACGGTGCAGCTGGGGGAGGCTCGCAAAACGGCTGCTCAGTGAGCGATAAAAGTCACAGCCGTCATCTCCAGACCCTCCTGCCAGGCCTATCCTGATGGTCTTCATGCACTGAAATGCAAAATTTGCTCCTTATATGTAAGAAAGGAGTTGAGGGAAACAGTGGCAGCGTCTGGGGATGACCAAACGTAAGGCAGCGGTCAGCAGCCCGCACGGTGCCGCAGGTGTGGGAACCCTCCTGGCAACCCCCCCAGGTGGTGATGCCAACTCTCCTGTCTTTTCTCAACACCGCAAGAATTGTTTTTTAGAATCATAGAATATCTCGAGTTGGAAGGGATGCGTAAGGATCATCAAGTCCAACTGGGACTCAGCTGGGAAGTTCCTCCTGGCCCCGATCCTTATTTCTGTACCTCATCATCTTATATTACCTTATCGTGGCATGCTAGGATGTTTAATTTTCTAACCGCTCTGGCATATCCTGTTGCTTTGCTTCTGTAAATACGCATTTTCTGTTCTAACAAATCTGTGCGTTTGCAGAGGACGTCTTCAATGCTTCATCAACCCGAACCACAGCAGTGGCTTTCTTTTCCTCTTTAGCACCCAGGCACGAGGCTGCGCTTTGAACCGATTGCACTAATAACTTGTGTACGGCGGGGAGAAGAGAGCAAACTGCAGCTGAAGTCAGGAATTGTTTGCCCATTCATTAGTTATGAGGAGCCAAACTGAGGTCATTTCTAGCTAGCTGGCCAACGTGCTACTGCTTGCTTCTCTTGAGCTCTCCCTGCGGAGTTGCTGTCTGCATCGCCCCTCTGGCTGTATCTTTTGGGAGCTGAGGCCAGCAACCCAGACAGGATGAAGATTAAATTGCCCCACATTTTTTCTTTTTTCCAGGAATACAGAGTGTTTTCTAAGAATACAGAAGTGTCTTCTACAGGGGAAGAAATGTGTCCACCTCTCAAAGTTGGAGGAGTGTGATTCAAAAAGGGGGTTTCTGCGTTTCCATGTCAAGAAGGAAATTAAATGGACCACCAGCTGCATTTAGCATTTTTTTAAATAGAGCAGCTTTTGCAGAGGTATTTTAAAATGTGGGGGTTACTTCCTTTTTTGTTGCTTGACAGTGATATGAAAATACCTGAGGAACAGGTTTAAGAGTATCCCCCCTCTGCCCCCCCCCCCCTTTTTATTTCTTATTTATTTTTAACTCTAAAAATGTCAGTGTTGTCTTCCCTGACTCCTATATCTGGAAGATTTGGGGCATGCTTGTTGGGAACGGCTATCAATTTGTCCTGGTACAAAACCATCTGTGAACGAGCCCTAAAGTTTTACTGTGACATCCCACTTGCTGTTGCTGTTGTCATGTTAACAGCTTTTCAGTCAGATCAGAGTTTTGTAGCTTAGACAGGAACTGAATTTCTAATGGAGAAAATAAAACTCCCCAAAAAGAAAAAAAAAAGAAAAAAGTTTTGATTAAAAAATGGTTGTCCTGATTTATCTTTTTTCCAGCTTCTATAATAAAGGTTGAAATGATTACCCATCAGAAATACAGGTGATTTTTCCTTACTCGGAATCAAGTTCTTTTCACATCTGCAGGGGGTGTATCATTAACTTCAATAAAAATAGATTAGTGGAGCTTTGTGACAATTCCTCCAGACTGCATGTATATAAATAGAAAATTCTGCACTAGTTTAAGGTAATATTTGATTATCTTCTGCATGTCGTTAGGAATGCAGAAATACCTCAAGCCGTATGTTTGATCACTCTTGCTGATAACATGTGCAAATGCTAGAGGTTAGTGTGATTAACTGATTCGGTGCCAATGGGTTACAGCAAGTCCTTCCCAATTCTCCTCGAAGCCAACTGAAATTCTGTTGTTCTGTTTAATGGGGCTTGGTTTAGACTCAGGGGTCTGTAAGTGGAACAAGATTTAGGGCCAAATAAGACAAAATACCTGCTAATACTTGGAAAATAATTCTGTTGACTTTAAGACCTTTCTTCTGCATCTGAGGTATAGGGATGAAACTATCGCTGTTTTGAGTTACTTTTGTCTGGATGGTACAGTAAGGTCAGTCTCATAACAGTTACAGCTTGGGAGAATATTTTCCTAATCTATTGTTTTCATTTTTAAAGAAGAACAGCTGCTTGTTCGATAAATGGGTACGGCATGCCTGCACAGGGTCACATCCCTGTGCCCACAGATAAATGCCTTCAGTTGAAGTTGTCGTAGGTTGGATTTTACACCTAGCAAAGTATAGTTTGTGTAATTTATGCCTTGCTTGGAAGTAGTACCTAAGGCTTTCAGCTTTTATTTCATACAAAAGACCTGAATTTAGTTAAAAAGTGATCATTGTAGTATATGACCCTGTAGTTTTACTTACAGTGTTTTTCAACAGATCTTGGCAACGCCCTTTTGTTGCCGTAATTGGGTTCGCATAGTTGGCAAACTGTCATGCAAATGCAAGTGTGAGGAAGAAAATGAAAGTCCGGATCCGCAGGCTATGAAAAGCGAGTCAGCGCAGGTCTGCTTGCTCGGAAGGTCGGCACCCAAATGACAGTTCGGTTTCAGTCTTACGCAGCAGAGTGTTAAGAAGTTGTGCATTAACCCAGCGTACTGCTAACTGGTATGGCTTAATTTACATTTTTAGCCCAGTGGCCACTTGGCTGATGACCTGCACGTCGTTGTCTCGGCTTCGGTGCAAACAAAACGGTTACGGATGGGTGAGCGAGAAGGAGGTTCCTGTTCACAGGAGCCTTCACGGATCCTCGGATGAGCTCTGGGGGGGGTGTGAATTTTACAGGTTTGGGTTGGGAGCAGAGTTACTGCCGCGAATGGGTGGGAGCGAGGAAGGATTGGAGCTGGTGGGACTGCGAGCTGTGGGGTTCCTGGTGACCTGCCTGTGAGCCAGACCCTGCCTCTGGCAGAGGGGAGGTCCGGGTGAGCTCCTGGGCACATGTGGGTCCGGTTTGAGGAGCGGTGTTTTGCAGTAGTTAAATTTTGGCAAAGCCAAAACTCCCCTTCAAGAAAGGGAGAGCAGGGGAGAGGTGCTGCGCCTTGTAGCAGTGGTTAGTGAATGAAACACGAATAAAACAGCAGCAGGGAAGATGGCATTTATACATCAGCTTGGTCAAGGGGATTTTAATCACTTGTGGTGCACCCCACAAGCAGCAGGGCTCTGAAACACCTGTGGCCAGGCACTTCGGTACTGGAGAGGGTAAAGAAGGAAGGAGGGTGAAGATAACGCTTACAGTGTCTAAGTCACTGTGGTTTCTAAGGTGCCTGGGGTATTTGTACCAGTTGCTCAATGTTTCTTGTCTTCCTTGGCATTATACCAGTATTTTTCAGTGACATTAGGAACAGCACATTGGGATTTAATAGTAAAAACAGGATTTCTGTTCATTTGGTATCATCCCCCACTCCCCCGTGAACCAGATTTGATTCTGGACGACTGTAATGATTTATCCATTAAGTTGCTGAAACCATAATCTGTGTGTGTGTGTGTGTGTTGCAATGCGTTTGTGTTCCTAATTGATTTATGCTGCTGATTTCTGCTGAATGCAGAGCACCAGGTCAGGCTGCTCAGAGCTACCTGTTGTCATCTCCTTTATAAATATGTGTGGAAAAGCCAACTTCTGAAGGCGATAGTTGCAAGGCAATGTTAGAACAGAAGATTTGCCATCCTGGCAGCAACAGTGGCAACTGAATGTGGTATTAAACAGATGCTTGGACTACTTTTGCTTCCTCTCTGCAGTATTCCCATGATAGCATCCCCAAAGGCGAGGGGGTGGGAGAGGAAGCGCTTTGATTACAAAGATTGCTAAAAGCCAACAAAATGAGGAGGATGTCTCTGCTGCAAGGGGATTTTCAGAAATGTCTCCTTCCCCCAGGCTTGTTTTGTGGCCATACGGTCTTCAGCAGGAGCAGGGCAAGGAAGTGTCTTGGTCCGTCCTGGTCCCTGCTCTCAGCTCGGGGTCCTGCTGCCTCGAAAGGGGCAGTGGTGGGTCCAGCCTCCACGTGTGGCCGCTCTTGCGGTCCAGCCTCGCAGGTGCGGTGATGGTAGTGGCAGGAAGATTTAGCTGTGGGAGCAGAGGAGGAAAGGATCTTCCAAAAATTGACTTGACCAGCTTCTAGTCCATACGCTGGTCGGTGTTTCAGCTGCATCGCTGGGCAGAGGGTTGGGTGGAAATCCAGGAGCTCCTCGCTGCTCTGTGGGAGGGATGCCAGATGTCACTCAGCCTCTCCCCAAGCACTCCTGAAGTGTGGCAGATGACTGACCACAAAAAAGTGGTGTCTGCTTGAGAGGTTTAAAAACTTGGGTTTTGCCCAGTAATTGGAAAAAAATGCCTAGCTTCATACATATTACAAGCTATCTGTCCTCTAAATCTTTTTCTGAGGGAGGGTTATAATGGTGATGCTCTCTGATGGGTCATCCAGGTGGGAATCCAGACTTTTAAATTTCTAGAGCATGTTGTGCGTGGCCTTGACTTTTGAAATGTTGCCATAAGAGTACAGGCTGGCATTTTTAGGTATGTTTTATTCCAGTTAACAGTATTGGCAGATTTCACTTATGCTATAAGCAACTCGATTCCTATCCCAGTTTCTGAAACAAAAAATTGCTGGTGATGTTCAGGGACACAAGTTATGTGTAAGATAAGTGTAGCTTAGCGCTGGGCTCACAGCCATGTACGATGCTGCTCAGTGGGACAAACGTAGTCAGGCACAGGCGCTAACAGGTATCTGCATAGAATTGGGCAGAGCTCACAGCGTAGAGTTACTGGAGTTTATGCCAGCTGTGGGAAGTCTGGTGATAACTTCACGTTAGTAGGTTTTATACCGGGAGAGGTCACCTGCCAATATTTTTTAAAAATATCTGATCTGGGTAGGAGAGTTCATGGTGGATTGGTACTCAGCACCATGCTGCTGCAGCATGTTTGATCCCGCCTGAGAAGCTGTGAAGCGGACTATGCATAAACTGTCTCTCTGAACTGCGATTTCAAGGAGGTGGCAGCTTGCTGAAGGTCAGAGAGCAGGGCCAGGAATAGTATAAAGATTTTTTTATTATTATTATTCTTGTTTGTTTGGGAAAAAAGAGAGCTTAAAAGCAAACAAACACAAGCAGCAAACAAAAGAAGCCATTGCTTTGCCAAATGTCTTGCTCATAAGAACATCAGCAATCAGATGCTCTTGAACTGGCATCTATCTGCTGCCTTGGGGGGGGGGAAACAGTCTCTATTGTTCCTTAGTGGTGTCTGTTTTACAAATCCTTTGTTTTTATACCCTCTGTTATAGGTTGATTGGACCGATTATTCTGTATTTGGGAAGGTGCCTTTGAGCATCCTAAGCATACATTAATAATGATTGGCCTGAGGGTAAAGCAACCTCCTCCCCCCTGAGAAGAGGATGTTGCTCTGAACCCAGAAGCACGGCGTTCTCCTCCAGCTCCCGTCCGGAGGGTGACCGTGGCATCGCACAGTCCCTACAGTAACATTCAACCCTCCCTTTGGGTAGGTGTGTGCTATTTGGCATGGTTGGCCTATATACATCCCTTAAGATTTTATTAAAAATATGCATTTCTGTTGTACTTCATTCAAGTACAAATGATGTATTAATGAAGGTCTCCATGGCTGAAAGGAATTCAGTGGGAAATCCTGTGGCTGATCTGACCCCAAGGAAAGTTTTCTCTTCATTCGTCTTTCTTCTCTTTTGCCTCTTCCTTTCAGTATCTAATTGCTGTTCCATGGTTCCTGGCACTGGTGGTTAAAGCTGAGGGACGATTTCATTTTTGTTTTTAATATCTTTTGGCATCTGTAGGCTGAACATCAGGACATAGAAAGACCAGAATTTAAAGGAACTTTGGGCCACTTCTTTCATGTTCTTTGTGGAAATCAGATTGAATTTCAAGTTTTAGGTAGAGCATAGTTTAAGATAATTTAAATCTGGATAATTTAAAAGCTGCTTTTCTGTAATAATTCCAGGAAGAGAAGGCACTGGGTGATGAGCCCCATTTTGGGGACTGCTGAGCATCTGAAGCTGTTCTCATTCATTTCAGCAGAAGTGCAGATACATTTCCCTAACCACCTTTTTGCTCCCCTTGGTCTCGCTTCCATTTCACATAATGTATTTCATATAATACCGGTGTATATCATCTTCTCTGGCTGTATGACTGTCTTGAATCCATTTACTGGAATTCCTGTGCTTTTTTTTCAAGCATTTACTGCTAACCACTAATAAATCTGGAACATATTGGGACTTGGTGGGATGTTGGACTTTCCAGCATGAAACTTCATTGTTTCCCGTTAGAGGCTGTGGCTGGCAATTACCTTCCCCTCCCTCCCACCCTCGGTCGTCTGAAGTCCTCTCTTACTGGACCAGCTTTTTCCACCCGAGCTGTCCCTGCTCATTGCCACCTCTGTCCCCCCGTTCCCGCGGGTGTCTCTTCCCAGGGTGGTCGTGCTGGAAAACGTGCCTGCAGTTGCTCCTGTGTGGGAGGCAGAAGGCTCCTGGCACAGTCTCCTGCAAATCCCACCTGAACTGCTGTGTCTGCAATGACTGCGAGAAGTTTTAAGTAACTTGAAATGGCTCAGAAGAGCAGCTGGGGGCCCAGCCTGAAAGATAAGATTTGAAATTAATTAGAGTACATGCCCGACATCACATCTTTTACTGAATTCTCATTTTCACCCGTCTTTTTTTTTTTTTTCCCTTATTTTTAAGCATTTAGCATGAGAAGTGTCTTTTTGCATTTCTGTAACTGCCCAGATATTTTGAAGCTGTTACATAAACAAAAAGTAGTGAAAAATGTGTCTCTTGTATCTCTAGCTGTCGCAGATGCCAGCATGAAGTAGCAGGTTTTATCGGCCACAGTCTGGCCGACTGTCTCTTCCCGGGTTTTATGCCCACAGTCACATGGGAAGGAAAAATGACAAAAAGCCTCTGCTTTTCTCCCGACTGTCCCTGCTCACAGGTCGCAGCGTGGCAGAGCTGTACCCCCCCCCCGACCCCGCCAGCGATGGGGTGGTACCCGGGGCGAGGTGGGAGCCGGGTGCATGGGACATGCTGCGGGGAGCTGGACTTGTCACGGCTGAGCTGCCAAGCGCCGTTTTGTCTTGGGTTGTTGTTTTGTTTTGTTTTTTTAAATAAAAACTTCCTCTGTGTTTGTTTTTTTTTTTCCCCTGAAGTTCACGGAACCCAAAGCGTTTTTCCATGTGTGGTTTCAGATGAAAATGCTTTTCTTCATCTCTTTTCTTTCTGTCAAAAGAACTAGTGGAAAAATTTTTGAGTATTATTCAAAGACCTTTATTTTTTTTCCTCTGGGCTTACTCTTTACTTTGGACAGATGCCTCGTTTTTCAGTAGCAGATCAGAGCTACCAAAAAAGATGTCTGCTAGACAAGCAAAGTAACTTTTTAAACATTAACTTGGTACTCTTTTCATACATCAAGATTGATAATTGTATGTTATTGGCATTCCAGTGATCTAAAAATGGTAGTAAAATAAAGATGCTCTGGGCTGGCAGTTTTTTGCTGTCCTGAATGAATTCTGTTATGGGCTATGTTCAAAATAACTTGGCATCCTTGGAGCTCTGTATTACTTAGAAAGCAAGAAAGTAAATTTTGGAAGTAACTTCTTTCTAGTATTGGAATATCTAGTACACAGAATCAGTGTTTATTTTTGTTAGGCACAACATCTGGGGATTTCAGTTTCTTCTGCTAAATCTTATGTTCAAATTAGAGTGGTGATGGTTATTCTGAAAGAAGTACCTCAGGGCTTTTTGGAGCTGTATGGCAGCAGTAGTTTCAAATGAGTTCCAGGTTAAAGCACATTTCCTTCTAGCGTTTATGTTTTCCTCATCTATTCCTGTCATTATTATAAACATGTAACTTACTGTAAGGGAATGAATTAAGGGAAAAAATAAGCATATAATTCTAATACAAGCTCTGGTACTGCCCTTATTCTTCTGCATTTGCCCTATTTTCCACACAAGTAAGAGAAACCTGTGACCTGTACTTTACCTCGCACCTGATATTAACATTTATATTTATTTATATGCTGAGTACTTGATGTGCTGCTGAACTTCATGACTTGCTATTTTTATAGCAGTTAGAAGTAAATGGAAGTAGAAATGGGAATGCCTGTTGTCAAAGGAAGCAGAAAATATGTGCCAAAAAGCCACTGCAGATTAGTACTAGCTTTAGACCTCTGTTTTTAACTGTTTGTTAAGGGTACGCTGTGAGAGTAATTCTTCATGTGAACATAATTATTTATATGTATAACACACTTCATATGCAATCCATATTTAGACTGCTTTTAGGATCTCTGTGAGTGCTCCTTCTTCACATTCTTTCATGAAGGGTGTGTGTCCACAGAGGCTTTAAAAATTACTTTTAAGGGAAAAAAATTCTGAGAAATACCACACCCTCTTGCTCCAAAGAAGCCTTCTGCTGTTTTTCTTTTGGTTATGTTTCTTTTTGTTTTCTTTTTCCTTCCTGAGATGCATGCTACCTGAAAGCTGCCCTGGAGTATTTGATGGTGGTGCTGGCCTGCGTGATGGGCCGATACCAGGGCGCAGATGACAGATGATATATCTGTGTCCCTCTTGAATCAGGGGTGAGTTGTGCATGGGATCATCCTTAAAGCTAAATCTAAAAACTCATCTTTAAATCCAAACAAGGATGGTTATCCCAGTTTATCCAAGTCAAACTGAAATGGCTCTTCAAACTCTGCAGTCTTCACGTGTGAACAAATGCACTTTTTCTCTGGCTGTTCCTGTGCTCTTTGCTTTTGCAGAGCCCACAAGCAACATTTTTGCTTGTGGTGGCTTCCTGAGCAGGTATAATTGCAAAAGGGTAGAACTTGATGTAATCCTTAGTTTAGTCCCCGCCACAGAGAGCAGGCTGTGGCGGGGCTGTCTGGGGACAACTTTCCTTGGATGAGCATTTTGGATAACACTAAGTGAAATAAAAAAGGGAATAGGCGGCATGCAAAAGATAAGAGCCCCTGCTACCCCTCTCTGGTCTTCCTTTCCTGTCTGCTTCACCACTTGTTTGTAAATCTCTTTAGCTGGCATCAGACTGAGTGCTTGGGTTTCGGCAGTTGTCAGCTAGTTTTTGATAAGCATCCTGCTTCTGGCACCAAGCGGCCACTGTCACCTTGTTTTCTGGCACAGCGGTCTCCGAAGGGGGTGTGTGTGCACAGGATGATGCATTGGGGCGAGGGAAGAAAATAGTAAGACTTCAGTAGTACGTGCACATGATTTATAAATAAATAAATGTACATATATTGGGAGCGTGCGCTTAAACTTTCTTTACTGCTAGAGGTACGCGATCAGAATAGTTTGGAGACCACAGCTCTAGCAGATGGAAAATCCCCTTATTTGCCACCTGATGATGGCTCTGCTAAATTCAGCCCTCCGCAAACAGCTTTTAGACACTGTGTAATGAAATGAATCCTCCAGGTAATTTGGCTGAATACCACCCCTTCTCCAACAGAAGACATAAATGAAAGGAGCTGGCTGAAAGGGAAGCGTGCTTGCAGCCTGCCTCTCCAATGCAGTTAACTGAAATGCACCCACATGGTCTCTTCTTTTTGATTTGAATGGGAGCTGGTTGGTTTCCCAGTGCAGACGAAAGAGCTGTTTTCTTCTCCTAAAGTGAAACGCCTGGTATCTGATGCTCAATTTACTGAGGCTGGTTAAGGGAAGGAAAGGCAAAGGGGCACAGCCCATCAGTGGGGTGACTTAAGGCAGGGGGAGCGAGCGTGGTGCCAAAATTTGCAGGGCCGGCAGGGCACAGCAAATGCGGAGGTGAGGTGACTCAGGCGGCGTCCCTACCCGTCCACCCCGCTGTGCCTCCAGGCCCGGATTCCTCCCATCCCGCCGCTCCTTTTCTTTTGGAGCAGTTCTTCCCCACCCTCTCCAAAAATGAAAAAAGCAGGAGCCTGCCAAGGCGCTTTGGAGGATGGTCTCCAGCAGGGCACAGCAGCGGGAGCAGGATCTTGCTGCCGGTGGCAGCTGGATGAGCTTCGAGTGAACCTCCAGCTTCACCCCCTTTGGAGTTACAACCGTGGGTTCGTGCTTACGGCCACCGCACGGGTGCCTGAGGGGGCAGCTGGCAGGAGGGAAGCGATTGGCTTCTCTTCGCACTGCCTGGTGTAAAAACTCAGGCAAAGGAGTAGGGAAAAGGAGCGGGACAGATGGACATCCCCTCTCTAGCTGCGTCCCCAGCCAGCGCTTTCAGAGCTGGCTCTTAAATGCCAGAGCCCTCCAACCTGGCTGGCAGACAGGCTGCAAATCCGACTGCATGGCTAATGAGTGCTTTGCTCACGAGAGCCCTGAAGCCCTTCCCTTTTGCTCAAGTTAAACTAATCTGTTGGGTTTTGTTTTTTTTTTTCCTTTCTTTTTAACTAAACAGCCTTTCTGCTGGAGTGTATGTCTAGGCTCCGGGTGGTCTGAGGTGAGGGTGCAAGCCCAGAGTGGGATTTGGTCCCTTGCGCTGCACTATCTCCCACTCCTGGACCTTTGATAAGCAGTGTTGTCTCTGTACCATCTCAACGGCTGAGCCCCGCACCACCTTCTGTCTTACAGGAGTGCTTGAGGGCAAATAGTTTTAAGGACCATGAGATGCTCAAACACTAGAGTCAGATCTGTACACACAGCGGAGGGAAGCAGCCAGTGGAGGACTGATGTGTAAAGAAGTTAGTCATCTGGGGAATGGGTCCCTGCCTTGACACCCCCTTCTTCCTACCGAAAATAAGCAGAATCAGACAAAACTGCAAGAGGAATACAATTTGGGGATTACATTGTGTTTAATATTCCACAGGTGGAATTGCAAAAACAAAAAAAGCGTTGATGTTAAATTAATTCATTATAATTTATTATTCAGTACTAAGCAGTAGGGTGATTGAACTCCATTATAATGAAGGTATTTTTGTTTCCCGTTAATGATTGCTTTTGTTACAGCCAGCAGAATGGAGTAGTGCCTCAGCTTCTCCTGCAGATATGACTGCCCTGCTTTGCTGGGGAAAAAAAAAAAAAAGAATCAAATGGTGGTGCCAGCTTGGAAAGTTATTGCATAGCTACTGTCACATAAAGCAGAATTAATCGCAAGAGCTTTAAAATATGTGCAATATGTCTGCTGACTTTCTACAGACTGGCACTCTCGGCAATTGCTGGTAGTAATTATGCCAAAGCTTTATGTTTGTAAGGTCAAACACAAGACTTTAATGGTGAATAATTACAGGTAGGATTTTTTGGTTTTATCTTCTGAAGGGTATCCTTCTGCTCCTTACGGGCTTAAACATCCAGCACATGCTTCTACCTTTCTGTTGCTGCACATAATGCTGCACCTTCCCGCTGTGCTACTGTGAAAGCACTGATAGGGAAAGCAAGTCCCTGGGTAAGCCAGTGGGTAGGAGGAGGAGGGTGCTGAGGAAGGAGGGGAGGGTGGGCAGGGACCGGCAATCTGCCTGGGTGACGGAAGGGGAGCTGGATGTGATGCTGGGATGATTTCCGCAGATGCATGACCCCAGTGCTGTTGACCTGAAGGGGTGGAGGAGTTCTTGAGGGTTACTGCACTGACATGCAAGGCAGACATGTGGACTAAGAAAGGGCTGTCCTGTGAATAAAAGTACTTCAGGCTATTATGGCCTTCAGAAAGCAATGTTGCATTTATTTCCAAATGGTTAGAAAGTCCCTCTGCCTGGAGAAGATTAATTCCTATGTAAGTCTTTGTGCTCTTCATTTTCTCTCTCTCCCAAAATAGGGTGGGAGAAGGGCAGGAGAGGAAAGTAGCATGAGGTGGGAGGGCAAACGGTGAGCACAGAAGTTGTCAGTGCTGCACATATGTGGTAATAATTTCTGTTGCTTGTGCAGCATGCAAATCTGCCAGCCCGTATGTCATAAAAAACTTCAAGGTAGTTTCATGTTGAGACACAGATTTATTGAAACCAGGGACCCAGCTGATAATGTGAAGGAAGTGCAATGATGAAAACAGTTATTTGTAGGTAGGATATTTGAATCAGAGGGCCCGCAGTCTCTTTCTGAGTCTTCAAAGTACTTTGCAGTCTTGTGAGAGATTGTATTGAGAACACTTGAAATTTTAAAGGGTGACTCACTGTATTTTCCCCTCCAAACAATTAAGCCATTTCACTGAGCTCATCTTCACTGGTCTGATATGTAATAACTTGTTTTTCCTTCTGCTGCTGCCTAAATTTATTCCTCTAGTAGTGTTGTTAAATGCGAACTTTTTTAATGCTACAGTCGATCAGTAACACAGAAGCTCGTAGCTGCATGAAGGATTGCCACAGGTAACATAATTCCATGCAGCTTCTTAATCTGGGCTTCAAGCAAATCGCTCTTGAAAGAAATCCAGTCTTTGCAGCGGGTAGATTTTTCTGAGTTTTCACTCAGGTTGGGGCAAGCATTTACGCCCCAACTCTCTCTTCTGCTCTGTGGTCCAGCCCTGACTGGGTGGGCAAGTCCAGGCACGCATTATCTTGGCTGATCCTTCAGCCAGAGAACCCTGAGGTGGCTCTGAGATTCCAAGACAAAGTAAACATCCCCTGATGCCGTGGGTGCGTGGGCTTTCTTCACAAACCGAGCCGCTGCCGTCGTCTTGCGGAGGCTGGGGAAGGGGGCAAGCCCTTGCAGTACCCTGCTGAGACATTGGCAAGCAAAAGTTATTTGATATCACCAGGGGGAGAGGGGGAAAGGACTGATTTATATCCCTGACTCCCCATGGGTGAGACAGCGGGGAGCGAAAGGGAGGGAGGTGAGACGGGAGGAAGGCAGGGTGGCCAGCGGCGGCCAGCTGGCCCCGGGTCTGCGGCAGCGTGCCTGGGAGGGAGATCCCTGGTTTGCCGCCAGCAAGTTTGGGAGGAAAGCGGCTACCGATGGTGTTAGTCAGAGCGCGGCTGCGGAGTGCTGCTCAAAGGGCTGGCGTGCTGTAAGAATGACGGGTTGGGCGTTATCTCATTTCCCCTTTCACATAACCCCGGGGACGGGGGAGATCATTAATGAAACCCTGGCGCTGAACGGAGCCAGAACCAGGCTGAAATGTGTAAGTAATTTCTCACAGGAGATTTGTCTTTTGGTCCTTTTGTACTATTGCACAGGCATAGCCTTCCAGTTTGCATGTTGTTTATCTTCCCCTGGCTGTCGGAGACTGGTGTAATGCTCATTAGGGATGCTTTTTCAGAGCTCTTGTAAGAGGCACCAGAAGATGTGCAGAAGAGTGAACACCCTGTTTATCTTTGAAAATGGTGGCAAAATTAGGCTGCTGGAGAATTAAAGCTCAGTCAGCCTAACTTTGATCCCTAGCAAGGCATGAATGCAACTAACAGTCAATACATAAGCACTTACTGAGTAGTGCAGCATTAAAAAGGCCATGTGGATTGCTGAGAACAGATCGTTTCAAAGCAGCCAATTTTCCAGCTCTGACAGATGAGCATGCCTTGTAAACAGACAGGAGGGAATAAACGAGGTGTATCTGCTGATTTTGTCTCGCATGAGATTTCATAAGCAAACAAGAGAAAGAGGCTCTAGAATTAGAGCCATGGTGATTAACTTTGTTGGAGCGCAAGTCTTGCAGCTTCTCTTCCTCTGTGTAACCACCCTTCCTCTCTTGCTACTGGTTTGTTGCTGTCCTAGACCATTCACAGAAGTGCTGCCGCTACCGCCTCCTGTTCCTTCGTCATCCCCTTTCAAGACATATTAGTTTGGACTCAGTGCTAAGTTTTACTGCTGTTAGCCTTGTTCAAGAGAAGCACGTAACAGTTTGGAAATAATAGTCTGGGTGAAATTGCCAGAAGGGAGGTGTGCAGCTGCTTGAAAAGAAGCATTTGGGCAGGAATTCTTGTTTTGATACAGAGACACCATATAGGACCCCCCCACACACACCCAGGACCTTCCTGACAGCACCTTTCAGGAGTTCCTCCTTTCCCACTTGCATTCAATAACTTGATCAGTGACCTGGATGCTGGAGCTGAAAGTTGGCTTATGAAGTTGGCAGCTGTCTTTGACTTGGAGAAACCTTGGGGGGCACGGGAGATGAATTCAAAATTATCTTGGCAGGCCGGAGAGAGGGTCCAGGATGAAGAAGTTGAAATTTCACCAAGAGAAGTGCTAAGAGTTGTACTCATGAAGGAGAATTCAAACAGCCGTGGGCTGGGGCCATTTGGAGGATGTATTGAAAAGACTTAGCATGTCTTATGGTGTGCTTGCACAGAAAAACAGATCTTGTTTTGGAAGCGTTGTGTGTAAAATATAAAGAAGGGTCGGCCTAGATTTTCTTGAAGAGACTGTGTATTTATTACTGAAAAAGCCTGAAAGCAGTTGTCATGCCAGAGGAGGGTAACAGAGAGGCCTTGTTAAAGCCAAACTACTTGAAGAAGATTGGAAAGAGTGCAGCACCCGCGAGCTGGTGCGTGCTGCTTTACTGAAACCTAGGAACAGGGCTACGTCCATGGATGGCAAATCTATTTTGGTTGTGAGTTAATGTGTCTGCAGTCTCTGTAAGTGAAACGGGAGGAATATAATAGTCCTGCCTGGGTCTTTGAATTGCTTTTCTTTCTGAAACAGCATTTCCTCCTTCCGAGTGCTCTTCTGCCAGAAAGCAGCTGGGTACAGTGGGGTAGGTAGGTGAAGTCAGAGGTCCCAAAATGGGACCCACGCCCTGACATATCCTTGATGAGTGTGTGCTAGGTTGGGATGAGAAGTGCCCACGGCTGTGCTCTCTGCATGCGAGAGGGTATGCACGTCTCCCCGCCTGTCAGGATGCAAGGAACACTCTGGGCAATATGTAGCCCTCCTGTTTGTCTTCCCCCGTCATGGGAACCGCAGAGGAGGAGGCTGGGGAGAATGGCAGGCATGGGCTCTTCCCTTTCTGGCCATGAAGATCCTGGGGTTAGGATCTGGTCAATGCAGCTTTGGACTCTGCAGATGAGATTCTAACACTAACCAGGACCACGGGCAGACTGAAAGTAGATGAACATTAATGCCTTTGGGATTCAAAAAGTAACCGGCAAGTAGTCTTTATTGTTTTTGGAGCAAATTCTATTGTTTAACTGTTAAAGGAGAGAAATGCTGCTCTCACTTCTTCCAGCAGCACGCAAGCAGAAAGGTCAAGCCTTTCTGCTGTTATTCCTAAGCAAGTTAGAGGAGAGGAAGCTTTTGGCAGCTCCCAACATCAAATACTTCCTCCGATCAGCTGCTGTGACTCCAGTCCCACAGCGCGGTAGGTGTGCGGTCTGCTTGTGCCTGGCACTCGAGTCCCTGGGTCTGCTCCTGCCCACTCGGCGAGGAGAGTGGGTCTAGCAGTGCGGCTGATGTTTCCCATCATTTCTGGACGAGGGACCCTCAGCCAAGCAGTGCAGTTCATCCCGGAGCATCTCTTCAGGCCAGTCTCAGGTGTAGCAATAGCACTTTCTCAAAAGTTGTGTTTAAATATTGCAGTGAGTTCAAGAGGAGAGAAGTGGCTTTCTGTGCTCTTGTTGGTCAAGAGCAGGAGATTTTTTTTTGTTGGTGCCATTTCATAGAATCATAGAATGGTTTGGGTCAGAAGGGACCTTAAAGGTTGCCTAGTCCAACCCCTCCTGCAATGAGCAACTCAATCAGGTCGCTCAGAGCCCCGTCCAGCCTGACTTGGAATGTTTCCAGGGATGGGGCATCTACCACCTCTCTGGGCAACCTGTGCCAGGGTTTCACCACCATCATCATAAAAATTATTTTCCTTCTTTGAATGGCTGCAGTTTTGACTTCTTGCCTGAACCTGAGTCAGGCTGGTTCAGAGGTCCAGCTTTGATTTAAGTGAATTTGCTGTTAGCCTTTGGTGACCTGGGGTTAGCTGCTTTGAACGGCAGTTTTGATGACACTGAAAGGAAGGAGTGCATGGGAAACCCCATGGGCTTTTTGGGTTGGTTTGTTTGGGTTTGTTTGGGTTTTTTATTCCCTTTTCCTTCTTTTGAACAGGCTGTGCCTTTACAACCTGTGGGGATGGGCGGGGAGAGCGGCAGGCAGGGCTCAGCCAGGCAGGAGCAGCGGCACGTTTTTGGAGGGGGTATTGTGAAACGGGAGCTTGCTGGAGAGGGATCTCGGCTCTCCAGCTCCTGCCGATGAGAGTGGCATGGGTCCCAGCTCCCCAGCGTGGGTCCCGGGCATGGCCCATGGGTCCCTGGCTGCAGGCTGATGCTGTCAGGCTGTCGGGCAGGGATCGCTTTGAAGGCAGCGGCTGCAAAAGCTGTTGGGAGTGTTTGGTGTGAAGAAGGAAAGCGAGGGAGGTGAGAAATGGTGGTTCGGGTCTGTGTGTCACGGTCCACTCGGTGGACTCGTGATGGTTCGTTTGCTACGATCTCGAAAGTGCAAAATTAAGGTGACCAACAC
>JANXJC010000059.1:3914422-3936078 GCA_027564655.1 Leptodon cayanensis | reverse complement strand
GACCGGCCGCTGCGCTCCAAACAGGCCGTTGTCAGGTAGCGTACTGTTCATGTTCTCGCTGCGCTCCAACAGACCGTCGTCGGGTAGTGTACTGTTCATGTTCCTGATGACAATATTGAGACAATGCTGATTTTCTGACCGACTCTTACACTGTGGCCAATCTCTCTGCACGGCAGCATGAGTCAAGGGTTTTAATTAACTTTGGAAGCACGCAGTTCACGTGCAGATGAATTCTGAAATGTATGAAAGCCATCTTCTAATTATAAGTGCTTTAGTGATTCCAATGAATCGGGAGAGACGATTGCAAGCCTTGAGAGGGCTGGGATCACAAAATCCTGAAAAGACACTAAATAAATAGCGTTTTCACAAAGTTCCCCTCCGTTCCAGCCTGCTCCCTGTTCCCCAGCCCGCAGTGTTACCTCTTGCTGCAAACCTGGCGGGAGGGGACACGTCTGCCAGTCCTGTGCCGCGATCATCCCAGCGCAGGATGCCCACGCTGAGGGAACATCTCACTTCTGCTGAAATGGAGAGACGCTACTTGCATCTTGCTCCCGTGTGCTGGCTATGGCACTCACTGCTCCTTTGCTCTGCAGCATCTGCATTTACTAACCCAGCTCCCCAAACCTAGCTGTCTGCTGGTTTGGCAGGCTGCGTCGGCTGGGAGAGGGCTCTCATGAGAGCAAGAGATGGTCTGAAAGGAGGGTGCTGCTCCTTGCGGCTGGGGAGGAGGTGAGGGGAGGAAGGAGTGTGGTGGCGGGGGAAGGAAGAGCAGCGGAAGGAGAGAAAAGGAACCAGACTTCGCCCTTGCGGTGGCGGTGAGCTGCTAGATCAGCTCAGTCACCTCGTGTGTACACCCTCAGCGAACTGGAACAGCTGAGGCATGAGTACGTGTTTCCTTCTGCTTATTTTGCTCCAGGAATGGTGATCTCACGGGGTGGCGAGGCAGACAGCTGCAGGGTGTGACTGTCTGGCTGCTCCGCCAGCTCCTGGCAATGTGGGCACCTCAAAAATCTCCTTGCGGAGGGTTACCCAAGCTGCCTGAAGCAGGCAGGAAGGACACAGACCTGGCCAGGAGCTGGAGAGCGTTGAGCATCCTGGAGCATCCCTGGAGATCTGTCTGCACCTGTGTGCTGCTGTTCTGGTTCATGGTGGCCTGCTACTGGAGCAAAGAAAAATACCGTGGGAAATGGGGGTCTGAAGCAATGGTTCCCTCCTGTAGTTAACCTTTGTTTGACAACAGTGGTCTCATTTCATGCCTAGACAGGTCCAGCCCCCCCTCTCCTCTACTTTGGGAGCATCATCATAACCGCAGAGCCACGGTTGCTGCTCCCGTCTTCTGCTGGTGCTGGAAGCCCTGTCGCCAGGACCAAGCTGATGGGCTCGGCTGGACCGTGTGGCTTTGTCTAGAGCTGTTCCTGTGGCTCTGTGCTGCATTTCCCCCAACGCCCGGTCCGGGTGACTGCAGACCACAGTGATCTGGCAGTGCTTATCAGCATGGTCTCTGTGGGGCTGGCCTTGTCCTGCCCTCCTTGCCCATCATTTTGTTCACAAGTTTTCTTCTAGCACAGCTCTTTTGGAAAATGGGTTGGCGTTACAGTAGGGCCAACTGCTGCGAAGTGAACAAAACTGAAAAACATAGCTTAGCCAGGCCAAAGTGTTTAAGAAATGATTGAAATGTGCTTTAAAAAGTGTTAATTGAAGAGTTAATGCTTGTTTTCCTGGTTCCCTTTTAACAGATGCTTATTGGCATTCTCCTTGAAGCCTTGCAGCTTTTACAGTCATCATGAATCAACAAACTGTCCTTGCCTTCCTATCAAAGTGGAACTGCTGACATATGAGCAATACCAGCAATATGAGCATTGCAATACCAGGCCTCTCTTCATTCTGTATGGCAACTGGTTTATTGTGATTTTCTTCACCCTCGAGAACAAATGCCTCTTACCTTGACACCTGCCACGTTATTTTGAGAGACAAAGCTGTAGTGCATTCTTTCTCCTAGGTTAGTAACTGTCCAGTGATAAGTTTAATACAACTTTGTTGCTGTTTTTGTACTTGAAGGGCCTTTGCAGGAAGAGATAAGAAGTTCAAATGAGGAAGCACTATGCAGCAGTATGGGAAACAGCAGCTTGGAAAGATAACTTACATTGTTAATTTGTCCACAGAAAAGGGTTAGCGATAATGTTAAGTGGCCTGATGACAGAAATAGAAGGAGCAAGAAGCAGGATGTGGAGAGACATGGTGGAGAAGGGAAAGCAAAATGAGGCTCTGTTGGTACAGCATAGCATTATCTGGTGCGTACGGTGAAAGCGGGTAAAAAGGATTACTGAGATGCATGTGCATTGTCTGCCAAAAATCTTGTAAGAAGGCAAGGTATTGTGCACCAGACTTCACCAAAATGCATTGAATATTGTAGATAAATACAGTATCGTGCACCAAGTACAGTTTTAAATATCTGAATAGAGAAGATTTCTGCATTGCCTTTAGGTCAAATGCCAGCACAAATGCCATGTCTGAAAGCAGCACATTAGTTCTCTGTTAAATGCTGCTGTAGATCTGGGGCTGGCCCTGCTCAGTTTCACAGCTTGGGAGCATGGAGGACAACTGGTCACATTTTCAGAGGATGTATTTGGTTTTAAGTTATGTCTGTTTGTAAGCAGAAAAATTAATAAATACCCTTCCAAGTGACCAAGAAAAAAATAACCATTTTCTTGAATTCCTTTATAAACTCTACAAGCATACTTCATAACCATTATTGTCAATGAGCGGTAAAATAGTGTTACGAGGGTTAGATATTTGTGATTAAAAATATTAAACCTTTAAAAAGTGGCTTGCTCTGTCCAGGCCAATACTTACATGGCAGAAAGCTGCCTTTAAATGGATTGCATGATATATGAAAACTGTACCTTTATAATTCTTTCTCTGTAACCAGTACCAGGCCAAAAGGCACGTTACTAAGAGCGTGCAGTGGAAAACACCGGTGGGTAGATTTGTGCTTGTAGGTGTCCTGGAGCTGTACTGCTGTACGAGCAGAGTTGGGGACAAGTTCTGCCTGGAGGCATGTCTTGCGTATCCCCTGCAGAAGTCAGGTTGTGGCCTCGTTTCTCCATCCCCATCACTAGCGGTGAGCAAGGTTTTAGGCTCTGCTTGATACAGCTCTGATTGTGTAGCAGGTGGCGGGGGAACGTTGTCCGTCTTGAGCAGGTTGCTGCTTGAACCTGCAAAGGATTGCCCGGGGCCTTTGGAGAGGTGCGCAAGGGATTCGGATTGCTTTAGGAAAAGGGAGTTTGAGCCTCTGTCCGTGCAAGAGGGACACGGCTCAGCTCTTGTTCGGTCGCGCAGGCCGATCGCCCTGACCTGCTGCTCTAGGAAGTGGTGGGTTATTTTCTGTTCCCAGTTAGTCCCTGCCCTGTGCTGAGGTTGCCAGAGATGGCGGAGGTCTTGCAGGAGATGGGGAGTGAAACTGGCTGCCTTTGTCTCGGGAAAGAAGAAAATCAGAGGGTATTCCTCCGTTCTCAGCAGGTGGGAAGGTGGGGAGACAGGGTCGTCCCCCTTCCCTTGGCATTGACAGAGATGCTCGCGGGGGGGTCGGATGGCCCTGTGCGGCTGTCCACGGCTCACCGGTGACTCCAGGTCTTGCTTTTCCCAGGTAAGGACCTGGGACCCTGTCACCCTCGTCGAAATGTCTGGCATTGTGCACGCAGAGTTGTTGCCTGTTCCTTCTCTCTTTGTCCCCAGAATAATGCTGTAAAAAGCCCCAAATGAAGGTATCCCTCCGGAGGGACTGAAGTTGTCGGGAAAATCGTAAGATGAAAACAACCCAGTGATCCCTCTTGGCTCTGCCCTCTCCAGGTTTTTGTACTTTTGTCATTTAAAAAGTACTGATGATGTAACTAAAGCTATACCTTTTCTTGCGTGGTGCAGGATTTGCTTCCTTCTCTCTCCCTGGCGATTTGTGATAGAGGATTGGCGTGACACAGTTTGTGGAGCCGAACTGTGAACTTTGATGAATTTGTCCTCCTCTTTACAGCATCAATTTTTTACAGGGTGAAAGAAGGAAGTGGTTTGCTAAGTCACTTTTGAAAAAAAAAAAAAAAAATTATCACAACTGCCAGTAATAACCACGGGGAAAACATGCAGAGAGTGACTATTCAATGTAAAGCTATATATGGGAAGGGCTGTTCATTGCAAACCTGCTGCCGGCGAGGCTGCACCCTGCCAGTAAGTGTCCACTCGCTCGCTTGGGCTGAGGGTCTGGCTGTCGCGTCTGCCCCAGGACACGTTTTGCTGCTTTCCAGGCCGACAGCCTGGCAAGGAATTGTACCGTCTTTTAGTCCTTTGCAGGGGAATTCTTGCAAGCGGGAGCCACGTGTGGGAACGGTGATCAATGGAATTGGGAGGAGGATGGGTAATAGTTTTGCTGGCTGGGTTTTATTACTACTAAAAGCGAGCGGCACCGGTAACAGAGCTTTGAGCGAAGTCCTTTGTCGTTCTGGAAATGCGTAGAGGTGTCCTGGTATTCCCAGTACTTTTTATCCATTGCTCATCTGGAGTGTTTTTAGGGACACTGTTTTGTCCCCACCCAGATCAGAGGATGCGTGGTCGGTTTGAAGATACCCCGTCGCTGACGGGGTTTTTTGAGCAATGGGATGATTGGCAGTGGCTGAGGAAGAGGACACTGCGACGGAATAATTGAACCCGAAAGTATAATTCCAGTGGAAGGAATAGTTTTGCCAACCTGTTACAGAAATTGTATCGCTTCTGGTGCAATTTAAGGGAGTCTATGTTCAGAAGTCAGTCACTTTTCCAGCGAAGCAAACCTTTTACTGTAGGGCAGCTGTGCTTTTCTGGTTTAAGTACTTTGCTCTAATTTAAGACTCTTAAGTGTGTTTTTCATGTGCTTTAAAATATTATGAAAAAACCATATGAGAAAGTATTTTTATTTTTTGTGCTGAATCCCAAAAGTAATTTTTGCAGCATTAAGGGGAGCATGGTGGTGTTTCCATTTTACAGTATTCTGAATTTTCAGGGTGAATTAGTTTTGTTTCCTTTGCACTGTGAATTTCTTTTTCAGTATGGATTTTTCTGCATGGATACGGATTAATAACTTTGAAGCCAAAATGTATATACTTTAAGATTTATTTTTTTTTTTGAGTGGCTGAAAATTGTACCTTGCCTGTGTTTCTTAAGTCTTTACATGTTTTCAGCTTTATTTTTCTAGACATATGAGCTACTTTGTGTGTTCTGCACTAGAGAGTACATTAGTTTTTACACAAGAAACCGTCATACTATTAGTCTCTGACTTTTAAAGGTGACATGGTTGATTCGTTACTAAAGTGATAACCTCTAAGGAACTGCTGCTTTCTACCTTTCTTGCAAATGCTGGTCAGAGTATAGGTGGCTGTGTGATACGTTCACGGACGTACAGCCAAGATCCTTCTTCTTCTGGGCTGCTGAAGTGACCATCCCTTGCCATTCAGCTCATCCTTCTTCTTACACCAGCACCGTTCAAGGGCTCCGAGACCCTCTTGGGAACTGAGGGTTGGGTTGTCCTTCTGAAACCCCAGCCCTTGCAGCTGTAAATTAGCATGACCTACTGCTTGGCGGTCACATTTGGTTGTGGTGGTGGTGCCTTCAAGCACCTCCACGTTGTCGGGGTCACTGGGACCTCTTCCATCCTTCGCAAGGGGAACGTGCCATCTTCTGTCCTTGGCAGTTTCATTTCATTTCAGTGTAAAGAACACTAAACCTTGAGAAGAGGCTTTTCTTTCTCTACTTGTCATGTAGCATTGGTCATTTGAAAATTATTTGTGAGATGGAAATCAAACGGGCCAGGAGAATAATTGCTGGGCAGTCAACAGAGGAAGCAGTTTATAGGCTGCTATGGTTTTGTTTGCTTTGCATTTATTTAACCCCAATGAGTGGTGTTTTGGAGAAAAATGAAGACTTCCTAACACTCCCATTCCTTCAGGCAAAGTCAGCCTGGGGCCTGTTTTGAGATCTCCCACTAGCTCTCCAGCAAAACCAGGTCTCAGCGGCTGCCCGTCTGGATCAGCTCAGTCGGCATTTCGGTAGCTCTGGAAGGGCTCGCTGGCTTTCAGGGCACAAACCTGGCCGTCAGAGCAGGCAGTTCCCTGCGTTATCTGGAGCAGCAGCTCTCTGGGCAGTTTCCTTCATTTGCCACCCATTTTCAGGTTCTGCTTTTGCCTTTTTTCTTTTTTTTTTTTCTTTTTTTTTTCTCTTGGAGGCTTCTTCAGCATTTTGTGGCATCTACTGGGGAACTTTTCATCACCCAGTAAGCCAGCTGTTACCAGGGGCCTTTTAGCCCCATTTCCAAGGGCATTTTATCCCGTTACAAAAGAGTAAAGTAAACATTCTGGATATTATCTATCTACAATAGTAGGGTGCAAGTAGAAGACAACTTATTTAAAAATAAGACTTTTCAGTCTTTTTTTCAGACTTAAGGTCTTCATGCATCATAAACAAAGTGCTTAAATATAGAAAACATATTTCTGACTGGGGTTGAAAATCTCTTTTGGAAAGAGGCTTTTAATTCCAAGAGAGTAAAAATTATTCTGAAGGGAAGGTCCCGTATCTATGCAGTTTGGGAATTGGTTGTGTGCCTCAGCCGTGTTCTTCCACATGTTCTAGGCTATGACGATTAATCTAAATTCTTTAAACCTTCCCTTCCTCCATCTTTTTGGTGTGTTGGGTTTTTTTTTCCTTTTTTTTTTTTTTAAGATGTTTATCCCATGGAGTTCAGTAATGAGTATTTGTACCCATATGAGTAATTGTACCCATCTTCAAACTTTCGACTGCTTGCCAGTTTGTTTATCACTCTTTTTTTAAAAAGGCATATCTACAAATGGCAGGACAAAACTGATTCATGCTGTGTCACATGGTTTCTTCTTTGCACACCTACTCATGCATTGATCATCCACTGATTAACAGCATAAATTTCTAGTTATAATGCTAACCTGGATCTTCAGCTGCTGGTCTGTCACTCCTTTCTGCTCTCCGCTTGGCCCCAGTCTGAATTATTAAGGCACGTGTGGGTTAATCCGTACCTCCCTCTGGCTGTAGAGAGAAATACTGGCACTGAGAAATAAGGCAGCATTTTCCCGGTAGAGGGAGGCATTGTAAAGCTCAGCCAAAGCAGGATTCCAGGTGCTGGAGAAAAATGTGCCTTTTGCAGGCGTTTTTTGGCTGAATTTTAGGAATTCAGGGAGCAGCGTGTGCAGAGAGCTCGGAGGAGGCAGCCGAAAGACCTCGCTCCACGGTCGGGTAGACAGAAGATTTTCCCGTGCTTGCTTTTATATTTTTTTATTATTATTGCAATAGAATAGTTGGAAGGAGAGCAGGGACCTGTGTCTTTCCTCACGGAAGCCTCATGGGCGACCTGCGGTGGAGGTGGCGATGCCTTTGGTACTGCCAGGGCAAGGAGGGACCCCCATGCTCACGGCGGCACCCCCCTGACTTCCCTCTGCCCCCTCAAATCCCCAAGGATTTTGGTGGGTTGAGTGCGTCGCTGCTCTGAAGGGTGTTGAGCGCACCATCGTGGAGGTTTTTTTACTTTACATTGTATGGCAGGGATGTGCACCCATAGAAGAGGTTTAAAAAAACCCAGCAACTACCGTTAAAATTGCAGCAAACGTGCTCGGTCAGCTGGAGCATGGACATAAATCCACAGCGCTGCTTTGCAGTGTCCACTTAGATAGTTCAAGTGCCTCAGTACTTCGCCTAATCCACAGATTAAATATGCATGCTTCAGGATTGAATGATCGCTAAGTGGAACAGGGTAAGAAACATCAAAACAGATGTTGGAGTCACATTAGACAAGGAAGGAAACATGTAATTAGTTAATTATTTAACTCCTTGAATCAACAGTTTAGGCTCCTGTGAAGCTTTGATTCCCCCCCCCTTCCCCCAAGGCTTGCATCCGTAGATTTGTGGCACGATTTCTCTCCGCTCATTTCCTTTTATCCCTGCCTGCCCTAGCAGGGACCCAAGGTGCGGTACGCTATTCCTTGACACCCAAACCCATCTGTGGGAACCTGCCTCAGCAGCCTAATTCAGAGAGGCGTAAAGCTTCTTTTGCCGTCGGCACAGCCCTTGGGCGCTTTGGGGCTTCTTGTAAAATTGCCGGAAGGGTTATTGCCACCTTCCTTCGCTTGCTCCAGCGAGTCCCGTGCGTTCCCGCCGACGTACAAGCTTTTTCCTTGGCTTTAAACAGTTTTTTTCTTCCAGACCTTGCGAGAAATAGTAGAAAGCCAGCACTCTTGGACACATTCCTCTGGAGACTCATCCCAGTGATAAGCTGGGTGAGCGATGGGGGATGGAGAAACATGCTCCCCCACCGCAGCCGCCTTTTAACTGTGTGCTCTACAGGCACTCCTACAGCTGTTCTTATAATGATCTTGTGATATTTTTTTTTTTGACTGCTTATGCTGCCCTGAAAACAGCTTTTTCTATTGCTTTGAAAATCTTCAACTATATTTAATTGAAATTTGGTGGTTGTTCAAGGTTTAAAAAAAACCAAAACAAGAATATGTCACTGCAGTGGAAAAAAGATCAATCACATCGATAAAGGCTTCTCTGTGTGGAATGAGAGAGCCAGAACTTTGTCTTTTCTGGTTTCTGTAGTTAATGTGCATTCTCTGTAAATACAGACTCATGAAGAAATGTACTGAATTTGAAGTCCTTGGCGTTTTTTGTTATTCCTAAATTCAGCGACATGGTTTCCAACATCATGGATTACTGTTCACATCCCTTTGAGCATAGTGAAAAGTAACCAGACATAACCTGTCTGTCTGAAACATTTTTTAAATTGCAAAGGTCTGCTGAATACCTACAGTCACCAGAACAACAGTACTTTAACACAAATTTAAGAGAGAGCACTTCAGGCCTGGTATGTCAAGATAAATGTTTTGTAGGACTGCAGTGAAAACTCAAGCATGAGCCTTGTCCCACATAATAAAAAGTTATTTATTGCTTGGGATTAATGAAGGACTGCATCGCTTCTGTCTAGGTTTTACCTTTTGCTGCTTAGACATGGGCGAATATTTTCTTCTAATAAAATACTGATAATAGCATGTTTATCCATCAGATTGCAGTAGCAATGTTAGCTTTCTCTGGGGGTGAGAGGAAGGTCGATTGCATGAGTGAAGAGGCACGCACTGGAAAATGAAGAGTGAACCTTCCAAGTACAGGACATAAAAGAAGGCTACGTGTTACCGGTAATAAGAAAAGCCATGGTAACTTGGCTGGTCCTCAAAAATCCTGACAGAATGTGAAAGGTCCAAGTGGTCCCGTCCCACGCGAGAAGAATGTAATTTCTCATAAAAGGAATTATAAACAGCAGATAGGGGCTGGAAGGTAAAAGGGGGTGTGGGGAGGAGGAGGCACTCGCTGGGGAAGTTCTTGCAGAGCGAGGTCCCTCCGAGTTGCTCTCTGGCAACCTTTAAGTGAGTTAGTGGAGAAACATCATTCGGATTCTCCAACATCTCTCCAAAAAACACCCTTACAACGTGTGTTTGATACTCAGAACCTAAGGTTTGGCTGTTTGAGTAATTTTAGATTTGAAATCTTGTCTCTACAAGGTTTCAAATGAGGATTGGTGGAGGATCCCACAGGGCAGAAAAGGAGCCCAGTTTGGATTTTTCCTTGTAGAAAGCTTTTAGCTTGTTCTCAGTCCTCCAAGAAAGTCTTTCCTACATCAGCTTAGACCCCTGTTGGAGTTTGCTGAAGAAGCCTGTGAAATAGTGATGCTGTGGAGGTGATTCCCAGGTCTATTTAAAAAAGTTAACCATCTTGCCCTCCTGTAGATTGAGGTGGATTTGATCTCTGTAACAAACAACTCATGTTTGTGTCTGGACTTAGTGTATTCCTTCAGTTTATGTGCTCTGTGTGGTGGCATTGATTTTAAATTTTAATAATACTGGTTTGGTGCAGCTCCGGTTTCCAAGTACATTTTAGTAAAAGCCGTTGTCCCACAGGCTCCCCAAGCACAGCGGCTGTTCATGCAGATAAATGTGAGCTTCAATGCTGTGTACTTCACACCAACAGAACTTGCAGCAGAGTGGGTGAAGAGTTGTCCTTTAATTTTTGATAGACATTTGTCATGATTAACACAAAAGTATTCAGTATACACTGAAGAGACTGCTACTGTAGTGAGTAAAAATTTATGAACAACTTTGTAGGTAATAGTTCAATTTCATTAGTTTACAAAGAGCTTTTTTGCAGCAAAAAATCTATTCTGTCTTCACTTTTTAGATTATTATTAACTAAAATTGATTGTTTGGACAAAGATAAATCATTGGTACGCTGATATTTAAAGCACAGTAAAAATTGTTCGTAATGTATAAAAGCTGCTGTGCCATGAGCATCTGTCATCTGCTGTCCTTAACTTTTAATTGAATCGCTGATTGACTGACTGCAGGGAACTGGCATTTAATTATGTTTAAGCTTACCCTACTGCAGATTGAGAAACAATTTTAAATACTTTGTTTGAAACTGGAATGCAGCGTGTTTAGGCAAATATCGTGACCATTCTCTCTTTTATTTTCTGAGGACAGGAACTCAGATGTCTTGTTGACATTTCAGTGTATGCAACCTTTTAACATCATATAAATCCCTTTGAATATCTCCAACCATTATCTTTTTGGCATCTTATGTGATTTCTTTCCAAAAGAATTTCTGTTATTTTTCCACCGTGTGATGTTTTATATTATATTTTGATGACATTCCAGACTGAAGCACATCAATAGTATTATATAAAATTACTGTGCTTGTGTTCAGTCTGGTGATCCTGACAAAACTGGTGTTGTGATGTACCCAGTATTACACATGTTACGCTTTTCTCTGTGACAAGAATTCAAAAATACTCTTATATGTATTCTACTACAAAATAAACACTTTAATAATGAACTATGAAGTTCATACTACATGGAACTTGTTTCCTATCCTTGTCAAAACAGTCCTTGAATTGTTAGATTTCTTGGCTTTTATTACATGCAAGTTCGTTTAAAAAACACACCCTCCCCAACGTAGAAGTAAAAACTCTGAATTAAGTTTTTGTTCGTGTGTGCCAAGGATAACGTCAAAGAAATTGTAAAAATTTCTCAAGAAGTGATAAGCTTTTCTGAAGCCTCCTTTTAAGTTGAAGCAAAGAGTTTTATTACTAAAAAATTACTGAGATGAGACACAGAGCTTGCAAATCCCTGCTAGTCACCTTCCTGTCTTACAGGAAACCTTAAGCACTTTCATTCCTGTTTTACAATTACACAGGACACTCCATCACTACAAAATGTGACAAATAGTTACGGCGGTTATGTTTTGATAGCTGAGAGTAGGAAGAAAAATACACTGCGGTTTTCTTCAGCTTTTCAAGATGCGTGGAAAAGAGCAATTTCTGACAAGCGCAGGGCTGTTGTGTTTCCAAAAGAGTATTTTAACGCCGGTTACTGAAGTTGCTTTGCTGCATTAATCTCCCTGTCGGAGTTTGCTCACGTGCTTGAGTAACGCCGACTTTCCGCAGCGCCGATGACTTTCTTTTTGTCCTAAATTATAGCGACAAAGAGTTAACAGCTCATGGCAGCCCTGGAGATTTCCAGCTCCTGGCAGGAGGTGCTGGGCGAGCGGCAGGCTTCGCACCACGCGCGCGGCGGGGTCGTTCCCGTCGGGGCAGCGCGAGTTGGAAGCGAAGCCGGAGGGCAGGCGGTGAGTTTGTGGCAGACGTCCCTGAGGTGCGATCCAGCGATAAAGGAAACGTGGTGCCCTTCGGGAGGGTGTGTACCTATGAGAAACAGGAAACCCAGCAGCAGCGGCCGCCTGCCTGCCCTGCCTGCAGAGGTTGGTCGCTCCGGCGGGCGCAGGTGTGCCGACACGCCGACGAACCTCTTCTCTCCAGGCATCTTGGCTGGCGCGTTCCTCATCTGGAAGAGGCTGGAAGAGGAGAGGAGAGGGGGGGAAACGACCCAACTCAAAAGCCAAAACACACACGCGAGCGAGAGAGCGCACCCCCCCCTTTAAAAAAAAAAAAAAAAAAAAAATTCCAACCCTCCAGGTAGAGAAATATGACGGCCTTGCAGCTGAAAGAGTTGTCACACTCAGGTCTGTACAGGAGGAGACGGGATCGCCCTGATAGCGTGGGACTGCCCGGGTCACACGAAGAGAAGCTGAGGTGAGTGCGAACTGACGGGCACCGCTGAGCCCTTCTCGGCAGCCTGCTCACTTCGTTCGGTGGTTTTAGGAAACGAAATGCAAACACGGCTCGGGAAAGTCACTGCAAAATACATGCGTCGAGAAGCAGTCCCAAAGCACTACGGAAAAAAAACTCCGAAGGAGGGATCGCAGGAGCTGTACGGTGACCTTGTGGGTTTTGGCGATGGTGTGACTCCCTTCCCTGGCTCTGGGAAGGGCAAATATTAGCCGGTGGTTGCTTCTGGATCCTTTCTGACAGCCAGCACTTGCAAGTAGATAACTTTCCGCAGCCTGACAACTTTGCTCGCTCTGGTTTGAAGTCGGTTTTGGGTGACCCGGGCGGTGGGGGTTGTGCTGCTTCTCGGGGGTCTTGGCGCAGCCCCTCCGAGGGGCTGGGGCTCCTGGGCTCTGGCTTTCTTCATGGGGGGTTCTTTGTTGTGGAAAGGGTTTTAGACAAAAGAATGCAGCAGGACCACTTAGCCTGACCTTAGCCGGGAAGGGTGACCAAAAATCGGAAAGCCATTTAATGTCCGGGGTTATCTTCCTGATGCTACGTGCCTTTTGAAAGAGTAACAGAGAATTTTCAAAAAGCCTCTGTTTGGAGCAGGGAGATTAAAGGATTGTTTGTAACCTGAGTAAGCGCAGACACCAAAAAAAAGTAAAAATGCAAAGTTTTTTTCTAAGTGTGCTCGGTGTGAAAGCAATCTGTTCCCACTTCAGGCTCCTCAGAAAAGGATCCTTGTGTAAATGCTAACAAAAGCCTCAGTGGAGAGGAAGCACTTCCTATCTCCTAATGCCTGTTCTCTGGTTGTATTTTTAGATTATTTTTCGTTGTTGGTGGTTGTGCATTGGATTGGAGTGCCGTGTAATTTAGAGGGGTTTTGTTACTGTGCTTTCATTACCTGAGTTAGCAATTTCAGAAGGATGGGTATTCAGATTTGGGGGATTTACCCTTTTGTTATAACTAAGCAGCTTAATTAAAAGTTATTGTGGCAAGATGTATCATCATAATGAGATTATTTGCCATGAGATATCAGAAATAGTAGATCAGTTCTAGGAATGTGTTAACTTGTAGGTCTGATAACGTGTGCTTGGTATCTATTTATAGTATTCATTCTGAATTGATTTCCTAGATGGATTTCTAATAGCATTAGCACTATGTATTATATTTATGTGACTATACATGGAAGAATAATCAATTAGTAGGGTAAGAGATGTGCAGAGATTCTGGACTTTGTTATGTTTAGTTTCTTTTATAGAAAATTAGCAATGAGGAAGAATAGATCTTTTGAGGGAAAAGAAAGCTGCTTTTTAAAGCATATACATCAAAATGGGTGCTAGCTCTCTACAGTTGTGTTGCTGTTTCTCTTATTTATATGCACATCCAAGATAGGAATGAGACCCTTTGGGGCTGGGTGGGGGGAAGGGGTTGTCTGTACCAGTATAAGTCCAGGTGTTTTGATCCTTTCTTGAGCCTCTTCGGGTTAAAGATGAGAAATATGTGAAACAGGGATTGGTCTTGAGAAATAAAATCCAAGTTGGAGGAAATAGCAGATCAGGGGACTTATGAATCAGCTCAGACTGGGGTATAGGAGATACAAGTAGGTGAGCAGCGCGTGGTCAGATGATGCTCCTAGAGCAGGGGAACAACTCGTACCTAGAGACAGAGCTTCTCTTGTATTTGCTAATAGCTTAAGCTGGTTCTTATTCAAACTAAACCTTGCTCCTTCCTTACCCATTTTGGTGGTATTTCAGTGTGTTGCCAGGCAGCCTTATTTGTCATTTTTACTGCATTCTCCATGACAAAAAGCTATGGCATTGTAAATACAAAATAATGGCATAACAACAGGGCAAAGAGCAATCGGGAACAAAGACGAAAAAAGTTCGTTAGTTTTCTAAAACTAGAAACTTCTAGCTTTTTTCATGTGCTCTACCCGGTGACACTTAGATGCCTGTCCTTAGCAAATACTTTCAGAGTATCTGGAGTCCACAAGAAAGACGGGGTTTCTTTCCTGTTTGCTAAATATAGCTTGCCATCCTCCATGGCTTTGCAATCCCCTCCCATAGTTTCTCTCTCCAGTTCTTTGTTCTAGTGCCTTTGTATTTCGTTTTACATACATATTAATCCACATGTGTTAAATAATATCAGCCCTCAAGGAACAGTTCGCTGAAAGCTGCTTTCTCAGTTCAAGTACCGTATTTTTCTAATCCTGGGCCAAAATGTACTCGAGATGCCAACGTCCTCAGGATATTCTGTGAGAATTTCTGTATTTAAAAAAAAAAAAAAGAAAATCGCCCTTTGTTAAAGTCATACATGCTATCTGCCTGTTCTCATTTTACAGCCTTTTACACCTTACCCAGGTGTGAGACTTCTCTCTCCTGCCCTTGTTGAGGTCTGTCTCTCCTTCGGGAGTGGTTTCCTGGGATCCAGGCTGGGGTGGTCCTCTGGTAAGGCACAAACCAGCAGCAAGTAGCCCAACGGACAGCCGTTCGTGCCCCTTCGCCTTGGCTGCAGGGTGTTTTGGGCTGCCTCCGCTCCGCTGCTGCTGGGTCTGACCATTGCAGTGAGAGGTGGATGCTGCTCGGTAGGACGGGGACATAACGCGACCGCAAACTGCGGCCGAGACCTCGCCGAGCGTTGGCAGTGTCAGCGCTGCAAAGCAGCTCGGGGGGGCTTGCTGCCGAAATTCTGCCTTTGCTCTTTCCTGGGAATGTCAGTACCATTTGTACTTAAAACACCTGAGATTACTAATAATTAGGGGACTGTGAAGCAAAGTACTGGAACTCCTAAATGTGTACAGAGTGTATGTTTGTCATATAACGTAGCACATACATTTTATTTTCCAGGAACCAAAATTGCTTGAAACAATTCTCTTTACGGTATAAAAATAATTTCCTATGTTGACACAGCTTCATGATAGGTCATGTGCCATGGGACTCTGAGCTCCACAACAGGAAGGTAAGCTTTAGCTTCTGCATCTGTGTCCATTGATGTCACTTCACCCAGAGGTTTGATCCCCATCGTTGTCTTTCACATCTGCTGTTCAGTTTATGATGAGTCAGTCTCTACGCTCACTTCCCTCAGTCTTTTGCACGAAAGACTGCAGGAATATATTTTGGCTCTTAGCATTAAGTGTCCTAGCTTGTCAGATTTCTGTTTACAGTAGAAGCTCCTAAATGAGTGTTTGAATTTAACAGTCTCTCCAAACACCTCTTGCTCTAGCAAGTAGGTGCCAGGTTGTCTTGAGGGAAACTCATCTCACGCAGCTGTGGCGACCTGCTTTGCTTCGCAAGCAGCAGAGCTTACTTTAGTGCACCGTTTTGCTCATTTTGCCCACCCAATTGCTGTGACTCCTCGTCCTGCTGCAGACGGAGCTCAACGCCTTGCATTGCACCCACTGCCCGGCTGCAGTTTACAGGCTGGGGCTCGGTGCTAGTTCAAAATCTGCCCCAGCTCCCTCACTGTTGCTGGTGGTACGGTGCGATGGCTGAGCGGTCCCGCCAGCAGCGGTGAGGGCCTGAGGGGGCTGGGGAGGACCGCCGGAGCCCATCCACTTGAGGAGAGCGAGGGCATTTCAAGAGAAGCCGTAAATAGCAAGCCCTAAGCTCAACTGAGATCGGGACCGGGGTGGGAGGGTAGGACTCATCCCCCTCCTTTAGAAACCTGTCCTAGGATAGGGGTGAGTTTCCCTCCCAGGGAGCCTCTCTCGTCCCCTCCATCCCAGCTCCTTCTGGCGTAACCCATGCCCGGGTTATCCCATCAGCTGCGGTGAGGTGGGAGGAGTGCCAGCCTGTGTCCTGACAGCGCAGCACATTGATGGGGGTGGGAAATTCGGCTTCTTTTTCCACCTCTCCCACTCCGTGTATCGCTTAACAAACCCCATAACCTCTCTGGAAGCCTTTTAATGTCCCGCTGTAGATGTTACGGGTGCATTACTGACTTTATAGGGAGCCTGCCTGCCCCATGTAAAAGGTGGTCTGGATAGCTTATCCTTTTCTTGAACTTGCGCAGTACAAAAATGTGCTCGGTTTAGACGTCCGCTGGGGCAGCGATGCTGAACGCGGTCCTCCCCTCCCCTGCTTGAGCTGGGCTCACCAATGCGTAGACCTTAACTACGCAGGATGCTCCCCAGCTGCCGAGCTCAAAGCACAGGCGGCTGCCCGGCACCTTCATCTCTCCCCTGTCCGCAGCAGATGCAAAAGTCATTCAACTAAATGCAACCTGAGAAATCTGCTTTTCAGAACGGAGGGGAAGACTTGTTCTTTTCCAGCTATATTGATTCGGTGGGAAAAAAAATGACATCTCTGATAAATCTTGTCTTGCCTTGTCTTTAGAAATGGCATGTAAAAACTCTGTATGCTGAGCTATTCTTTCTTGCTTTCCTCAGCAAACAGGATGCAAAGGAAATTATACGCATACATTTATGATTAATCATTAGGAGTCACTTAACAGTAGCAGTATGCTTGCTATTTTTGCTCTTTCCCCTTCTGATCCCGTGGCCTTTGTAAAAATAGAATGATTCCTCTAAAAAATTTGATACTGTTAATTTCCAAAGCTCAATACAAGCTACTGGGAGAAGCAGGGGCAATTTTTTTTTTTTTTTGACAATTACACTTAAAGTGAATTTGATGATTGTTGTCCATAGCTCTCTTTTATAAGTTCATATAGGTTCAAGTGCAATTAAAAACGCAAACAACTTTTGAAGAGGATAGTCTCAAGTTTTTACCAAACAGTACATTTCAGCATTTGCAACAAATAATCATCGGCAAGCTTCAGTCAGCGGCCGTCAGTTACTCAGGTAGTTCACTGCTCTGTTCTCTCATGCAGAAAGCACCGTGGATGTTTTCCACATTAACAGCTTTAAAGTATCTGCCATCCCTTTGCTCTCTGCTGCTGAAGCTGGTGGGTACATCTATCTGCGTGAGTAGGTGCAGGCAATCTTCTGCTGGGTCCGTTCAGGCTCCCGCCTGCCTCTGCACACTGACTCCAGACTGGAAGGCATGTGGATGTGCCCCAAAATTTCATGCACAAAGACTCCCTCGCAGATGAAATAGGAGACATAAGCACATTCTTACGTCCCACGGAGCCTTAGGGGGATAGGCTCTGCACAGCAAAGCTCGTAGGTGAGTATAAAAAGAAACAAATGAATAAAATCCCCCAAACATCGGCAATGCGGTAGGGCTGAGTGCCTCCCTTTCTTTATGAGATACAGCATTTGGGAGCTGTGCGAGGTCACCGATCTCCTCAGCCCCATGCGTAGCAGCCAGCCAAGGTGTGCAGCTGTTTCCAGCTGCATGTCCCCCCGAAGACCTCCTGCTTGTCCTAGGAGGCAGAGAAGAAGATGCTGGTTGGGGACTCTCTGGGGAACCAGGGACGCTGTTGAGTTTTCAGACACCTTAGGGTACTGAGGGCAGGGGAAGGCAGAAAGAAAAGATCTGTCTGCACCTGGAAGCATTCTTAAATTTGATTTCCGCTGGTAACATTTCTTAACGGCATCACAAATGTTAATATTTGTATAGCCGCTTTCTGTAAGTAGATGTTTCACTTGCTCACAGTGCCAGTGTCAGCAGGTAAAGCAGTAATTAGTCAATACATTGGTAAAAAGAGACTAATTTATTAAACCAGGAAGAGCTTGAAAATAAATGTTAAGCCACAAAAAAATTACACTTCTTCTTTTGTTGTGGTTAGAAACTGCTGGAATAGTAGAGCGTTGGGACCTAGAAATACTCATTTGAATCAGATGCTGGGGAACTCTTGATTAAAAAATAATTTGGCTCATCTGCTAGCTGCTCTAATTGAAGAGAGGATTTGTCCATGTAAATGTAACACTGAATTATTATTCTTAATTATTCTTCATAGTTATATTTTAATATTGCGATACTTAGAATTTGCGTTGAGCCTTAGTCTGAGGTATCCAAATGACTAGAGGCTTTACTTCTCATTTGTGCTGTACTTTTGATTGCTCCGGGGGTTAAAATAACTCATGAGGAACACACCCGTTTTTTTTCTTGCCTTCTCTCTCACCCTTTCTCTCCTGCATTGCATAACAACTCCAAGCGATTTTGTTTGACTTGCTCACCCTGACTGTCACCTCCCCTGACTCCAAATGACCGGAGGTAGCTGCTTGTGTAACAGAAACCCCAGCAATCACTGCTGTTCCCCTTACGCTTGCCTCATTGTAATAATCTGTGATTTCAGTAAATTGTTAAACTGCAGTGATTATAGCAATTAGGATTTTCATTGCTCTTTCTTACAGGATTAGCTGGCTAAAGATAAGTCCTAGGTTTCTTTTTTTTGCTTTGCTTTCATGTATTTTGATAACACCTAATCAGAGGTGTTCTCTGCAGAAAATGTACTGCAATTGCTCATTATTCTTCATTATAATTAAGCTCTCCTTTGAACGCAGTCTGTCACACTGAAGTGAATTTACACACAGAAGTATTCTGCAGAGGGGAGAAAAACTAAATTATGTCGGTGTCACCACTTAATAAAAATTACCAACTTGCAGGCATCGGGGAGAAAAAGCTGAAAGGCTGTAAGTTTGGGTTCCCTTTCTGTTTATTTTGTTTTCCTGTGGTCTCTGAGCTGTTGGAGGAAATGCAAAGCTAACAGACACCGTGTCCTCGAGAGGACCGTGAGCTTTTTACATGATGCTCTCCAGACACGGGAACAGCTCCAGCTTGCCGAATGTGTTGCCTCTGACGGTGGCCAAAGCTGATGCCCGTGGAGGGAGGTAGAAGGAAAGAGCGGGCCTTTTATGGGATTTCCCTTGCTAGTAATCCCAGTTTGCTGCCAGCTGTGGCTTGGGGACTTCCTGCAGAGTTTGTGACATTCAGTGTTTTTCCCTTCGGTTAACTCCTCCGGTCTCGCCTTGCACCCAGGAATCTCGGGACATTTCCCACTCATGAGTGATGCTCTCAGTTTCCTGTGTATTATCTGATGCTGTAGTGCACATGGTTGCGTGTTCATTTTTTTCTTTGCTTGATTTGTCATAGCAGCTTTAGGCATTGTTCAGTTTTCATCTTTGTAGAAACTTCTGATTTTAGGTAGTTCCTGGTAGCATTTTGAAATAATGGTTTCATAGACAGCGCTCTGTGAGCAGCGTTTTTGGATGATACTGCTCAGCTTTGCCAGCAGATTGCGATGTGTCTTTATATGTCAAGGAGATGAAGTTTGGGATTTTTTGGAGCCTTTTGTCCAACAAGAGAAATTTGTTTTATACTTTTGTGACATATTTCCCTGTAGCTTTTCTGCTTTTTCTATCTGTTCTAATGGCCATGATAGAGCTAGAAGAAAATTAATTAAAAACTATTAGCTATTAGCCTCAAAGGAAATAACATATTGGCAGACACAGCTAGCAATACCTGGCAGGATTTCTCAGCTGTGCCTTTTTAAATGAAAGATTCCAAAGATTCAGCCAGTTCCAGCAAGGAATGGACGGACAAAGGTGAAGCGGATGTGAAATGGCGTTTGTCTTTTCTAGCATGTTAAATCCATGCATGCCACGCTCTTCATAGATCATAAAGTTCTTGATCCCGAGTTGAGTCTACCTTTTGAACTCCGTTTCTATGCAGCTATGGGAAAAATGTTACCCACTCGGAGTCATGACTCAAAACTGCCCTGGCTGGTCCCTTTCTTGTTCCGGTATGGAAAGTTTGCATTGAAAGCTGTTTCTCTTGCTTGATGTTTGGCTTTTCAGTTATTGTTTTGCACGTTTCTCCTCACTGACTCCCGAAACTGAAGCATACACTCTATTTCTGATATATTAAAAAAGCTGCTCCTTATATTTTTTAATTTTTTTTTTTTTTAAGGGACATGGTAGCAGCGCCGCTTCAGGATAGGATAGCTCCATGAGTTACCAGGTTGCAGGTCATGAGTTTTGCCCGAAGTGTACAAGTAATAGCTTAGTTTTAAACTACATTCCTTTCTAAAGCTAATCCTCGCATTATACCTACCCACTTCTCCATGGTACATAGCAAAGGGGCAGGAGGTTTGGCAGGGCTCGAACCCCTCTGATCCAAAGCACAAAACCCTGTCGTCTTCTCTTTTCCCTTCGCTTCTGTTTTCCCAAGCAAATAACCTGTGCCACTCCTCCAGATAATCCCAGCAATATGCTGTTGCAAGGGGTAACTTCTACGTCTTCCCTCACAAGCCTTGTAATACGTATTATTCACTCCTACTTTACTCATTCAGGGTTAGTCAGTTGTTGGGGTGGAAACTGTTACTTTAAAAAAAACCTTGCGATAGTTACCAAAGCCTTCAGTTTGGACCATGGCGTGGAAGTCTTGCTTTGCACTAACTGCTTTTGAAATTCATTCGGGCATACTTAACAGGTCTGCTACTAGTATTGAATAGCTAATAAATATAAAGTACAAAATTAAGACCTCCAGTTTGTATTACCCAAAATGTTAAGGCTGTCATAATGAAGTATGAAAGCAATGCTATTTTGTATTAGCTTTATTTGTCTGTACATTACTCATGCTTGACTCTTAGGAACATAAATTGCTTCTGGTTATTCTCTTTCAGCTGTTGAATATTAGCGCCATTATTTAATTCTGCAATGTTAACTGCAGATGGCTCAGCTGTCTGCCATCCTCTGCTGGTTTTAAAGCTTGGTGATGCTGCAGTGAATGTGGAGAGAAAAATGTGAAACCAAAACCTAGAACAACTAATAATTACTATTTACTATGTGTGTGAGAGAAGAGCAACAGCTGAAGAGATGTTTTCTTTACCACATTCTATTTCTGCCCAAAACAAATCAATTCAGGCAATGAAAAACTTGGCACTTCCTCATATAGAATAGAAAAACAAACTTAATGAAGGTGAAAAATGGTTCGAGAGGTTACGTTGCTGGAGGTGTAGATTAATAGTAATATTTGAGGGGAGATGTGTGTGGAAGTGACATGCCGGTTAGTAAAGCTGAAGGTCAGTCCTCAGCACGGTGACTCCAGTGGAGACGTCACTGTAATAAGGATGTCGCTGCGAGCCGGGAAGCCTGGTGATGCAGTTATCTCTGCCCTACAAGGAACTGCGTGGATGTACTGGAAACCTCTCCTGGTAGCTGGGGTGTTATGTTGAGTCATGGTATTAATTATAGCTCCTGGATGAACTGCTCGGGTCATGGTGTTCGGCTTGTGAAAACATCGGTTCCAGTGAGCGCAGGCAGCTGGCTAAGGCAGAAGCAAAGGCTGGTGTTTGCCTTTAGACTAAGGATTTGGTGATGGATTTTTGGTGGATTTCAGTGACAGATGACATGAACTGAATATTGGTGCTAGGAAATTCTTCATCTAAAGAGAAATACGGTAGTGCGGCATTTTAGAATCACAGAATCATTTAGGTTGGAAAAGACCTTTAAGATCATTGAGTCCAACCACTAACCCAACACTGCCAAGTCCACCACTAAACCATGTCCCTAAGCACCATGTCTACACGTCTTTTAAATACCTCCAGGGATGGT
>JANXJC010000059.1:3890092-3914186 GCA_027564655.1 Leptodon cayanensis | reverse complement strand
CCTAAGTTCCCTCAGCCGCTCCTCATTAGACTTGTTCTCTAGACCCTTCACCAACTTGGTTGCCCTTCTCTGGACACACTCCAGCACCTCAAGGTCTTTCCTGTAGTGAGGGACCCAAAACTGAACACAGCACTCGAGGTGTGGCCTCACCAGTGCCCAGTACAGGGGACGATCACTGCCCTAGTCCTGCTGGCTGCACTATTTCTGATACAGGCCAGGGTGCTATATCCTGAAATGTCAGAAAATGCAAGGATCAACCTCATACCTTTACATACTTGAACTTTAAATCTGTTCCTTAAGCAATGGAGGAGGAGCACACATACACTGAGTTGTAATTTGCTTGCAATTGCCCGATCACACTCTATTGTGCATCCCTTGACTTTCCAGTGGTTTGATTTCCACCAGTATAACTATTATTCTGCCCAAACGCTTTCAAATTTTAGAACTGAATGGCCTCGGTGTTGTGAAGTTCACTGTGTGTACGTCCAAACAGAAGGACCCTTTTGAGCTTGGTGGGCTTGATGTTGTCTCATCAGTCTTGAAAAGATGGTTCTTTTCAGAGGGAGTGTCTCAGAGGCATTCGATGTGTAGCCTCTAGTATTGAGTAGCTGACTTTTTTTATTATTCTTAAATTGAAAATGGGGATATAAATGTTGTTACATGAAATGCATTAGTGCAAATGCATCTTTAAAATGTTTGGGTTGGAAGAGTTTGGATACAGTATATTTACCATAGTGAAGTATACACGCAGTCAACAACATGTACAGGGTGCAGATTTTAAGAATAACCAACAGTATGCTGCATCTCATGCAACACAAATTTATTAGAGCTCTCATGAGCTTCTCATATGTGATACTGCATCTTTTTTATGTTCTGTTTTTCCTGTCTGCATCGGATTCAAAAATAGTAGTGGGGAAGGAAGAGATGGCTGTTTCAAAGAGTATCAAATATCTGTACACAGAAGAAGTAATTTCTGGTTTTACAGGAAGCATGGCTTCATTTGGTAATGTTTGTAACCAGCAGGAAGAAAATACAACATTTTTTTGAAATACTACTTACAACAGGAAAATGCTATAGTTAAATATTGCTCTCCCTTTCTATGACTTCTGTCAGAGACTGATTTTTCACTGTGCATGTATGGCTGATAAAACATTGTGTGGGAAGGTGCTGCTTACCTGTTTATTCCAGTTATATTCATTTCCTTATGGAGAGATGGAATGTGAACCTTCTCCGTTTGCAGAGACCAAAGCATTTTTTGGACATGTTTATACTAGAATAAATTTATGTTAAGTATATGAAACAGCTAGAGTTGCCTTCTTGTTTGCCCTGTTTAAACTCCCACCACATAAGCTTAATCATGCTTTTTGTGGCGAAGACTAAAGGATGAAACTTTTAGGAGCGCTCAGAATTCACCTGGTTTTTATTGCAGTGGTTTCAAGATGGTTTTCCATCCTTTTTAATAGAAACAGGAGTTAGAGCAGTGCTAGGCACATGTGAAAATCCTAGCTGTAATGTGCATTTTTATTATAGAAAAGATTTATACCTTCTTTCAAATTGCCTTAGGAGACCAGCTTAACACGGAAAGTATTTTATTGCTTAAGAGGTAAACAATTGCAGCGACCAGAACCCAAGAGTGTTTTTAATTTCAATAAAAAAAGACGCCAAAGGTCAATTAGTGCTTTGAAAGGTTGGCGCAGAAATCAGCGCAGGGCACTGCAAGTCCACGCATATTTTGCAGCAAAACTTCTGTTCTAGTTGTTCCTTATTTTGCTTGCGAGGGCCGCTGCGTGGCATCTGCGTTAAATGTCGTCAAAACGAACTCACCCGTACCTCCGCAGGAAGGGGAGGGATGCACTATGATTACTTATCCCCGTCTGCCCCTGCATAACCCAGTGGGGCACGTGGCCTCCCGGCAGCGCCGGTGACGCGGTGATCTTTCACGGTGGCAGGAGTGAGTTGCCAAGCAGCAGCTGCTTTTGCCAAGCACCTTGTTTGGAGCCGTGACTGCTCGGCACGTCTATATTTGTGGCGTGGAGCGAAATGCTCAGCGGGGCTGGCCGGCCACCGAGCCTTCTCTGTAAAAGTCCCCATCTGCCTCTGGCAGCCACCAGCTCGGGCAGCTGGATTTTAAAGCTCTCCAGAGAAGGCAGCGTGCGAGCGGGGCTGCAGTCGTCCGTCGGCGATGATGATAAAGCAGCGTGGCTGTTTTTGCTGTTGTTTTCCGAAGCCTTTCTCCGTAGCCGCAGTGGGACGCTTCCCCTCCCCTCTTCTGCTGTTTCCTTTAGCACCTTCCCCACCATCAGCTCTGACTTCTGATAAGATCCTCAGTGTACCAGGAGGAGCCTGTCTGTCTCCTTCCCCCCTACGTACCTTTTCCAGTTAAATATTTAACTTCTCCCTTTTCTCTTTTCCTTATCACTGCTTACTTAACAGCAGGCTGGTAGGTTTTGTCCCAGATGCCAGGGAATGCCCTTGGGAACCTGCTGCTGCTGCAAATCAACAACCCCCTCCACGCTTCTCGCTCCCCATGGATCGCTTCACGTCAGAGTAACCTAGAATTTCCTTATGAAAATGCCGTGTATTTTTAACAGCGTGTTTCAGATCTTGGCAGCATGCCTCCAGCAAAATGACAGAAGAGAGAAAGATGGCCAGCTGCTCTGGATTTGTGGATTACCAAACCTTCACAGTAGAAACTACATTTTCCTGCAGTAGCAGAAAGGCCCTTTTTAAACTCCTGGCAAGCTCCCTTCTTGCTTAATGGAAAACAAATTGGGAATAATTCCACCACCAGCAATGGCAATAGGCCTCGAGAACCAGGCAGCTTCTACTTACTGCACATACAGAGTCCTATTACCTTGTAGGGCTGCTTCTTGAAAAAAGCTAGGAAGATTAAAACAGGCTTTTTGGATGGATATCTTATTGCACTGATTTGCTGTACTCCTTGCTTTGCTACAGCCATGCAGAAGACTGCACGGTAGCAGGCTGAAGAAGCAAGCAAATGTTTTCCTGTTGCCCACAGAAGACACAAGGCAGCAGAAGTGGCTTCCAGCCACCTTGATAGCCTGTGGATTTTGGGTTACTGCAAGGACTGAGGTAGTCCACCGGGACAAAGAAACTCTTCAGGGCTCTCCGATTTGCAGCAGCAGCCTCCCAGGAGAATTGCCTGCCCTCCAGGACAAAAGACAAGAAAAAAGTTGAGGACATGGTCAGTGATAAGGGGAAGAGACAGACCGACTTGCTGTTTCTTATCTTAGTGGGTTGGTGCACCTGCACTAATCCCGGATGAATCAGCATGGTTAGTCCGTTGCAGTCAGTCTCCCTGGAGTTTTTCATACTCACAGAAGCTCAGCATTGACCTGTGCAGGACATACTGGGAAGCAGGATGGAGAAGAAGAGCCGGCATCACTACGCCTGCATCTCCGTTGGCAGACAGCACTCGTTTTCATCATCGGTGCTCCAGCAGACACAGAAACCTTTTCTTCCAGCTCCGTTTCCCGCAAACGGTGCTCTGGCAAGATCATCGTGGCTTAGGGCTACAACCTGAGCATTGCTTGATTCGGAGCTTGCTCCGTGACAGATAAAAATAGGGCTTGAGCTCCAGCCAAGCCCTGTCAGTGGTGAGGGTGCAGCCTCCTTAGCCTGTTAGAGCTTGTGAGTCCCGGTACCTCTGGTGCAAGACGGATAATCACACCTACGGACGGGTAAATAAGCAGAGTCATGCTGCCTGGGTCCCACCTACCATGATGTCCTGTGGCGCAGGAGAATAGCTTGCCCAGGGGTTGATTCCTGCCGAGGGGAGGCGAAAGAAAGACGTCTGACCAAACCCATCCCACAAATTTGGCAGCAGCAGAAGCGTAGTGCTGGGTTGGCCAGGCTGCTGGAAGACGGCTGCGTGCGAGCCCAGGCCTGCGTGGAGACTGGTGTGTGTGCTGCTGTACGCTTCCTGAGCGAGCTATCCCAACTAGCGGTGAGACGTACGGCCCCAAACCGTCATAAACCAGACCCTCTGCAGTAGGTCCTAGGAAGGTGAAGGTGTATTAGGAAGCAGTAGCCTTGACTGGACCTTCTGTGATACGCTTTGTCATCTTCTAGTCCTAATTTTGCTACTTCTTCCCTCTGTTCATCTCCTTCCTGCCCTCCTCTGCTTTCTCGTGCCCCCTTGCAGACTAGCAGATTCTTCAAATACCAAGGTGCTGTGTGTCACGAGCACAAAGCGCATGTGGTTCGGCAGTTCGCAACAAGGCCGAGTCAGTTCAACGTGAGAGAGAGTTTCTGGGGACAGCTTGCCAAGAGCCTGCTTTGTCTGCAGTTAGGAGTTGCTGGAAGCTGAGTATCCCGCATCTGCCGCAAGTGCTGCGCTTCGAGCAGGGAGAGCTTGCAGGAGGGTAATTATTAGCTGCAGATCTGCAGCTAATCGACCCAGCCTTCCCCAGTAAGCGGTGCACGACAGGTTTTTTAAATAGAACATAGCCATGAAATACTTGCAGCATTAGGAGGGCATTCTGTGGTGAAGGAGTGATTAATTTTTCATTCTTTCTTCCTGGTCTTGCTCTCTCAGTTCCCTAATATCCACACTAAATTACTTCAGTAAGTGTTCTTATGTTAGGTAATTGTTCTAAATGCAGCACATCACTGGAAATCAAGCTTTTTTTTTCCTTCTTCATATATTCCCCATTATAGCATACCTGGCAGTCTGGTTAATGGCCTGTGAAGCACAACAGAAACCAAACTATCCATCTGTACCTACCCCTTCTCTGAAGTACTGACAAGAAGAAAGATGCCTATAGATAAATTCAGCACATATGGCTTCTAAGACACAAGTTGAACGTTAAAGGCCATTTTCACGATGTAATTAATATACTGTAGCATTAAAGCAATGTTTACCTAACTACAAAAGTCTTCTCTTCGTGCTTTCCACTGCTGGTTCGCGCACGATAAAATATTGTTGGAATCTGCCTCCACCCCGCCTCAGCAGAAAGTAGCTGCGGACGAGTTTGGTGGTGAACATATTTGCTCACGTAGGCTACTCGCACCACCGCTCTCCTGGGCGGCTTCTGTCAGCAGCCGGCCGGCAGCGAAGCCGCTTTCCAGCAGCCGAGTTCGCATGAGGGCCTGGCAGGGGAATGCGCTTCTCCGCTCGCAGCCAGCGTCAGTAAATCACAGCGTGACGGGCTCGCCGCCCCGCTGCTGAACTCTTAACTTGAAGCTCTAGCAGGGTGCTGAGTCGCTCCGGCTACATGACACGGAGCTGTGAAAGTAAATCGCTTCGCTGGGAGCAAGGGGAAGTCCAGCATATTGTTTTGCAGACTTTGCCTACAGTTTCTCTGCGGTATTAAGTGTAGAATATATACACCCAGGAAAGCAATTAGAGAGAGATGGACTTCCAGCGCAGAGCTCACCCTTACCCCATCCCGGAGGATGAAGAGGTCGCACACAGTGTCGCTCCTGATGCTCACAACTCTGCAGGAAACGAAGGCGAGAAACCGGTGTCAAAATTGCAACGTAGGCACAGTGACATAAAACTCTACAAAGAGTTTTGTGACTTTTATGCAAGATTGTAAGTTCATTCTCTTCGGCTTTGGGGTGTAACTACGGTGACATTATTGGTGTATTGCACATATGTATTTTATTATCTGAGCTCTGGGCAGGCTGTGCAAGCCGTTCTCTAATGTAACCTTTGCCACTGTTCTGCTTGATACATTGCCAGTTGTAATCGTCAACTAAAATTTGAGCTGTTGCTATAAACTTCATCATTAATTGCATCAGAAATTTTTATCGGGAGTTGAAACGGGGTTGGAATTTGTCAAGTAGTCTTTCTGACTTTAGGTCGTTTGCATATTGTTTTGGGCAAACAGATAAACTGCTTCACTAATGCAGAAGGATTACATACATCGCTGTTTCTACATATATGATGCGTTTCAAAGTGAAGTACTTTTGCATACTGAGGAGGAAAGCTTTATGTTTTCATTTGGTTTTGAACTTTGTTTCATGTTTTTGCTTGGATTGTACTTTATGTCTGGCAGCACTTAAGATCCTTAGTGCTCGAGAACTGTTGAGGTGATGATGAAAGATGCCAGTTTCTGTTGTGATTATTCTTCATCTAGATTGATAAGGAGGACGGGTGAAGTGACTGAGGTTTTCCCCGACAGAAAGCATACACAATCCATGGAGACCGTCGGCGAGCTTTATACTTAATCACAGTTTATACGTATAATCACTGTAGTTTGTCTGTATGCTTGTCTCTTATGTGTGGGATAGACCATCCTCCATCTGATCTCCTTGTGAAATTTGCCCACTTGTTTCACCGAGAGGGCAGTGAATATTTGGATAGCAGTTACTGTTTTCCTCTTCTGCAAAGATCTCTAGAGAGAGGGGAAAGAAAAACCCAACCCAGCTAATAATAACTGGTCAGATGTGACCTTGCCTTGGACTCTTCTGTGAGACAGCATAAGAAATAGATAAAGCACATTCCTCTTTGAACCACGTGCCAGGTGTTTGCTTGCTCCCTCGGATGCTGTGCAAGGAGTGAATTCAATTTCTATTGAACCTGGTGGGAGCCAAGAAATCCTAGCCCCTTGCGGGGGGAAAGGCTTGGCATCTTACAGAGGACTGAGGGCTCTGCACTTACAGGCACAGCATGGTAGCTGTATCGAAATGTGTGTGTGCGTGCGTGCACATGTGTTTCAAATAATGTCAGTTGTTTAATAAGCTTCCAGGTAGATGTTTGAGTCAGTGGTTTTGTCAGCTCTGGTCAGATTGTAATAAAACCAGACCACTGCCTTGTATTTGCTCTCAAATGGTAATAGGGCAGAGAGATGATCCTGAAAGGCATAGCTTGGAGAGTCTAGATACGAGTAAGAAAATGTTTGCAAAGGAAAAATCAAGTGAGCCTTTTTCTGGCCTTAATTAACTGAAACACAGATGTACTGTCTTCTGCAGATAGGGACACGATCCTAGTGAAGTAGCTAATTCCTCTTGATATTTTGCAGCTACCACGCTGTCATTTTATGGTCACGTGCCTTTGAGAAGCAACCAGGGTTGCTATTTGAGTAATTTTTTGCATCCCCAGCATGGATTTGCCAGCTTGTGCTGGTCGCAGTGGGGCAGCCAGAGCATTTCCACCCTCCCCCTTGGCCCTGGAGCAACACCAGCACACCGTGAGCTGAGCTCCCAGAGATGAACCCTAACAAACCGACAAAAAATCCCATGACTTCAAACTAAATTTGTAAAATTACTTCAATCTATGCAAAGCTTATATAAGAAATAATTGTTTACCTGCTCTGGTTTTCAGTAATATCTGCCAGACTAGATACTGTACACTCTTTTGCATTGCTTATTTAGAGCTTTTGAACCAATGCTGTTATATATATTTTAGAATCAGGAATTATTTTCCTGTGTGATGCCAGTCCTTGATTATTGTTAATATTTGCCCTTGTTTTCTCTAATCCTACTGTATTTGTCATTTTTATAGTACTTCTTTGAATTGCCTGCCTTTTCTTATCATTAAAAGCCTGTAAATGTATCTGTAGTAATGATGTTTCTCTTTGGTTATTTGAATTAGTAGTTATTACAGTGCGTTGTGGGGGTTTTGTTTCTAAAGAGTTTGGGAGCAGGGGGGAAATGGCAGTTTTATTTCTGAGGGTGTGCCACAAGTCATTAAGTCCATTGAAAAACTTGTGTTGAGCAGCCTAGCGTTAGGCTGATGCAGTTGGCTTTGGGGAAAAAAAAGAGACCCACAACCAGTGGTGTTGCCTATTTGGGCTAATTTTCTTTCCGTTTCTTTTTTTTTTTTTAATGACAGCAACATGGCAAATGCGCTTGCAAATGCCATCTGTGAGCGCTGCAGGGGCGGTTTTGCTCCTGCCGAGAAAATTGTCAACAGCAACGGTGAGCTGTACCACGAGCAGTGCTTCGTCTGCGCCCAGTGCTTTCAGCAGTTTCCCGAAGGGCTCTTCTACGAGGTAAGCAGGGCAAGGCGCCCCTCTCGCCCCCAGCTTTTGCCTCGTGCCTTCATTCCCATACCAGAAGTAGCTACGGGCAGATCGATAGCTTAAAAAGTCCCGTGGCAAGAACTGGGCTCCGAAAGGATATGCCCAGTAGAGGGAGAAAAAAGCAGAAGCGTTTCTGTGCTAGTTTGGAGGACATCAGTGTTTATAACTTTATTTAAATGTGTAGCCTAATGTTATCAGAGCTGAGAAAAAAGCTGCTGGACATTTCTTTCTCGGTACAGATTTTTTTTCCCCTGAGATCTGTGAATCTGATATATCATACCAGAAATACAGAGAAAGCATACTTCTTAGAAGAGGACAGTCATATAGAGGGAAACCCCAGCACCCTGTGGTCCATAGGAGGTTTATCACTGAGTCGAGTGAGGCCAGCACGGCATGTGAAAAGTTCCTCGTGGTGATGACCTGTAAGTCAGCATGCTGAGGTCGGGGTCTGCAGAGAGCCCAGACCAGGCGGGGCCTATGTAGGTAAGGTCAACTCTAGGTTTGACAAACTGGAGCATTCAAACTTAGCAGTTCTTACATGCTTTCAAGGGTTAAAACCCGCTCTCAACTCATATTTGTCAGCCCCAGGTAGATTGCCCTCACCTCAGGTGGGTATTTCGATATCGGTGTCGTTTTATTTTGCCCCCCCTATCGTGGGGATTCAGGCTGTGGCTCAGCTATCTCAAGCATAAAGTGGCTTTAGTGAAAGCTTTAGACTACTTCATAAAATATGAAGTGAACAGTATAAGGAAGGGTAGATGATGAGAGACAGGGAATTACTGTCTGAGAGATAAGGTCCTGCTGAAGTATCTTGTAGTCCAACTTACAGTAGCAGTTACAGGATTTATGTCATCCTGTGATCTGAAAAGGAAGGTGAGCAGCGTGTTAAAAGCACGATGCTGTGCTCTCATGTACAGTGTGCCATCCTTGTGGCAAGAGCACAACAGTTTACCTTCCACAATAGTATTTCTAATTTTACAGAGCCACGTTATGTGGTGATGAGGAGAAGCTGAGGGGGGCATGTAGATTGGAAAGGAGACTGGCAAAGGGGATTCCTGGGGTTTGCTTTCTCTCCCCTTGTTTGAGGATCAAAAGACTTTTCAGTGCTGTAGGGATAGTGTGGCACAAATTGCGGTAAATGCACCGCTCGTGTTCCATAAGACATCAAAAGGTGAGCTGCAAGGCAGTAGCAATTAAATAAAAACAAAACAAAACACCCCCTAGATACTTACATGTTGCATTACAATTGTTAATATATACTGAGCTGCTGCCTGCCTGCAGGCATGGTAAGGAGTCCATCCTGACATGTTAAGACCTGAGGCAAATGTAAAACGATATAAATGTTTTAAAACTAAAATATTTGTAATTGTGTTAATGAAATTGTCCTAAAACAATACAATGTATTTTCTCTAAATAATGAGTACTTCATTCATCCTTTTTCTGACTCAAAAACCAGTGAGACATTCCAGGGACCTCTTTCAGAAAGTTGAATGGTCCTTCGTTAAAAATAAAAGTTTGAGAAATCCTGCTCTAGGCATCCTGTATCTCCTACAGGGATGGACAAGGACTGCAGTGGAAAGAAAGTCTTACTTTTGCACCTGGTCCAGGAATATTGCAACCTCTCTGTTGCTCACGGGTGGCCATACCTGAATCTCCTTGGCAGGGGCAAGTATCCTGGTGGTGTTTAGATATATTGGATGTAGGCATTTTGCTTCCTACTGCTACCTTGTTAACATTCATGTTCATTATGGCTGGTCTTTGAGCACTCTCTCACTGCAAAGTGAGGCTCTCTGTTAAAGACAGTAAGTCAGAAGTGAGTGTCGATAGATTGTCCTGGGAATGAAAATAGCCCCGTGTACTAAATATGTTTTGGTTAACGTTGGTAGGGTTTTTTTCAGGCTGGGTAGAGACTTTGTTCTTGAGAAATGTTACATAGAAAGTGGAAAGTTTCAGTTAAGAATAGACCCTTTTTGCCACAGCTGTTAAAGAGATAAAATAATTGTGATGAGGATTAAATGAATACGTAAAGACTTGCATGTGGCTTGAACTTCACATCACCCTTCTGCCTCTAGCCCTTCTCCTGTCCACCACAAGATCTTGCGGTTTCTCTCCGCACCAGCAAGTTTGCCTGCTGCCGTTGAAGAGAGGGACTCCTTGGTCTGTTCAAGCCCTCCGACAGCCTTCAAGTGATGGCTCACAAATCTTACCCAGCCTTCCTATAACTGGCCTGGCCTGGGCATCTTCTAGAGAGTGGAGAGGTCAGTGGATATCCGTGCTGTCCCAGCCCTCGTGCCTTTGGCAGGGCCGTCTCCTCTGTCTCTGCACCCTTTAGGGTGTCCACGGGGGTCCCGTGCTGCCAGAAAGACTCTCACTTAGCACCGAAGTGGCCAGTGAGATGATTGCAGTGGAAATCCCAACGTGTTTCCCGGTGGTGCTGCTCAGGAGAAGGGCGGACAAGGTCACAGCTTGCTCTTCTTTCATTCGGCCCCTCGGTATTAGAGGTGAGAACGTACTGGGTGACGGCGCTTGGGGGGAGAGAGCCCTAACGAGGCAGGTAGAGGGTGAGCTTAGGTTGGCCAACGCTCAGGAGATGGCTGACAGTGCTCTGAGGACTCTGTATCGCTGCTGAGAAAAAGTGACTGGAGAAGATAGGCAGAAAGGGTATCTTCCTCTGACGGGCTTCATGCACTCTTTGAGACGATGAATGTGTTTGCAGGTGTCGCCAAGTAACGTGTTTTTCTGAGCAGGTTCCCCGTGGGTAAATGCAGGCGTGAGTTTGTGTTTATTCTGTGCCTGGTTTAGCTAAGCTAGTGCTTCCTGGAAATTATTTCCAGCTCTTAGCAATCGGTAAGTCAAATATTCTTCCCCTGCCTATCGCAAGCCTTGCAGCATTCCCCCAGTTAGTCATTAAACTGCTTATCACATCGGCTGTCAAACACTGCCGTCATAAGCTTTCACGCTGTTTTCTATGGGTGGGAGCTGAACTGGTCAGGCCGATGCCAGTTTCGTGCACCATGGGACGTGTCCCCGGGCTGCTTGCAGGGACCCCCATCGGCACCGGTGGTCTGGCACCGGAGCCAAGCTGCTTGCAGGCACAAGCGGTGCCACACCAGAGCGGTGCCCATCCGCAGCTTGGAGTTCGCACAGCGTAGCAGGAATTTCGTCGATGTCCTCCTGAGCCTATGTTAGAAATGACGATACGGATTCGTAACCAGCCAGTGTTGGCCTTGTTGCATAAGGGTGTAGGCGAGAGCTGTGTGCCTAATGTTGCAGGGGAACTGTGGGTTTAGGACCTGCAAGGGTGTATTTGTGTTTCGGTGTGCTCAGTATCATCAGTTTAGCGTGTTTTCTGGCACACTCAGCCTAGACAGAGCTTAGCATAAGCAAATGCCAGCAGAGTTTCCGAATTCGCCGTGTTTTGCCGTCAGATGTGAAGTGGTAGTAGCAATTCTAGTCTGCTTTTACTCCACCACCACCGGCAAGCCGTGTGTTCCCTAGAGCTGCTGTTGCAGAGTCTTACAACAGGGAGCAGTACACAGTCTTATACCAATAGCAGAACAGCCGGCTTAAATGGCGAGCTTCGGTTCAGCGCCCTCAGAGGGACGGGTTGGCCCCACAGTAACCGGTCAGCAGGCATTTTCCTCCAACCCATGTTACTCTCGGGTCCGAGAATGGCTCGTCCCTACTAGAGGTTGCCCGTGTCTCCCGCTGGGGAGTGTGGGCACCTTGCCTTCAGACAGGGGAGGTTGGGAGAGATGAGTCCTGCCCCTGGTCCAGCGCTTCGTTAAGAGCCTCTTGCTGGGTGCTTCCAGAAGCAGCCCAGCGTGCCACCCACTGAGGTGGGGAGATGGAAAGGCTTAGAGAGCTGCATCCCGCCGTAGAAGAAATATAGCAAAATCCTTATGGACTACTCACAACAGCTATAATTGGGGAATCTGTATCACTATTTTTTTTTTAATAAAATAAAATGGAATGGCACATGACTTTTGTCTCCTAAATGAGAGGGAGTTCCCTTCAGTTCGGGTTTTTTTTTAAGATGTTTGTAATAACCTGTAAGAAGATTAAAGAAAGGTGCAGCTGCAATGCACTTGTCAGATTTGTTTCTATTCCAGTCACACCTCGAGTGTTTTCTTAAAATGGGCTTTGCCAGAAACTACCTTAGAGAAAGGGTCTTTAAAAAGACTCAGGTTTTGTGCATGTCTTTCCACTAAGTTAGCCAAAAACATGGAGATCAGCTGGAGGTTACGTCACGGCGAATTGTTCTAAGCAGAGCCATTTAACTTGTGGACCTCCAGCACATGACAGTCAAATGACCTTTCTTTTAAAATACGAGCTGTGGGATTTGTTATAGAAGTTCAAGGCTTTCTCTGATGGATGAACTGCTGGGTCATCCACAAAAGGCAGCACAAATGAGCCGAGAAGGTTGAAAATATAAACAAGACTGAATGGTAACCAACCTGCCTGACGCAAACCAGAGGGGAAAAAAACCTGTTTGGTCTGCCCGGATCAACATGCGGTGGTGCTGAAATCCAAGCAAACCTAAGCATCTCCCACTGGACCACCAGTTTACACAAAACAGGAAGCCTTGGGATTTTTTTCAGTTCAAAAAGGATTTTATCCAGCAGGAAGCAAGCATAATTCACAATGAATCAATAATTTCCATTACTCTTTGAGAAAGTAATAGCTCTCTGTCTCTCAATTTTTATCTTGTATTTGATCCTTGGAATTTTATAGTATAAAACAGGTAATCTTGAAGCACTTCGCTGTATTTTCTGTCTGTGCACCAAAACTTAATTTGTGGGTAGTATTTTATGCTATTTGCTTTGTTTTGTCTTAGACCCACTAAAAAGAAAGGAGTGGGGTTTCCTGCTATCCCCCTTTTTTCCACTGTTTTAAACCGAGACATTCAAACCCAAACACTTTATAGCATACCTCATATTGTCTATCTGGTTTTGACATGCTACTTGGCATTTATGTCTATTAATGATGTGCCTGAAGGTATCTAAACATTTCCCTTCATTTCAGGCCATACTTGCCTACATGTTTTTACATATTCTTTGGCTAAGTTGCTAATGCAGTGCTGTATAACTTTTTTTTTTCCGTATGTTTTTTTTCTATGCAAGCTTGAACTGCAGCTGAACTTCTCTAAGCTATGAGAAAATTCAGATCCAAATCCAAATCCCTTAAGATTGCTTCCCTATTTCATCTGTCAATGTAGTGAACTTTGTTCCTTAAAATTTGGACTTGATGATCTTAAGGGTCTTTTCCAACCTAAATGATTCTATGATGCTATGAAATCAGCATCATGAAGGAAAAGCCTTATTTCTTTTCATGTTTTGGCTGTACTGCTCCATAACTTGCAAAGATTTCTGTCCCTGGGTGTTTTTCCTCCCCCTGTACTTACTTCCTCCGGTATGCTGGGTCGTTCTTGCAGGAAATGTAGAGTGGGGAAGAGATCAAATGGGTTCAGGGAAGATGTTTCCCCCCCAGGAAAGGTTTTCGTTAGCTAATTTCCTGCCCAGAATTCGCTCAGTTGCATCAGAGTTTCAGCAGTCTTGTCAAAATTCAGTTGTTTCTTGTGATGTAAATGGGTGATGGAAAATGCCTTACACTCTCAGCAGTATTAGAGGAATGGTGAGCTACTAACGCTACATGCTAACTAGTACCTGAAGTAAGGTAGGTGGATTTAATGCCTAGCACATGGTCTGGTTTTTTTTTGTGCAGCCCCTCGTGTTTTACTACCTAATTGCATCTGGAAACAAACTGGTGTGTTACAGCATTTATGTTAAGGGCATGCTCCTCATCCCTCTAACGCTCCGATTTTTTTCCATTTGCAGTTTGAAGGGAGGAAGTACTGCGAACATGATTTTCAAATGCTTTTTGCCCCTTGCTGCCATCAATGTGGTAAGTTTTATGTTGAGGTGAAACACTTCACACTGATCACAAATGGGAACGGGAACGTCACTGGGGGAAGATGTGCAACCCTTGTGTATGTTCTCTGGGAGATGGCCCTTTGCGGCCAAGCATCTGAACTTCCAGAATGAACTAGACTTCAGAGAATTCAGGGAGCTGCTTTTCCTAAAGGTCATCAAACAATAGGATTTAAAAAAAAAAAAAAAGTTTGCATTATTTGAGTGAGTAGTTTAGCTGTTGATCCAGTGATCCCCTCAACAGACCGTTCATGAACTGCTGATTATATATATCTATACATCGGCATGTGCTCATATTTGGCCCTTCTCATGCAGCTGAAACCCTGCAACAAGTCTTTGTCATCTGCTTTGACTGTTGTAACTCCCCTGTGCTGTCCTACTCCACAGAAGCAGGGACAGTCTTTGTCATCTAGTGTTATAATCAAATGATGCTCAGCTGGTCCCCTGTTGCCTTTTTGAAACAAATACCTTTAAGGCTTCAGCGTCTCATGTCCACCCTACATAACACTGAGGGCTGCTTTTTATTTGCTACTGTTGATGTAAATGCTTGTGTGTATGCTGCTCGGTAATCATTTGCACGTGTTTTTTCTCCCCTGTGTGTGACACATCGTGCTCAGGCAGGGCTGGGAAGTCATTAATTTTTTTACTATTGCGTAAACTGGTCTTGAAGTTCTTAGTTTCTGTGGCTCCTTGGCAAGGCACTAGGGCTTTCACTTATCTCAGTGAGGCCTTTCCCCATGCGGAGGAAGGGATTGAACACCGAGGAAGAGGGAAGCAAATGTTATGGACCTTTGAATTCAACGCTGCAGATGTGAACGAGCAGGGGAAGAGGAAGGAATGGGTCGGTGGCGATTTCTGAGGAGCTATGCTGCCTGTCTCCAGGATTTCTCCTGCCCAGCCAGCACAGCTCCCACTTCTCCAGCCCTGGCTCCTTGTAGCACCAGCTCCCTTAAAACCTCATCAAGGTCCTGCACAGGGCTGGGCTTTGCCACTGCTTGGATTTAGTAAGCTCAGCCAAAATTGACGGGGCTGTTGTCAGCGATGAGGCCTCGAGCATTCCTGACATTTCTGGAGTCCATCAGGTTTTGTCCTTGAAAAGCCATGACTTCATGGGAAGGCCACGGAGTCGCATGCTGGATGTTATCGCCCACATCGGTTACCTGCCCGATTGCTCCCCTTTGGCAGCTGTTTGAGTTGTATGTTCTCCAAAGCCAGGACTCAGCCTCCCACAGCACTGGGAAGCTGAGCTCCCAACACATTTTAGGCAGAGCCTTTGCACAGCTCGGGGGCCTTGGCTACAACGTCCGCATAGAGAATGAGTAAATCGTGTGTATGGTGGACATGGCTCCACTGCCTGCGCAGTACAGTCACACCGTGCATGCAGAACAGTAGTTCTCACGCTGTTTTTTTTAATGCCTCGCAGGACCCGACTCCTCATGGTAGGTCAGAAGTTGTGTGTGTTGGACCGACTGTTCTGTAGCATCCCTGCGTTTTGACTCCATGGGAGGTTTTTTTTGCAGGAGGTCCACAGCCACCCAAGCTCAGTTCTGTTGTGCTTTGAGTATAGAGCCCCTTCAAGGCTTGGTCCTAGTGGAGTAGAAACCACTACTATGTACCTGACAAGTTAAAATTGTTGTCTTCTTAAAGAAAAGGAGGAAGATGATTAGGGCACAAGAAAGCCGTATTATATAAAGAACTCCATATATTTCTTAACACCTTGAGAACAGATAAGTAAAAACAGGGAAGGGACTGGGAAAGGATGATTCCAGAGAGAAGGTGGAGTGTGTATGTAGAAGGGCTTGTATGTGAAGAACAGAAGGTCCTCCATCAGCAAGGACATTTTCTTCCGACCCATAGCAAAAAAACCCTAACAAACCCAAATTCCAGAGTTTAGAACCAGAACTGTGACACCGAAGGCAATGTGTCCTACCAGATTCGGGGGGGGGGGGGAAGAGGATGATGATGTCATTGTAGTGATGTGGTTGTGGGTTGGTTTTAACTTTGTCTAGTGTGGTATTTTACAACCTGGTATTGTGTTTCTTACAGGTGAGTTCATTATTGGTCGTGTTATTAAAGCTATGAACAACAGCTGGCATCCAGAGTGCTTCTGCTGTGATATCTGCCAACAAGTGTTAGCCGATATTGGATTTGTCAAGAATGCTGGCAGGTAGATCTTCACCCTTCCTTCTGTTAACTGATCATGAATAAAATAAACTAAGAGTGAGGACTGAGAGGTTTTGGTTCCTGAAGCTTTCCAGTTGAGGTGGAGCAACTGAAGCATCTTTTGTGGGGAAAAGGTCTAAGAGTGCATCACAAAACTAAGAATGGGTATCTTAAAATACACACTTAAAATATTAACAGGTTACCTACTTCAGCACCAGGTTTCTTGGCAAACGTGTTCTCTACCCGCTGACATTTCGGGGCCATACGTAATAAGAGAGAAAACATTCAGATACAGAAGCATTGTCTTTATTTTTTTCATAGAAATTTTTACTTTCTTTTTTCCAACTTGGGTTTCCAATTTTGGTCTAATTTAGCACCTTATTTATTAATAATTGCTTTAAGTTCAGTGGGATCCTTCACAGAGTAGGATATTTTTACCAGCTGTGATCAGAAGAATGTTTTACAAGTGGATTCTGTGGCCATTGGCTTCATATGTACAACATGATATACAGAGATACCTACAGGATTAGGACCTGTGTGTTCATCCAGCTTCCAGTCTAAATTTTTAGGATTTTGAGAGTAAAACATTCAGCAATGAGAATCTATAGCAAACTTTGTTTTCTGTGTTTCAACACAGCTTAAACTCAAATGAGCTGAAGAAATTGTACTCCTATGGTGACAGAAAATAAAATCGTCACCCTGCCTTTTCTGAGCTTGGTTTGCCTAGCAAGGAAATTGTTTTAAAGGCTGTTTTCCCTCCAAAAACGGCTGACTGAAATGAGGTTCTGATAGATTCTTGGTTTATATTTTGCACTGTGGTACCTGGTACCATTACTTACCTCTATTTTTTTATGCTGTTTCAGACATCTCTGCCGTCCTTGCCATAACAGGGAAAAAGCCAGAGGCCTTGGAAAGTACATTTGCCAGAAGTGTCATGCCATTATTGACGAACAGCCTCTCATATTTAAAAATGATCCTTATCATCCTGATCATTTCAACTGTGCAAACTGCGGGTAACTTGAGTTCTGCAAAGGAAAACAGGAAAATGCTGGGTTTATTTGCTTCATTGATTTACATCTTAAAGTGAAAACCTGTCCTGTACAACTGGCAAGAGGGGTGGGGTCTGGGTGCCTTGCAGCCCGATGTGTTACTGCTTTTGGGATGGTGGAGTTGGACCTTGAGTTCAAACAAGAGCTGACCTGTTGGGGAGTAAAGAAAGATTGGACTCTGCAGGACAAGGTGGTACCTTACAAAATATGAAGCGTGGACACAGATAACAGTTCTTGTAGCAGCGAAATGATAGCTTGTTATTCTGCTACGAGAGGAAGAAAAGCAGTCCTCTTTGGCTGCTTGAGTTAGTATCTTGCCTATGTTATTTCTTTTTAGTTGAGTGGCATGCAGACTTTGTTCTCTCTTTTTAAAGCCTATCTTTTTCTTAGAAGCTTTCTCCCATCTCATTTTATCAGCTTCTGCAACTGCAGTACACGAAGCTGCACATTTCTACATCCTACACCGATGCACAGACCATGGAGCATTGTAGGATATAGCATGGATTATTAGTTGTTTATTTCTGGCGCAAAGGAAGCTACCATTTCAGTGCCAACGCAAAGGTTGATTTGAGTAACAACAGGTAGTGTTGTGTCAGTGGCAACCAGTTGAGAGCATTAGTGAGTACAGTCACATTTAAAGTGTAGCTGTTCTCAGTATTATAACCATGCAAATTACTAAAAGGTAGAGCATATGAGATTCTGCAATTGGCAGTCTTTAAAAGTAGCCAGCTCATGTGGGTCCGTAGTTTTCTTTCTCTGAAGTTTGATACAACAAGGAAAACGTACCTAGATGTAGAGGACTACATTATACTTTCAGTTACAGTTATGCAAATCTAAAATAAACTGGTGATAAGAGTGCCAGAATATAAACCAACCGTGTACAGCTTGCACACACGCACGCTTGTGCTACATCAGCAGAATGCAGGATGACAATAGCTCAGTAGCTGTTTTCAGAGAGACTTAGTGGATCTCCCTTAGCAGCCTGTTCTCACTTTACTGTGATCAGTCTTGAACTGTGTCACGTTTGCTGCTGCTGCATTACTGCAGTACAAATATAACTTCTAAAACACATGCTGAAAATTGTTTTTTTTCTTTCCAGAAACTCTCAAGAGTTGGCATTGTTCAGTGCCGTTATTCATGCTCTCAATTCATTAACTTTTGAACAGGAAGGAACTTACTGCTGATGCTCGTGAGTTGAAGGGAGAATTATACTGCTTACCCTGCCATGACAAAATGGGTGTCCCCATCTGCGGGGCATGTAGAAGACCAATTGAAGGCCGTGTGGTGAATGCTATGGGCAAACAATGGCACGTGGAGGTAAACGTCAGATATATATTGTCTTTTACAACTGTAAACATTAACATACTTATCTGTGATTTTGCTGATCAATTTCAATGAAAGGATTAGCAAAGGAGGAAGCAATGATTAGTAAATGCCTTCTCCTAATCCCGTCTTCAGCCTTCTTGTGGCTGGTCTTCCACTGTGAAATAGGAGTTATTTCCCACCTTACAGAGAGCTTTGACTGTGAACCTAAAATCAGTAATCAAAGGAAACACTGTGAGGTTCTTACAAAAGAAAATTTCAGAGTGCAAAGCAGTACATGTGGAAAGGCAGTAAAATTCTGTGGCAACCATGTTACTAAGCATCATAATACCCTTATGCCTTCCATAGTCACCCACCATGAAATATCTCTAAAGAACTTTACATAAGAGTTCATATTTCAAGGCCATGTACAAGATTCAGTTCCACATCTTCCATTTAAATTAGAAAGATAAACAGTTCATTGCTTCTGTCGTTTTCAAAATCTCCTCCAGCAAATGCTTTCTTCACAAGAGTGTAATGATGGTGCAAATTATTTAATAGCTCTTCATTCTGTTCATTGATAACATATGAGAATCCCTTTGGGGTTTTTTTTTTGGGGGGGGGGTAACTTTTGGGTTGAAATGTTGAAGATACTGAAAGGAACATTATATTAGTGGTTAAATGTAGAAACAAAAAAGCTTTAACTCTCCTTTTTGAGATGGCACAGCTAGCTCAGTAGACTTCAGTCATGTTCCATACTGGGCTTGGTTGGTTTGCTTTCCAGAAAAAATACCATTACTTCCAAATAATCAAAAAAAATGTATGTAATTTTCTTTGTAGCATTTTGTTTGTGCGAAATGTGAAAAGCCATTCCTTGGTCATCGTCATTATGAGAGAAAAGGCTTGGCATATTGTGAAACCCACTACAATCAGGTAAAGTTGCATATTTAAAAATGGTGTTAATTGGTAAACTCATGAATTGGTTTTATTAGATAGAAATGAAAAACCGTGGACATTCTTCTGTTTTCTTATGGGCACCTGTGGGCGTAATGTCTGTTGCAGTTAATTTATATGGGTTTGTCTATACGCCAGTCTGTTAGTGAGAAAGAAAACTGCAGGTATTTCACAAAGGCTAGCCAGGACAATCAGTATTGAGTTGTTCTTCAAGCTTAGTGGTACTTAAGTAGAGCTGTTACCAGCTTTTACATGTCTGTGAGATCACAGCAACTAATGACACGCGGTCTTTCCCAAGAAGCTAAAGAAGATTTGCCACTCAGTAGCTGCGGTTAAAGACGAGGCCCTCGTGAGTAGCGTGGTTTTCCCTGCAGCTGCTGCTCTAAGGTGACTGTGTGTTAACATACGCTGCATCACCCAGCTCGTTCATTAGGTTGCTGAAGACTTTGAAGACTAAATTTGTCAGAGGACACCACCTAGTGAGCACTTGCATTTATATAGGAGTTCTATACCATGATACCATTTCTCTCCAGCCTCCCTTGATTGTGTAGTCCAGCACCACGATGTCTAGGCCTTTTTTATTTGGAAGCCATCTGCATTGTGTCACGTCTACCTCTTCGCTTATATAAATACAAGAGTAGGGGTTACATTTCGGAGTTGTAAGGCATCTGCTAATTACAGATGGATTCTTAATTTGTCAGCGATGAAGGGCAGATGATTGAGATGTTGCTGGCATACTTGTAGACAAGAAGTGCCATGACATTAGTAGTAATGGTGTTGCAGCCGTACGGGGCAAGTACATATACCAGACGAGCTGTATGTAGAGTGAATGTCTTTTACTGTGTTAACTACTACAGTTAGAAAAAATATATGAAACTTTGAGCACTTCTTAGTTATTATATTGTGGACAAATGTTAAGCCTTTTTTTTTTTTTTTAAATAAAAATAACATTTCCTCACAGTTCTTGCCAGAAAGAGCGATGTGTTGTTCTAGTCATGCATGTAAATCCAAATGTTAAATTGGCTGATTAGTAATGATGTGTATCTCACACCAACTGCTGTATTTCAAATGTTCAGGATTAGAGAAATGTTAAAACAAAACAAAATCGTATTTACAGGGGATCAAACAGATGTCAACAAATGTTTTCATCTTTAATATTATAAAGACTTTTTGTGATGACATGATGCAAAATGTACTTGGAAAACAAAACCAGGCTTGTCAGCATTCTCTTTATTGTACTGAAATAAATAGGAAAGCTGTTGTGCCCATCAGCTGAAATACAGTTTTTTGTTAGTTTGAGAAGTTACCCTCGATAAATCTATTACATTAAAAATTTGTTACTTCTCTTTCCTCTTCAGCTATTCGGTGATGTTTGTTTCCATTGCAACCGTGTGATTGAAGGAGATGGTAAGCACTTTTCTGTTTCCTTAGTGTTCCTTTCTGATGGAAGTTCTCTGTAGAAGTGGAAGTAAGGGGAAAGCAGCCCCCCGTTGAATCCTTGATTGTTCTCACTAAACCAAAACCAGCCATGCACTTGATCAGAAATAAGGTTCGAGCTGATTAATCAGAGACCAGATGGTAAGAAAACCTTACAGCAAGCGTTTCATGGTGGTAGAAGACCAGCCAGTGGCTGAAGAGAATCATGGTCAACTGGAAACCCCTTAGTGACATGCAAAGGCCAGGGATGCTGGGAGGTGCACAGAAGTGGCTTCCTGCCCCACCACCTTCAAAAAACAACACACGCAAGGGTGAGAATGAGCACACAAGCATCTCCTCAAATGAATTTAAGGATCATGAACCAAATTTGAAAAAGTATTTAGATATTGAAAGACATGGGTGGGCACTCTTAGGGATTTTTTTAAAAGTGCCTAGTTCCTATTGTGTCGGTTTGGTTCCTACAGATATTTACCTATCTACCACAGGCACCTGTCTTTTGAACATCTAGGCTGATGCTAATGTCACAAAACCAGGGAAGGTCATACTTGGAAAGATGCGTGCTGCAAAGGCAGAACTGGAAGCACATGGTTTAAGTTTTTTGAGGTTTTTATTGTTTGGTGGTTGGTTTGGGTTCTTTTTTGGGGGGGAGAGTGATGGTTTTGAGGGTTTTTTTGGACAACCAGCTATAATAAAATGCCAAAAGCAAATTATTGTACCTGAAATCATGCAACATTATGTGCCTATTTACCCCTGCCCGAAGTAAATACTATAATACCAATGTTAGCCTCGCCTAAGCCAAAGCCATTAGCAAAGTAGGAGGAAGCCTCTAGCGTGTAAAAAGAGACATAAACTAGTTTATAGTCATGTAACTATAGGATGAGACTTACATTCCAGAGATGTGCTTTCCCCACATTTTCTGGACTGGACTATACCTGCAGAACGACAATCCAAAACATTTTAGAGGCAACAGTGTCCTCCTCTTCAGTAAAATCCTACTAGAATGAGCAGAACTGGAACTTGAGGTGAATGAATAAATTCAGCCTTGTCTGATAACTACATCTCTGTATGATTCTAACCTTTCATCATATAATCTGACACCGATGTTGTATGTTTTAGTCTCTGAACTGAACAGGATATAAAGTAATGCAGTAATTTCTTTATTTTCAATGTATGTCTTCAATTACATTTCTTCTTTGATTTCTGCACACAGATTTGACACTGCTGTCACAAATTACGAGTATCCAATATTGTTCTCTCTCTGTGTGGTGAAACACACAGAAAATATCTGTGGCAGCAGTTTTTCAGGAGGGTGTCTATGACTGTATTACAGAGGTTGCTTGGGAGCAAAGACTTTCATTTGACTAGTATTATTTTGGCAAGCAGTGGAATAACTACGCATCTGTGGACGTGCTTGCCCCATAGTGCAGGAAAAAAGCTCTGCGTGACAATGCTCTGGTTCTGTTGTTGTTGACAAAATATTGTATTTTATGAGAACACCATTGTCCTGCATCCTCTAACTTAGATTAAGAAGAGAGGCAAATTTTGGCAGGGAAAACTGGGAAGGTATGTTGAAAGAGAGGAAGAACAGAAAACGGACTGAAATACAGAACAAAGAGAATATACTCTCTTTCCAAAGCCAAGAATAAAAATATATTCAAGTTTTTCTTGATCAAGTCGTTTATGAGTCCCATGAGTCCATCCATTTGTTCACCTTGATAGTGCTGTGTTCTGACTGCTGGCTTCACGTTATTTTCTTCGGCTGGGCAAGTGCTACTCTTGATGGCACTGCAGTCTGAACTGGAACTGAGAAGTGAAACTAAATGAAAACATCAACACGATTTTGCTGGATTGCTCTTCCCCTGAAAAAGTTTCCCGATTAAGTTGGAAACACGGCCTCATAGAAGAGCTGCCTGAGGTCAGCATGCTATGAGGTGAGGTGGAAGCAAGAAACAGGAGGCAGAAATAGGTTAAACTGGTCTTGCCTGAGAAACAGCTTTATCAATGCTTCACAGTCCTGCTACACTACACACACCTGTGCCTGCCTAGCCTTGCCATACTATTGTTATGCTCCTTAATACCTGATACAAGAATCAAATGACTGTTCTTCATGCCTCATGAATGTGTGAGCTTAAAATTTTTGTAATAACTTCTTGGTTTTTTGTAATGCTAATGATTTCTTATTTTTCCCATCGCCCTAGTTGTGTCTGCTCTGAATAAGGCATGGTGCGTGAACTGTTTCGCTTGTTCAACTTGCAACACTAAGTTAACGCTCAAGTAAGTTTATCGATAAGTGTGATGCCTTCAAAACATATCAGTGCTTACCTTCAGAGTGTAGATGTTGCTCTAGTGTAACTGTTATAGTATGAAGAACATATAAGCAGCATTGAGAAAATAATGTGCGTCTTTCTTCCTCTTGCTCCACTTACTGATTTACATCTTTCAGCTGTCTGTTCAGGTCTTCCTTCAGTTAGTCTTCTTAACTCTTCTCCTTTTCTGTCCTTTATTTTTTCTGTGTTTAACTCTAAAGGGATAAGTTTGTTGAAATTGATCTAAAACCTGTCTGCAAACACTGTTATGAGAAAATGCCAGATGAATTTAAGCGACGACTTGCCAAACGGGAACGTGAAGCAAAGGATAAAGAGAAGCAGAAAAAGAAAAAGCCAATCTGTTTGTAAACTTTTTTTCCTTCTCACCACCACCTCTGCTCCTTTCTTCTTTGGTCAGTGCTAAGGATGCTTTTATTTTAAGTTTTTGCATGAACTTACGGCAATCAAAACCAAAATATTTTTCACACAACTGCAGCTTGAAATATTAACTTGTTATTCCATTATCTTATGTTTAGTCTGTTTAGCTCTACATCTAGGTTTGAAATGCTTTTAAATGACACGGTTAATAAATATGGACATTTGGGTAAAAACTGTGTAACTTACTCAACAGAGTACTGTAATTACTGTCTACTGTGTATAACCTTGTAAAAGTAACTTCATATATATCTATAAATTGCAGTTGTAATTTTTTGCCTGTGCACATTTAATAGGATACTTTTTAAATAATTTTTTTTCACTATCCCTGCTGCTAAAACTTTGTCTGGTTTTTGCTTTGTTGTTTTAGGAATAAATTTGTTGAGTTTGATATGAAGCCTGTCTGCAAAAAGTGTTACGAGAAGTTTCCTCTAGAGCTGAAGAAAAGACTGAAGAAACTGGCTGAAACTTTGGGAAGGAAGTAAAGACTTCATCTGCTCTTCCCCTCCTCTGTGAAAATCTTACAT
>JANXJC010000059.1:3859830-3889992 GCA_027564655.1 Leptodon cayanensis | reverse complement strand
AAAATCTTACATATATTACTTGCGGGGAGGGCGGGGGGGCTGCTTTGAGGCTTCAGTCAGACAACAAATGATGATGTATGCCTTCTGTCAAATCAAAATATCTTAAGATTCTCTGTTCTCTATACATGTATGCTTATTTGTTGATAGACAGACCATACTTCCAAACTAAATTAAATACCAGCTCACCTGAAAGGTTTCTGACCCTGATAATGCAGTTGAACTGATGCAGGTGGCCCACCCTGCACAGTAATCTCTGCGGAATTTTACAGAGAGAGAAAATTTGCTCGTGAATACCTGCCAAAACAAACTGCAACTGTGTCCAACTTTAGGGGCACGCATTGTGATTTATATTAATGAAAATATTAACCTTTATATTAAGCATGCACACAAAACTTGCCCAAGTCACTTGACTTGGGCATGAAACCAACATCCTTTGCCTTGTGGAAAAATTCACGCTTGGATTTCAGGCCAAGTCATCTCATTAAGGAGCCTTGTTTCAGACAGTTTGAAAAGTATCAGGTTTCTAAATACAGTCACTGTACAAATGACCTACTTCCGATAGATTATGCTTACATGATGAATCTTTGTACATCAGGCTTAGCATGAAATACCTATATAAAATATGTATTCCTATTGCAAGAAATGAGCATACTCAGAACTACTTGAATTTTGCTATATTCCACTCAGAATAACTCATTAACTTTTATATATGCCTTTGCATTCTATTTACTTTTTGTGCCTTATTCTGCTGGACCATACATAACAGTGTCCCATTAAATATATATATAGTTTTATTTTTTATTTCTTATTTTTATGCAGAAACTATATACAAGGTGTTTTCAAAAGATAACATACTTTGCCTTAATTATACAGAATGCAAGAAGTACTTTATTTCAAATGTGAACACCTGAGCTTAAAATTTAGCTTCTAGACTTCATTAATCTTCTGAACAATACTGAAAATGCGTATTTCGGTTAACTGGCAATATTACTTTTACACCTATGAGTGTAAATATACAAGGGTTGATCCTGCTAGGATCTATTTCTTTAGCCATCTTCAAGAACTGAGCTCACAAATCATCAGAATTCCTTATAACATACATTTAATTGTTTTATACTATTGACTTCTGACCATGCAAATCTGTTTTATTTTTCCCTTATAGAAAATACAGTTACTTAGGACCTCTTGGTGGTACTACATTATGAAGTACGGAAACATTTTTTTATTCTTTTTATATTAGTGACTTAAACAGATTTTATGTAATTGCATCATAGGAAGTAAAATTTTCTTTCCAGTTTATGAAAAATTAGTTGCTTTAAAATGTCTGCTTTCAGGCGTCATTAATAAAGCCTTATGTTATTAAACCTTGTATCACCTCTCTTAAATGAGTGCTTGAGAAGGGTGGGAAAGCAGCTGGGCTCTCTTGGTTCCCTATGCTTTTACCTGTGACTGTGTGTAATTATTTCCTTCTTGTCCTGATTTAAAGGAGACATATGCCTTTCCTAAATGTCCCACTGTAGTTAGTTCTTAGGTTCATGAAAGAAACGCAGTTTGTTTCATAAAGAACAGCTTGATTCTTCTGGATATTTTCTGAATTGGCACAGTCACTAGGTTTTCCTAAAGAAATTATCTTGTCTGAGTGTAAAACGTTCACCTTCCTATGAATTTTTTCACTCCGCCTCTCACTGTAATCAGACATTCACCACAAACTTCCAGTTTAGTGCTAGGTAGGGTATTTTTTTTACTATGTTATGCTACGTAGTTATTGAATGCCATAACAGTTCAGTAGCTGAATGCAGTCCTGACTGTGTTCCAAGACTAGAAAAGTTTAAAATGTCCCCTGAAAAAGTTTACATAACTAGCATGGTAGCCCTGTTTGGATTTTGGACTGTGCCATGGATTCAGTAGATCATACTCAGCTATGCTTCCTTTAAATTGCAGTTCACTTCTTGTTCTAGGTTTTTCACATGACGCCGACTGTACATCTTTTCCTTCAGCCTATGTATGCACAGCCTTACTGCTCAAAGAGTCGGGAAGGGTCGCTAACCCTGAGGCTGAACGGCAAGACCTGGCTCAGATCCACATTGCTTGGGGTTACATCCATCTCCAGCACAGGGGCCTTGTTCGCGCTGCGCAGCCACAGGTCTCCTCTCGGCTCTCTGGTAGCCCTGTGGCTCTAACACGGGATGTTGGCTTTTTTTTTCTGTTTCCAAGTTCCTGATGGTGAACGCTGTGCTACAGTTCACCAAGGCAGCGGTTTGTATTTCATGAACACGAGCGTGTATATCTCAGACCCCGCGATGTAGCGCTGAGAGCATCTGGGGGTACTTGAGGGTTCAAAGCCTGATGAATCGTGGAAAAAAATGTTGGCTGGAAGGGACTGCTAGAGGTCAGCTAGCCCAACCATCCGCTCAAAGCAGGTCTAACTTCAAAGCTGGATCAGTACGGAAGGTCTTTTTCAGCCAAGCTTGAGTATCTCTGTGGAAGGAGATTTCACAGACCTTTGTGGGCAGTATGTTCCAGTGCTTAATTGCCCTCATGGTGAAATTTTTTTATTATTATTGGAGTCCTATCTCGGGTGGAGGTTTTCTCCAAATCCATACTGCGCTCTTGGGAGCTGTCTTTGGAGTGAACTGTCATTGAAATAAAATCCCTGGACAACATCACGAAGAGGATTAATTAAAAGCACTTGCAAAACAGAGCCAGGCAGCAAGCTAGCAATTAGGCAGCCTGGACAATTACAAGTCTGGTGTTGAAGCTCACTTCCTGGCCTGTCACTATTACAAATATTTTGCATAGCTGCACATACTTTCCTGAAAGAGACAGAGTTGATTATTGTTTTTCTACCCGTGACCCCTACTAGGTCTCTCAAAAAGGCTGTGAGCCTGGGATTTGGGAATGGATGCCTCAGAAGCTTTGCCCCTTTCTGCTCCCTGGGATCAATCGTGCATGGGCAAGAGAGATTCCTTCAGAAGCTGCTGCTTAGACGAACAGTAGGGAGCACTTCAGAAAGCCCAATGGATGTAGCTGCAGGGGGAAGAAGCTGAGCCTAAAGCCTTTCTGCTGCTGGCAGTGGCAAGTCCTGCGCTCCGTTCCAACGGATCGGTAGCGAGCCAAGCTGAGCACAGCTGGGTTGCGGGGATAGCCCTAGAGTGGACTGCTGTCCCGCCTGGTGAGCTGCCTTCCGGGGACAACACGGGGGGTCCCGCTTCCACAGGGATGGGTGCGAAGCAGCGACCAGTGTCAAGGCACTGGACCTTGTCTGTATGAAGGCAGTTTCCCATGCCTCCCCATCAGCTGAAGAGCAGTAACGTCCTCCGGTGAGCCGAAGCCAGCGTTCTCTGCACCAGCACCAAGCCCGGCAGGTGTTGACGAATTGTTTGGTAACCTCAGCTGTAGACACACCATTAAAAAGTACAGAGAAAAAATGTTCTCTTTTTTCTTAGGGAATTAAATCCAATGTCTAAATAAATCACCATTAATAGAAGAAATAATAAAAGAGAGGGTCAGGGTGTTACATGGATGCTGCTGGTCTCCTTACAGGAACAAGTTAGCTATGTTTCCTTATTTTTGCTGCAAAGATGGTAAGAGCTGTGGGGATGTCAGTATTTTTTAGGTGTAGCAGGAATCATACGGCTGTCAATGGGTTGCCTGAGATTGAGAACTGGACATAATGATGCTTCTTCAGAGACAGAGCCCAGCGGCCTCATTTTGACCAAAGTGTCTGAACTGGCAGAAGAGACGGGTAATTCCAGCAAGCAGAATCCAAGGCTGCCTGCTGGGAATTACACCATGTCACCAGCACCCCAGAACTGCCAAACTACAGCTGCCACTTGCAAGTTTCTCCTGTCTCGAGGATTGCTGATCTTGTCATGTTTTGATCCATGTTCCCAACTATAGCTTAGGATGATATCAAAGAGTGTAATTATGCTATTCACAGTGCCTGGAAAATAAAGTTTCTCACCATAGCTGCTACAATATTTGGAAACTCATTTTGCCGACCATTGGATCTCAGTGGTAAGGCCCATGCTTATGGATTAAATTCATAGTTGCTGTGATCCACAAGGTACAGTTTTAGGTGAGAAATTACTAAAGCTTGGTTCCACACACACGAAGATCTTCTGTGGCGGCGTGAGGCCCACGCACGAAGGGAAGCCGGTCTAGTAACAACGGCGCAAAGACCAGCTGCCCCTTAAAACTCAGCGGGACACAAAGACAAGGCAGCTCTGCCCGCCCTTCAGTCCTGCCTTTCCCCCGGCCTCCCTCACCCCACCCGGCCGTGCCAGGCCGCTCGGAAGCCCTGCGCCCCTCCCCCGGGACTTGGCTCCGGGTCGAGGAGAGGCTCTACCATCACCTCACCGACCCCATCCCCTCAGCCGACACGATCCCCACCCCACCAGCAGCCCCTCAGCCACCGCCATTCCTCTCCCCCTCCGCTCTGAGGCGGCCGCGTCTTGCCGCTCTCCCCCCCGCCCCTCAAGGGCGCATGCGCAGGCAGCCGGCGGAGGCCCCGCCCCTCCCCTGCGGCCGTTGACGGGGGTGGGAGGCGGCCGGGCGCCAGGGTGTCTCTGACGTCACTCGCCGCCCCGGTGCGGTTGCGCGGGAACTTGCGTCAGGCGCAGCCGCCTCCATTTCGTCGCTTCCTCCTTCTCCTCCGAAGGCGCCGCGCGTAAGGGCCGGCGGGGGAACGGGCGGCTGTTCCGCCTTGAGGGAGGCCGGGCGCGGCTCCCCTCTCCCTCCCCCGCCCGCCGCCGCCATGATGAGGCGCACGAAGCCCGAGGTGGAGCGGTACGTGGCCTCCGTGCAGGCCGCCGCGCCTTCCTCCAGAGAGGTGAGCGCTGCCGGCGGCGGGGCCGCCAACGGACCTTCCCTCCTCTGCGCGGCTGCCGCCCGGCCTCCTGCTCCTGGGCTCGCTGGGGGTCCCCTTCCCGCCTCGCCTGGCGCCGGGCCTGAGGGGGGAGGCTCGGGGAGGGGGGGGCGGAACTTCGTTTTCTGAGGGGACGGCCGCCTCCCGCGCAGCCGGGAGGCCTCGCTGCTCCTGCTTTTGCGGGGCGGCAGGGGGTGTGTGTGTGGTGTTTCTGGGATTATTTCCGAAGTCTGTGTCTACTCGGGGTTTCTCTAAGTCGAGTGAGGGAGGGGAAGCTGCTGTGAGGAAGGGCGTGGGGTTTCCCGTATTGGAGAGGTCTTCCCTAACCAGGAAGGTGGTTTACCAGAGCTGTGCGCCCGCCTTTTACACCTAGTAAGCTCTAGTGTGGCGTTATAAAGCCCACCAGCTCTCAAAGTACAGAATTCTTCAGTGTTGTGAGAGGGTAGTTCCTAAGCTTCCTGAGTTTTTCTTTTTTTAGAAGAAGAACTGGAATAGGGAACATGTGAGACACTTTCAGTTTTCTTTTATGTGCAGTGTGATTAATATTGTTGTCCATATGACTGCTTTGTGAAATAACGTATTAAGAGAGGCGGAACTGGGAGAAAAGAATTTTCCTACTCCATTTTAGTAAGCAGAGAGAAGGATGAGGAACTGCATGGTTGGTTACCATTTTCCATTATATCTGGAAATTGGTATACAGGTCCCAGTGAGCAGTCTGGTGCAATTCATGGGAGCTGTTTAATCCTGAAAGATCCTGTTCTGCTGTTCTGAATTGATTTTATTGCGGAGGTAGCATATTCAGAAGTGTGTGTTGTATAGCATGAATGCATCCATGTTCATCATGATGCAGTGGGGTCTTTAGGCAGGGCCTCTGTACATCATCAGCATCATTTCCCAACGGCAACGAAGTTGTCCTGTGACTTTAATTGACTTGGGTGCTGTTTAGACCAGACAATGTCAAGTACATCACTGCCAGAATCAGAGCTGCTCTTTAATTGTTTCAGTATTCCTATTGAACTCAACAACAAAAAAATTCCTCTCTTTCTGTTGTGTTTAAGGCCAGCTGGTGCATATTTAGGTGGGGGTTTTTTTGTTGTTGTTGTGTTTAAGTAATGCTTATAACTAATTGTATAGCACAGTCAATGGTGGAAATAGTTACTGGTTTTCTTGTTGTGTTGATTTTAGGGGGAGGTGCTTATAAGGCTGCAAACCATTTATTTTGAGGTTTCTTTTCATCCATGTTTGAAAGGAGATGCCAAGTGTGACTCCACTCTGACATATTTCAGTGTTTCCTTTTACAACATACTTCCAAGTTTTCAGTCTGTATTTTTGAAGTATCTTAGGAGGTCTGCTTTCATTCTAAACCACTTCTTAAAATTTTGCATGAATAGCAGGGGTGGGAGAGGGAGGGAGACTAGTAATTCAAGTGTATTCGAAATGTACACACTTGTTTGGAATCATAGGTGTATCTAGTTCCAGTGCTTCTTGGTTCACAAACAAAACCTGCTTTTGAACTGATAACTGGGAGCTCAAGCTTTAAACTTCTGTCTGATTTACTTCTACCTTGGGGTTTTTGATTGTGACTTAGTTCTTTCGTTCATTCCTTTCACTCTTCTCCTCCTGTCCATGCTTCTGCCATCTTGCCCTCTGTCTGCTCTCTGTGTGTTTCTTTTTGTCTTTCCTTTGTTTCTTCCTTGTTCTACCCCACCCCCCAAAATACCTTTGGAATGTTTCACCTTTCACCTATAGGGTGTGTATGTTCAAGTTATCTTAGGCTGACAACATCAGAAATAAACTACTACAGAAATGCATTTCTTACTCAAACTGAGAATGACTTAGAAATTGCTTTTTCCTCAACTATATTTGACCAGTAGTGTCTGATGACAATATACTACAGCAGGGCTAAATGATAGATCTCTCTTGGTTTGTAGGATTTTTTTTTCTTTGCTACATTGCAACAAAAGAGATGAAATGTAGCTGACCCCATTCTTCCACTCTCTTTAATCAGAAGTGTTTATGAAATGTCACATGTATATGGGCTTGTTGCTTGCTTCACTTGTAATCTCTATTTTGCCTTGTAGCCTTTGCCAATTATAGGAAAAACTCTTACTCTTTTTGTTCTTAATCCTGCATCTTTCAAAAACAAACCTTCAAATATGAAAAGTGGATTTGGGCTGATAACTAGTTGTCAAATTCAGTCATTTAAAAGTATTATGCATTGCGGAAAAGAAGGGTCACCCTGTTTGAATTATTTTAAAAGTACCATATGTCTAAAGGACGTCTCATGTTTTTTTCTCCTTCAGAAATCGATGAAAGGATTCCTCTTTGCTAAGCTGTATTTTGAAATAAAAGAATATGAACTGGCTAAAAGGTAACATGCGTTGATGTATGTTTGTTTTTCTGTTCTCTAAAGCATAAGAGAAAAGCTAAATTAATATGAAGTAGACCAGAGAAACCAAGATCAATATCATGCTGTTTTAAGGTAGCAGTAAATGTCGGTATTGAGTGCCTTTTAAATCTTTATAAAGCAACAACTTAGAAGATTGGTTATGTGGTACTGAAAAACTTACCTGGTTGAAATGGCTTTTTTTCTCATTGAATTCTGTAGTTCTTACTGTTTCTGCGACCTACAGCTTTTTTTTTTTTTTAATAAACAGAAATACTTGCTGGCAAGTAAGTAGCATCTGTACATGTAAAACAATGTTGCTTCTTACTTTAAGGTGGGGGCAAAGTAGCTAGAACAAAATATCTCTATAATTCCTGTATGGGAGATTAAGTTATTATTATAGCTCGTGGGGGGTTGGATTATTATTGAAAAATATTGGTCAAGTAACTGACTTTTTTCTCCTCTGTAGGTATATATCTACATACCTCAATGTACAAGAGAGAGATCCCAAAGCACACAGATTTCTTGGACAAATTTATGAAGCTGAGGATAACATAGAAAAAGCTTTTGGGTGTTACAAGGTAAGTACTACACTGACCCCTAATGTCCTGCTTTATTCCTTTGTAAGTGGAATTTTAAAATCCTTCTGTGCTGGACATTCTCAAACCCATAGAAGAAAATGTGTTCCTGGAAAAACTATTATTTATACACATTTGACAATGGAAAGCTTATGAAGCGCTGCAGAGGAGATTCTTTACTTCGTATCACTTGCTTCAGTAGTATATTTTTAAGTTGATTCTTTGTTTTTGTTTTTTTTTTCTGGACTTGATCTTTTTGCTACCTGCTGTTAAATTCTTCCTGTGGCATACATTGTCTTTTGGACTAAGGATCTGTGACTGTGGTGGAATTCCTTAATGTGGACTGTGATGACAACACGAATCTAGTTGCTACTAGAAGACTGCAGGCCCAGTGTGGTCTTTGTTTCGTTGGTTTTGGAGGAGGCAGGGGCAGGAGGGATGGGCAAATTAATTTTGATTAGGCAAGCATATAAATGTCAAATTCCCAATTGGAATGTCTTTGTTCTGGTTTTGGGGAGGGAGATGATGTGCTCAGAAGTCTGGTTGCCAGCACAACTCCATGAAGTGCTATCACACTTCTTAAAGTGTATGTCTTAACTAGTTCTTTTTAAAAGTGTCCACATCTGACTAGACTAGAGGTCCTTATAGTCTGCTGCCTGTGTATAGCCGTGGCTAGTGATAGGTGCAGAGGAGCTGACATTTGCATTATTTTTCTTATGCTCTTCTGAATTCCAGCAGTTGTATCTGGGTGCTGTAAACTAGTGGTAGCATTTAGAAAGGCTTTTCTTAATATATTCTATATTGGTAGATCTAACTAATTTGAATAGCTGGGTCTGTTTGTGGGGGGATAACTGTTTCCTGTTCTACGTGGATTGTAAGATCAAGTTACCTTATTTTTTTTTCCTCCTGTGCATGGGGAAAACTAGCGTTCTGTGGAATTGAACCCAACACAGAAAGACCTTGTACTGAAGATTGCAGAGTTACTATGCAATAACGACATTACAGATGGAAGAGCAAAATACTGGGTTGAGAGAGCTGCTAAGCTCTTCCCTGGGAGTCCTGCTGTTTACAGGTTGAAGGTAAATTCCAAATTACCTCTGTTCTGTGGCTTAAAGAAGCTTTCAGCAGCTGACTGGAGTGCTTTTTGCGTGTCAGCTCGCGCAAAACTCTCCCCGGCTAAATTGTCTTAGAATCTTTAGTATTAAATCTAGTAGATGTTACTTTCTTTGCAGTCTGACATTTTTGTCTAGCTTTCAAGAAAACTGCAGCTACAGGCTTTCATACCCTTTTTAATGTTTCAAGGTTAATCCTCTTCAAAAATGCTGAGAAACTGTGTTAGTTATCACATCTAAGAAGTTAAGACAAGGTAGGCAGTACTTGATCTTTCTGTTGTGTCGCTTGCGGAAGGTAGCAGGCCTGTGATCTCAGACCTTCTTGCTCTACGCTGCTTTTTTGTTTTTAAATCTGTATTATGATTAACTCCGCAGAATGTGAGAGGTGCTGTCATTCTCAAATATTGTGTGAATGCTTTCAGTCATGCGACCTCACTTTTGCACAGGTATATTCATTTTGTGTAGCTAGGCAGCAACCACCTTGAAGTCTTAAGATGTCTGGGGTTTTTTAAGCAAGGTAGTCTATGGCAGGGTATGCTGTCATTGAACCAAGTAGTTTGACAAGCATTACTTACTGTTGGTAAAAGGCAAATTCTTCTAAGGATTTTCTTCTATGATAATTATCTCCATTTTAAAACATGTGAGTATTTCATCAAACTTTATGTAATACTTTAAAGCTATTAAGAGTAGTGTAGTTTGAGTCATGTAGTCTACATAGTGGAGGAAAGAAAACTGTCTGGTACTGTAGTTGCTGAAAAGACTCACATGGGAAATGAAATACTAACATGTTGTCTTCACGTTTAACAGGAACAGTTACTGGATTGTAAAGGTGAAGATGGATGGAATCAGCTTTTTGACTTGATTCAAGCAGAACTTTATGCAAGACCTGATGATGTCTACATAAACATCAGACTAGTTGCACTCTACCGTTCAAATAACAGATTAAGAGATGCTGTGCTCCATTGTCAGGAAGCAGAGAAGAAAATACCTTTGCAGTCAAGCCTGGAATGGTGTTCCTGTGTTGTAGAGACATTTGAGGTGTTTAATCATGTTATGATCCTGTGATAGTCTTCCATATCTTTTTAACTGGTCTATTTCTCTTAGTGTCATTACTCTGACAGCTATTTCTCAAGTGGTTTAAATCCTTCAAATGCAAGTCTGCTGAAACCAGTGGAATTACAAAATACTTCTTCTTTTTTTTAATTGGAATTTTCTCCCCAAAATTATTGCTTATAGAGCTATTGAGTTTCTAACTTCAAAAGCTGAGTTAGATACAGCAGTTCCATTAGCGATAAAATTGCTCAGGCAAATAGTTCCCTGGAACTTCGCTGCTGAAGAATATGTTAAGGTCTCACCTGTGAAACTGGATTATGCAGTAAATGCTACTATTATGTTTTGGAGAAGTACTGCCTTGCCTTCATGGAAGGATGACTGTTCCTTATCCTGTGATGAACTTTCTCCTTTAGGAATATCTGGAATCTTTACAAGACTTGGAATCTGATAAAAATAACTGGAGAGCTATCAAGAAAGATCATCTGCTAGCCTATTCCAGCTTTGTCAAAATGACACTTTCTTCTAGAGATGTTCAGGAATGCAGAGAGGCACTTGAAAGGTACTGGTTTAACTTTTCCTGTAGTTTAAAAAAAAAAAAAAATCTCTAAGAATTGGGGGTTTTGAGTTTTTTGTTTTTATTTGGTTTTTTTTCTTCCTGGGTCACAGAACAACTCCCAAGCTTCTATTTCACTGCTTAACTTGTTTGTGGATGTGAGAGGAGCTTCTCTGTACTAGCCACTAAGAACTGTTCTTACTGGGTTTGAATCCCAAGCTATCTTTTGACAGAGGTGCAAGCCTTGTTTGAGTAGTCAGCATGCAGCCATGGAGAAGACTCATTGATATCCTGGGTCAATTAACTTTGTACCTTCTTTCCCTTCAGTAAGAGAATGTTGTTCTGTACTTAGAGCAATTGACTAATCCAGATTTCCCAGACAATTAAAAAAAACCAAACCCCAACCCAACAAAAAAAAACCCAAAACACACAAGAGGTAGTTTTGGGTGTTTATCAGCTTTGTCCTGGTCATTTTGTTCTAAATTAACACAACATATACTGGAATAATGAGAAACTTTAGGTGTATAGTATAATTGGGAGGGAGGAAGCCACTTGCAATAAGAACAGTCTCCTTCAGGGAAAATTGGTGGTGTTACAGGGCCAGCTAAGCCAGCTGACTTCAAGACATATCGTCTGTGGCACGCTTAGAGTAGTACAAAACAGTGTTTCTAGTAAGTATATTAAGATCAGTGTTCCTTCCTTTCTGTTATCTTCCCTTTCGTACTGGCTTTTATTGACTTACCTTTGTTCCTCAATTATGCAATGGCTGTTATATTGTCTTTTGTAAAACAATATTCTTCAGTCTGTTAAACTTGAATGAGTATTTGAAGTAATACAGACAATGGACGAGGAATACTTAATGCCCAAGTATGTTTTATATTCTTTTTTTCTCCCCTAACATTGACCAAAACCATCTTGGGTTTTCTGTTGCCATTTTATTAGAGCCTTTCAAGGTGATTACATCTGAAGCACTTCCAGATCATGGCAATGCTAATAGCCATTATAGTTTTGTCAGGTAATTGAAAGAGTGCTTTAACTGTTTTCTGGAAAGCATCCCCTGAATGGGGGTTGTATACTAGCCTACAGCTACTCAGATTTCTACAGTACCTTCTATTTTGGAAGAGCCTGTCTAGCTGTATTTTGGGCCTTTCTGATAAATGAAGGAAAGGGAAGTGAGTAGTGCTTCCTGCATGTCTCTCAGTCTGCAGTAGGGAACGAGTTTAACCACATGGTTTGGGAGAATAGTTTTGAAAGCAGCTGTGCAAAGATGTGCTGAAAAAGACTGTAAATATCTAGATAATATTGAATATGTTTACTTCCGTAAACTATGTTGAGAGCTTTGGGAGTTTGAGACCATTATTGTACTTCCTGGTGCACCTCAGGTTTTATGCAACAGACAGTATTAACCATTGACTCATCAGGTTACTTGATTCCTGGTTAAATAACATCAACCAAAACCATCTGCTCTAGCTTTTACCAGGACTCTGTTTAGAATGAGTCTCCTCTACATTTCAGTTTTGATCGTGTGCTTCAGTCAGTGAAACCATATGTGAATGGGCCTGATGAGTTGTCTCGTACCTTTGTGGAAATGAAAGGACAGCTGTACATGCATGCTGGAACTTTGCTACTGAAAATGGCCCAGCACAATGAGGCACAGTGGAGAGTTGTGTGTGAACTAGCAGCATTGTGTTATCTGATAAGTTTCCAGGTAAGTCATTTTTCAGTTTATGCCTTTAGTTGCTGAAGTTCTTGAAATGTTTTTGCTGTACATGTGTTGAACTCCTGTATTCCTGAAATGAACTAGTGGTTTTGTGCCCAAGGAAAGACTCCCTTTTCACTCACCAAACCCTTCTCTTTCACAATTGTTTAAAAGGTTTCAAATAACATGAATAGGGTAAAAGTGTCTTCAGCTGTTTCTCTTGTCAAGAGTAACCTGATTCTTAAAGGCTAGTGAGTTTATTTCCTACAGTATATTCCCTTTTCTGTAATACAGCTGAACACATATGTTAAGTGTTAGGTGTATTGCTGTAGGGAGGGAAGGGGATGAACTTGATAGTTCCCATACACTTGTTGTGTAGACAGCAGCTGAAAAATCAAGCTTAATTCTTTTCCTTATGAAGTAAAATTGATTGTCCTTTTTATGCCACTGCTTGCATTCCAGGTATTACTTTGCTCTTGTGTGCACTTAATGTTACTTGCAATAGCTGTAATTGCCCACCTCGGGGGTTTTTGTGTTTTGGGTGGGTTCCCCACTCACTTCCCCTCACCCCCCAGGCATTTGTGATACAGTACCTTCAGAATGAATTATGTGGGGATTTTTTTCTGTAGTTTTCTAATGCTAAAAAGAAGCTTGTTTCCTAATTCTTAAGACTAATCTAAATGATCCGCTCTTATTGTGAAAAAGCTGTAACAATTTTCTGCTTACTTTACCAGGTTCCTAAACCAAAGTCAAAACTAATAAAGGGGGATCAAGCTGGACAAGATGTGCTTGAAATGTTGGCCTGTGATCGAAAAAGCCAGTCTGGTAATAAAAATAGCTACATAGTTCCATTTTAGTGTTATGGATAGTTATTTCAAAGGCTAAGCTGTTTGTTAAACAATACATTTGTTATCTTGAAATGTTAACAGTTCAATATGCAATAAAACCTTCTAGATTCTGACTACGTGTGTAAAACAAAACAGTAGTTTGATCCTGACACCTAAAGTTTTTTTTCCTCCTCTTTAGCATGCTGGTAGAACGTGTTCTCTTTTTTTCAAGTATGGGTTTTTCCCTTTTTGCCTCTCCAGCACACTACGATAGAACTTAACTTTTACAGTCTCTTAATCTATTGGATGTGGCTTCTGTCTGCTGATACTATTTTGCAAGTATTGTTAGCCCCAAGAGGAAAAGAAAATATTACTGTTGCCCTGTCCTTTACATCCTCTTACTTGTTCATCAGCTTTGCTCTTTCTGCTGCTAAGTATAGGCAGTCTTTCAGTCTACAAACTCTTGCAGTGCCTGGATGAAAACAAATGAACCCACTAGACATCAGGTTCAGTTGTTTCAGAATGGATTTTGATAAGACAGACTTCTACTTGTATTACGGCTACTTATTTTAAGGACAGTTGCAATGCCCCGTGAATAGTAATGATAAGAAGACAGCTTTGTTTTCCCAAAGAACTGGATTTACAAATGCCTTGGGATTGTTGTCACTAAAAGCTTGAAAAGCCTATGTGGTGAAACACCGACCTAATTACAGGGAGAACGAAACTTAACGGTCTGTAGGTTTCATAAGGGGAAATCCTGGTTTCCGCCCAGCCTTCGGTAGCAAGAACAGTGTATCAAATGTGATTTTCCTTATGTTCACTTCTTTATTTATGTGAAGTGATATTTTTGCTTTTTAGGTCATATGCTGCTGAACTTAAGCCATGGCAAGCAAGATTTCTTTAAAGAGATTGTGGAATCATTTGCAAACAAGAGTGGTTCGTTTACATTGTTTGATAGCCTGTTTGAGAGTGGAGCTTCTAGAGAGAGATCTTTTATTGGCACGGATGATATTGGAAATGTCAATACACAAGCACCAGTGCAAGCGGAACTTAATAAATATGATATTGGTAAGAGGTGTTACTTTCTGAAACTCAACACAACTTTCTGTACCAGAAGCTCTTCTACAAATACTTCATAATGCAACAAAAGACAAATATCTGAAATAGCTGTCAAAAGTTGCCCTCCTGTGCTAGGCAAGACTTGTACTCCTTGACTTTGCAATAAAGTCTTACTTGAATAATTCCTTAAAGGTTTTGGAGAAGTAAATAGGATTGCTAAAAATAGTTGCCTATTGGACTGAATATGGTGAGGGTGGAAGTGAAAGGAAATCTGAGAGTTACCCCCTCAGAAGCTTAAGAGGTTGATGGCTTGAGCAGTCAGATGAACTGTCTGCTTGATATATTTAGCTAATTTGAAGTTTGTAATCTTTCATAAGTGAAAGTTGTAATCTTGATGCTCATTGGTCTGCAAAGTATCTTTGGCTGCTCTGACAGAGTTAAATGTGAAACTCGGCTTTGGTCAGATTCAAGTTTTGCTAACTTGTAGGAAGCTGACATCTGCATCCAACTTTGTTTTTGCATAGGTGCTGTTCGAATGCACAATGGCAGTCTCCAGCACCTCGTGTGGCTTGGCTTGCAGTGGAACTCTATGTCAGTCTTACCCCCAATGCGCAAATGGTTAAAACAGCTTTTTCACTTGCCCCAAGAAACATCGAGACTTGAGACAGATGCTCCTGAATCCATTTGCCTATTGGACCTTGAAGTAAGTAAACTTCCGAAGTTCTTAAAAGTACTATAATTCAAGCTTTTTGGTATTTAATACCTTTTATTTATTTATTTTTACAAAAACAGGTATTCCTACTTGGGGTGGTATTCACTAGCAACTTACAATTGCAAGAGAAGTTTAATTCTCACTACGGTGCACATCAGCCTCAATTCTTACCATTGCCAGTGTGCAAACAGCTCTATACCGAAAAGCAAAGATCCTGGTGGGATGCCGTTCGTACTCTTATTCAGAGAAAAACAACGTAAGGCTTTTTCAGTTTGGAAATGTTTGATCAAGCCTTTAGGCTGCTTCTGCTACAGCAGCTTGGATTGGTCCCAATAGATTCTTGTAAAGTTAAATTTCTTTTTTTGACGTATTTTGGACACTGAAGCTTTGTAGTAGGGACTTGATACACTTGAAAGATTTCTAAAAATGGATTTTTTCATTTCTAACAATGCATTTCTAAACTAGAGGCAGGTTAGGACTAAAACTGTGGGCTATATTCATCAAGCAAATGACATGTGAACAGAAGAAAAATAGAGAATACTAATCGAGCAATGTTTCTTCTGATATTCAGACCAGGAACAGCAGCAAAACTGAGGCTTATCGTGCAGCATGGTATAAGTACTCTGCGAACACTGGAGAAGCATGGCCTTCAACCTGCCTTAATTATACACTGGGCAAAAAGCCTGCAAAAAACAGTAAGCTGAGATTATTTTTAAATATGTAGAAGCTGAGGTGTTTTTCTCTCTTATTTTCCATACTATAAACAGACAGAGAGGGGGAGGAAAAAAAAAATCAGATGAGAATGTATTATTGAGAACTGCTGTTTATTTTGTCAGTGTCCTGGTTTCAGCTGGGATAGAGTTGATTGTCTTCCTGGTAGCTGGTAGGGTGCTATGTTTTGAGTTCAGTATGAGAAGAATGTTGATAACACTGATGTTTTCAGTTGTTGCTAAGTCGTGTTTAGACGAAGTCAAGGACTTTTCAGCTTCTCCTGCCCAGCCAGCAAGAAGGCTGGAGGGGCACAAGGAGTTGGGAGGGGCCACAGCCAGGACAGCTGACCCAAACTGGCCAAAGGGGTATTCCATACTGTGTGACGGGAGTGGGGGCTGGGGAATCGTCACTTGGGGACTAACTGGGTGTCGATTGGTGGGTGGTGAGCAGTTGCACTGTGCATCACTTGTACATTCCAATCCTTTTATTATTACTGTTGTCATTTTATTAGTGTTATCAGTATCATTATTAGTTTCTTCTTTTCCGTTCTATTAAACCGTTCTTATCTCAACCCATGAGTTTTACTTCTTTTCCCGATTTTCTCCCCCATCTCACTGCGGGGGGGCAGTGTGAGTGAGCGGCTGCGTGGTGCTAAGTTGCTGGCTGGGGTTAAACCACAACAGTCAGGCAAATTAGTTGCTCTAGTCACCCTATAATGTACTTGTGTCTTAAACTGTAGTGTTATTTTCTACATGTATGTTACCTTACATAGCTCTTGAGATACCTGCCCCCCCGCCCCCTGAGGTTTATCTCAAGTGTCAGAGAAGCACTCTTGGAACTTTTCAAGAAAACAGGAGAAGGATATGTATGAACAGGATTTTGATTTGAATTTGTTGAAATAACAAGTGCTTCTATTCCATTTTCTTTGCCAGGGTGTTAGCCTTAACTCTTTCTATGACCAGAAGGAATACATTGGACGAAGTGTCTACTACTGGAAGAAAGTTTTGCCTATGCTAGAAACTATCAAAAAGAAGAGGAGTATTCCTGAACCTACCGATCCTCTCTTCAAACACTTCCATAGTGTAGACATTCAGGTACAGATTGATTAAGCCAAGGCTGAAGTAAGAGAGGGTCTGTGTCAGAAACTTACATAATTGTGGGATTTTTCTCTGCATTGTACAACTCATGTTGTTATTACTATAAAACTGTTAATGATAAAATTTGGTAGTATCAGTATCTGATGAAGGGGGAAAAAAATATCTCCTTACAACTTCATTCTTACCTTTAAAACTGTGTATATGGTTGGAAGGCACTGAACATCCTTAGTACCAACTTTCTTTAAAAAGTATTTTCGTTGTATTATAGGAAAACAAGTAATTGTACCTAACAATGGAATGAGACAACGAGTTGTCTTTCACTTTATTTGTAGGTATTTCAGGTTGCGGCGTATGAAGAAGAGGCACGTATAGCATTTGCAATGTTGGATGCAGTTGATGGCAAAACTGATGATGCTTTATTAGCATTTGAAGCTATTAAGAATGTGGTTTCATACTGGAATCTTGCCGTGGTAAGTTCATAAATTGCATCACCCCAAAATGCTTTGCTTTATTCAGTTGCCTTCTGACTGCTCTTAATTAATCTGTGTCCTTTTCTTTAGATCTTCCAGAGAAAGGCTGAAGAGATTGAAAATGATGCCATGCTGCCAGAAGAACAAGAAGAACACAAAACCTATCTTCTTGAAAGCAAGCATTATTTAATGAAAATCATCGAGGAAAGCTCCTCAGATATGTCAGTAACTGAGAAAGTAAGTAATTCTTGCTTTAAAAACTTGGAACAAGAGATGCAGTGGCTTTGGTTACTGTTTCAGAATGAAACCATTTGCATTTGTTAGCTTTTTTAGACCAGGCTTTGTATTAAGGCAAGTTAAACTTACTTCTCCACTCAAGACAAATAACCTGCTTAACACCAGTGGGTTGATAAACTCTGGGTGACTTCTGTAACCTACCAGATGATGCAGTATTCTGACTACCCTGTGGATGAAAGCTTTAATGTAAAAAAAATAACTTTTGCCACTATCTCTTTACTGAGGTTGATAGTTTAAAAAAAAATATAATTAATGATTGTGTGAATTGTTTTCTTACATTAATCTTAACAGATTTGTAGCGTTGCTGAAAAAACAGTATTTGTGTCATGAAAGCCTTGTGAATTGTTCAGCCAGAATTCTGAATGTAGTCAGTCTTGTTCTGAGGGAAAATTGCAATCATGATTCATGTTTCAAATAACTTTCTAGCTGCCGGTGTCTATTGAAACTGTGAGGGAAATGCTAGATACAGTGATCCAGGAACTTGGTGAGAATGGTGAAGAGGGAAGTCCTGCCTTCAGAAATGGTCTGACACGAGCTGTAGATTCGGAGATGAAACATTCCACTCCATCGCCAACTAAGTTCTCTCTTTCACCAACTAAGAGCTACAAGGTATATTAGCCAGCTATTATTTCAGGGAATTGTTATGTTTGAAGAAAAATTCACTAGATTCAATTAACTTTTTTTTTTCTAGTTTTCTCCTAAAACTCCTCCTCAGTGGGCAGAAGATCACAGATCTATACTTCAGATGATCTGTCAGCAAGTGGAAGCTTTAAAGGTAAACAATTTTGTCACCATATTCAGTGAAGAACAGTTGGCCTTGTAGTTATGGTAAGGATTTTGTGAAAATAGCATGGGCTAACTTACAGTTCCTAGACTACTGCTTAAATCAGTGGAATTATCTTTTGTAAGCATCTGTGTAAATTGAGTGCAAGACTAAATCTTTTTGCTTAAAAACTCTTATTTGGGACTTGGGCAGGGATGCAGAGGCAACTTGTCTAAGGATTGTATACAGAAAGAGTTCTGCTTTCATCAGCTTGGTTCTCATCCATGTGGCTCTGCTTTTGTTTTACTTCTGGCTTTAGAACACAATTTTAGTACTTTGTACTGCATGGGTGGATCTTGGATGATTCTGGCAGGTACCTCTTGATTTAAAATTTCGCCCCCCCGCCCNNNNACATGCTTTTAAATAGCAAAAGGGTAGGGATTGTTCCTTATGTTTTCTTCTACAAATACCTATGTAGTATATACTTTTGATTGGTTCACTGTCTTGACAGAATGAAATGCAAGAAATGAAACTTAATAGTTCCAACTCAAATGCATCGTCTCATCGGTGGCCTGCTGAAAGCTATGGAACAGATACAATGTCAGAGGGTTATCAGAGAGCACAAAATCTTCATGAGGCTCCATTAACAGGTAACTTACTGCTGAATTTTTATCTGAATGCTTAACTAAAAGTAAGACTTTTGAAAATAATGCAGAGGTGTTTTAGTGATTTACAATTAAAAACTGATTGCTGGGGAGAGTCCGATCAAAACAACAACAACAAAAAAATCAAGTATAAACTGTTTTCCTGTTGTTCCTTTTTAGTTGCTACCACTGGCCCGTCTGTTTACTACAGCCAGTCCCCTGCCTATAACTCACAGTATCTTCTCAGAACTGCCGCAACCAATGTAACACCAACGAAGGTGAGAACAAATCTATCCACTTAAGCTACTTCCAATGATCTACTGAAAATGACTGATTTTGGTTCTGTATGTAGTTGGATGTCATTGCAGTTCCTTATATAGTATTTGGTAAACTTGGACTTCTAGTGATAAACTGATAATTTATCTTTCTGCCTAATTTTGGGGATGTGGAGTTTGAGAGGAAAAGTCAGCAAAATATGTGTAATATGTTAGTACATGTACCCTACAGGGTCTGTATGATAGTACTTAGTTTATTCTTCCCCCACCTGCCCCAAGTAGTATGGCAAAAGAGAATGGGGTTTTCAAGGCTTTTTTTTCACTAAAAAAAAAAAAAAAAATCCACTCATCTTGTGCCCCTTTTTCAATGCTTGTTTTCAGATGCCCTTTAAGATTTAAACTGATCAGTTTAAACTAAGTTAAAATTAGTTTAGACTTAACTCGTATGAAAGTATGCCCTGCTTTTAAGAGTACGTATTATGTGTGCTTCAGCACAGTAAGACTTTGTCCTCTGTTACCATAATAAGGCAGGCAATTGTTTTCTGCTTTTTCTTTAGGCTCCTGTCTACGGCATGAACCGACTTACACCTCAGCAACATATATATGCTTATCAACAACCGATGCATACACCACCTCTGCAAAACACTTCTGCTTGTATGTTTTCTCAAGAAATATATGGCACACCTCTGCGTTTTGATTCTCCTGCTACTGGACTCATTTCCCCTCGTGGGGGTGATGATTATTACAATTACGGTGTTCCACAGGCAAGCACAAATCCACCATTGCCTGAACCAGGCTATTTCACAAAGCCTTCAGTTGCACCACCAGCTTTAAAGCCTGCAGAATCAAAAGTGATAGAGTTTCCAAAATCTAAATTTGGACAGCCAGGAACAGCAGAAGGATCAAAAACATCTCTGCCAACACCAGCACAGTCGAGTCAGCCAACAACTTTTAAATTCAACACTAACTTCAAATCTAATGATGGAGACTTTACTTTTTCTTCTCTTCAAGCTACAACGCAGCCTGCTAATGCAGCTTTTAATAGCAGCGAAAGCCTCTTGGGTCTTCTGACATCTGATAAACCTTTACAGGATGATAGATATATCGAACAAAAAACAGTTAACGATCACACAAATAGTCAAAGAAACATCTTCAATTTTGGCAATAAACATATTCCAGGCATCTCTTTTAGAGAAAACATGGGACAAAATGCGCACAAAAACCTGGGTTTTGAGAAGAGCGATATATTTAGTGTCCAAGAACCAAGCAAGCTTGTATTTATGACTTCAAATTCGGATTTGGCCAATAGAAGTCATGAAACAGAGGGAGGAAGCACCCATGGTGGAGATGAGGATGATGATGGTCCTCATTTTGATCCTGTGGTGCCACTCCCTGACAAGATTGAAGTAAAGACAGGTGAGGAAGATGAAGAAGAGTTCTTCTGCAACAGAGCCAAGCTCTTTCGTTTTGATGCAGAATCTAAAGAATGGAAAGAAAGGGGTATTGGAAATGTGAAAATACTGAAACATAAAGTATCTGGCAAATTTCGTCTTCTAATGAGACGGGACCAAGTGCTGAAAATCTGTGCAAATCACTACATAAATACTGATATGAAATTAACTCCCAATGCTGGATCAGATAAGTCATTTGTATGGCATGCTTTAGATTATGCAGATGAGTTGCCAAAACCAGAACAGCTTGCAATTAGGTTTAAAACACCTGAAGAAGCAATGCTTTTCAAAAGTAAGTTTGAGGAATCACAGAATATTTTAAAAACCTTGGGATCAAATGTTGACACATCTGTGACTCAGAGTAGTGGGACTGCAAGAGAAACAACAAATCAGGACATCAAGGAGCCTAGCAGATCCATTTCTGGGACTCCGAACTTTGGCTTTCAGTTCCCAAAAGATGGGGTGAGCAGTGAATCTGATAGCAAAGGCAGTCTTACAGCTACATCAACTGCATCTGGCCCTACCACTTTTTCATTTGGAAAGGAAGCCGCGCAAACCTATTCTTCTGGTGGGTTTGGGCAGCATCTCTTGAAGAAGGATCAATGGGAGTGTAAAGTATGTTTAGTTCCAAATGAAGCAGCTGCAAAGAATTGTGTGTCATGTCAAAGTCCAAATCCAGATATGTGGGTAACACATGGCACCCCATTAACTGACTCTGCTGGAAGTTTCAAAGCCAGTGGTAATGCTGTGCAGGACAAATTTGGATCTGCTTTCGCTAAAAAGGAAGGTCAATGGGACTGCAGTGTCTGTTTAGTAAGAAATGAACCTGCTGCCTCCAAGTGTATTGCGTGCCAGAATCCAAACAAAACTAACACAGCAGCATCTGGTCAACAAACTTCTTCTAAATTTGGCCAAGCAATTGCTCCAAAGGCTAGTCAAAATGACTTGGGAACTGCATTTTCTAAAAAAGAAGGTCAGTGGGACTGCTCTGTATGCCTAGTCCAAAATGAAGCAAAAGATGTGAACTGTCGTTCTTGTCAGAATCCTAACTCTCAAAGTCAGAATCCTAACGCTCAAAGTCAACCAAATGTGCCTATACCTAATGTTCAGGCATCCCCTGCTCCCAGGTTTGGTTCCATTGCTGATGCAAGTAAGCCACAGAAAAATGGATTTGAAGGGCTTTTTACTAAAAAGGAAGGGCAGTGGGATTGTAGTACTTGTCTTGTGAGGAATGAAGGTTCTTCACCAGCCTGTGTAGCCTGCCAAACGCCAAATCCGTCTGGTAAGCCTGCTGGTGATGCTTCATCAACTCCTACTTTTGGCTTGAAAAGTAAGTTATCTGAACCTGCTGGAGGACAGTTGGGAACGGGCTTCAAGTGTGATTTCTTAGAAAAGGGCTTTAAGTTTGGTCATGGTGAGCAAGGCAAGACACCATCATTTACGTTTCAGATTCCTTCTGATACTGAAGCTAAGACTGCAAAGGAAGGATTTAGCTTTTCAATGCCAGTGCCTGCAGACGGATTTAAATTTGGGATACAGGAGTCTAATAAAAATACCACTAAGAAAGATGAGCCACCCAAAGAGTGTACAACTGGCTTCTTAAAAAGCACTGATGAAAAAGACAAAAAGGAACCACCTTCAGATAGCGGAATTACATTCCAATTTCAAGAATCAGCAAACAAGGAGAAAGGTGACTTTGTTTTTGGGCAAAATAGCAGCACTTTTACTTTTGCCGAGCTTGCGAAAAGTACTCCTGGGGAAGGCTTTCAGTTTGGCAAAAAAGACCCTAACTTCAAAGGCTTTTCAGGTGCAGGTGAAAAGCTGTTTTCTTCACAGGATTCTAAAACAGATCACAAAGCAAATACATCTGCTGACCTTGGTGAGAAGGATGATGATGTGTATAAGACGGAGGACAGTGATGATATCCATTTTGAACCTATAGTTCAGATGCCTGAAAAAGTAGAACCATTTACAGGAGAGGAAGATGAGAAGGTGTTATACTCCCAAAGAGTAAAGCTGTTTAGGTTTGATCCAGAAACAAGCCAGTGGAAAGAACGTGGGGTGGGCAACCTGAAGATTCTTAAAAATGAAGTTAATGGCAAAGTAAGAATATTAATGCGGCGTGAGCAGGTACTGAAGGTGTGTGCAAATCACTGGATAACAACAACAATGAACTTGAAACAGCTGTCTGGCTCAGACAAAGCATGGATGTGGATGGCCAATGACTACTCTGATGGTGACGCTAAGTTGGAACATCTGGCAGCAAAATTCAAGACGCCAGAGCAGGCTGAGGAGTTCAAACAGAAGTTTGAAGAATGTCAGAGGCTTCTACTAGATATACCGCTGCAAACACCCCATAAACTTGTTGATACAGGTAGGACAGCTCAACTTATACAGAAGGCAGAAGAAATGAAGTGTGGCTTAAAAGATCTCAAAACATTTCTGACAGATGACAAAACTAAACTGTCAGAAGAGGAAAGTGGAAACTCTGTTTGTGCCAGCAGTACTTCTGATCTGGTTATAAAGCCGCATGCTGAAAGTACTGGGCCTACGCTGGAATGGGATAACTATGATTTGCGTGAAGAAGCATTGGATGATAGTGTAAGTAGTTCTGTGTATGCGTCACCTCTTGCAAGTAGCCCTGTAAGGAAAAATCTGTTTAGATTTGGAGAGTCTACCACAGGTTTTAGTTTCAGCTTTAAATCTGCCTTGAGCCCATCCAAATCTCCTGCCAAACAGAACCAGAGTAGAACATCAGTAGGCACAGATGAAGATTCTGATGTTACTCAGGAAGAGGAGAGAGATGGGCAGTACTTTGAACCTGTGGTACCTCTGCCTGATCTCGTGGAAGTGACCAGTGGTGAGGAAAATGAGCAAGTTGTCTTCAGTCACAGAGCTAAGCTCTACAGATATGACAAAGATGCTAATCAGTGGAAAGAGAGAGGTATTGGGGACATCAAGATATTACAGAACTATGACAACAAACAAGTACGTATAGTAATGAGAAGGGACCAGGTACTAAAACTCTGTGCCAATCATAGAATAACGCCAGACATGAATATGCAACAAATGAAAGGATCCGATAGAGCATGGGTATGGACTGCATGTGACTTTGCAGATGGAGAAAGGAAAGTAGAACTTCTAGCTGTGCGATTCAAGCTGCAAGATGTGGCAGACTCATTTAAGCAAATTTTTGATGAAGCAAAGCATGCCCAAGAGAGAGAGACATTGATAACACCTCTTTCTTCTCGTGCCAATACACCGAAGGAATCTCCATGTGGTAAAAATGCTGTAGCTGTACTAGAAGAAACTACCAGAGAAAGAACTGACCTTAGACATGGTGATGATACTTCTGATGTAACTGCAGAGGTCACAGAGGTGTCAAACACTTCTGAAACACCAACAAAAACAGTGGTTTCTCCTCCAAAGTTTGTATTTGGATCTGAATCTGTCAAGAGCATTTTCAGTAATGAAAAGTCAAAGACATTTACGTTTGGAAATACTTCAGCCACTGGTTCGCTCTTTGGCTTCAGCTTTAATCCTCCAAGAAAGAGCGAAGACCACATTCCAATGTCTCAGAACACAGCGCAGAAAGAACTGGAAGTCTCTGAACCACCAAAAAGCTCTAGTGCTCCTGAGAAGCCTCTAGACAGCAAGGTAGACAACTTGCCTACTTCAACACAAGATGGAGCCTCCAACTTCTCATTTAGAATTCTGGAAAAAGGTGAGTGTCAATTGAACTAGTACTTCATTCAACTAAGCAACTTATTAAGCAGTCATCCCTATGCTATTCATTACTCTTTGTTGTCTCGATAATGTGTAGTTTCTTTCAGTTCTAATGTGGGTACCCATGTCTTCACAAGTTCTCAAGAGTTTCAACTAAAGGAGTTGATTTTAAGTCATAATTATTTTCATAGAAAAATGAAAGTGTGTGATGCAGGATGGAGTTTTGTTGATTAGTGAGAGAGGGGATTTCAGGTAGGAGCTATAACTCTGTGAACTGCTGTACCTGAATCTCAGGCTTAAGTACTTAAAGAAGAAGCTGGGGATTCAGTTTTTTTAAACTTAAATAAGTAGTTGAATTGGTAGTGTATGTACCTGGGCCTTTGCTCTGAGTGGTAGTGTGTGAGAACAGCAAATGTGTGCTTCAGCTAAAATTTGAATTATCCCCATGACTGAACAGGTGGGTATTTTAAAACTTTCTATACACTTGTTTAAAGTCTTAATTATTGGCTCTGTAATTTCAGATGTATAGCTTAAATAACACAAGATGTTAGCCTCTTTCCTTGGCCTGAAAAGAGATCATGTGATTACATCCTCAGTTACAGAGTTTCTGACACTCTGAAAAAGATGCGCTTGCAGAAGTTGTGGCTGCGACCACTATAATGTACTGAAGTGTCTCTGTGAGAAAAATGGGATTTACTAGCATTTTAATGGTGAAGTACTTCTCTTTGAAGGCTTCGTGTGCTGCTTCCCATCAGTGCAAGACTGTTTAATCAGATGATAGTTTTTAATTTACACCCTAGTCTTAGAATTGTGAAGACGTACTGTCCATTTATTAACTGTAATAAAGTAATGTGGTGGAAGATGATAGCTGCAGTCTTCACATGGGTTGGCTACACTTGTGTAGAATTAACAGATGAAGTTTCCTACTCTGAAATATGACTATAGAATGCTTCCAGAACATAGATAAGTCTATTTTACCCTTTTAAAATTCCAGGTAAACACTTATATCCAAACAATTTATTTTTTTAGGATTTAATTTTAGCCTTTTTAAATCTAATCCAATGGCCTTTTGGACAAGCACATCTTCCTTGCAACCTGATAGTAAAGGTATTTACATACTGCACTGAATGTGTGATAAAAACACTTTAGCGAGCATGGACAGTAAGCCAACTGTGGCAAAGCAGTTGGTTCAGTAATCCTTATAATTAACATGCATGCTGAAGAAGAGTACTTAAAATTGTGTGTCTGACTGCTGTATTTGTCCTGGTGGAGAATGTCTGTAGCCCTTAGTATGTTAATAGGAGCTAGCACAATGGATGGCTCTGTTTAAGCTTTTGGCTTCCGTTTGCCTTATTTTCTGAGGGTATCTGCCTTGTACTTCTCCATCACAGTTTTGCTGAACATGCACACTGGATCTCTGAAACTCCCCTTTTCTAAAGAAATTAAATTTTCCTGTTATTTTCAGAGAATACATCTCTTAGTGCCTGAGATCTTCCACTTCAAAGAAATGCTTGAAGATCTCAGGACAGGCTGTCCAGTAAAACACTTGAATATATTTAGCCTCTCTGTTGGAAATGTTTAATTCAGTTTCCCGATTATCAATATGTTAACTATGGCACTTTTAAAAGCAAGGAGCATGGAGAAATGAGAAAGCCAACTCCTTAGCTACTGCCTATGTGTATATACTTCATGTATAATATGAAGTCCACCTTGGCTGGTCAGAAAACTTTTGCTGAGTAACTGATTTGTTCACATTCAGAACCTATAACCAAAACTGGTACGGCTTATAGTTTGATTATGTGTCATTATAAGATGTTACTAACAGTGCTTCTTGCAAGTATGCTTGCTGCAAGCATACTCAACTTACACAGTTCAACAGCATCTTACTTTTAAAAAGCAAATTTTTATTATAGTCGGCACAAGACAGTCTTTTAACGTTAGTGTCTTACGTTGTTTAAAAATGTCAAAATGTCATTCCAAACACCATTTTCCCAAAATTGTATTCTAGAGAAGCTGTTCATATTTAAACACTGAACCCCTGTATATATGATCTGAAGTAAACTGTTCTGTGTTTTTAGGCATCCCTGTGCATGGAGTTTTATTAACAATTCAGTTTTATTTTGATCATTCAATATCCATAATGTGGAGTAATCAAGCATTCTGTGCCATTGCATACATGCAAGGACCTTTGCTACCTCAAATTGATCCAGTTTTATATTGCGGATGTGTGAGGGTAGATGTGTGTGTGTGTGTGTGTGTAGTTAAAATAACCAAACAAAATATGCCTTTCTGGTACTTCAGACTGTTCTTCACTTCTGCTTTTCTGATAACTAGGATATGATTATATACTTAGTGATTTATTTAGAGTTGATAATTGTCTTCAGTGGCTTTGTCTTCAGTGGCTTTGTTCTGAGCTCTGACTTAATAGCAAATGACTTTGAGAAGTTCTTTCAAAATTAGGTTTTCAAGCCTACCCAATGCAACTATAATCTGAGGCTTTCTCATGGGGAACATCTTTTGGGGAGCGGTTTCTGAGTTGTGCTAAAGCAACGTTCAAAAGAAATTTAACTTCACAGTAGTTCTGCACCTCAATGCAAAAGTACTTAAGTTTTTCTCAGGTCAGGTCATGAGCTTTTTTAAGGCCTTTACAAGTTTGAATCAAAGTTCTGTCAACTGCATGTTACTATATCAGTTACATGCATTAAGGTTTAAACTGTGGTGCTTTTCTCTTATATCCAGAAGATATTCACTGATACATGCATGAGAAAAAAATACCAGTATTGTGACTAGCTAGATATTTAGGCCTACCTGGTCTTAATGTCAGTTAAAAGCAAAAATACAATATACCAGTGAAAAGAACTGTTGTGCATGGTATCATTCTTTAATTTGTTCCTTCCATATACTAACAATGTTTTGTGTGGATTTTTTCCCCCCTGAGTAGAAAGTTCTATTATCACAAAACCAACAGCCTTTTAAGAATATGTTGTACATATGCATGGCTCTTTGCTTTCATGGCTGCCTGTGAAGATATATTTAAGCTGTTTGGAGCATTTTTTTACTCAGAAAAGTTAACTTTCTTGTGGGGAGGGTGAGAAGAAACTGACTGAACTGAACCAATGAACATCTTGCTCAGTCTTAGTATTCTGAGGGCAAATACATGTTATAATCTTAATCTTTGTTGTTGAACCCTTTTGTCACTTTGAGTGGATGTTTAGAACACTAGAGTCTTATCCCAGTGTTTGATAGATTAGCTTCATGGAGAACTTTACCTATGAATTTTTCTGAAGTGACTTTTTAATGTATTTCTCTTATTCAGCTACTTTGTACAAAGGCTACTGAAAGAGACAGCATGATAATTCTTTGGGAATGCTGTTTGTCAAGTATGGGTTATATCATCTGTTGCCAGGGTCTTCTAGCTAGCTTTATACTGCTCAGATTAAAGGAAGCTCATGCTTTTACCATCTACCTGACTGACTTTGGAAGAAATTCTTTGTTGTTGAAGATGCATTTTTGAAAATTCTCTAATCCTAAAGAAAGCTGTTCTTTTGCTGTAACTTTTAATGGCTGTAAGACTAAATACTTCACACTTAAACCTCTGTGGGGAACTTGGTGCAAACTTACTCAGTCCAGTTGAGACACTTGCTTAACCAATCAGAGAATAAACCACATGCTAATATGCAGGATACCTGCATATCTTCATAACAGGATACTAGATGTACTCCTAATTCTTAAATTAGCTAGGGTTAGTGAGTTTTTTTGCATAAGATTCTGAGAAAATATGTGAAAACATCTATAGCCAGCTGTCATGATATGAACTTAGAAATTTTCTGTTCAAGAATTTTATCCACGTTTACTTTATACAGGCTCAGAAGAGCTATTGAGATCTAAAAAAAGTGAGCAAACCCAATTACTTTACAAGACTGTATGTGCTGGTAATGCATTTGAGCTACACTGGTATATAAATGCCTAAAAATGTTAACTTGTAATCAAAGGGAAAACCCATTAGGGCAAAGGCTGGGGAGGGAACACTTGGAAAAAACCCTTAAATTTTAACTAGTACTTTGGATTTTGCTTTTAGTCTCTTATTCTTTATATTGCTATTAATCTACTGAAAGATACTAGTGGGAAAACTACTTTTAAAAAGCAGATTTATTTTAGTGTGTCAGTTGTGTCAGAAGATCAAGGGGCATGTCTATAAACACTACACTTCTGTCCTTGTCTCCTCTTGCACTGATGAATATCAAATTGCATGAGCAGGAGAATCAGTGTTCCTCAGGAACTGGGTGGTAGTCTGGTTCCCAGCTGAAGATTTAGGTTCCCATTGACTACATTGTGCCACAAACTTATCAAATATTTTCTAATGAAAAGAACAGTGAGCTTTTGAGAGCCTCCTTCAAATTCTGCTGACTAGTTTTCAAACCTGGAGAATGTCAACAAATAGGTTGACTTACTAAAGCAATCAAATTGTTCTTAGAAACAGCCAGTGCATGGACATTGATGTGCTTATGGGGTAGTTCTTATAAATGGTTAAAAAATTTTTCTTGCACCTTTACCCTCAAACTCACCCTCTCAAAACAAAGACTAAAACCCAACCCGACCAAACAAAGCCCCAACCAAACAATACAGGTTGCTCTAGGCTGTGCTTTCAGCTTTGACCTTTGATTATGCACTGGTTTTTTCAATACAAGTGGAATGGACAACTTAATGTTGAAGGAGAGGGGAGAAAAAGCTATGTAATAAAACTGATAGTGGTATTTGTCCTTGCTGGAAAAGCTAGTTAAATAGGCTGAAAGCAATATTTTTTGTTCTTCAACAAGGTGGAACTAAAAATTACTTTACTTCTGTAACAATAAAAGTTTCAGCAACAGCTATTATGCTAAATTGAGATTAGCTAACAAAAAGATCAGATTTCCCATAGGTAACCTGAAATAAGTTCAATTTGGTTGCTGTTTAAAATTTTGTAGAACTTAAAGCACTTTTAAGCAATGCAGTAGGACATGTTGCTATAGACAACTTCACTTTTTCTTTCTTCAGGCCTGAAGTTTGCCTCTCTCTCTCTAGATAACACCTATATCCTTCTTCTCCATAGTTGTATTTTGTTTGACATGAAGGCTTAGTTAAATAATCCTTGTAAAAATATAAAGATGCAGGTTTGTTTCTGTTCTGATGCTTGAATTCAAAGGCAATAGAACAGGATGTAGTTGGGCATGCAGGTTAGAATTCCTTCTGTTTTAACAGGATGCTCTGTCCTAGCATCCTGTAACTTTCATTTGTTTCCTGCGGATCAACAGAAAATATGTAGGCTCCAAATGTATTTCAAACTGCCTTAGACTTAATTCAGTTCTGTAATAACAGCAGTGTGGGGTTGCTATTATTCCCTGTTCTGAAATTATTCCGTTTTAATGGTTCGTTCAATTTCTGTAAAAAGCTGAGAAGACAACAATGGCAGAAGATGTTCTTCCATCTGATGAAGTTATAATAGTTTACGAGTTAACACCTACCCCTGAACAGAGAGCTCTTGCTGGCTTTCTCAAGCTACCTTCAACCTTCTTCTGTTACAAGAATAAGCCTGGATATGTGAGTGACGAGGATGATGGTAAGGAGTGCCAAAGTTGATCTTTGTGTTGCCTTTTTGTGGGGAAAGGGTGTAATACACCGCACTGGTGTGGCTTCACTTTGAGCACTGTGTGCAGTTTTGGGCACCTCAATATAAGAAGGACATCAGACTATTTGAGTGTGTCCAGAGGAGGGGGACCAAGATGGTGAAAGACCTTGAGGGCCAGACTTACAAAGGGTGGCTGAGGTCACTTGGTTTGTTCAGCTTGGAGAAGAGGAGGCTGAGGGATGACCTCGTCGTGGTCTACAGCTTCCTCAAGGTGGGC
>JANXJC010000059.1:3835310-3859690 GCA_027564655.1 Leptodon cayanensis | reverse complement strand
TCCCCAGGGCAGTGGTCACAGCACCAAGCCTGTCAGAGTTCAAGGAGCGTCTGGATGATACCCTTAGTCATATGGTTTAGTTTTAGGTAGTCCTGTGAGGAGCAGGGAGCTGGGCTCAGCGATCCTTATGGGTCCCATCCAACTTGAGATATTCTATGATTCTGTGAATACTATCAGAACCATTAGACACTTGAGTATTTTTGTTTGGACTGATGGGAAATAATCCTGCCATCTTCCTTATGGCCAAAGATGTTCTTCAATATAGAATATTACAGTGGAGCCCCAGGAGTGACTAAAGCAAATTTGTATTGGTGTCTTTTGGGTGTTCACACTCCTATTACCAATGCAGTTGGTTAGGTAAGACAAAACAATCGGATATTTGAGCCTAGTCTCATTTGAGCAAGAGGCTTACTTCTGTAACTATTTTTAGAGACCAATACAAGGCAGTCTTTATCAAAAAGGAACATGCTCAGGTTCAGTAAAGGCTAGACTAATGGCTTATTTTTCTTCTAAAGCAAATTCCTAACACTGAAACTGGATGTATTTTGTATCAAAACTTACTGCAATGCAACTAAATTACTCTTAATTTATTGAGCAGCAAATATGTTAAATGGAAGTTCTGAAGCATTGTATTCAACAGAAAATGGGAGAAGACAAGCCCCCCCCCCTCAAATATCTGAGCTTGCTGGTTTTTATATAAAAGATTTTCAGTCTTCCTTCCTAATTCTGTTTAGTGGTACTCTTAATAAAATCACTCAGTAAGAAACATGTTTTCTAAAAACGTGTGCCATGGATCTATAACAATCCAGGCTGAGAAAAGTGTCAGTAGCACACTGAGGCACATGTGTGCAAAATAAGAAGTGAAAGCTTACATGCTGACCTGTGGAACTCTTAAAACATAAGCAAAAATTATGCATGCTTGCTAGGCTTGTGAGTCGGAAGGGCTTAGCAGACTTCTCTGTACTTAGAGGATGCCTGAGAGCTTAACATTTTGTTTCCTGTATTTAAGATGAAGACTATGAAACAGCTGTTAAGAAGCTTAATGGAAGACTGTATCCCAGTGATTCAGAAGAGAAGAAGAAATTGCAAGATCCTGTAAAAGGTATGTCTTAAGATGCAATACTTAAAACTTCTTATATACCGAAACATAAGCTCTAAATCTGAAGGACACATGGGCACTGAGATTAGCTTTATGTTTCCTGAGATAGTTTTTTAGAAGCACCGATGCTGGGAGCAGAAAAGCTGCATCTCAAAATACAGCTTTAAGCTCAGTATGTTGAACTGTTAGTTAGCAGTAAAGTGGTACCTGAATGAGAAACGTACGTTTCAGGTGGCCTCTAAACAAGAACATCTAAGTGTTGTCCTACCTTGAGCCTCCTCTTCTGAATATGAAGAATTCAGTTTGGCATGATAACTGTACAAGAGGAAAATTGTCTACATCTGTGAATACTTGCGATTTCTGCAGATAGTCAATTTAAGTTAAAGTTATGAGTTATCTTTTTTTTTAGTTGAACAATATTATTTGGTTTTTATACTAAAAATACAGGTGTCGAAGATTGAATTTGCTGCTTGTATTTATGTCTACTTTGGCTGTGCTTTAGACTATAATGTTGCATAACTGAAAATCTGGGTAGATACTTCTAGGAGTGAAGTTTTGGGGTTTTTTGAGGATATGTGCTAGAAAGGGGTAGTATATATTTAGCCATCTGAAATATGAGCAAATATTGAAGGAAGTTATTAGTAGCAGCAGCTGCAAGATTGAACTCTTCATCATTGCATGGAAATTCCCTGATAGCAATAGAAAACCAAGTATGATGAATTTCCAAGTCTAGTCACCCCAAGTGGGATTAAGTTAGTTAGTCTTCACTTCCACTGTTTAAACAGTAATGCTATTTGAAAAACTCTTGGAAGTCTTACTTCAAGTTGCTCTGGCTATCATGAGGTTATTTTACAATGTAGGTGCCAAAAATTACTTCAGTGTTTAGCTGCCTTCTCAGCTGTTTTCCATTAACTTTTGTTCTTTGCAGTAGGCATTGCAGGAAAAAGTGAATTCAACAATGAAAGAGAATGTGCTACTACTTGGGAAAAGAAACCAACTCCTGAGGAGAAGACTAAAGCAGAAACTCTGCAGGTTCCTTCTACATCTGTCTGTGGTGTCAGCAGTGATGCTGAGGATGACAGTCCAGAAGACTTTCAGACAGAAGTTAAAATTCAAGAAACAGAAGTAAGAACTAAATCTTTACTGAACTTCTTGTCATTAAACTTGTACAATTACTTCATATACATGTGAGACTTTACTTAGTTTTCACCTTGTGAGACCTAAAACGTGCAGTGGGAAAAAACTACTTGACTCTTTTGTGGCTGTGACTCAAGTCTTTGCCAACACTGAAACGGAAGCTTAGATCTTAAGTTCCTTGGGAAGAGAAAGGAGGTGCAGTTGTTCTCATAAAGCATAAAATGCTTTGGCTAGTAAAATCACTCCTAATGTGTATACAAGGACTAATTGATTTCAGGAAGCGATAGTATTTTCTTGAAAGCATACTACTACAGAGATACTTCAGTCTTTCATCAAGTTAATGTCCCTGTGTGTTAAGTGTGATGTAAAACTTCAGAAAGCTTACAACAACAATTTTCCTTGGTGGTCTTTTTTTCTAAAATGACTGTTCTTAATCTCCAGAGGAGGTGGTTTGAATACTAGGCTCTTCTAGCTTATTTGCTTATTACTTTTACTTTTTTACTAATCCCAGGAGAATGAGGTTACAAGTTCAGCTGACTTAGTCTGTACGAGTAAGGAAGAAGTACCTGCTCCATCAACTGGTGAGGTGACAGTATCTGTCCAGTCAGCTACCAACAATGAAGAACCAGATTCCACCACGGAAACTGTGCATGTATCACAGACTTTATCAGGAGCTGATGACAAACCTGTAGACTTGTCAACTAAAAAAAGTGATTCAAACTGTTCAGAGTCAACACAAGGTAGGGTCAGGGGTGCGTTCTGGTGGGTTTTTTGGGGGGGCGGGGGCTGTAGGAATGTAGGTATGCTTTTCTGTAGATTAGTTTGTCTAATGGAGTTGCTGCCTTGCACAGAAGTAGTACCAATATGGAATTAGAAGCATGACTTCCAATCTAGTAAAAACGTGACTGGGGATTAAAATAATTATATACGTCAAATTCTGGTGTGTTCAAATGGCACTACTACAGAGCAATGCTAGTGTCTGTTGTATAATTTACATATGATGTACTTTCTCTCATTAGTTTACTGTTAAATACCATATGAATACTTACTAGAGCTCTGTAGATCTGCATAGAAGTAGTGTGCTGAAACTGTCTCACACAGTGTTGAGCCCTTTTTTTAAACCATAATAAAGGACTGTCATTATGACAAGTGTCATGCAAACTTTAAATTTATTGGAAGATAAAAATACTGTAGAGACTTCTCCAGTTTATGCTTTTGACTACATAACATTAAATGCATTTTCTTTAAGAAAGACAGAGAAAAACCTTTGACTTTTCCTTCTTATTTGATAGAAAACAGAACCATCTCATTTGGTTTCGGCAGTACTGCAGGCTTGTCATTTGCAGATCTGGCTTCCAAAAACTCTGGAGACTTTGCTTTTGGCTCTAAAGGTGAGTTAAACTAGTCTCTGAGACAGACACTCAGCTGGACTTCTGCTTCATACAATATAACTTTTGTGCACCAAATTTCTACTGATCGATCAGTTAAGTTTTTTGCAAGTTTTTGTCAAGAGGAAAAAAACTACACAAAGTTTAAAATGTAACTCTTAATTGTAGATAAAAACTTCAAGTGGGCGAACACAGGAGCAGCTGTGTTTGGGGAGACAGCCCGTAAAGCAGATGAAGATGAAGGTGGTAGTGATGATGAGGTGGTACATAGTGATGATATCCACTTTGAGCCAATTGTGTCTTTACCAGAGGTAAGGTGACTTCTGGAACATAAAACAACATTAAGATAAGCATGTCTGCTAACACAGCAGTTTTTAAAAAAAATGCTTTGCTTGACAAACTTTGCCTTCCATGTTGTGTGCCTTGTTCTGTATTTCTTGCACTACCTATGTAGAAACGCCTGCTGTTTTAAATCCTAGTACAGCTTAGCACTGGGGAAGGGTCTGGTGCATAAGTCAGTCTTCAACGTTTATTTCATTATACCTTGTCTGAGTGGTGATCAGAATGCAAATTTGTATGCAACTTGTAAAAGCTAAAGCTGATTCATTATAGCACAGTTGAAAACCAAGGCGGGGAATTGAATAACTGTTGGTGGTACTATAATTCAGCTGTGGCTTTGTATCAATGACTTGTAGATTCAGTTCTGTGGAAGTCATGCCAACTTAAAATTTTTACTCTAAGCTAGGCAAGAGATTTCTAGAATCACTAAGCAATAAAGATGTAGTACAGTTAACCTCACCTGAAGGCTAAGGGAACAAACTTTGTTAGTTTGAAAATAATTTTTTTTTTCAAGAAGTAGGAGAACCTTCAACTTTGAAGGTAGCTTTATAACTTGAGTGAGGCTTCACACGGTCGTTCATGTCTTGATTTGGTATTTAGCTGTAGTGTGCCTAATAACCATTTCAAACTTTTCTGATGTTACAGTCATATTGTCTGGCTTTCCTATAAATAATATAATTTAATTACAGATTAGTATAATTATTAAGCAAGACAAATAGAGCACAAATAAACAGTATGCAGTGTCCTTTAATTTGAACAGCAAATCTGATTTAGTTCTTAACAGGCCTCCAACCACCTTCAAAATGTGGCATGCCTTTGCTCAGCTGTGTGTCATATTATGGATTCTATGACTTTCTTCCCTTACTTGCTGCTTCTCCAGTCTCATTTCTCCATCCACAAATAGTTGTTTGTCGTGTATTGCTCCCGTTCTCTCAAGTGTTTCATATCTTCAGATGTGTTAACTAAAGGAGGTTAGAGGGCAGTGATATGCATACATAAAGTGAGGAGGAGATATGGCTGTCAGGCCTAAGTTTGTTATGCTTAGTTAGTGTTTATTCTGTTCAAATGCAAATACCAAGTTCTTGAACAATGTTCAAAAGGCAACACCTGCAATGGTAATAGTACTGTATCTTCACTTCTCAGTGTGCACATCATTCAGCAAACCTGAAACTTTGCAGGCAAACTTGCCAGAACACTTGATAGTGGTTTTTTTTTTTTTTAAGAAAAAAAAACAGATGCACACACACAAAAAAAGCCCCACCAAAACCAAACAAACCAACCACACTCAAAGCAAAAACCAACAAACACCCACCGAAACCATAAGCAGCATGGCAAAGTAGTATTGCAGTGCTATAATTAATCTCAAACAGTGGAATTTCTTGGGCTCTTAAATTCTGAAAAGGCTAGATGTTTTACTCGTTTTGGGGTGTGATGGATGTGGTGTTGGAGAAGGGAACATGAATAATTTTCCATTGTAATATGTCAGAATCATTGTAAGTGTATGCAATACTATTTATTTATGTTGGTGACAGCAGCTCTCTGGGAAATCACAGGTACTCTACTGTGCTGTTTTTTAGGTGGAGGTAAAATCTGGAGAAGAAGATGAAGAAATTCTCTTCAAAGAGAGGGCAAAACTTTACAGATGGGACAGGGATGCTACTCAGTGGAAGGAGCGTGGTGTTGGAGAGATAAAGATCCTCTTCCATACACAGAAGAAATACTATAGAGTCCTAATGAGAAGAGACCAAGTTCTTAAAGTTTGTGCAAACCATGTCATCACCAAAGAAATGAACTTAGTGCCCTCTGATACATCAAACAATGCTTTAATTTGGACAGCCACAGATTATGCTGGTGAGTCTTTCAGGTGTTTTGTTTTTTTTTTCCTAGGTTGTCTGTAGTTTCTGTGGCTTTGTTTTCCCTGGCAATTATATAAGATGAAAGCTATTTGTTTCTGACTATATGGAATAGAACTAAAGAAACCTGTTCTCGGATTTATTTTCAGATGGTGAAGTAAAAGTAGAACAACTTGCAGTCAGATTTAAAAGCCAAGAAATGGCTAATTCTTTCAAGAGGAGGTTTGAAGAATGCCAGCTGAGCTTGTCAGAACTACAGAAAGGACACTTATCTTTGGCAGCAGGACTGTCAAAGGACACCAACCCTGTTGTATATTTTGAAGTTTCTGCTGATGATGAACCTTTAGGACACATAACCATGGAGCTGTTCTCAAATATTGTCCCTCGAACTGCTGAAAATTTCAGGGCCCTGTGCACAGGAGAGAAAGGATTTGGATTCAAGAACTCCAGGTTTCACAGAATAGTCACTGACTTTGTGTGTCAGGTAAGCATAACAGGAAGACTCTTCATTGAGAGAATGAGATGCATCTTGACTAACAATGGCACTTCAAAAATCACTTATACGGGATAGCACGTTCCTGTTGGCAGCATGAATCCAGTGTGCAAGATACTCTCATCTGCCCATTCCCTACAAGGAGATGAGAAATGGTGCAAGCCGCACGTGCTGCCCTAAGCCAAATGCTTTTTACCTGTGCCTGCCAGCTGCCTGATCCTTCAGTGCTACCTAGTGCTGCCATGTTAGTGTGGAAAGAAAATCAGAGATAGAGATCTCCTCTTACAATGGGAAAGGGGCCTGTTGCTGAACAGGAACGCCAAGGAAAGTAGGGTTTCCCAAACTACCATTCAGCCTTCTCTCTCTGCAGAGAGGAACTTCTGTATGCTCACCTGCTAAGAACACTTACTTTCCAGGCTCCTTTTACATTTTAGAGTGCACTTTATTTCAGATAACGTGCACTTAAAACTCATATTCCAAGTGTTTTAGATGCTCAAGTTCCCATCAAAAAGAAGTCTTCTAGAGCTCATTATCATGCAGTGGCCTGTTCCTTAAAATACTCAAATCTTTCACCAGGAGCATCAGCCTGAAGTACATCTGAACCTGCCATGCAGGCAGTGTTGGTTTTAAATCTCTGTATGTGTTAGGTAGCACTAGCAAGTTCTTCATAAATGGTGAAGGCTTAGGAGATTGATCAGAGCTCAGATAGACCTTTCCTTCCCTAAAATTCTCATCGATTCAGTGAGTTTCAGTGACTTGTAACAGGCAGAATGAACCAGCTTCCTTACACACTACACTGTGCCTGCATGTTACTACATCCCTGAAGACAAGGCATGACCTTCTACAAACTCAGACAGTAATATACGAATGGCTTGTTGCCAGAATAAAAAATTATCCAGTCTCTTGATTAGGTATCACCTGTGTCTGAAGTATGCCCTTTATGGCTCTTTCCTTAAAAGTTTGTGCATTTCTGATAAGGAAAAGCAGTATTGCTCATTTAGTGTTTAAGCTTGTTTCATGGTATTCCACATCCTATAAGGAGCAGGCTTGCTTTTAAAACGGTTAACTGCACCATACATATCCTGACAAAAAGTGAGCTTTTATCACATGAAATTAGTATATTCTAAGTTTGCTCTGCTTTGCCTAAACTTTCTGCAGGTACAGTGAGAAGCTTTTCAATGAGAAGTCTTTCCATCAAAGATATGATAACCTATACTGTCACTTTTATGTGTATAGTCAAATAATCGGGAGCCAGAAGCTTGCTGCCTTGCAGAAAGACAAAATACACTGCTCACTAGCAGTAGCTGCTCTCCTGAACAAGCAGTAACGTGGTGAAAGCTGCTGCCTGCACAGAAGCAAGAAATTACTGGTCACTGGTACCTTAACCTTTTTCAGGTGCTCCATTCTGTGCCTGCAGGGACTAAGCAAGGACAGGTCTTCAATGAGATAACATAGGTCCCAGCTGTCAGGGCCAAGTGATGCAGGAAGCAGGCAGTGGGAAAAACAGGCCTAGAGGAGTGGTCTGCATGTGGAGCAGGAAGATAAAATGCTGTGTTCAGAGTAAACAAGGGATAAACTTCCCACTACTGCTTCCATTAAAATGAACAAAGCTGGGAAGCCTTATATCTAAATGTGAAAACTAAGAATGAGTTCTTCCAAAGCAAAGTCTTTACTGTTGAAAGGGGATATAATTGTGCTGTTGGTGTATGTTTTGTGACTTGTAAGTTAATGCCTTTTTTTTTTTTTTTTTAAGGGAGGTGATATAACTAACCATGATGGAACAGGTGGACGGTCAATTTATGGAACAGCATTTGAAGATGAGAATTTTGAAGTGAAACACACTGGTCCTGGATTGTTGTCGATGGCAAATAAGGGCAGGGATACAAATAATTCTCAGTTCTTCATAACACTTAAAAAAGCAGAACACTTGGACTTCAAGCATGTGGTATTTGGGTTTGTGAAAGATGGAATGGATGTTGTGAAAAAGATTGAATCCTTTGGTTCTCCTAAAGGGCTAGTAAATGGAAAAATTGTCATTACAGACTGTGGGCAAATATAGAATTATTGCTTTGAGTATACAGATGTTCTAGCAGTATAAATCAGTATTTAGATGTTATTGACTAATTATTTCAACTTCTTAAAATGGACACTTCTGATGTATAAATGTAAAATTACAGCTTATAGGTGGGGTTTTTATGTGTTCCAATTGATTTTTTGCATGTTAAATAAAAAGTTCAGACACTGGCATATTTCAGGTGTATTTGTGTTATCCTGACATATTTGTATTAAATGTCAAATTTTAAAAATTAAATCTTAGTCTTGTTAAAATAAATGTATTGTCTTCCCTTTGCTTTGTTTAAAAAAAAAAACAAAAACAAACAAACAACCCAAACTTGCCTAATTTGTCTTCCTGCTTTCTTAGATCTCTGTTTTGAATGTGCAAACTGTAGATGCTAATTGCTGGTCAGTAAACTGAAGGCCTTTGGAACTTAATGCTTACTCTAATGTGTGGAAAGTAAGCTGAGGCAGCTGGCAGGTCTGAAGTCCCTCAAGAGCACTTCAGTAGTTGAAAGCTGAAGAATGGTTCTTAAATGTTTTGATCAGTATTTTGCTGGAAAAGTATACTGACTTTTTTTGTTGTACATAGAATATTTCTAAATGACTTAGCTGAGTGAAAAACATGTACTTAACATTTGGATTTTGCCTGAAATGCTGTGGTATAACCCACTGCTTGTGCTATGATGTGGCTCTCCTGGCTGTCTTAAATGTTTATATTGGTTGTTTCCTGTTCTGACCTTGCTGCAGAACCGAGTAACTGGAGGTTACATTGGCCAGGGTCAGTTTATCTTTTAAAGTTTTGTCTCTCTACAGTGAATATGCATGACTCAGTAGGAGTTTGTTGTTTTTTGGTTTTGTTTTTTTATTATTTTTATTTTTAAACTTTTAATCTACAGTGTGGTGCTGGCATTATCAAGGGCTTTTTTTTTCCCCCAGTGTAACTGATTTGGTGTTATGATTTGTAAGTTGGAAATACGCAGCCTCAAGGTACTTTTTGTTTGGGTTTTTGGGGTTGGTTTTGGTTTTGTTTTCTGTTCTTTTTGTTTTGTTTTGTTTTCTTTACAGGATAGCAGGCGTACTTCTTCCCCGAAGCTCCTACCCCAGCATTAGACCGTAGAACACTACCCCAAGCCGCCTTCGGCTGGCTCTGTGAGGCTGGGAAGGACGACCTGTTCCTCCAGGACCAGCGAACCAGCCGTTGCTCTGGTGGGCCTGGCCCCGAGCGCGGCGGCGGTGGGCTGCCTCTGCCCGGCCCCGGCTTCTCCTCAGGAGACGCCGCTTCCCGCCGCCTCTGCCCGGCCCCGGCTTCTTCTCCTCAGGATCCGCCGCTTCCCGCCGCCTCTGCCCGGCCCCGGCTTCTTCTCCTCAGGAGACGCCGCTTCCCGCCGCCTCTGCCCCCGTCCCGGCTTCTCCTCAGGATCCGCCGCTTCCCGCCGCCACGGGAGAAGGGAGGCGCCGCGCGGTGTGCGCCTGCGCGCCTGCCGCCCGCCCTCCCTCCCTCTGCCGCTGCCCGCCGCTGGTGGCGGTTTAGTTCGAGCCCGAGCGGCGCGGCATGGCGGGTCCCGGCTTGGGCCTCAGCCGCTCCCCTCGGCGTCTGCAGCGGCGTTACCTGCGAGCGCCGGCGGGGGTGAGACGGCAGGGCCGGGGGAGGGAGCCGGGGGGAGGAGGAGGAAAGCCGGTTCCTCCTCGCCTCGTCCCTGAGGCGCTTGGAGGCGGGAGTCTGGGTCTCTTCCTTTGGGGTTCCTTGTAAGCGCTGTGGTATTACAGACGCGTATCGGCGTGAGAGCCAAAAGTCGGGATTTAAACAGGCTTTGGGAGCTTTTGTGTAAAGCGTGTTCTCTCTAGTCCTACTTCTGCCCCTCTGCTCTCATTGCGTTACAGTGGAAGTGCTGGAGTCATCCTTGTCTGAACTGGAAATTTCCCTGGAAATTGCAATTCCAAGTTTTACACGGTCCCAAAACACGGTCTGAGCAGCTTGGCACTTAGTTTTTTTGCCTAAGACCTTCTGGTGTGCCTGCGAGTTGGGCAAGATAGCATGTGAATCCTCTTAAAAGTAGTATACTAGGCACGTATAAAATATCTGTAATAGGATAACTCATTTCTTTCGTGTCTTCTTTTGCCACAGCAATTGCTAGCCTTATTTAGAATGTGTTAGGACTGTTTGTGATTGTTTGTAAAGCTAGTGATTAGCTCTGTTTTCAGGGAGCAGGAAATTGTTCTGTGTCTAGTCAACCAGAGGAGAATCAAACCCATAGCTTGTAAGAGACTGCCGTAATGACCAGACAGTAAATTATGATGGGTATCATTCCATTGCAGAGGTAAAGCAATGTTATTTTTCACCAGCGAATGCCAGGTTCTTTGCACCAATATGAATGAAAGAACTGCATTGTGATTCCTCTGTTTCCATTGCTTGTGCTGACATAAGCATTTATGGGGTCTGCACAGTAGAATAGGAAACTGATCTGCCTAAAAATCCAGCAGCAAAGACCCCTCCCACATGCTGGTGTTTCAGAAGTCTTTGACAGTCTGTGGAAGGAATACTCACTGGAGAGGCACTTGTTTTTATTTTGTCTGAAGTCTGTTTGTCTTTCACTGAGACAAATTTTTGCAGTTTCTTGCATCTGTATTCCATGGGTCAAATGGTTCCACTGTGTTTAGCACCTTAAGTGTTCAGACTCATGCTGCAAGGGAAGTAATATGTTGTAAAAATAACCCTGAGCAGCCAAAGATTGGGAGGGATTGAAAGCTGGATTTGAGCTAGACACATAGTTGGACTGGGAGATCAAGTTGGTCCTGGGAATCATCAAATTAATACAGAAACCAGCCTTTTTTTCCTGAGGAAGTGTGACTTGCCATTTTAGGATCAGGAACCATCCCAAATATGAGGTGAGGATTTGAGTTCTTCAGCAGCTAAAATCTGGACGTATCTGCCCTTAGTTCCTCCAGAAGGATTTGCAACTCGGGTAGCATTTTGTGGTGCTCTAGACACTATGTTTTCCTTAGGGAATATTCCGCTTTGAATTACAGAACTGTTCTTTAAAGAAAAACAATTTTTGGAAGTTATCTTTAAAAAACTACCACTGAGACTTTAAAGCATAATGCTTGCAAGGAAGGGAATGCTAGATTTGTTTGTGTTGTTTTGTTATTTCATTAAAAAGCAGTATTTACAAGAAAATACAGCAGTCGATCATTTAGAGCATAGCAGAGATGCAGTGAAGCACAACTAAGATCACGAGAGCTGCCTTGAGTCTGATCTTTTCTAATGTACATTAATTGATTTGCTTGTAGCCTAATACTTGTGTCATTTGTTTTCTTAATATGTAGTTATGAGTTAGGAAAAAGCAGAGCAGGAAACTTTGACATAAAAAGCCTAGATATAAAGATAGATGGCACTGTTTCTGTGATTACCTAATGCTACTTTTATGCCCTTATTTTATGTTACTGTCTTCATAGTGTCTTGTAGTCTCTCAAATATTTTAACATGTAACACTATGAATATTTTATTGCCCGACTGTGGGGAATACGTTTGCCTCTTTGTATTAATGAGGGCCATTTACATTTATATATTGAAAAAAAAACCAATTCCCTTTTCAAAATCAGTAGTTTGTAGTAAGAGTTCTGTCACAAGGTGTTGTAACTGTTAAACGAGTAAGTTGTAACATACGCTGTCCCTGAAAATTCTGACTGTATTACAGTGGGTTTGTGCTTTCTTGTAGGATTGCCTTTCGGGAGCATTACACACCAAATATAAGAGCGGAAGCTTCCCAATATACAAAGGTAATACCCAACATTGGTGCTTTGATGTCTTTTTCGGGGAAAATATATGCTAAAAAGTGTATCATTCCTAAATTTATTTTAAGTAGTTTTGTATTTTCTCATTTTAAATAGGTAGACATTCTTGATCAGGGGTTTGTGATATCTTGGAGTCAGCCTGGGAATGTTAATATTCACATAAAGAGCACAAAAGATGCTTTAAAACAATGGTTCCCAACCTGTTTGTGTTTAAGTCCTGCTTGAAGTAGTTGGTAGCAGTCCACCTCATAATGCATACATTTGGCTTTAATTTAAAGATGCATGTATGTTTAATAATTAGAATGTCTTTGGGCTTCTTGAGAAACACATGTTGCTGGTGCACGTGGACAGCAGGGTAAAACAATGTATTTATCAGACTTTGGTTATAGAAAAATTACCTTATGGAGGCAAGCTGTAAAACTTCAGAAAGACAAATCTGGTTTGAAAACTAAATAATTCATCCTATAGTTTAAGCTGTTACAATTCTTCCTTCATTGGTCAGAATGCATCGGTGGTTTTTTGGTTCTTAAACCTGTATGATTACATGGCAAGCATTTGCAATAAGCGCTTGTCGATTTCTTAATGTCTGTTTCTCAAATGCAAAACAAAGTTGTTACTATTATGTGTATTCCAGGTGACATGGACAGCTCACTGGAAAATACCACCATTTCATTATCCAAATGTTCTTTAGAGTCAGAATTTGCTGAAAGTGGAAAAGAGAACAGTGTCCGATCTTCTAGTGATTTCCTGCAAAGTTTTGAAGACTGGGATTGGTAAGAGGTGTTTTCTCTTCAGCTCTCCTTTATCATCTCTCATAATCCAGATAAACCATGAGTAAACAATACATTCGGATTGCACGGATCCAGAAGTTGTTTTAAGATTCTTGTTTTCTTGTTAAGTCAAGAGCTATTTGTGGCTGATGTATGAAATAATGTGAATGCTGATTTTGATAAGGAGCATTGTCTCACTTTCTAATCTAATCTGCGTATGTTGGAATTGCTAATGGGATACAGAGATGTTATAAACTGAACTAAGAGGAAAGCAAATAGCTCAGACTGATGAACAGCTTTAAGTGTATTTAGAGATAATTGCATTCCAAAAGCCAAGAAATCTCTTTTCAGGGGTACTTTACACCAAATATGAAAAAATAATTTAAAAAGGGGGGGGTTGTATTTTTAACTTTCCTGGAATTTGGTGGTTGGTGGTGAGAGAAGAGTGTTAGTTTTACCTACTGCATACATGTGCTTACAGCATGAAAATTCTAGTTATTGTTACTTTTCAGTCAGCAACATTACTAATTGTTGTGGTTAAAACCTTGTGAGTAATAATGCCTTCTATCCAAATGATTTAACTCTGCTATTTGTTATCAGTCAAATATCAGAATCTTAGATTGAGCAATGTTTACATTTTTATACAGACTTATCTCAGTGCTCTATGTGTAGCATGTTAGAAAGGGACTGAGTAATTTGAAATTATTTCATTTTTGTATTTTTTTTAGTTTTGGTGATGAGCAAGATTTTTTTTGTGATTCAAGTGGTCTAGAAATAGAAGAAAAGACCATTAATTGCTCTGAAACTGATGCAGTTCAAAATACAGCTATGTACGTGGAAACAGGTAATAATTACTGATTTTTAAATATTTTTACAACTCTGTGAAGTACAACATGTAATTTAAAAAACTTTCTAGTAAATGTATTTCTATTCAGTTCAGAATTACAATAATCAGCTAAAATATATTTTAATTGGGGGATTTAACCTTTCATGTAAGTATGAGTAACTCCTTTAGAATGAGTTTAGGAGGTCCAGACATACTTGATGCAATACTAGCATACATTTTAAAAAGAAAGATTAACCTTTTATGAAACTGGTTGCCAGGTAACTTTATAATATAAATGAAGAAACAGGGTGAGTTTGGGGGAGTTTGTTTGTTTGTTTTGTTTTGTTTTAAGTAGCTAGGTGCATTAACAAATACTACAACTCTGTTAAGTCAGATGTCTTTAGTCAGTTTAAGGATGGAAAACTGGCAATGGGTAGAGAGAGAGTGTTATCTGTTATTCAGTTAACTCAGGAAATTCTAACTAGAAGACTGTAGCAGGGACCAGCTGGCATTCATTCACTGCAAATGTTTGAAAACGCTGCTGCAATCGGAGGAGTTGTGAATCAGTGTAGCTCTGTCTCTTGTGGGGAGTTTTAGGTTTACATGAATGTTGATGTATTCTTTTGAAAGTGTGGAGACAGATAGCCAGGCAACCAGCCCCAAAGGGGTTAAAAGGAATCTCAAAGCCAGGCAGAACAGATCAATGGAACTGTAACAGACTCTCACCCAGCGTTATATTCAATGGGTTGGGAGAGACAGCTTTCTGAAAACAAAAAAAAAAGAATTTAATTGCACTAGGAAAAATGCATAGTTTACAGTATTTGGGATCAAAGGCAAAATAAACACAAAACTCTGATGAATATCACACACATTTCTTTCAGGTATGACTACATTTTTTCTGGTTTCTTTTCCCTTTTTTTTCTGTTTCTGTTAGGATTTGTGTGGCATTGTACTAGTTATGCTCTCCTTCCTCACCCCTGAAGCAGACACACTGTGACAGAGCAACAGGTTTAGTTTATTGTCTTGCTCCAGCCGTGATGGGTGATCAACCACAGGGCTGCCTAATGCATACCACCAATTTGCCCTGATTGCATCATTTGCTTATCTAGTAACCTTTTTGCTGTTTCTTGATGCTCCTTCTCATTGTCCTTCTTTTCTCTTCTGTAGTTGTCTGGGAAATAAACAACCTGTCCCTAATTACTTTTTCCTCATCAGCCTGAGTTTTGCTACATCTGTACCTGTTGTGGTTTAAGCCCCCGCAGGCAGCTCAGCCCCATACACTGCTTGCTCACTCTCCACCTCCCTCCCAGTAGGAAGGGAGAGAATCAGAAAGGTAGAAGTGAGGAAACTCGAGGGTTGGGGTAAAGACACTTTAATAGGTAAAGCAAAAGCCACACGCGCAAGCAAAGCAAAGCAAGGAATTCATTCACTACTACCCATGGGCAGGCAGGAGTTCAGCCATGTCCAGGACAGCCGGGCTCCATCACGCCTAACGGTGACTTGGGAAGACAAACACCATCACTCCAAATGTCTTCCCTTCCTCCTTCTTCCCCCAGCTTTTATTGCTGAGCATGACATCATATGGTATGGGGGATATCCCTCTGGTCAGTTGGGGTCAGCTGTCCCAGCTGTGTCCCCTCCCAGATTCTTGTGCACCCCCAGCCTGCTCGCTGGTGGGGTGAGAAACTGAAAACGCCTTGACGCTGTCCAAGCACTGCTCAGCAATCACTAAAACATCCCTGTGTTATCGACACCATTTTGGTCACAAATCCAAAACGTAGCCCCATATCAGCTACTCTGAAGAAAATTAACACTATCCCAGCCAAAACAAGCACAGAACCCAAATTTGTATTTCTGATACTGTCGCCTAGGTAATCTTGGCCTGATATGGTACCTAGGTGCAGTTGGCCTTGCAAGACGTCGCTCACCAAAAGATCCCAATGCTTCCCTTCAGTTATCTGTGAATTTTGGCCATTTGACTGTTTGTGAAATCCAGCCGTTCCTCACGGTGCTATCTGCAACTTTCATCAGCTTCTTACACTGTAATCTGTCATGTCTAGCAGTTTCTCATGTTGTGTCCAGTAGTTTCTTAAGTCTTGTTCTGTTAACTTAGATGTCAGGCCACGGTCTAGTCAGCAGTGAATCACTTGCCTGAAGCCCTTACAAAAGTAATAGAAGATTTTGGCTACATTATGATTCAGTCTGTGCATAGATTTCATACAGATATCTGTGGGATTTCTATATTGAAGTGGAGGGCATACTTTTACTTACAAAACTCCATTGATCCCTGATCAATTCAAACAAGTCATGGAACACAGCTTTGAGCAATCTTCATAATTCTTTTAAGAGATTACTTTCTCATTTTGATACCTCTTGCTCTATATTGGTCATTCTAAATGCCTAAAATAAATTTTCACTGTTCTGGAGCAACAATCATGTCATCATTTATCTAGGACTAATTTTTTAATGTAAAATGTTTTTTTTCTTTCCATAGGCAGCAACTTACCGTCCCATTTGGCTGCAAATATGCAAGAAAATAGAGACCAAAATATTACCAATGGTTTGGTAAGGAAGATTGTGAGTGGAACTGATGCTCAAGCATGCAATAGTCAAGGCTTAATACCACCTCACATCAGTCAAATTTATGATGAATTATTTGTTATACATCAGAAGCTCCAGGTAGGAACTGGAATCACCTTAAAAATTTTGTTGAGTAATGTTAAGAAGATTCTCACTTTTGACAGGGAATTCAGAAATTACTTATATACTAAATCGCTATTACTTATATACTAAAACTATTACTTATTACTATTACTTATACTAATGACAATGACTTACACACTAAATCTCTGTCATCATCTTCCTTTTCCCCTAAATGAATTCACTGATTCGGTAGTGGTGCTTTGACTTGCATAGTGGGTAGATCAGATAAAATTCAGCTTGAGGGAGTTTGAACACAGTGCTTCTACAACCAAGAATGTCTTGTGATGCACTGTGGGCATGGAAGGAGACACCTGCAACCATTGCTTCTCCTGAGAGCATCTGAAGCTATGCTCCTGACTCTAGGCGTTCGAGAGTGCCTGCCTTCACAGCCTCCTGCGAAAACCCTCCATTCCTTCTTATCTCTACTTTTGTGCTGCTGGGGAATCCCAACAGTTCATCCCCTGGCAGGCCTAGGCCACTAGCAGAGAACCTCCTACACGGTTTTATCCTGTAATAGCTCCCATGCTTCTGCTAGATTCCCTGCCAGGACTGTCTTTTGCACCATATGAGATAAAAATAATTTTGTATCTCTTTTTCCTCACCACTCTTTCAGGGATGCTTCCCACTAATTGAAAAAACAATGTAGTAATCTAGTGTTCAGTGTAGGCAGTCACATCAGACTCTGTTTTGTCTTACAGTTAATCCAAAACTTTTGGAAGCAGAAGGCTATGTTTAGTTCTCTAGGTTTATACTCGAACAATTGTATAGAATTGAATTTTGTATTTTGGGAGGCCAAGCCATCCCGACACACATCGAAGTCATTTGGGTTAACATGTGGGGAAGCTGAACATAGATGGCCATGAGGATACTTTTAATTAGTAAGCTATTGTGTAAGACTCTGTAATTTTACAAAAAGTTTAGCGTATCTCTGGGAGAAAAAATTCAAATTCACTATAAATTGTGACAATTTCATGGATTTAAAGCCATTTCAACTTTTTTTTTTTTTTCTTGATACAGAGAGAAAGTTCAGCACAGCAGGAGCATGCTCTGCAACTGCAGAAACGAGAGCATTTGCTAACAGAGCGAGAAACATTGCTTTTTAGACATGAAGCAGCTTTGGCTAAAATAAGAGGTGTTGAGGAAGAAGTTCACACAAAATTTGGAATTATAAAAGAGGTGCAGTAACATATTTAATGATGTTTATTGTTCTACATGCCATTTAACTCATTTGTACTTATCTTAAGCCATCACATGTTTGCTGGATATAATGCGTATTTCTTTAAAGTGCTTGAAATCCCCAAATGAAAGGTTTATGTAAAAAGTACCAAAAAATACTGTTAGGGGGTTTGTGTGGCTTCTGTTTCAGGGTGGTGCATTTAGTTGTCTGATGTGTAGGTACATTTTACTGTTAAAATTTAGAAAAGAAGGTAACTTGTTTCTAAAATAGCAAAAACTGTACGACCAATATTAGAGAAAAATTATGATCTGTAATTGCATGTAACTTAAATGAGTATCTTTGCATTAGCTGTAGTTGAAGTAGATTTCCTTGGGAAGGCTTTAAGACACAATGAGATCTTAAGACATAACAACTATTGCAGAGAGAGTATTAGCAAAAAAACCACTCAAAAAGTTTAAAGGAAGAGAAGATCAACCTAATTTGGGGCGTGTGGGAAGAAATGAAATTGTATGATTTTGTTATAAGAAAAGGTAGTAATTAACAACACTGTTCTTGTGAGCGTTTGCTATTGAATTTAGGTCTTGTGAAAGTTTTGGTTATTATCTGGAAGGTCACCAAGAGAAGTCCTTAAATATATATACATTGTGTCAAAACCATAAGCTGAGAAATTACACTTCTTTGAAGTGTGCACATAAACCTCTCCCACAAGCTGTTGAGGGAGTATAGACTACATGTTAAAAAGGGGAAAAGGTCATCAGAGGAGCAGGACCTCAACTTTTGAATGGGGAAGGAATAGCTTAAGGTCTTAATTTAGATGTTTCAAATCTTATGAGCCTAAAAGAACGTTACACCAGTTAGAGAACTGGCTGATGAAAACCCAGGAAAAATTAGTGGTTTATCCGTGAAAATTTGTGGAGGTCAAATGGAGTATTAGAAGACTTAAAACATGTGGTGCCTTTCTTTTCAAAAGGGAAAGTGTTGTACAGCCATCAACTTAATGTCAGTTCTCTAAATAAATAGTTAAATAAATAAATCCTGAAACAAGCTATGACCAAATCGCGGGAGGCACAATGCAGAAAACAATGCAATAAATAACTACTAGTGTGTGTTAATCATAAATTGTCAGATCAGTCTCATTTCCACTACAGCAAGGAAGCAGGTATTGCTAATAGAGGAGTAGTAGTTATATATATGTCTGGACTTAAATAGAAATTGTTTATACATTTTTTTGCATGGGATTTTCATAATCATATTAGGAAAGTATAATATATATGTAATGCAGCTGGTGTAAAGCTGTAGTGAGACAGTAGTTCATGGTAGAGTTGAAGGAATGCACATAGATTCTGGAATATCTTTCCAGTCCAGTATTATTTGCTATTTTCAATAAGAAGTTTGACAGTGAGAAAGAGCACATTTATTAAATTTGAAGAAAATAGCAAGTGAGGGGGAATTTCAAGCATGCTGAAATAGAACATTAGGATTAAAATTGATCTTGACAAATTGAAGATGTAGCAGGTCTGAAAAAAACAGTATACTATTCAGAAGGTGTAAGTGTACAGTATTGCATTTGAATGGAAATATCAGCTGCAGAAATAGAGGCTGATGAGTGGATGCATGAGTTAAACATACAGGATGAATTGAGGGTGAATGTGCCAATCTTCAGCTACATAAAAGGCTGCAACAAAGAGGAAGAAACTAGTCTTTTTTTCATGTCTATGATAGAAGAAGTAGTAGTAGTAAGGGAAAATTAGATAAAGTATTAGGAAAAACTACATCTAACAGAAATAGTTAGGCATACGAACAGGTAGATTGGTAAGACGGCAGTGTTTCCAGTATTGGGGGACTTAAGAAGAGATTAGGCAAACATCTGGCAGGAGTGAAATGGTATAGCTGGTTATAATATGGATGACACCACCTGATTTAATTATGGAAGTAAATGGCTTAGACACCCTGGCATCACCTACAACCCTGTGGCTTAACAACTGAATGGGTTCTTCTTACCTTTCTTTCTCTACTGATTCTTCCTAGAGGAGCTGTTTAAATAAAGCTCTTAACTGTGTATATAGAAAACGAAAGTGAAACATTCCATGTGATGTGATAGGGTGCACTCAATTATATGTTGGCAGCGTCTGCATATTTATTGGTATGAAAAGGGGATCTGTCATTTCGTACAGACGAGAGGATGAGAGGAAGCAGTTTCAGGTTGCACCAGGGGAGGGATATTACGAAAAATTTCTTCACCAAAAGGGTGGTCAGGCATTGGAACAGGCTGCCCAGGGAAGTGGTGGAGTCACCATCCCTGGAGGTATTTAAAAGACGTGTAGATGTGGTGCTTAGGGACATGGTTTAGTGGTGGACTTGGCAGTGTTGGGTTAACAGTTGGGCTCAATGATGTTAAAGGGCTTTTCCAACTAAAATGATTCTGTGATTCTCTGTCTTCTTAGGCAAGTGTGGGTAGGTGCTTTAGACAAGAACGTCCTGCCTGCAGCTGTTCTGATCCTATTGGCTGAAGAAGAGCGGTATTTGAGGAAAAGAGGAACTGTAGATGGTTTTCTTGTATAGCTGGAATGGAAGTTACTGAGCTTCCAAGAGAAGGATGTCTTCAGGGCTTGCATCCTTTAAACTTCTACTGTACTTTATTTTTGTCATTTGCACATATAGGAAGAGAGGGTATGACTGGAAATGGAAAAGTAGAGAACGAGTGGGTGAATGAGTGAAGAGTAGTGAATTCATGGAAGGGGAGAAATGAAAGATAGTAAGTACATATAGCTGCAATATTTTCAGTAAAATAAAATTTTGCCATTTTATCAAATCTGAGGGACTTAAAGAGAGCACTGGTGTCCAGAGAAGATTAAATCTAAAATAAGATTCAGTGAGAAGAGAAGTGGATATGTAGGTTGTAGTTAACAATTCATATGCTTGTGCTGTAAACCAGAGCGCTAGTCTACGAGGCATAGGATTAGTTTCTTGTTCTGTGTGATTCAGAGTGAGCCAAGCCAGAAAAACTAGTTGAAACCTCAAAAGTTGCTGCAAAACAGAATCACAATTTTTTGTAATTATATGGAAGAATAAGCTGTAAATAAAAGCTTTGTCATTGATTCTAGTTCACAAACACTACCCACATCTGACTTGTTTGGGAAACGTCCATATTGATATAATCTGTTTGGGGCAGAATCTGGAAAGAATAAGAGCAATAGGCTGTGCACCTTTCTATCAGTTTCTTTATAGACTGTTCTTAATATGCAGCATGGATGTTGTTTTTCTCACTACTGGTTGAATGTGCAAATTTAGCTGTGCAGAATTACAAACTTGATCTTTGGAAGTTTGTCCTATTATTTTAAAACTAAAATGGAACTTAGCTTAGAATTGTTTCTAAAATAGTCTCTTGTAAATCAAGTTTTTAAATCCGATATTTCTATAGCAACACGAGGCAGAAGTTAAACAGCTGACAGAAGCCTTGAGAGAAATAACTAAAGAAAATAGGAGGCTGAAGTCATCATTTGACACCTTGAAGGAAATGAATGACTCTTTAAGAAAACAGGTAAAATTAGTTATTTCCTGTTATCAATAATTTTATAAGTTACAGTCAACAATTTTAAATATTTGAACAGCTGAAGTTTGCAAAATTGCTGATTTTTTGTTTCTGTAAGACAAGAATTGTATGAATGACTGAAAGTACTTTCCACACTTTTTTCTAGTACTTGAAATTTAGCCTTTCAAATCTTTTACAGTATAAAAAAAAAGTTGGACTTATTCCTCTGACCCTCTAGCAACAGCTAATTGTTAGGAAGGACAAATCCATGTCCTCTGAAGCAAATTGAGAGTGGATGGAGAGAAAGTATTTTGTAACATAATAGAATCCACCCTGTGCTGAATTGCTGTGCTGATTTTATTAAATAAAAAGTAGCATGTGTATTTCTAACTTCATGTTTGGTCAATATTTTGTTATTTTTACAAATGTTAATAAAGGCAGTATTTTCTCAGTTCTTAAACTGGGACAGTGGTTCATGGTAATACAGAGAGTAAGAATTTTCATCTCACTTAACAGTTAAGTCTGACCTAAAATGCTGACACTCAAAATGCTATCTAAACTATTTGACCATTTTTTATTCATTGAATTAATTACAGTTCTGATAGTCTGAGTACAATAAAAATCTACAGCAGAGCCTTATTCTTTTTCTTGGAGAAGGTCAGACCTAACTCTAGAATGTTGATGGTTCTCATGCAACCCATCTGTCTCTGTTTTCCCCTCACTATAAAAACTTTGCATTTCTGTGGAAACTGAGGGCTTCTGTGATAAACATGCTGTTCATGGTTGTATGCATAGAGCATGTTTCCTATATTTAAATGAAAGTTGCAGTTTCCCTCATCTTCTCACAGAGCGAACTCTTTTTGTAGCCTGCTCAGTAACTGTTCAATTCTGCAGAGAAGAAAACTTTCACCCTCCCCATTAACAAGGCTATTGGACCGTTCTTGAAATGTGCGCTCCATTTTTATGTCACTTCTTCATGAAAAGTAATCAAATGTGTAGTGCCTTTTTATCTAGATTGGCATTGTAGTGCTTATTCGTCCCCTGCAAACTGAAAGGTGGGGCTGCAGGTCAACAAAGGGCTACTGCTGTCTTTATTTATCCTGGAAAAGGTTGCCCAGAGAGGTGGTGGAGTCTCCCACCTTGGAGATATTCCACAGCTGTCTGGACATGGTCCTGGGCAGCTGGTTCTCAGTGGCCCTGCTTGAGCTGGGGGCTTGGACCAGATATCCTCCAGAGGTGCCTGCCAACCTCAACCAGTCTCTGATTACTGAGATTTGTTGAGGAGGTGGATGACGATTTTGTTTCTGTCACTTTACGTACTCAGAAGAAAAAACTTGAACTTAAATACTTTAGCCGCTCAGCAACCACATCAAATTATTTCAGTGTGATAATTAAGTCAAGAAGTGAGTTTTGAATTTACAGATACTTTAATATTTTCTGGTTCTTTCAGTTAAGTGATGTAACTGAGCTGAACAAGAAGTTGGAAGGTCAAGCAAGAAAAGTACAAGCTCGTTTAGAGAATCTACAAGTAAGGTTTGTTCTTACATGTTCCTGCTTCCTTTATAGATAACAGGTGAAATATAATTCATTGTTACATTTTGTCGTAGAGGAAACACGAATTTTTGATGGTACGGAAGTCTAAGGATATATGTCAAGTGGTGCAACAAAGTAAACCTATCAAGCAGGAAAAAGTGATGGTAACTTCAAAAATTGCTAAGGTAAGAATTGGGCAATATGAAAGAATCATTCGAGAGAAATTAGGCAGTGGAACATTCTCTGCATATCTGCTACAAATTAGAAAATGTAACTTCCAATTTTATTTTATGAGTGTATTAGTTACAGTAGGAAAGGATGCAGGTTATATTGGGGGAAAACAGGCAGTTAACAAAGACTTAAGCTTCTTGCTAAAAATAAGTCTGTTGGATTTCATATTGTGTATGTATATAGTATATGTATATATTTTTATTTACATGGTATGTTTTCCTCTTCCTGTCATGTCATCTTTCATCTGTCAATTTAAATAATATCCTGCTTACACTGTAACTGGTTTCTTTCACTGTGTCAGAGCAAATGTTAAACTCCTTGTGGTTACTGCTACAGTACAACACTGTACTTATGAATAACAGCAGCTAAAAACTAGTCAGTCCAAAGTATCAGATAAAGAATTTTAATTTTCTGAGCCAAAAGTTATTGTACTACTGTTATTTTTTTGAGAAATAGTTTTTAATGAGGGAAAGAGAATAAATGCAGTGTTTGTACACAGTTCCAAAACGATCACCTTGTTTTCCTTAAAATATCTTCTTACATCACTTAATGAAATGCTTTCTGTCTCCATGTTGTTCCATTTAGTAGCAAGTCCTCTGGTAGTACTCTACCAACATCTCCCAAATGGTAATGATTTTCTCCAGCTAGAGGCTAAACTGTGAAATGGGAGAGAGATACTCACATCCATAGGTTTTAGTGTACTTTGGTTGCAAGTGAAATATAAACAGTATCAGTAGTTACAATTCTGAGTGAAGAGGAAAACAGTTATCTGAAGGTAAATACAAGAAAACTTTTGAAGTCTTTAGAGAAATGTTTGTGCAACCTGTCTTCAGGCCTCTAGATATCTTTTGTAGGGTGTTTCATTGCAGTGTAGTGCAGGGAGAGAATGACAATTTCATGAAGTCTTTGTTCTTTTTCTAACAATGCTAATTACCCAATTAAATTTTAACAACAGTGGATTGTATGAAATAAAGCAAAGGAGGTCTAGTGCATTGAAATGAGAGCTTCCACATGCAAAGGACATAAAAGATTTTCCTGTAAGTCATTTGACTGGAATTATAAATTATAAAATGGAGTGGCTCCATATATGAAAACCTTTTCCCAGGCCTTTTATAACCATCTGTCTAAGTAGAAAATAAATTACATGCATATTTTTTTCACACCCAGAAACCATCACAAATAGTACCTGATCTGCAGTGGGGGGGGCGGGGGAAGGAGGTGTGAGAGAGAGGGAGATGATGCAAGGGTCTTTCTGGATCTCTGTAAGAAAGGCCTGACAACAAACGGCTTAATGAAATAGTTGTTTTAATAAGACAGAGTAAGAGGGGGAATATAGATAGCAGGTAAATCTTACGTCCCTTCAGATGCTGGGAACCTTGCGTTTGTGCAGCATCAGGTGGAGCCCGAGTGGATTTTTCCCAGGGCACGCTGAGCAGGTCCTGTCCGTGG
>JANXJC010000059.1:3797951-3831538 GCA_027564655.1 Leptodon cayanensis | reverse complement strand
TCAACATTCTTCTCATACTGAACCCAAAACATAACACTATACCAGCTACTAGAAAGAAAATTATCTCTATCCCAGCCAAAAACAGGACACTCTTTTATAAACTGAATTAAGTAGCAGATTTTGCACAGTTCTAGTATTTCACTGTCCTATTTAAGCTAGTTGGTTGTTTATCTATCCCTTGAAAGGCTGATTGGCTGCAGTGTCAAGTATTTCTTTTCTGACATAGTTATAACTTTACTGCATTTATCTTTATAGGTAAATCTGATGATCATAGGTATTTCTGATGTATCTGTAGTCACATAAAGAAAGCCACATGCGTAGTTGTCGTGGTTTAGCCCCAGCTGGCAACTAAGCACCATGCAGCTGCTCGCTCACTCCTCCCCGCCCCTCCTTAGTGGGATGAGGAGGAGAATAGGAAAAAAAGAAAAGTAAAACTTGTGGGTTGGCATAAGAACAGTTTAATAATTGAAATAAAATATTATAATAATAATAATAATAACAAAAGAGGAAAATAAAACCCAAGAAAGAGAAGCGGTGCACAATACAGTTGCTCACCAGCTGGTGACAAATGCCCAGCCAGTCCCCAAGCAGCGATCAGCCCCTCCCGGCCAACTCCACCTAGTTTATATACTGAGCATGATGTCCTATGGTATGGAATATCCCTTTGGCTGGTTCATGTCAGCTGTCCTGGCTATGCCCCCTTGCAGCTTCTTGTGTACCTCCTCACTGGCAGAGCCTGGGAAACTGAAAAATCCTTGACTTGTTGCTAAGTACTGCTTATCCCAACTAAAACATCAGTGTGTTATCAACATTATTCTCATACTAAATCCAAACCACAGCACTATACCAGCTACTAGGAAGAAAATTAACTCTATCCCAGCCGAAATCAGGACAGTAGTGGATTATAATTGTTAGATTGAATAGTGATACAATATATGTCCTGAAATTGCTTTGTCCCTTGGTCTAAGTTTAGTATACAGTTCATACTCCAGCCCTTACCTGTCTGCTGCTCCCCTCTTCTCCTACCAAGTCTGGCACTGCAAATGGCTATCCATAAAACATTATCAACATTGAAAAATGCTACTTCATGAAATTTTCGGTTCTTGATATGATTGTCCATTCAGATTTCACTGTTAAATAGATTCATTTACAAAGGCACCATGTTCTGTTTACGTAAAAATGTTTTAGACTTCAAAGCCACCTGTCTAGCATGAAAAGTGGCCTTTTTATCCAAAATCTTCAGAATTCCTATGTTGATGTAGTATAGTAATGTACTTTGTTAACAACGCAAAAGCAAAGAAGGTCATATCAGGAGATAGCACAGCTGTGAAAATAGTGACTTCAGCTTCAGATCATGACAGGTTACTCCACTTGTGCAGTTTTCAAGATGCTGTGGCAAATCTTCTCAGTAGAGCCTTCTTTGAAAACTGATATGATCTTAAAAGACATTTTCTTTAAAGTGATGACAAAAATTGACTGTTTCCTATAAGCTCTGAGTGTTGAGCACACTATGAGAAGAGGCACAAACTCAGATTTTTAACGCTTTCCTTCCTTATCCTTTTGACGTAGAGATTGGTGTACACTTTTCTGCCAAAACCCAGAGAAGAAAAACCTTCATTCAATGTGATTTATAGAGATATTTAGAATTAACTTACAGATTAACTTTGGTCATTTAAACAAATTCTTACCTATTTCTAATTTATATATGACTTCTTTGAAAACTTGAACAGTAGTATGTAATCTGAATTATGCTTGAAGGTTCTTAATCCGTAAATCTGCAGATTTGATGAGTAATCCAAAAGAATGTCTTATTTTGACTTCTATTATTAGCTTTCTCTTCTGACTTAATTGTTTTAATTCAATAATGCCTTCAATGATTGTTATGAAGCAGTTTTATTCACCTATGCAAAAAGAGTCCATCAGCATAAAAGCAGCAGAGTTGGTAGGTCCCCTCTGAATCCTGAATGCAATATAATTTGCACATATTATCAAGTTGAGCTTCTGACTATATAAAGACTTGATTTTTTTGTGTATTTATTTCTCGGGGGGGAAATCAAATATCCTCTTAAACAATGTAGTCCAGACAGCCTTCAATGCCTGTTAAGGGATTATTGTATCTAAAACAGCTACATCATTTTCTGCTCACGCTTCTGCTTTTTGTTAACCAAAAAGAATCAGGGGGGTTGTGTAGGGGTGCATCAGAGCGTGAGTGACTCTTTCCTTTCACTGTGATTGTTTTCTATTTCCACTTTGTTCCCAAGATCCTCCCACTTTTCATACTAGCAGATATGTATAATAGTAGTGTAAAGTAGAATTCTCTACTTAAAACCTGTGTAATTTTGTGTTGGCAAGGAAACAGAGGAAGTCGGGTCTTCCCTGCCTCATGGGAGAGGGAGAAGGTAAAAGTTTCAAAGTAGACACTACAAGTTAACAAGAATCAGATTGTGTCAGGACAGAGTGAGAAAAACTGTGGAAAATATATCTCTGGAGTAGAGTAACTGTTCTCTCCGCTGATCTCTTAACTGCTGCCTCCAGTTATGAAGCCTTTTCTCTCTTCAAGAGAAATAGGGAACAAGAGGTATTGCAGATCCTTTTTATGGCAGTCAGGCAGAAAACACTAATTATATACCGTTAAGAGCAGGTGCTACCTGCAGCAACTTGTGTACTGTGGTGCCGCATAACTGGGATTTTCTGCAGGAATAAGTTTTACAAGGATAGCATAAGACTGAACATATCTATAATCCTTTTTGAACTCTTTGTGATACTAGCGACTTATTTTTCCCTTTTCAAAGACATTTTAAAAGCACAGATCATTTTGATAGCAAATAATAGTTCAGTGGGGTTACAGCTGAGCAATGTAACCTAACTTCAGAGATAGTCCTGCTTTGGGCAGGAGGGTTCAACTAGATTCAGACCTAAATTATTCCATGATTCTATTTTTTCTATCTTTTGTTCTCAGAATGGTTTGTATTTTACAATGTCTTTACTAGTAAAAACGCATCCCTTCTGCTAGTAACACAAAGAGATGGAGACAGGTTACAGAGATGTTAATTTTCAAGGTAATCCTGAAAAACCATGCCAGAATGTCAGAATCAGATGCCGCCTTTGGCAACTGATTTTTTTCAGCTCTTGCATGAAATATGTTATGAATTTTGGGCCATTTCTTAGAGAGCAGAGATCCACATCACAAAATTGCTGCAATCTCTGGCACCCTGATTGACGCTAAACAGGGATGCCAAAGATTTTAAATCCATAGATAATGAAGAATGTTCTTGTTCATGGAATTCATGGTTCTGGATTAGATAGTTAAGCAGATTAGTATGTCTTTATGCTTAACTGACCTGTGCAGTATTTATATTGTATTTACAGTAAACACAAGATTTAAACATGGTGGAAGACCACCCTGACGTCATTAATGAGCAAACACAGTATTTCAGCTGTTGGAGGGAACTATTTCAGTCAAGATATTTTGGTGAAGCATGATAATTGACACTTACATTTCTAGAAATGTTTGATAAAAATGATGCAAAAAGAGTTGCAGTACAAAGAAATTATTGCAGAGACTTACTTACCCTAAGCAGATGAGCGCTCTTGATTAGAATGAATCAGTTCAGCTTCTCATGGTTGCTTTTTACTGCTGTCTTCTATAGCATGGAAAATATGATCTGTTGTTAACATATGTAAAATATCACTGTGTATGAATTTTTATCACTCTGACCACATGGTACTAATGATCTAGTGGTAAAGTAGCACATTGGTTTGAACATATATCCCATTTCCTTCAAAATGTCAGTATCCAGCAGATGGCATCGCAGTTAAACTTTTGCTACGGGATAAATTGTTTCCTTGTACTTGATTTTCTGCACTCCAGATGATCAATGCTATTCCAAGATACTGAGAAAGATTTAACATCAGGAAATTAAGAAAATTTGATTGGTTCACTTAATCTACATTCTTCATATAATTTAGTGCACTCCACAGTGGATGAGTATGTAAAATGTATGCACTGAAACTTAAACTACAGCTTTTTGTAGAAAGGAATGGGAGTAGTTGCTCTCATGAAAGTAATTGCTCTTATTCAGACAGATCAGCCCTTGACTCCTTTAACAGAGGTTTCCCAGATGTTGAAACCAACATTGTCTCAAACTACGCAAGCTTGTAACTTCTTTCCTCTTAAGTAAAATATTAGAAGGGCTGTATATTTTTCTTCAATGTATGAGTTGTACTTAGTCTTTTTCTCCACTCACAACAAATTGTTAAGGAATAAAACCACAGGATGTCTTTAAATAAAAATAAAAATTAATATTTTAAGCCATTTAACTTTTAAGTATAAATTTGCAACAGTAACTCTCAGGATAGGTGTTCACATACTGCTTAATGGAACTATGATTATAGAAGTTTTATTGCCTGTATTCTGATATCTTTCAGTGGATTACCTGGCTCAGGCGTTTGATTCCCTTCGCAAAGACTTGAAGACGGATGAAGGGAAGGCCTTATTTTTGGAATACCAATGTGTGCCTGTCATATTAAGTCACTTAAAGGTGTCTAGCAGAGGTCTGCTTTCCAGTGCTCTTGAAGGATTACTTCAGATGACCACAGAATCTGGTAAATTTCGGTTATTAAAAGAATAAATATAAAATCATTATGAATACAGGTGAGGCAAGCAGAAGTACAATGTAAAAATAGCATGACTCTTCTGTGTAAATAGTCTAATCTAGTATTAGCATTCATCTGTATCACGTAAATTCATTAGGGACATAAAAGGTATTCCTGAATTGTCTGGCTCTTTCTGAGTTGTCATGTCTTTTCTTCTCCCTCTCACCACCTATGCTTTACATTTTGTCCTGGTTGCTTGCTTACTTATTGATATGAAATTTTTTGTTGCTCTTTTGGGTTTGGCTTTTCAGTTTATTCCAATGTTGTAGCTTGCTGATATTTTTCTTTGAAGTCAAGCTGTGCCAGGGAAGCTATATCATGAAAACCTGCCAGCAGGTGGAGATAAGAAATAGGCTTTATTTAAATTCTTTTTCTAGTTTGAATGAACAGCTAATCCCCAATAATTTTCAGTTTCTAGTAATTGGAAATGGCATTTCTAGAATAGATGGTTATGTTTTGCTGAGTTTTACCGTGCTGTGGCCCTATAAAAAGGTTAAAAATCTCACTTGTCAACAGCGCTTTTCCAAGTGATACAGGCGAAGAATCATTTGATAACCAACTGGATGAACATGAAGGTAGTGAGGCATTTCAGTGCCATGTTGAATAAACCTTGTGACTGTTGGTTTTTTTTAAAGATAAAAATGACTCGCTGCCTTTTAGAACAGAAAAGTTCAGGAAGGGGCTGCTCCTATTTTTGAAATATGTATTGTTATTTTGGAGGTGTTTTGTTACTATGCATTGTAGTGGTAAAAATCGAAATTGTGTTTGACTTGGGATGGAACAGCATTGAGTTAAAAGCCATTTTGTAGCGACGTAAGTGGCTGAAATATTTAACTGAAGTTTTATTCTTCTTTGCAGACTCTTTTTCTGACCATGTAGTTAGTGCAGTCTTACACTAAAGTATTCTTCCTAATAGTCATAACCATGATTGGGAAAGAGATAGTTGTATGTACAAAAGTAACCTAAGCAAGGTGGATGGTGTTTGGTATTACTTTGGGTAATGCCAGTAACAGTACATGTTTTGCTACCTAGCAGTAGTCTTTCTGATAGACTAGATGCTTGCAGTTTGAAGAATAATGGCGATATATTGTGAGACACTCACAGTTTGCCTTGTTGCTTCTCTGAGAAGATGTATATACGTGTGAAATCAGGGAAGGAGGAGTAACATTTAATTGAATTGACATAGAATTTATTTCTTGGCAACTGGACATAAAGCCTTATGCAGAGCCTTTCACTTTGGTAGAATGAAGTGCCAATACACAAGTTATAGGCATGTTCTGCTCTTTTCCAATACATAGTGTTTTGCAAGAAATTGTTAACAATGAGAAGTAGTATTGTTGATGGGAAATCGTATTTTCATTCCTTTATAAGTTTCCTATTAAAAAGTCATTAAAAGACAAATTAGAAGGTGGCAGTGAATATTCAGAGGGCTGTCTGTGTTAGATTAAAACATGAATTTATGCTCAATTAAAGCTGTATTGGTGTGCAGCCTTAAATATGAAGTCATAGGTAGCTGGCCACATACTAAAATATGGAATGATATTACCCAAAAAGACAGCATCTGACCAACAGGAAGCAAAGTCTAGACTTGTATTTTTTCCTGTAAGATATGCAGTCCTAGGCATTCTTTCAACTTGCCGCAATAATTTTCTGATTCTATAGGAGTATTCCAATATTTTTGTTCAAAAATACTACCTTTAGAGCTGAAGTGATTAGAAATTAAGTTGGAAAAAAAGCCAGTGGTTTATTTTTTTCCAGATATTCTTTTCTATAACTTATTTTTTTTTAAGTTTTAATTTTTTTTTTTAATATTTTCACAGATTCAGATTTTAGTTGTCCAGGCTGAAAGATGTGAATCAGATGTGAAATAACTACTATGTTGCACTACTCCTCCCTGTAACTGCATGTACCTTTTGTTATAGTAAGCAATGAATGCTAATGGTTCCGTACAGTCCAGGCCTGTCTGAGGCCCTCATGTAGGTTCTCTTCCCTGTAAGAAATTGTCTTACTCATGTTCCAGAAATGAAACCTAGATTTTCCTCATATATTAAGGAAAATTACTTTAAGCTGTGTATGAAGAAAGTACCTACTAGTCTAAGATGGATATTTCTGTTCATAGAAATTATAACAAGAGAGTCTGCAGTAGTGCTTAAGCCCATTGACTGATTTGGTTTTGGTATGCACGTTTTCAGATTTTAGATCAGTATCATTGCTTTTGGCTCCATAGTATATCTGGTACAACAGGTCCAGGATCCAAGCTTCCATTGCAAGTTCATACAACATTGACAGTGCTGATAAGGCATTCAGTTACTGAAAACATGATGTCAAATGCAACAGTTGAGGCATTGGTATCATCTGTTTTCTGTCTATGTACAAGACCTTAATGGCAAATTAAAATTAATAGTCTTACTGCAGTGCATCTTACTGGCACACAGGCTTTCAGGCACTCCGTCTCCATTCCTGTTCAGGAGTTTCACATCAAGAATCTGGGAGAGTCCTGACGCCACCATTTCAGTGGGAAATGGTGGAGGACTGAAAGGTAACATTCCTCAGTACTTTTTTTTCCTCTGTCTACCTATGACTTCATTATTATATGTTCGTCAGTCCTGGTCAGCTTAGGATATGCATTCATACGCGATATCTTCTACTGTTCTGATTGTTGCCTTCTGCTACATCTTTTTTTCACGAGGAGAATGATCAGCAGGCAGAGGTGGAGGAATAATTAATTCTAGAGTGATTTATTTGTCTGAGAAAGCTTGCTAGATCATAAGGTGGTCCAGAGGATGGCTTCAGGGCATTTCAAAACCTGAAGAAAATACATGAAGTCGAGATTCTTCAGTTCCTCCTGGAAACCGTGGCCAGAAAGCCAAATAGTGTGTTAAATGTTCTGTACTCTTTTTTTGCCCGGTAGGCTGGGAATAATGTTTAACTCAGAATTTTTTGGCAATAAAACTGCAGCATCATTTTTTGGCACTTCAGACATGCCATGATTCTTTCTAGGGCTTTCTTTGCACTAGTCAGCATCTCATGGCTATTATTTGGGAAAGATTAAAGCAACAAGGATCCCTTAAAATAAGTCTAGTTAAAAAAAAGAAAAGAAAAAGGACAGTAAACCAGGATTTGTTTGGCAAGATCTCCTTTTCTGTCATTCTCTAAATGTGTGTTGACACTCACCATTTGCTTCTGTCAAGGTAAGGCTAACTTTAATAAAAAAAGACTCTCACAGAGCAGTGGGAAGAAGTAAAATCTATATGGTGAGAGGCAGCTGATAGGCAAAATCTCTGTGTATCATGCCACCTTGTATGCAGTATGCCCACATATGGTTTTGGATGTTTGGGCACATCCATGCCCTTAAGACTGTGGCTGATGAAGATAGCTATCAGGGTTGGAGTTCAAGCCATAGAAAATACTTCATTTAAAGATCAGTACCCCTTCAGTTCAAAGGCTAATGAAACTCTGCTCATTGATAATTTGGAGCTCCTCTGTGTTTTCAGTGAGCTTATGCATTCCAGTCTGAAGGAAGAAGGAGATGTCAGGTTTTTTGCACTGCACAACTGGGTTGTGTGAAGTACAAAGGAAAAAGCACAGGTTACTACACCAAAGACCCCTACATGACTTCTAGTGACAGACTTTCTTTCAGGAAACCTCACTTGGAATCCCCAGGTCTAATGAGAGCAAGAAAGTGTGAGCAGTGAATATTACAGATAGTTTCAGTGAATAACCTTCTCTGATAGTATTGTCACAGAAAGTAGATCTAGTTTCTTGATAAACTCTGAATGAGCTCAGTGGTAGATTTCCACTCTTGCATTACCTTTCCCATCCATGCCTTCATGACAAGGTACTGTTGAAGCAGTATCTGAATGTGTACTTAGATGGCAGAAGAGTGGAAAATGTAACCGTAGTAATCAGGGATTAGGCATTTCATTCCTACTCCAAAGACAAAAGGGGAGTATCATCTTATTTTGACCCCCTTTGTGTCAAGAGGTTTATCCATTTGCATTCTTAGTGGTAAAACCATTTTTCATATTTTCCTCATCAGAGCCATAAGATGGGCTATCAGCCTTCAAGGTGCTCTTTTTGATTCATCTCTTAGTATTACTTCAGATTCCAGGTTGGAACATTTTTGGTCACTACTAGAATCAGGGTTTGCTCTTTAATCTCTTTGATTCCAAGTTAGTGAAAGCTTACCATATTCCACAGGAATGATGCCAGTCTAGTAGATCTCTTAAACCAGCTGCAAGCTCATTTAAAACTATAAATAAAAATATGCTTGAGGTCCCCAGCTTCATGAAAAATTTGTCTGAGTTGACATGTATTCTGTACAAGAGCGGGCAATACCAGCGTACCTGTCGAGCTAGGCCATAGAAACACGGTGGTCTTTACACCAGAGGAGTTCTGTGAAAAAATTATTAAGAATTTTGGTACCCTTAGGAAGCTTATTTGTGTATGTTTCTGGAAACTTAGTTGCATCATTGTACCATACAAAGCTCCAGAGCCCACTTTGTAATATGCAATACAGTCACATTATTTCTTGGAAGGATTCAAGTTATGTGTGTTTATCAAATTAGGATCTCAAATAGCATGCATGTCACCAGACTACATTATGTTTTAGGTATCAGAACTTGGATAGTATTCCAGCTGCACTGGCATTTCCCAGACTTTAGTGAGTTTTCATGCCATTGTATAATTCTGAAGTATGGTGCCAGCCAAAAATAATCTCACCATTTTGTCCCAGTCATTAATGTTTTTGGAACTGTAACAGTATGTTACAGATACAGAATATATCTGTATATGCCAGTCTTGTTTGCCTCACCTCTTTTACGAAAATGTTGAAGCCTAAAGAGGAGGGTAAAATGTTATACTGATTACTGTTCTTTTGATATACAAAAACATTCATAGTGGGAACAAAGGCTGACTTTTAAATGTCAGGGGTGAAAGAAGTTGAGGTTAGTTTTGGCCAGCTCCTTAGGGCCTAAGTGAGAGGAGCTGCTAGAGGTGTTATGCAGTAGTTTCAGAGAGTTTTCTTTGTGTCACAAGAACTTCAGTTTCAGCTTACTCCCATGCTGTAATAGTCCTTTTTTTTTTTCTTTTTCCCCGCATCTTCCAGTAATTCTTTGGATTCTGTTCACTACTTTTACTGTTGCTACATTTGAGGAAAGAAACTTTGCAGCTGAGTAAGTCCTTACCTAACAGTTTGCTTTCTCTTAGCAAATACTTGTTTCATTTAACCTACACTAGAAACTTAATAAGTAGCTGAAATTAAGTTGTAGGTAATTGTTAGGATAAACAATATAATTTTAAATAATTTATGTTTTATTTCATGTCATTTGCATGCTGGAGTGATTCTTTTCCTTTGGATGAGCTCAGTGGCCTAAGCTGAAGTCTAGTTGGTTTAGTCTGCTATCTTCAGTGGAAGTAATAGTTTGCTTCTAAATTCCACAGTTGGGAGAGTTAACAGCTTGTTATGAACCTGACAGTAGAAAATCAACTCAACAAAGATATTTTATCCCTTTTCTCTTACTACATTTTGCTAATATTTTTGTCTAAAAATGTCTGTAATGGTGCATAAATTGGTACATTTCAGCCTGTTAAGTCTTCTATTTTAAATGTGCTTTCCAATAGCTGATACATGTGAACACAGCACTGAAGTAGCAGTTTAGCTATATTTGTACTGTAGCTATCTCATCAGTGCTGGTTTTGTTTCATGGTCAGATGGGATGACTGCCAGTTCAGGTTTATCCTTTTCAATCTCTTATTTGCCTCTCCATATCCATTACTGGGATTTCAATCCATGTTTATTTTCTGGAGAATGTCCATCTTTCCTTTGCTGCAAAGATTGACTGATAAAAGCAGAATCATGGGAGGAAGTCCTGCAGTCTTTTTTTAATGGTGGTGTTATTTTGCTTGAATCTGGGGCTTCAGATGAGTGGTATAAAATTCAGCTTGATCGTTCTTTTGGTCTTTGAAACTGAGTGGTCTATAAATACATCCTTCTCGCTTCCCATTGAGTAAAAGGGGAAGAGATATATTTCTGCTCATTTGACAGGGATGAAAGATTTCAGTACCAAGGCTTTTGAAGGTTTCCTTACCTTAGTTAAGGAAAGCAGGCTACCAAGCCATGATGTTTGGTTTTTAGTCCCATCTGTAAGCTATGAACCTGTCTGAAGATAGAAGTAAGAACAAAACCTTCTCTGATGGTATTGTCACAGAAAGTAGATTTAGTTTCTTGATAAACTCTGAATGTTTAGATAGATTAGATAGATTTCCACAAATGCAGTGCTCTGACTGCCTTTGAAATTTTGGGAGTAAATTGTATTAACTGCTAAACACTGATATGTTTCAAGTTAGGTGAATGGCTTATAATGTATTTATTGCTTAACAAAGCTCTTACCATTTCCCATTTAAATTACTATTAAAATTAATGTTTAATAGTTAAAGTAATAGTTACTTTTAATCATCCAGATAGTTATAGTATGACACCAGTAGCTTCCAGGGCATCTTCATACCTCAAAGTTCTCTCCCTAAGACTACAATTTTCTTTTCTCAACAGATCTTGTTTCTAGGACAGTAGTTGCAACACACTGTTCAGGAGAATTCCTGGATGCCAGACATGAAACATTTTCCAGAAACAATCTAGTGATAAGTAGCATGACCTCAGCATGAAAATTTGTTCTGTGGGTGTTGAAGAACATCACACCATCAGTATTAAATCACCCTGTAGTTGAAAACTTGTCATATGCAATCTTGTTGAATACTGCTGTTCCTGTCTTCTCACTTCTCACGCAGCTTACTGTGGGTTTTTTACCTGTGAAGCAGTTAAAAGGGTTTGAAGGGTTGTAGTGAGCTTATAGTGGCCTATCAAAAATACCATTGTCGAACTGTAGTCTGATCCATCCTTCATTTGAGATTTGCTATTAGTAGAGAGCTGCCTGCCTCAGTTTCACCCTTTGCACTTTTACACAAAGACAGCATGTCTTAGCTATCACTGAAGGAGGAATTTGACTTCTGTCATGTAGATTAGTAGGTTCCCCTTTCCCAGCCTTATGTTCATTCAAGGAAATCAAAACTTACTTGCACATTAGACATTACAAAGCACTGGCCTTTGCTTTAAATAAAGCTTACGTTTACTTTGTCTTCAAGCTTACTTCTGTTTTACAGAGAGAATATTTTGCATTAGTGTGTGCTTATTCACAAATTGAGATGAGTGCATATTGAAAAAAATCTCTAAATTACTCTCTTCTGATTACTGTAAGTTAAGGCATATTCTGGTAGGGCTTCAGTATGATTTCTTAACCATGTTAACATCGCTTAAGATTTTTAGTAACTGCAAAAGTGAGCTGTATTTACACATTCACTGAACCTTACTTCTAATTTTTTTGTAAGAAAATATTACGGTCATGGATAACTGAGTCTGTGTCCAGATTTACTCATCTCAAAGGGAAGTTAATCAAGCCAGTGGAGATAAAAAGATCTTCTCCATAGTAAGAACTTGTGATTATTTACTTGTAAACTAAATCTTTTTATGTGTACTGCCTATATGGACAGTCCCTCTCTTCCTTCGAGTTGGAATGCTTCCATAACTAACACTAGGTATTCCACAATTCACAGTGTTATACAGGTACTTCTAAAAAGTTGATGGTCAGAATCTGACAAAGAAACCCAAACCCTGCTCCTATATTTTTTTCTTGAGTCTTAGCATTTTGAGACTTTAAAGACTACAAGCAGTGAAGGTACGGAGTAAATAATGCCTGTATGCTTAAACAGATTAAAATTTGACTGTATTTTTCAGCATATTATCTTTACTGGTAGCTTTGCAGGATTGAAACTTTTCAAATGAGCTTATTCTGCAGTACTGAAAGGGTAAAAATGTCAAGTCTGTGAATACCATACTAAGGTAGGATTCCCCCTCACCTATGTGAAAGGCAGATGTGAAATTATCCTGAGGAGCTCTGTTTGAAGCTATAGCGAAAGCAGTGATTTACAGCTTATGTGGGATAAACGTTGAAATACAAAACATTTAAAAGGAAATCCTCGCTCTATTATCCTGTCTTACCTTTGTATTTTTTTTACTCATTCTTCTGAAAACAGTGAATAATTACGTTGCATTAATAGATGTTTTAGTTTAATATTTTAACCACAGATAAATATCTCCAACTCTGTTAAATGCAGCCTATGATAATGTTAGGACCAACCTCTATACTTGCTGAAAGCAAGCAAGTACACCAAAAGTTTGCACACATTTTTGTTAATTAATTGCAAGCTTAGTTTGAATACTTTGATTTTGATGAAATACATGTTTACAGGTTTTAAAAATGAATGCAGTAAATGAAATAACGTCATTTGATTTCTAGATTTCTACTGAAGTAATAGTATCCTTCTCTCTAACAAGAAAAAATGTTTCTTGTCATTATTTCTTTCTTGTTCTAGTAACAGTTGCGTAATGCTTAGCCATTCTGAATTTTGGACCCTTGTCTTATCCACTCCAAAATAAGAAATAAAAGGGACCATTAAATATAAACTTATGTAGAGCCAAGTAGCCACTTTGTAAGTAAAGCTTCACTGTTTATTCAGGGTAATACTGTACTTCGTAAGCAGCATACCATTTTGAAGGTAGATGTGAATGCTAACTGTTTAAAAGTATTTGATGTAAAAAGGAGTTGTTTATATCAGTACTTGGATATACACATGCCTTTTCAAGTCAATTTAACTTATGAAATCTTTAGGACAGTAAAGTTTATTCAAGTAGGATCTTGTTTGCTCTTATTTACTAAACTTGCATTTTTTTATAAACAGTTTACAGTTTTATAGCTTTCAGTAAAATGGTTTAACTTAAAACAAAGTATGATTTAATTGGGAAAAAATGGGTTTTAATACACAGTTTTTTAATTTTGTATTTGACCAGCAGAGCTACTGTACGTAGGCAACTTTTCTCTGTAACTTTAAAGGCGAATTTAGAGCAACGTGATAATTGAAATAATTTCATAAAGAAAGGGTTTTTTTGGAAGTAGATAGTACAATTTGTGCAGTTTGAGTAATATCTATGCATTGTCAGAGTTCAGACTTTTTTTTTACCTGCTGACTTTCAATCTGACATTACAGAATTACAGGTCATGCCAGGTTACATTTATTTATGTAAAGTCTTCCTTATTTGAGTTTGTCACTGTGTTTGAAACAATGTGCTTAGTTCTGAGCTGGTTATTACAGGAGTGGAGATAGGGGAACAGGGGAAACAAGGCAGGAGAGCTCTGACAGAAAAAGTGTTGGAGCAAAGCTCCTTTAGGTGTCCGCCATGAAAGAGAGTTATGATTCCTTCAGTAATTCTGGTAGTTCATTAGGCTTTTTCTGGTTTCTCGAACAAAGTAACACATAACAGTGCATAGTTTCAATTTATAATGCTATCTAGGTTATTTGTAAAATGGTGTTTTTCTCTCTCAGGCCTCATTAGAAACAGTCTTTAATGGTTAGACCATGTTGGTTTCTCAGAGACATACTGAGTTCAATCAGCACACCGAAAGTTTTCATCCTCTGATGTTTCTAATCAGTGATTTTCCAGGAAAAATGTTTGTTATTTCTTAGCGCATTGTCTTTACACTTCTGCTATTCTAGCAAGTCAGATAATTCTGTTTTTCATGTATTTTATACCTGTTGCCTTCTAAATGGGCAGTTTCAGCATGGTATTTCATTAGACTACTCCTGTTTTCATGCCACAGTCATTAATTAATACACTAAATAAGCACAATTGCAAAAATCGGTATTTAAAACTAAAGTTCACTTTTCAAGGTAAAATGTTTTGCTTTGCTTTTAGCCAATTCCTTACACTACGCACCCTCCAGTCCTACTAACCTCCATCTTCTCCAATGTTATATCATGTTGCTTTATCAAATGGTATTGAACTCTAGCCAAGTTGTAACTGCTGTAGCATTTATTTACCAAACAAAACTATCCGACTCCTCTGACACAACATACCTATAGTTCCTATACACATACTTATAGATAAACCTATAGTACACTTCCTTTCATTTTTTGTCTCCTTTAGTTCCTGAAAATATCTTTAGAGCGTTACTGAAGGGCGCATGTGTTCAGATTGCCCTTTTTTGTCCAAATCCAGCATATGCATATTGCATTGGCTGTTCTCTCTTCACAAAGTGCTGCTTCCTGACTTGTTAGCAACAATTGTTTAACTCTTCTTGTCATAAATTTGAGGCAACGTTTCTTTCAGAATCCTGAAATCTGTTTTGGTGTCCCTGACTAAAGGACTCTTTGGGAATTACGAGTTTGGGGGACTTTTTTTTGTCCCTGTTATCAAGATAGAGCGCTCTCCTGAAAACCAGCATATTAGCCAAAGTGTGCACCCAAAAGACTAAAACACTATTCGCTTCTATCCCATCTTTCTTGTGCTGACCACAGATGACCTCACTACCTCTTTTTTGTTCTATTTTTCCTTAAATGGCTGGGAGAACTTTTTTTTTTTTCCTTAACGAGGTCTGACTTAACTTGATTTTTCATACTAATCTTTTTATTATAAAGATAGTTTCTGACCTCCAGGGCATAGCTTTCTTTTCTGATCTTCTTTTCATTCCAAACATCTCTTGTGACATAAGTATTTGTGCTAATTTTTTAACCTTTTCTATTAGAATTTTTTTTGTGGGTGTAACCTCCAGTTGCCACTTGAGAATGACATTGGTCTCCTATACGTCCTGTCTCATGTCTGCATGAATGTCTTGCACATCCTAGGAAACTGAAGAGCAATTCAGATCGTACTGAGGCCAGCACATATTGGGTGACCAGCTGAAATTGCCACTTGGGCTCTCTTAACTCGGCATCACCCATGGGGGCATCTACACTTGAGGTGCCTTATGCTGACTGGACCCTCACCCTGTCTCCGCTGTGCTTTAACCACTGGCACTTAACAGTCCTGGCTCCTGATTACAAGAGAAAAAGTTAAATTCAGCAAATGGTTCGAATCTTACAGGTGGCTGTATTATAGACAATTGGTTATTAGCAACGTGTAAGTGATATTACTGTTTTCTTTTAAGTGTTTCTGCTGTGGTGCATAGTTAACTTTTGTGTTAGTTAACTTTTCCATGCTAGCAGACAGTGCTGCGCCACTCGCTTGCATCGCTGTCACATGTTCTTCATTCTCCTGGCAGATCCTCATGCAATTACAAATGAGGCAAAACTGTAATCGGTAATTTGTTAAAACATGAACTTGAAGTTGGCATTCCTGACAGTCTTCATTTTCTGAGGTGGCATAGCTTTAGTTATAAAACAGAATTTTCTGGATAACTATAGCTGGTGAGACTTTATGCTGTGAGTGACTGATTACTTTGAGGGTAAATTTCAGATGAATTCTGTCAACAGTGATAAATTGCTTATTGTTCATTGCAGTCTACCAATCAACTTAAGCTAATGCAACTACAACGTGCTGCAATTTTTTAAGGATACCAGTGGAGGCTTTTGCAGATTATTTTAAATTGTGCCAAAGTCCTGTCAGGATGGATTCCAATGTAGTTTTTCTAAAATAGTTAATAAAAACAAAATCTGTGCAGATCTAAACCACCAAAATATTTTAAAATGTGAAGCTTATATTCTTTTAGTTCATCAGCCAGACATGCATTTAAATTATGTGCTTGTTTTGTACATTTTCTGATTACTTAGAATATATTCTCCAAAAGCTTCTCTGAAGTGAATATATAAGCAGTGTACAGAAAGTCCATTTAAACATGTGCCTTAATCAGTTTACTTTCACATAATTGAACTTTGCGAACTTTTAGAAATTATTTCCAATTTGGCTTTTCTGTTTTATAGTAAAAATCATTCTGTCTTAAAAGTAATGCCTATCTTTTACGTTGGTTTGTAAACTTCACAGTCAAAACATTCTTACAGCATACATATTTGTGTGTTTGTATATATATATATATTTTTATTTTTTTTTAATGAAATATTTTTAAGGAACCGGTAAGAGCAAGGTAGCAAAGAAATGTCCAGGTCAGCTGAATATGGTATTTGTTAATCCCTGTAGAAAAGGAATGTAAAGCATTTTATGGTTATTTAAGGATATTTATAGGAATAAATTGTAGGTCCGCCCTCTTCATCCCAGGAGTCTTATTACCTTCAGATCTCTCATGAATCAGAGTCCAGCTGAGTCAGAAGTCATGTTAAATGAGAGGTTTCTGAAGCCATTTGTTGTTTTAACAGGCAATAGACACAAGAAAAACCTTTCTTCTCTATTTACTTCTTGAATGTCAGTGTTCTCACACGTTTATGTACATTTTTATCTTACTTTTCTGATAAACATCTTTGGTAAGTATGAGATACTGTTTCAAGTCTTTGTCATTAAAACAGACTTCATCAGTGGTGCAGTACAGATCAATAGGACCATTTCTGTTTCTTGGGAATAGGCAGTCATTTGTAGGAACAAATTGTAGAAGAATTTTTATAAAGTTGTAGTTCTATAGAATTTCTATAAATTTATGATAACATAATTTGTAATCCTAGATTTTTCTTGCTTTAGAGAAAGGTTGTCTCTTATTGCTATCTGTATAGAAATTTTTACTTCAAACACTCTTAAGTGATAGAAATATTTTGATACGAAGTACTCTTAAGATGGTAGGATTGTGTTCATTGGGCTTTGCTTATTTGCTCTTTGTGTTTGTAGTTTTGTCGCCTCTTCTCATGGATTTTAACAAGTAAGGCTCACTAGGGCATGATACCATCGTACTAGAAATGAATTCTGGGTTAATTATTTTTCCAAGTTTAAGACACTGCTGTATGTACTTAATAACTTCAAAGTTCTGTCATAAAGAGCAGTGGCTCAATAAAGAGCACTGAATCTTGAGTGTATGTCAGTCACGTATCACTAAATTTAGCACATAAAGTGAACCCATCAAAGGATTTTCTGCTTGCGGTAATTGACAGATAGCCCAGAGTTTTTGATGTCACAATTTCTGAAAAATAATAACTTCTGCAATGAAAGTAGAGAAATATTAAAAGAAATATTAAAAGTAATATGCCCTGAGTAACTCTATCCTGGGGACTGTGTTTGTACACGCCACGGGCAGAATGCAGTCAATAGTGACTTCTGTTGTTGGATTCCTGACAAATTTGTTCAGTTCTGTTACCTATTGAGTTGTACATTAGAATAATCCCCCATTCCCAAGTTAAATTTTCCTTAGAGAATACATTCTCCCCCCCCCCCCGCCTTTTTTGTGTGTGTGTGAAATCAGCATTCTACTCATCCCTTGTGATATTTGATAAAGAGGCATTTTCAGGTCAATTCAAACATGTCTGGCAAATAGTTTCTTTATCTGTATCTATTTTATATAAATAAGTATTTATGCTCATGTATAAAAATGTATTTCTTCAGCGTGAACCTTATTTTTCATCTTAAGGAAGCTGTGCCCTTTTCTTTGTTCTTTTTAGGAATTCTCCTGTAACTTCCAATCTTCAATTCATTTGCTTTTAATGTATTGTGGTATCTGCAGGTTTATAGAAATGCAGTTGTAGTTCATTATTCCAGTATCCATGATGTTTTTCTTGTCTTAGAAGCTGCCAGTGGTACTTAATACCACTTCAGTCATAGCATTCTATCCTTAATTGAAAACTTTAAGCTAAAATAAAATGAGAAATAGTATCTTTACTGAGAGGGAATTAGAAAAATATGTACTTACCATTTTTTCAGTATGTTTTTTACTGATTACTGCTTACATTTCTACTTTACTTTCATTCTGGTTTTATATTTATTACTTTTACAATCTTTAGATGACAAATGGTAACTGGAAAGAGTACTAAAAGTGAGAAGACAGTATGCATAAAACCATAGGTGGATTGAACATGGTAGAAAGAATGCAAGAAACATGGAAGTAGAAGTAAACATAAAAATAAATTAATTTATAACCATTTATTGCCTTGATAGTGTATGTCTCTTAGAATAATTATTGTTTTGTGTTGCTTTGGGTAAAGAACAGAGGATACTTCAGCTGTGCAAACCACAGAACATCTGCCTGTCTTTTCCAAACTTCATAGTATATCAGTTGTCATCTTGCTTTTTATTGCTGTAAGGTTGGCCCCTTGTTACCAGAGTCTATTATCCTGCATCTGTATAGTTTCCATCCACACATTCCATTATGTATGTTGTGGATTCTGCCTGCTGAATCCAGCATTTTAAGTCAGTTCTGCCAAAAGCACCTCCACTGAAAAGGGAGGAAAGATTACAGGTAGCCATAGCTTCTCTGGTCTGTGCTAAAGGCATTTGCTGTTTCTTGGTCTCTTCACCTGATGTGTAAACCAGCAAAGGCCCACAAATCTTGCTGACTTCACTGTATAGTATAATGCATGAGAAGATGTACTCAGCATTGCGGGGGCGGCACTGGGTCATTTGTTGGTGTAGCCAAACGACATGCCATTGTTTTGCAAAAAATACAGGTTTTGAAAGATCTTCTTCCTAACAGTAAGGTCTAGGAATTACTGGGTCCTTGTCGAATATTCAGCATAAATGCCCATCTCTGAGAAAATTAGTTGGTTATGCTCTCAGACTGATTTTAATTGCCAAGTTGATTTTTTTTTTTTAAGCCCTATTCCAAAAAGTTTTCTGTAGCATTTCTTCTGATTTTGTATCAGTAAGCCTCCTGAAATAAATTAAAACCTTGAATTCCCTCCAAGGCTACTTGTTATATTTAATAAGTTGTATGTCCTTGGACAAGGAAAGGGAAAATTTTGACCAAAAGATACATCCAGTCCTCTTTGTACTGATAAAAGGATCTTGACATCCTATTTATAAATTACAGTATTCACCGTATGTGCAAAGAATTTTTTTAATGTCTGTTTATTGGTTTATGCTGTAATTTGCATATTGCAGTTTCTTATTAAGTATAAAAAATTAGGTATTTTTAACATTATGTAAACATTAAAACATTTCCCTCACATCTGTATTCTTCTAATGCAAATGCCCTATGCTATATGAAAGACTATTCATTTTAACAACAAAAAAATTTGTTACTTATTTTGTTTGGTTTTGCTATAAATTAATCTTAATTAATTAATAATTAATTAATATTAATATTAGAACCAAGAATGAGATAACAAGGGAAAAGATTTAAGCTTATTCTGAAATGATTAGATTTTGGGGAACAGGGTAGAAGGAAATGTTATATAATGGGACTTAAAAACTCGTCCACTATTTTAAGGCAGTTTTGTTGGTATTTAAGTGTTCTTATCCAGCTCTTACTTTTACCTCTGAATTATTATGTTGCCTGTCTTGAAAGAGTACAGTGACAGTATTTTGATAATGAAAGGCTGTCAGGTATCCCATTAGCGTCTACATGTACTATCCCTGTCCATGTGATTTGCAGCAGCTTAAAATATTTTCTTGTGAGTCTTTTTGCACAGCTTAATCTTCCCCTCACGTGATCAAAAGGAAAGAACCATGAGAAACGAGCATTGAATAAACATGTTCAAGATAAGAATTTTTATTTGAGTTTAAAATTGTTCTGTTTCCTGTTTTCCTTTGTTCTCAAGGGAATAGGCATTGTTTTAATACAAGGCTCGGTAATGTCAGAGCTCTTAGAAGCTTGCGTTTTTTCAGTTCCTAGTTTTACCTGAGTTTCACATCACATGCTCAGCATAAACTGAATTATTTCATTTTCTAGTAGCTGCACAACATGAGGCATTAAAGCCCTCTAAAGGTATCAATAGCTGTTTTACTTTTTCCTGCACTGAGTTCTATGATACAGTTTTTTAATTGTTTTCTTTTACAGATTCCTTACAGCCTTTCCTGGAAGCCTGCAGTAATGAATCCTTCTTCCGTGCTTGTTCTACATTGCTTCGAAGTTCTAAGCTAGATATTCAGATTTTGGAAAAGCTCTGTGTTATACTGCAAAAACTCTCCAGAATAAAGTAATCCTTTATTGCCATTATTCTGTTAGTTATTATTAGATCAGCAAACGTGGGGACCTTTCTCCTTCTCATTTTTCAAAAACTCATCTGTTTTGCTGTTTATGTGCTCCACCATAGACAATGCTGGACTTTCTCTGTTAGCAGTTAAATTGAAACTGTTTGTGTCACAGATGTGTAAGACAAGACTCTCAATTTGAGTATAAGTCTAGTTCAATTTACAGGGTACAAACTAAAAAAACCCAACAACCTAGCCTAAAGAGGGAATACTCCTTATGCATGCAGATGACAAGAATGCTTAGAAGAGAGCCCTTCTTTTCTTTCCGCCAACCTTCAGTTTTATTCGTGTACCTGCTAGCAATCTCCTTTGAAAATTTAGCCTCATTTGTGACGTGCATTCAAGTTCTACCAGTTTTTGTTTCCTTCAAAACCAAAATTTAAAGTCTTGAGCTATTTAAGTCTTTTGGGGAATGTTAATCTTTATAAAATGTGTTCCTGTTGCTTACTGGTTATTAGTTTATTGTAACAAAGGTCTTCATCATATCAATAGTAATGTGCTGCTAAGCTCCATTGGTGCATTACTTAATGGGATTGTTTCATTTATAAAAGCAGGTATCTAAACTGAGCCATTTTTTACATTAGACTCAAAGCTGTTGACAAAACTGAGGTTTTCATGTGACTTTATTAGGAACAAAATTGAACTCTAGGGGAAAAAAAATGTTTTCCTGTAAAATAATCTAATATAAATTGAAAATATACTAAAAGTAAAATTTACTCAGAAATCCTGATTATTTAAAATTTTTTATTTGTTGTTTCTGGAATCTTATTTCACATGAGTGAAACCCTGTTAAAGCCTTTCCTTGAGCTTTCATTATACTGCATGTAAATACCACTTACTCAAGTGAAATGATCGGTTTTGGTGATTTTTTCCAAGATTTTTCTCACCATGCATTGATAACCTTCTGCTTAGAGACATTATATGCAACATAGAAGAATTATATGAAACTCCCAGTATAATACACATTTTTCTTCATTAAAAAATCATTTTCTGTAGAATCTTTATTGTTTACATGAAACCTCTCAATTTTAAATTGACAATTTTATGTAAAATCTTTTGCAGAAGCAATAAGAAGATGTTTGAATTGTTTACTCTTCACCAAATGATCCAAGAACTGCATAGGACTACAAATCCAGATCATGCTTTCCTCTGTATAAACCTCAACTCAATTCTGTTGAATTTGGGATTGTCAAGGAGAACCTCTCTTACCTCGAGTCTAAGCACAAGTCAGTAGCACTATCTTTCAATCTAATTATTGTTCTGTATCATTTATACCAACTGTGTATGTTACTTGAAATTTGGATATTTTTTTTTACTGTTTTATATAAATAAATTAAGCAGGACCTCAGTACTGTATAAGTTACTCTGTATCATGTGGAATCTCATTGATATTTCCCTCATTCATAAAAAGGAAAATGAAAAATGGCGTAATGTGCTTAATGGTTTTCTTCAATACTTTTTAAAGAAGGGAGATAGTGCTGCTGTTCTGAATGACTCATGCAATCTAAGGAATTAGATCCCTTGAGTAAGCAGATCAGAAATACCAACCTTTCCTTACAGGTATGAATCTTAGTTACCTTTGACTCTTCAGAGAGTTTTACAAATTCATTGATTTATTTTATGGTCGATAAGTATCAGACAGGTATCTTAGCAAATTATCTTTTGAGATAATTACGGCCGTAATGATTAAAACCTGATTTTGATTTAACATAACTAGATGTGTTGAATGAGAAATTTTGTTGTTTTGATTTCAGAATGTCTTAGTGTTGTTTAATGCTTTTCCTGTACTTATGTAACATTTAGTATTTTATCCTGCTTTGTATTAATTTCTTTTGTAACTTTGGGTTGTAATTATCTCTGCAAATGTGAAAAACTCCATTTCTTAAAATGCCTGGCAATAGCAATCCCTAATGTAAAATTATTATATTTTATTGTTTCTGCTATATTTTGTACTAATTTGCAATACAATCTTCATAGTACCCACATTTCTGAGTGTGATGAATACTTTTTTTGTCTGCCACAGTTCAGTGTTTAGAAGTTCTTACACATAGGAAATAGGATACTTTTTAAAAATTCAACTTAGTCTTCCATTTCTGATTTCTGTAATTACTGAAACTCTTTAATTGTAAAATTGAAACTGCAGTTAAAATTTAAAGATCTGCTGTATGTTAGTCTTTGACTAATTCTGGCACTCAGTATAAAACTTCAGAGAGGTTTACTTCTCATTTTCATACAGTTTTTTTTCTTGGTTTTCCTTTGTATTTTTTACCAGAAGTCTTTGAAGTTGAATTCCAACTGCGAATATTTTTCTAGCAATTTGTCTTACACTCCTGACATGCTTTCCTATGAAAGGAGTCCACCAGGTTTGGCATGTCCAGAAGTATGTCCAGAAGAGACAGCAAGCAGCGTGTATTCTTTGGGCAGGAAACCAATTCTAGGTAATTTTTGAATAACACTAATCATAGCTAAAAGCTTTTGCTGACAATGGATTATGTTTTGGAATAAGTATTCCATCAGTAGTTTCGGTTTTCTGTCAGATTTACCAGCAGTGCAAAGGCTTTGCATATACCTTTGGCTGGAGACAAAAGCCTCTTATTTAGGAAATGTGTTCCCAGTCCTTATGTGCTTCTCCATCTGCTTAGTCATTAAAAATACTAGAAAATTAATAACCAAAAAAAGCTATGGAAAGTTGTTAGGTTTCCTATATCCACAGGAATGTTGATTGTGCTCTTGGCTTTCAGCCTTCATCACTGTTGTTTCTTAATCTACTAATCTTCCTCGTGGTACCCATTTAACACGATGTATTCATCTGATAATGGCAAAGGTAATGCAGTAGAAGAGGTGCATAGAGTATGGCGTAGCTTTTACTATTGGTCCCTTGTGTTTTATATGCAGTAGTGTTTACAGTCTGAAAAGATGAATCACTGTTAATTTCAAGTTTTTAAAATTTAAATTTTAAAATGCAAAGAAAGAGGGGGTTTTAATTTGTTAAATATTTATCCAATTAAATTGATGATCAACTAAGGATGAGACTAATGATTTTGATCTTAAGTAAATTTTAACTGAGCTGTGAGGAGAAATACAAGTTCTTGATTTCACATTCATATTACAGTAAACATAAGAAGTATCAGAAATAAAGAAATAAGTGATTTATGCAAATGAATATGAAGTATCTTGCGAAGGATAGATATTTCTATAAATAAAAGAGCTGTAGTAAAGTTCCAAAATGTGCATGTGATTTTTGACTTGGTAATAATTCTTGGGTGAAAAACGAAAGTCACAAATACACTCTAGTAGAGTCATATGGAGGCTAGACTTTTGGTGGTAGAAGTGAATTTTTTTGAAGCTAACTGTTGACGGACAACTTATAGTAGTTCCCTAGTACATTGTCATTAAACTTTTCAGTGAAGATCTTTAAAGTATATAAACTATGCCATGTTTTTTCCCAAATTCATTACTAATCAGTCGTCTTAATGGAGAAGTATTTATGAAGCCTTCTATTATATACAAAGGTAAAACAATGATGAATTTGGAATTGGTTTTATTTCCCATCGTATTTTCAGTTTGCATTGGATTGCATCTTTGAATGTGCATGGTTTTATGGGACATGCGGACTATAAGTACAAGTGAAAAGATTGTCTTAAAACAACATGATTTCAGGATCAGAGACTTTGAGGAAAGTAAGATGTCGGTCTACCAAAAATGGATCTAAAATGATGGGAAATTATAAACACAAATGGAGATTTTAGACCTATTCTGTTTCAATTTGTAATTGATTATCTAGAGTAACTAAGGTAACTAATAATGGTGTCTACGTTAGAAGCATAGATAACCTAGCTTGCCTTTGTTATTGACAAGCAGAAGTAGGTACTAGGATAAATATTGTACCAAAATCACAGTTATTTCTATACTTCTGCTTCTAAATATTTGGTATATCAAATTTTGTACACACCTGCTTGTTGCACTGTCTCAAACATCAGTCTTGTGGGCCAGCCCACCCCAGTTGTCCACACCAGTCCGTGTTGTGGCCTTGTTCAAACATGCCCATCCTGTTATCGTTCCCCTGAGTGACCTTGGCAGTATCTGTGGGGAAGGGGAACAGAGGAAGTTGGTTGCATTCCCTGCTGTCTTTTGTGAATTTGGTGTGGTTTGGTTTGGGGTTGGAAAGGATAGTTTTCTGTCAAGTTGGCCATGCTTTGGGCATCTCTTTATATAGTTTTGCCTTCTCAGATGAAACCTAGAATTTCCTGAGGTTTTTCTGCTTTTGTATCATTTGGGTACTGTAATATGAGTATGAATTTCTACTACTTTATCCTTCTCTCAGAAGACTGTTTACAACAAGACATATGAAAAAGTTAACTGTAACTCTAGCTATTTCCTGCAGTTCCCGATTCCCTAAGGAAACATGGTTTATGTGATCACTGTCTATCTGCATTCCTGAAAAGGGTTATGCTGTTTTGAATATGCCAGCCACCTCTGGCCAGATTGGCAGCAGGCAAGAGAATATTAATTTTCAACCATTTTTTGGAGAGAATTTGAGGAGAAGAGAGAGACCTTCTGAATACTTGCACTTAAAAGAAAGTCAGGGGCTCTTCACACTTTCTGGGAGCAACCAGCTGATCAGTCAGAACATGTAGCTTCAAACTAGCTATGATCTGCCATGGCTTGCTTGCGCGTAGGTCTCCAGAAGCAATCAGCTACCATCACTGGCATGAAACGAAGAAAGTTTCTGGTAGTCACAACCTGTCACTTTAAAGGAACATAAAGAATTGACCCACAATTTTATGTTGCTGGTTTTTGGAACAGCTGTGAGAGTCCTTATTGGGAAAGTCAACAAGAGTATTGCAACTGCTCATTTCATCCCAGAAAAGGCTATGAAACTTGAAGAGAAATAATTTTTTTTAAACCCATCTATTGTAGAATTGTAATCATCTTTGATGTTTATCAAAGGCTTCCTATCAATAAATGGGCAGGAGAATGTTTCAGACCTGATCTACAAAGTCTAGATTTTGCAATCTGTAAGAAAGATCATTCTCTGGACAGGGAACAGTTGTATTTGCAGATGCTTGGCACATCTAAATAAAGTAGGCTAACATTACCCAGCCTGCACAGTTTTGCTCTGTTTCTTCATATTGCTGACTTTCACCAGCTGATAAAAGGTCTGTCTCTTAAAGTGGGTTTTCACAGTTATCTTCAAGTTCTCCTGACCATGACTGTCTTGCATCTTTTCTAATGTTATATAAATGAATTTAATATATTATGGGGGAAAATTTCTTGTAGCAGAAAAATTAACCTGGAAGGTGAAAGTATGCTGAAGGCAACATATTTTTTAAGAACTTCTATTCACAATCAGCATCAATGTTTAAAATATATGATTTAACTTAGCAGACCAGATTTAAAAGGAGCTGTAAGTAGAGCTCATAATTCAGAGCTATGACACTGGATCCTTTAATTATATACTGAATTTTTCACCTAAAACTTTAATGGCTTTGGGGATTGATGGTCTGATAGAAAGCATTTATCTTCAGGATAACATATTTAAATGTAGTGCAGAAAGTCTGAAAATTTGATCTAGGAAACAATTTGGTAATCTTCCACTTTCCAAATGGCTAGAGGAACTGCAGTGGCAAAGCAGTGACCCCTTGTGCGCCTCTTAATGATCTAATGCTCACATGTTTTTAAAACTTAGAAAAATTTATATTGCTGTGCAGTGTTGACATCCCCCTGAGAAACGCTGTGATGGGCAAAGGCATCTTTATGTGTCGTACTGACTCTTGTAGTGTGCTGTGTCAAACCCACCACTATCCATCATCAAAAATAGATGAGTTTGGGCCTGATGAAGGCCTTTAATGCTGTCTTCTGACATGCATGGTTAGGAATGTTCCTGTTTATTAGACTTTTGTTTTTCACCTAATTTTGAAAGCAAGTGTCTTGTATATTTATGACTACCTGATCACTACTAAAAGAGATAACTTTGAACAAAACCACATACTGTTTACCTGCTTGTAGCTACTTTTTTTGAGTGAATGGTCCCGAATCGAAATTTAACAAGACATAACTCACAAGACATTCTGATCTCTAAAGTCACACAGAGAGTTACCTGAAAAAAAGAGATCTGAGAAGCCATATATATATATATATATGTATGTATATATGTATATATATATAAAAAAAATTTCAAAACCAATTCTCTCTGTGCCTATTACTCAAGGATGTTTAGAGTGGTCCCAAGGAATATTTCCCTGAGTATACCACTGATCAGTGCAACTTAATGATAAGTAACTGCCTTGGTAGATGTACACAAGCTAGGTCTGCAAACTCAGTGGCCAGCATACTGCTAACAACAGTAGCTATGAAAGCTCAGCATAGGATAACATTCCTATTAATAAGTTTACTTTCAGGTCATCTTCAGCTTCATAAAATGGCATCCTTGGTGCAGTTGGTTATGGAGAAAAGAAATAAAAATAATCTGTCCAGTTTACATGAAAAGAAAAGTATCATGTGGTCAAGTTTCAAACAGGAGCATAATATTCCACCCACACATCAGCTTTTTGGAAAAGCAGTATGCCTTTGAAGAAGGTCGGAGGTAACTAGTGTTGCCAGACCGGTTTTGTCCTTCAGAAGAAATAATATTCCAGTATGTGGATTCAAGAGCTATTTATGTAAGAAATACAAATAAACAGAATTTCTCCGTTCCACAGTCCTTCCCACAGTGTAGCAGTCTGATGTACTCCTGCTTTGTCCTCTTCCACATTCAACTGTGACTATGATTTATTTTTTTTTCACAGCAGCCTTGCACACCAAGGCTAAATTCCAGAAACAGATGCCTAACTCTGCTTTCTTCCTGTTTCAGCTGTCTTTCTACTCATCTGTCTTCAGTGTTACTTCCTCCTGATTTTTCATTTACTTCTGTGTGGTGGATTAAATTGGAAAATCATTGTGTATTCCTGAGTTGCCTTGCGATACTAACTTGAATCCTACTACAAACTTGTTTTTAAAGCAGCCTCAACTATAAAAAAATGAATTATCTTTTTTTTTTTAAAAGGTGATAGACAAATGAGATGCCAGTGTGTGACCTGTATAACAGCTAATCACTGACGTCTTCTGCAGCAGAGCGTGCAAAGGCTTCTTATCATTCTTCCATAAGTATTCAGACGGTCTGGTTTCACAGAACACTGGCAAAAGGGAATCAACATTTTTCTGTCCTTGAAGAGTGGCTGATAGTGATAAATTAATGCCTGAGGTAACAGGTGCTATGCAGTATAAGTCATATCACAATAAATAATCAAAAGAGCTTATTTGGATGTGGGGGAAATAGAATATATATGCAATATTATGTGCCTAGAACTAGATATAGACCAAGGCAGTGCATTCATACCCTGTTTATATTAATATATTTACAGGAATATGCATTAGGAAGCCTATGCAATACATAATAAAGGCACGAGCTCCCTTTGCTTTTCATTATCACAGAAGGCTATAGAGGTTGCTTACAGAAGAATGACTTCTGCATACAGGAGTCATTGTTTTACCTCTGGGTCATGAGTTTCATGGGCAGCTGTAAGGTTTTTTCTCTTAAATGCACCCTCCTTATAACAAAGCAGGACTTCTAAACTGTATGAGGCTTTGAGTTCAATAGGGAGAAATTGAACTGGCATGCCTTTTCAGCTCATCCTCCAACCCACGCTGCTGGGCATTTATGCACATTATCTTTTTGTTCATGGATAATGGGTTGATGATCCCAAATTGTAGAATATGGAGGCAGTCAGCTGTTGTTGCTTTATGCTGCAAAGCAGAGACCCATCCTTTTCAGCCCACCTTACCTCTGTTGTTTCTTTTTATTAATGTCATCAGACCAGGACCATCAGGTATTAAAGACTTTGTAGAGGGCAGTTCCTGACTGCAACCTAAGATCAGAGAGAGTCTGCAAAGTCTGGCAAGTTTCTCTAAGGAAAAACTGGGATTATACTGGTCAGGCTAAGAAGCTGGGATTATGTGGGAAAGGTCTTGCAATGTAGTAAGTATTAATCTTGCCTGGAGGAACTTGCCACAAAGTCACCCAAAAGGCTAGTGACAGAGTTGGTACTAGGTTTTTCTGTAGACACAGAGTTAAGTGTTTCCTCTAGCAGGGCCTGCTGGTACAAAACGAAAGAAAAAAGCCCTAATGCTATATTTACAGTGTCCATGACATGGGCTGTAGAAGTCCTTGGGGCAAAACCTTGAGTTGACCAGAGCTTTGTATGAAGCTCTTTTATTTTAAGTAAGCATTTCGAAGGACTTAAAGGCTCTTTTCAACTTGAAAGCTGCATTTTATCAGAGTATAAAGGAGAACAACTGGCTCTTAAGAGGAAAAAAAAAAGAAAAGAAAAATGCACATCAGAAAGGAAATAAAGGGTCTTGTTGATAATTTTCTCCCTGACCCACTCATTTCCTTAGGGGTTGGGTCTTAATTTTAAGTCCAAGTCTACTAACTCTGTTTGCAGTGAATTCTGTGTCTCCCGTCTAACTCCCAGAAACATTCGTCTTTACATCACAACTATTTGAGGCCTTGTCCTGTACCTGCCCCTGCCCTTACGAGTGGTCTCCCATTCCTGCTGTGCTGCAGTCTCTCTCACTTTGCCTCCCAGCCTTTCCCACGTTGCCTTCATGAAGCCCCTCTTTCTGCTGACATGCCCCTTTGCTCTAAAGGAAGGCACAGTTTTTTCCTCTGCCCAGAGGAAAAGCCTGAGACAGTTTGTGGCAATTAGGACAAGGTACAACAGTAGCCTTTCCACTCTGCTGTGAAAAGGCATCATTTTAAAGGAATATAATAGTGTACTGTAACTGTGATTTTTTTTTCTTATCTTTTATCGCTAGGATGCACTTAGACTGTGTAGCATTTGCTGTGATGAATAAGACAACAAACTTCCAGCGATGATCAAAGTGGATCTGTAGCTATGTAAAGACATTTTATGGGTTAGTCAAGTAAAAATCACTGTACCTGAGCACATACGCTGATGTGAGTAAACATTTTGGGGTCAGGAAGGCCAAGGCGTGGCTGGAGCTGAACTTGGCAAGAGATGCAAAAAATAATAAGGGCTTCTACAGGTGTGTCAGCCAGAAAAGGAAGGTCAAAGAAAGCGTACCCCCCGATGAACACCACTGGGAAACTGGTAAGAACGGACGAGCAGAAGGCTGAGGTACTCAACAACTTTTTTGCCTGAGTCTTCACTGGCAACCTCTCTTCTCACACCTCTCAAGTGGATGGACCACAAGACGGGGACTGGGGGAGCAAAGTTCCTCCCACTGTAAGAGAAGATCAGGTTCATGACCACCTGAGGAACCTGAACATACACAAATCTGTGGGACCTGACAAGATGTATCCCGGAGTCCTGAGGGAACTGGCTGATGTAGTTGCCAAGCCACTCTCAATGACATTTGAAAAGTTATGGCAGTCAGGTGAAGTCCCTGGTGCCTGGAAAAAGGGAAATATTGCACCCATTTTTAAAAAAGGTAGAAAGGAGGACCCTGGGAACTACTGACCTGTCAGCCTCACCTCTGTGCCTGGGAAGATCATGGAACAGATACTCCTAGAAACTATGCTAAGGCACATGGAGGACAGGGAGGTGACCGGAGACAGCCAGCGTGGCTTCACCAAGGGCAAGTCCTGCCTGACCAACCTACTGGCCTTCTGTGATGGAGTGACTACATCAGTGGACAAGGGAAGAGCTACGGATGTTGTCTGTCTGGACTTCTGTTGACACACCTGAGGGACGGGATGCCATCCAGAGGGACCTGGACAAGCTCGAGAAGTGGGCCCATGTGAACCTCATGAGGTTCAACAAGGCCAAGTGCAAGGTCCTGAACATGGGTCGGGGCAACCTCCAGCATCTATACAGCCTGGTGGAGAAGGGCTTGGGGGTACCAGTGGATGAAAAGCTGGACATGAGCTGGCAATGTGCACTTGCAACCCAGAAAGCCAACTGTATCCTGGGCTGCGTCACGAGCAGCGTGGCCAGCAGGTCGAGGGAGGTGATTCTGCCCCTCTGCTTCACTCTGGTGAGACCCCCCCTGCAGTTCTGCGTCCAGATCTGGGGCCCTCAGCACCAGTGGTTAGTTTTTTGTTTCTGTGTTTTGTTTCATTAGTTTGCACAATGGAAGGACATGGATATTTTACGCAGATCTGAGTTCGTGCTTTGTCAAGTTAAACCTAAGAAGCCAAAGTTTCTCCTTTGGGTGGCTGTCTATAAGCCTATTAAAGCAGAGAATGCTCAAGCCTTTCAGACAGCAACGTGTTTAGATGCAGCAATGCCTGTTGGGAGCGTACTTCACACCATGTTAACTCCTGCACATATAGTGCGGGCAGTAAAAAGACAGTAAAGTGAAACTCAGAACATCAGTTCCTCCCAACCATCTGGCAAACTCAAAGCTTTTGTTGCAGTTGCTGGAGCCTTTCTCTCCTTTAATCGTTGGTGGAACAAGAATGTATTCATCATGCTGAAACCAACAAATGAATCTGAATAAACAAAATCCCAAACTGTTTTTAAAGTAGGACGGTGTGTTCTTCCTTTTAGAAAATGTTTGATCTGTGTGAAGTAATACTCTGAAAGTCTTAGCTTAGTCACCAGGGTCTGAGGGAAATGCTTGGTGCTCTGTTTTTTGTAGAAGCTAGCGGTTCTGCTGGTGGTCTCAGCAGTGCAGCCTAAGACTGGATGAACATAATTATCCTGTGATGCAGTGAAAGCTTCCAGTTAAGATCTCTGATAATGTGGTGTAGTACTGCTAATTTAGGAACGCAAAATGAAAACACGTTAATGAGAGAGTATCGCTACTGTGAGATTACTCACCAGTCTCACAGTCTGTACCAGCTCTCAGTACATATATAATAACTTACAGTTTCTCCAGGGAGTTGGTTGGAATTTGGCATTTTCATGGTACCTACAAGGTGAAATATTGAACAGAAACTATACTGACAAAGGAAGGATGATTTCTGCTTCAAAAGTTTCCAAAGTGTGATGCAGAGAAGCAGTATCCTACGGCAATGCAAAGATTCCTTCATGTATATTACCTAGACACTCCCATACCACAGGAATGTGCCTGCTAGCCCATGGCTAACTCATTTAATTACAGATTTATAAGGCAATATATGATTTAATCAAAGAAATGGCTAATACAACTGTGTTTGACCTCTTTCTTTTATTAGCATATTTTATGTTCATACTTTACAATATAATAAGTTATATATACAGCATTAAACAAAATTATTAGAAAGTAAGATTTGGCAAGATCTACAGGAAATTTTTTCATTCCTGTACATCTTTTGTGTAACAATAAAAATACTGTATACTAAATAAAATAATGTTAAATAGTCTGTGTTCACATTGGCACCATTGATTTACAGACCCTAACTTTTCATGGCCCAATAAACATAAAAAAGAGGATTCCTGTATCTTCTTTTAAACAAAGAAATGATGTGTACTATTAAATGACACATGAAATACAGGAGGCAGTCCACTGAATAACACTGTAGTTACATACTGGCACAAGAAAAATAGGATCTTCACGTTGTCTTTTTTTTTCTTTCCCTTTCTTATTCTGGTAGCAATAGTACTAAACTGCAAATTCAGGGCCTTGAAAATTTTGTTGAAGATTGCTGAGTTGTCAGCAGATCTGGAAATGTTATTGAAGCCTGTTGAAATCTGTATGAATTTGTCATTGATTTCAAGAAAGCAAGAATTTCACCCCTAAATTAAAGATCAATTAGCTAGTTAAATGCTCAGATAAATGCAGCTTGCTGCTTTGTTATAAGAAAAGTCGAAATTCTCATCAAATTTGGCATATGCAAATTAATGAAGAGTGTGTTATTATATGAAAGAAATGGTGGAAGAAGACTAATGAGAGGGATAGGTTTTATGTTGCAGTATGTACTTCCTCTGCTCTACAAATGAAGTGCTGAAAAGATACTAAATATAGATGTTAAAGGGTGATACTAAATGTTCCACGCAATTATGATACTATCATAGATAAGATCTAGTTACTAAGTGATGGAATACTGGTTGTTAACTTCAGGGTAATAGTTAATATTTTTTATAGCATTTTGTTCAGTCATGCATTTTGGAATTTAAAAAGTACTGCTTTGTAACTGACATGTCTCTTAATTTAGTGGTTGCACTTGTTGAAATCCGTCATCACTCATTTTAGCTATAAATTAAGCAAATAGGTTTGGTAACAGCTACTGATTTGTGGTCTGAACAAGTTTTAGAGAACTTTTAACCGTGAAATTCAGAGATTAGTTAAAAGGCAAAAAATAAGGTCCATTTTTGTTGTACACAAACTCACAATAATGCTTTACCTTCCAGAGGAGCCGGTTTTCACCTGTGGATTCTCTGCCCATGGTCTACGTTTACAAGAGTATAGCATTTAAAGAACACTTTTTCCTCTGCATTTCAAGGGTCTCTAAAGAAATCTGCTCCTTTTGCTCTTAGTGTCAAATGTGTACCACTGTTGTCCAAAATTCCTCTGCTTGGAATATAATTTGGTATATAGATGTCTCTACTGGGAAAAATACTTTTTTCATGGTAGTGGACAAGCTGTTTTCGTTGCTTCTTTTTTTGTAATGGCAAAGAAGAGAAGAACTTGTTGCTCTCAACTTACAAGGAGTGACTGCCAGCTTTTACTGCCCACTTGCTAACCAGCTTGTCCTCAGCACGTCAGCAGTTTGAATTTGCAATTTCTGAAATGTCAGTATGGACCAAGAGTGCATTTACGTGCATTATGTACAGCATTTTGAAGCACTTTGATCTGTAAATTATGTTGACTCTTTTTTCATATAGTATAGTTATCTGAGGACTGTGTATATACACCTATGCACATACTTCTAGATTCAACAAACCCATAGTAAGTATAGAAAATGAAACTGGTTACATATTAAATGTGTTAGAGCCGATAGAAATGTACGTGCCTAATGTGTATTAATTGATATTGTAGGTGTGGTACTGCTTTT
>JANXJC010000059.1:3785497-3797851 GCA_027564655.1 Leptodon cayanensis | reverse complement strand
GGGGTGGGGGGAAGAGAGGCTGCAAACTGTAAGGTTTGAGCATTCGGTGGGAAAGCTGAATCCAAACCATTACAATTAAATGTGTTAGAGCCGATAGAAATGTACGTGCCTAATGTGTATTAATTGATATTGTAGGTGTGGTACTGCTTTTGACTGTAACTATTAAACTGTTGAACGAAGCCCTAAAAGACAGGAATATTTCCAGAGAGCAATTCAATGGCTTTCTTGAAGGCCAGGCAGGAAGGGTATCAGCAGGGTTATCTGCACTTATACACAGACCGCAAAATGGATATTTGTGTCCACTTATTATCACTAGCTGTTTAACATGATCATTTTGTTCAATGACATGTTTCATACCAAGCTTCATGGCAGATTTCTGCACTTGTTTTGGTAGATGCGTAACTTCGCTTTTTTTAGAAGTCAAAGAGAAGATCTTCCCGTTGGTTATGGGGAGCGATTATGTAGAAGAAACATCAACGGTCTTTTGTCCAAAGTCTTTGATGTGGTGCTTGCTGGAATCATAGTTCTTGCAGTTGACGTGGAAGCATGGGTCCCCAGCAGGCATGTCAGGACGTCCCTGCTGGTTCAGGAGCAGGCATTGCTTGTGCCCACTCCAGAATATCCGCGCACAAGGATTCGACAGCATCCAACCGCTCGATTTGCACCAGTTTGGTTAGCAGTTCTGGGATGCTGTATCCTGCTGTGCTGATGCGATCGAACAGCTGCATGCCATCCGTCATACCACCTATCTCATCCCTCTTCAGTCCAAAGCTCTCGGCAAGGTGACGCCACGTTTTCACTATGGCTTTTTCTGTGTTGTAGGTCGAGCTCAGCATTCGGCTGGTCTTCTCCAGGCAATCAAACGGCAGCTCTGTAGGGCTCAAACCTGCAAAGTGAGGTGTTTATTTGTCAGAGGGCTCTCTTCACAAGTCTTGACTATTCAAGACATTTATTCAAGTACTACAGGATATACCGTTAGCAACAAGTACAGCTAAAATCTTTACGTGATAGTCCATGATAGGTATCTCTAGCTCCAAAGTTATTACTGTGTATTACCAAATTAATTCTTCCCAGTGACAGTAGGGTACAATAATTAGGGTAAAAATTTGTCTGGGAAAGAAGTATTAGATGGGTTGTATGAATTCCCGTGGCACTGCCCCTTCCTTCAACAATTTACTAGCTGCTACAAAAAGTTTATTGCAACCATGTCCCTAGTGAGCAGCTCCGTTAATACACCGCTGCACGTCAGGCACAGTGTTTGAGCTCGAGAGACAGCTTTGACCCTTCCCTGAGTCTGTCACCAGCAGCTGCTGTAACATCTCCGTAATTGAAAGTTGCCCTTGTAGGAATGTGAGGAGTGAGGGGAAGCAATGATGCCAGATGTTTGCAAGCATAAAAGTCCCTGCAAGTGCTCGGTTGTCATTACTATCACTGAATCTCTAGAGAGGGTTTAACATTCATCCTGTGGGGAAACAGCTATTTTTTCTATATGTTCGTGGTCACAGAATAGAGGAGAGAATCAGCTACAGCATTTTTCCAAAACCAGTCTTTTGCTTCTATAGTTTCTCTGCTTCATACTCAACAGCAGTAATTTGGTGGGAGATAGAGCTCCCTGAACCACACGAAACTCATACGCACACGTGCACACAAAGTGTCTGTGTGTGGGGAAGTAAACGCAGTCACGTCTCCTGTTCTGCAGGGAAATTAATTCACGTCTCTTCTGCCAAAACAGTCCAGGTAGTCAAGTGCTGAAGAGGATTAAAACACTTGAAACTTGGAAACTCCACTTTTTGTTGCGAGAGGTGGGACAGCATTTAGAGTAGGTCAAGACTTGTGTCCTACCCTCAGTCCCGACCCTCCCCAAATCACACTTTCCTATTTGGAACTAGTTTCTCTCTGTTATCCAAGGGACTAAACAAATAAATCAAACAGGTTTCCTCTAGGTGGGGAGTGTGAGAGTGCTCCTCCGCAACTCGGTCTGTGTGTCCGTCCCGATACAACCCGACACGACCCTTCTTGTTCTCCGCAGGGAGGAAGCCCCCGCGCACGCCTGGAGAGAAGCCGTGGCACGCTCCAGCCCAAGCCCAGCCTGGACGGCTCTGGGGTCAGGGCACTGCGGGCTTTCCTGGCAAGTGAGTACAAATCTGCCTAGAGAGTGTCTTTTCTGGATTGGGACTTTCTACTTTCCATAGGAAGGCAGAGGCCTTTCTTATTTCATAGCAAACGCTTGCGATCTAATTTTGTGCTGTTAGTATAGGCGCAAGTTTTGTACACTCACCTTCTGCAACGTCGCATACGTTAGCATACACGTCAAGTATCTTTTTCCTTCGACTTTGAATCTAAATGAGAAGAGTTTTATTTCATTAATTTTTCAGTCATGGGAGTAAATAATTAGCAGACAGCAGTTGAAAACCTGTGGGAGATATTCATTCCATGGCGCTAGGGGTTATCTCATAATGTCCTCAAGGGTCCCTTTTGAAGACTCAAAGAAAAGGACACGGCAATTATTCCGTGAAGCATAAACCTATTTGTGATTTCGCTTTCCACTGCTAGAGATCTTTCTTTCCATCTTCTAGTCTTCTTTTAGATCAATTACTTTTCTGCTCCAAGTGTTTGTATATTTTATTTCTCTTTCAGACCGAAGAAAACTCCTGACAATGAGGACAAATCCAATGCCACACATGCAGATAATTAATGCAGGGATGTCGAGGTAAACCAGGACAGGACTGGCCACAGGGAATTAAATTCAGACTGAAATTGCCTTCTTCCAGTAATCTAAGAGGACTGTAGAGGAGGGGATCTTCCTTTCTGTCCTTTGACATAGAACTGCTTAGTGCATTACTAATTAACTGTATTTTTTTCCATTATATATTGCCTGGTTGAATCGGAAACATTTTACAGATGATTTAAAAAAAAAAAAAATCAATGTAGCTTTGGACAGGGAAAATCTGAGGTCCAGGCTGCTCCAGTCATTTTTGACAAGAAAGAAACTCAAACTGAAAACCTGACATTTTGCAAGGTGAAAACGGACATTTTAATATAGCTTCATTTAGCAAAAATATTGTCAAGATTTGGCTTTGGATTCAACGTGGAGTGAAAACAAATGTCAAAATGTCATGAGTTCTCAGGGACTGGAATTGTCATCGCTCTGCCAGCTCTCATTAGGTCTGAGCTTTCTGAAAAGCTGTCTTTTTGATAAGACTCTAGCATTAGCTCCACAAATTTGCCACGTTTCACTGCAAACCGGGCTAGAAAAAAAGCTCTGCTTTCAGTATTTTTTTTGTGGAAAGATTTTCCTCATTTTATTTGGGCTCTAAAGGGCAAGGCACGTCAATGACTTGGATTAATAGACTTGCAGCTGGAGACCACAAAGTGGCTACTCCAGCCGAAGCCTGTCTCGCAGGCGCAGATGCTGGGCAACTGTGTTGTATCACAGGGCAATGCAATGCAGGCACTGATTGTTGTTCACATATTCTTGGTATAATTTACACGTGCTTAATCGGTTGTGTTGCTGTTGTAGGCTTGGATTAGCTGTTTTAGAACCTTGTAAACATGAAGTTTTCTTTGAATGGGATTTATTAAAACTCCTCCTAACCAAACTATTGGATGCTTATTTTCATTCTCCTCTCATTTCTAGGGCAAGGAGGAGGTTAAATACTTCCATGCCTGTGAAGAATTATGCAGGATGCTCTTTTTACCTGAGCCAGAAGACGGGGAATTTGTAAAGCTTATGCTGAAAGCAAACAGGTGAAGTTGAGCCTGGTGATCCTCTGTGTGGTAGCTCATTGCATAACCATTTTTGTTTTAACTTGGAAGGAGCAGACCTGCTTAAAAGCCAGCCTCTGACTTTCTTTACCCTCGGCCAATAGCCACTTAATACTCGTTCCTGTACTAGAAATGTTACTTAATCTCCAGCCTGAAGCAAATTACTGCTTTTCTAACTTCTGGCAACTGGCTTAATTGTAAAATCTTAGGTGTGGAGTGGAGGATCTTAGTGCAATCTGCACTTTGATTGAAAAGTTTGTCTTCAGCCTTATCAGCAGGCTTCAGTCCATGAGAAGTGTGTTAGACCAGAAGTTCTGGAAGAAATAGTTCATGCTTCAGGTCTGATTACGAAGTATCTATCTAAATCGCGGTGGAGACTGTATCTATTATATATGTGTTTCAGAAGCTAAGCCACTTCTTATTAAATGTTCTGATTTATGCCTACCCAACTTGTATTACCCAATCTCAAGCCAGTGCATACTGAAGTATGATAAAGTTGGATATTTAGAGAGACCTCAGAAAACTGAATTTTAAAATGTGAGCATTGAAGTAGTAAGTTATTTTCAGATGGTCATCTACAACGACAAAAACATTTCTCTTGTGTTGAGACTTTGTGTGTCTGGTCTCAGCTGAAAAATGAGCTATTTTAGAAAGTTTGAGCTGAACCATCCCAACAATTTTAAACATGCAAACATGAAAAGGTGCATTGTCAAACCCTTTTATTCTTAAAAGATATTTGATGTTTGATATTAATGATGCAATTTTGTCCTAGCTATTGCCATTTTAAAATTATTTTTGAAGTACTAAAAACATAAAAAATATCCAAGAAGGCACCTTCTTTTTAAGGATAGTTTCATATTAATACAAATTAAAAAGTTGTGTGGGTGAGGTGTGGCCTTAAAATACTCCAAGTGAGATAAAACGCCCTGAGCAGTAAACACTCAGCAGGAAGAAGCAAAGGCCTTCCCCAGCAAAACAAACAGTGGATTTACAGTGTCCTTCAGAGCACAGGAGTGGCCTTCAAAGCACGTGTGTGTTTTTCAGAATTATACACCAAAACCAAGCACAACACCGGATATTATTGAAAAGTCTGTGCTGTGGAAATACTGATGCTACTGGGTCAAGGTACTCAGATGCTATGCTGTTGTATGAATCCAGCTATGCTGCTACATTATTCTTCTGTCTTCGATTTTCTATGGTAAATGTAGTATCGGAGTTAGTTATATTAGCATTAGCTATATTGGGGGTTTGCTGTTACTTGTTTTTTCTTTCTTTAGACTATAAAATACAATACTCAAAAAAGCAAAGTTACTACTCTTGTAGAAAATTTGTTTTTTTCAGCCCTGAACAGTGTATATGTACATATATGTCACTATGCAAAGGAGATTCTATAACTAATTTGGCTGGAGATGCTCTTGTAAATTAGTCTGGTGTGCACTATAATGCATTTTGGGAGGCGATAGTTTGTATATTGTTTTCTTAAAAAAAAAACCACAGAAAAATGCTCTCAATTTTTAAATCTCAAAATAACCTTACCCCAGTTGATTTATTGCTTGTAGAAGATTTATCTCTGGCCAAATGCACTAAAGATAACAAGCATCTCTCCGGAGTCCCTTGCTTGTCAACTGCAGCTTCTTCATCACTATCCATACTACGGCTTAAAAGTCGTTCATTCTCAGAAGATGCATCATTTTCACTGTAAAATGAAGGATACGGTTATCTTAGTGAAGCCTCTCATGGGTTGACTCCAATCATCTCCTTTTTTGCTATCCTAGAGCAATGGAATAAGTGTCTTTCATTTTTTAAAATCCCTTTCCTCCAAAATCCTGTGAATAGGAACCTGCCCAGGGTATATGTACAATGCCTACACAGTCATGCATAGCTTGCAAGAATCCTTTTAGACAGGGATTTTCCAACTGAGGACGGTGTTTAGCCCACCTTAATCGTGTGACCCAGCCCAGTTTGGCTGCCAGGCAGACACAAGGTGAGCAAAAACTATCACACCGTGCCACCCAGATGACGCTACGGACAAGGAGTTTCCTAAAGGCCTGGAGCAACTGTTTTTACGCCTCCTGCCTAAAAGTGAAGGGGAACTTTACTAAGGGCATGTATGCAAGAGCAGCACTCAGATCCCAAAAGTGGACCTCTCAAAAGAGGAGATGGAGCCCCAAGAGCTGATGAACTGGTCGCAGAGGGAGTGGGGAGGACCCAGGTTTCTCTTTGGTAATGTCTGTCATCCTCTTTTAGAAACTGGAGGGGGAAAAGCCTACTGAGGCATCTAGTCTTTTCCCTCCTGCAGCAAACTATCAGCATACCCATCTAATTTGTTCTTCCTGTACTCCTCCGCACCAGGATGAATGATGACTATGTCCCTCCCCCACTTCAGTCAAACTGGAAGTATGTTTATCTTTTACCCACCTTTTAACAGCCTTAGCGGGAGTCGCTGTAAGTTTTTCAAACTCTTCTTTCTCAGAGAATATCACAACATTATCTGTAGATCAACAATTAGAGAAATTTAAATTGGCAATGAGTTCCCAAACCGGTGTTTTGTCTCGGGAGCTGGTTCTGCTGGCAACCTTACTGCAAACATAAATCTCTCTGCTACCTTTTTAATTGCTATCAGAGGATTAAGTGACATTCTGGAAACACAAAAACTATTATACGTAATTCTTTACTAAACTGAGATGGATTTTATACAGTTCCAAGGAGAAATTGTAATTAATAGAAATGCATTTAGAGTATTTAAGCCCAATGTTGTCTTGGACAGAAAAAGCAAAATTAAAGCAACTTATACCTTGCACTTCTTTCTTCTCTTCTTGTGTGTTAGCCTGAGCTTCAACATTTTTTACCGAGTGGCTCTTGCAACAGGCTAGAATATAAAAATATAACTCTAATTATTCTCAGAAGCTATCTAAAAATAGCATTTGCAGATAAAATTTCATGTACTGAACAATTACCTTGAGCAGAAGGTTTTGTTTTCACAATGTAAAACATGATGATGAGGACAATGGCAATAGCCATTATGAAGATGGTAGACATTGCTATTATAAGAGCTGTAGCCAGATGTCCTTGTCCTGAAAGATCTGCTGGAATAAAGAAAAAAATACTTTCATAAAGGAGCAATTCTTAGGACCAGAGAATAGTTAACTGTTTGCAGTCTGCTCTACACTTACATTTTGCATACTCATTTAGTTGATCTCAGTCTTGGTTACTTGTTAAGCGTTGAAAAACTTAGTGTTACATCTCAAAGGCAAACTAATTAACAGTTTTTCAAAATAGTGACATTTATGCTGCACTAACCAGTTAACAGTATTCATTAAAAATATTTAATGGCATGATCGATCAGTTACAAAGATGTAGGAAGTTATATTATCTGCTAATAATACAGGAAGCTATATGTAAGCAAGAGTAGCAGCTTTCCTAACACTGTATTCTGGGAAACAGCATTGAAAAGGAAAAAAAAACAACCAAACAAACAGGATGAGAGCTAAAATGACTGTTGATAACTATGGCTGCCTCCAAAGCTTTGCGGTAAAAAGGAGAACACAGTGTGTATGTAGAAGAATTGATGTTTTTCTAACAGAGACTTAAAACACAGCATCGCTAGAAAGTGAATTTAAAATAAAGTATGTGAAAAGGTATTCAGAAGCAGATTTTGGATGGAAAAGACTAGAACTGAAAAGCCACAAAAGGTTGCAGAAAATGACATGCTAAAATGCATGAAAACTTTAATTTTTCTGAAGATGTGATCCTCACGGTCATGTTTCCAGACACTACCAGGAAGACCAGCCTTGTCAGTATCTCATTAACTGCATCTTTCCTGTTGTGTCTTCTCAGGCTCACATATTTTTAAAACCTAATAATCGTGCTGGAGAACTGTTTGTGCTTTAAATTATTTTCACCAGTCTAAGCTAAGCTTTGCTGAGGCATGGCGCCATTTCTGTATGGCTAAAAATAATGAGCTAAATTTATTGCTAGCATTACTGAGTATAGTTCAAATCCATTTTAAGTCCATCTGACTAAAAGAGTGGTGTCGATTAACCAAGAAATAAAAATTCATCCTGAATTACTTTTAATAGCAGTTTTAGATATCTGGGAATAGTTGCAATGAAATTCACAATAGATATTTTCAGTTTGGTTGCACTTTGTTGATGCCATTTTCAAAACAAATAGCTGCTAAATTAAATCTGTGAATGCATTCTTACCTTTGTGAGCATGCTGGTAAGGCGAGAAAGTGCTTGTGCCAGAGGTACTTGGGAAAATGGCTGAAATGCCAGAGGTAGCCCCCGCACCTGCAATATAAACAGAAATGCCATAAACTTCCACAGTTACTTTGTCCAGTCAAAGCAATATCTTGGCCCAAGTAAAGAGAGCCTTTACTTAGCCTGATTGCATTTCCCATTCACTAGCAAAGAACCCATGAACTCCTCGCTTTTTGAAATGTCACTAATCCCAATATGCATTCCTGCACTAAAAATTGTGTTACAGACTACATTTTGCATAGCATCTAGAGGGATTGGAAGAGGTCAAAGCTCCTGAACGGTCACGAACTTAGAAGAAACCCAAGCATCTTCAGACACAGGCAGGGCCAACTGTCACACATATATTCCCGTATTACAGATCTGTCCTGGGTAGCAGAAAGTTTTCCAGGATCCAGCTGGTGACTCAAACTGTTTACAACCCCCACTCCATTATTTGCGACTGCTGGCCCCACGTCCCAGCTAGTAGATTCATCAAATTAGTGCTTCTCACAAGCATCCTTAACTAGCAGGATCATCGTGAAACTCTGATGGTATGCAAACCCCCATGGCCCCACAGGAAAACCTGGGAAAGGTGACAAATAATATTGAATGCCTTTCTGTTCCATGGAACTGTACTACCGTCAAAGGGAGTATTAGAATTTCCTGCAATCTAGCTGGGCAGTACGTTTCCAATCATTCCCCCCATCAGTCCAAAGCTATATTCTGGGGAGGGGGGAAATCCACAAAAACAGTGAAATGAAGAACCTAAAGGAATACTTCATGCTGGCAGAGGACTGAGATTGTCCAATCGGGTTTCCATGTCTAAATTCTGCAGTTAAGCTTAAAAGTTAATATTAATCTTTCAGATGGTGTCATACACCAAGTTTTCAAAGTGGTAAGCCAAGTCATAAATTAACATATTTTGACAATACCGGACAGTATTGCATATTATTGGGAATAAGGCTGTTGATGAGAAAGCTTTCATACAAGATGGTGTCGGCATAGCATTCCAAAACAGAATAAAAACATTAGGGTTGGGAGAAAACATTCCTGTCATTCTCAAAGAAACTTTAATATCATTGGTAAGCAGATAATGCAAACGGCTACAACCAACAGACACTGAAAAGCATCTTCTGGCTTGGAGGGCGTATGAAATGCCTCCTGCTTTGTATTAGCTGTCTACAGAAAAAGTCCAGTGATAATTAAATTCAGCAGACCTAAAGGCAAAAGACTGTCCCAGTCAGCTGGTAAGGTGCACACAGCACACAGCTCCACAAGCTAGTTTGGCAACTAGAGTAGCTGAGAACTAATCGTGCCATTCTTTTGACCTAGTAAATATTCCAAGAAATTAAACCCACCAGGTAAACTTGACAGGAAATTAAGTGGTCTGGAATGGTCTGAGAAATGTTCCGTGGTTAAGAACAAAGCAATATACATGTTCTTCAAATTAAGTGAAATGTTTTCTAAAAAGAAAAAAAAAAGTATTACCTAACATAAAACATGGCTGCGTGTAGTGAATGAGAAATGTACACTTAAAGTGGCCACAAAGTATGAGTTGCAGATGTCTTCAAAAGAAATGTTTTTTAACAATGGTAAAACTCCTTTCAAACCTCATTTGTTGGAAGGAAATGGATGCATTTATTATATAATTGGGGTTTTTTTTTCAAACTGAAGAAGTGTTTTCATAAAGTTTTAAATATACTAATTTGTTAATTCAGATGCTTTTCATATTATGTAAATGACAGGCAGATTACGTAAGTCTTGCCTCTGGTCCCTTCTCTGTGACAATCTTCCTTCTAAGAATTAGTTACGAGCTCCAGAAACTGCAGTACGGCAGCAGGCCATCTAGGTATCAGTAGATGGAGATGTCATCTGCATGTAGTGGAGACTGAAGACAGGTAATTTGTTAAATTTTCAGCCATTCTTCACAAAGCTGAAGTGAATCATCCTTGGTCTCGGCCTCTGTATTTACTCGTCATGGCTGGACGACAGAGGAAATTCAGCAAACGGCCAGTGCTGTAGCCCGATACTTTCCTTCATGTCCACAGCTACCAGGCTTATGCCTATTCTTGCAGTCCCCCTGGCAAATCCAATTACAGCCCATTGTAATTCTGTTGCAAGCTGCAACAAGTCAACAATAGCTTTTCTTACGCTGCCTTTCAGTTAACACAGGCAAAGCCCTGCTGCTTCGTCTGCGTGGAGTTGATCTAACAAGCTTCGGCTCGTCTCCTCCATAAGCAAGGTTTATCAAACTCTCTCTCTTTTCCTTCACCCGAAATCCGTAGTCACTGAAGTATTTCTGCCTAGTCAATCTTTCGATCGTTTGGTATTGTTAACCTCGTGTTTTTCACCCGTCTGTGAAAGGAAGCAGAGCCTTCCAAGGTGGGAAGTCACGCAGCAGCACGTAGCACGGGAATGGTGAGGAGGAAGGTCGTCCATTCTTCACCCGGCATCATCGTCGCGCTTCGCCCAGCTGCACCCCGCATCAGGACACGGCGCGTTGCCCACGCTGTGTGCGCACACGCACGCTCGCGCGAGCCTCTCCCGTGCACGAGAGCGAGCACCCTCAGCTCCAGAGCCTACAGGCAGAATTTTCTTTGCATGGGAATGGGGCCACCTCGTTTGTTCTGAAGTGCCTGTCGTGGCAAAATCAAGGCTGGTGCTAGAACGTGATGGCCTTTTACATAGGCCTGGGTGGGAGTTAGTCGTTATGCATATTTTAAGCCTATTATCAAATTTAATAATTTGGCATATTCGTTATGAGCCAGGATTTTTCTTAAGATGTGGCTTAGAAGAAAGTGCCAATTCGTGCACCTGCACTGCCAGAGGAACCAAAAATGCCAGCTTCTGCAGAAGTTCAGCTCGTACCGTTTTTGCGTGAGCAAAAAGAAACAGAACTCGTAGCTGCTGCTTTTCCCCAGTCCGGCACGACACCACGACTGCAATGTCAGTTGTTCTTGTGCACATCCAGTTTTCCATCCCCATCACATTATTAATTCTGGTTCCAATAAAGATGACACTTACATAAAGACATAGATATAGCCGGGGCAGAGACATCCTAAGGTGCTACAGCAGAACATATGGAAACAACTCTATTTTAAGCACAAAAAAAAGACTGATGGCTGTAATACAGCCGTGCAAAAGAGTGGTTTATATTCCTAGGCACCTGTAAGTAATATTGTAGGAATGTGGTAAAGACATTAGGGAAGAAGTTTACCACTGAAGGTTGGTTAGCTTTTGCATTATAAATGTTTTTATTCAAGAATTGTAATTTAGTTTTAACTTTCTTGGAGTCTAAATACAGTTTCATTAAAAAAAACAACTTACTGGTTAAAAGAACAACAGAATTTGTATTCACATTTGAATGTTTGGGGGTATTTAGCTCAAAAGATAGCTTCAACTTAACTTGCCATGCAGCCAGCCTTTTGTGAACCAATGCTGGGCAATAAAATAATTTTTTGTTCTTGTTTCAGAGAACCTTTCTGCTTTATGTAGCAGGACCATTACAATTGTTCACATATCTCGAGACAGACTTACAATAAGAGGTGACAAACAAAACTACCAGATTTGTGAGAGGAGGAGGGCACCGGGAGGGGAGGTTTTACCAACATGCCCCCTTGCAAGTGCCTGTGAGTGAATAAAATCTGGTGCAGTAGAAGGCCATATGTGCTCCTGACATATGTTGCTGGGGGTGTGAGCTTACTGGTCCATGCAAAGGACTGCTGCTCATAGCTAGCAACAGCTTTTTTTGAAGTTTATTTAATACTTAATAGCATATTATAAAAATACCCAAAGTGTGTATACAACAGACTATCAGAGTGATCCTGAAATAAGAAGTGTTTTAAAAATGTCTTTGTGGATGTATGTATCTAGCGCAGCTTGCTTTCTCCTGATGCAACCCTCTTCTCGCAGCCATGGTCCATTTATGAATGACAATGTATAGTTACTGCCAGCTGAGCTGCGAGTGCCATCACTGAGACTGTTTTACGGGAGCAAAGGAAAATAAAGCACATCCGCAAATAAATAATTAGCAGCCTGGAATATGAGATGAAATATAAATTATATTGAGTTGAAATTCAATAAAGGTAGACAGTTTATGGCTGACAAAGTAATCGAAAACTGGATTATAACTAAACCTAGTCATAAATTAAGAGCTAGATACGTAGAAAGCAGAGGTCAGAATTTTCAAATTAACTAAATCTGTATTCAGGTACTTACATGAAAGGTCTGGTTTCAAAATGAAGGAAACACCACTTCATATAGAAACCCTGTTGTGGTGGGTTGACCCTTGGCTAGATGCCAGGTGCCCACCAAAGCCGTTCTATCACTCCCCCCTCCTCAGCTGCAC
>JANXJC010000059.1:3738968-3782213 GCA_027564655.1 Leptodon cayanensis | reverse complement strand
GAGAAAAAAAAAGGTGACACAGGCCCATCAGGGAATTTCTTTCTTACTTCCAGTCCTTTTTTATACTAATATTTCCAGATGCTGGGACACGGGGTGTTCATCTTGTTTCCTGAGCCATTTCAAGGTTTATTGACTGTGTAGGAGATGAAAGTTGCACAGCAGGCTCTTGGAGTTGAAAGCTATTTGTTTACCCTTTGATCAAACCCAAACACTTTTCTGCCAGATAAAATGTATCATCAAGCAAATTCTCCGAGCAGGTTTCCCTGCAGCAGCACACACACATACACCCTTCTTCGCTCTCCTCCTGGCTCTCCCTAACGTGCAGGCTGGGCACTTCCCCAGCGAGGTATTTCCACTAAGGAAAGCACCGTTGTCCTCCAAACCCCATCTCAGTCCTAACGGAGGCCTGAAATGAGATTTATCTGCCCTCATTTTTCTGTCTAGAAGCCTACAGCTCTAGGGGAGAGGCACCCTGGCAAAGTTTAGTCTCCTGGATGCTGTTCGGTGCGATTTGGAAGTCGCGAGAAAGGAACGGAGATTCCTGGGACTGTCTGGAGTTCTCTGAGGCCTTCTGGGTCCTCCTCCTCCTCCTCCGTTGACAGCCAGAGGGGTGAGCAACGACCACCGTTACACAGAAGTTGTTCTGCGTAGAGGAGCCATTCCCACCAAAGAGCCGATATCGCCCTTCGTGTGACAGAGACTGCATGCTCACAGTCAAGGGTATGTGCTCAGAGTTTGCAATCTGCAAACCTGAAAAAACTATGCAGTTGTGCAACACTGACACGACACCTTTTCTTTGCTCTGACTGGAATCTGATGACAGAGAAAGGTGTGATAAAGAGGATTTATTTTTGATCATTTGCTAATACTGAATTTTATGCTGCCTGCCACAACAACAGTGAGCCTTTCAAGAGGTTCCTGCAGCAAGGCTGATTTTCCATCTGGAGTACAAATTATTGCCTATGAATTAGGGACCTGCCATTCCAAGTAGCGTCCAGAGGTTTAGACAGCATAAACCAAATTACCTGAGCTTAGTGTTTGAGGGATTTGAATTTTAAGAAACTTTCCCACTTTTTGAACACTTGTAATCACATGGTTGGTTTCATAGACTTGATTAAAGTGGTAATGTTTACTTTTTCTGGGGCTAATGTTTTCTCCTACCTTAGTACCCAGGCAATTTGCCTGTTTATGCACCTGCCTAAATTCCTCCCAAAGATAATATATATTTATTCTTGTGTTTGTCAAGTTAAAAATTACATGTGGTTAATCAGTTGCGCAATTCATACTTTCCTTACAGAACTAAGCACATTCTACGCCCTATCTGCCTATAAAAGACAAAAGTTTGTTTTTTGAACCGAGTAATAGCCATAAGATCTTCTGGTAGTTCCTTGCCAAATCAATAAGCTACAACATGTTCGATACTGCTAAAACCCCATTTCAGCACGCGTTTGAGACAGACCATCAGAGCTGAGGAAGGGATTCATTTCTGGCTGTCGGCTCGCAGCAGGCATGGTTGTATTCCCACCAGCGGGGCGGGCAGCCAGCGCACACCTGCAGGAGAAGGTGCCTCCGCATCCTCTTACCATATACCCTCCTCTCCCACCGAGACTCCTACCCTCGTGTTTTCACTTACCTCTCCTTCCCACGTCTCACATTTGGGTCCTCCCCAGCACCCTCACCTCCCAGTACGGACCTGATCTCACCAAAATCACGCTCACCCTGCCCTCACCCGCTCCCGCGTTCTCAGGCAGAAGTGCACGTCTCGGGACGGGGTGGGTTTCCGTACAAGGGACCCGGCACTTCAGGGGCTGCCCTGGCTCATCAGAGCTCTTGCCCTTTAGGAAAGGTGGTAGCTGTTAATGACCTAGCAGACCACCGATGATACACAGTTCAGCAGCATCTGAACTAATTAATTGCTATTTATGTACACAGATAAACGCTCGGGGACTTTGGTGTCAACGTCTGCTTTCAAATCAAGCAGGCAAAATATTGCAATTCTTTTTCATGATAAAGACTTTTAAAAGAACAGAAGATGCACAGGATTTTGGTTTCAGATGCGTCAGGTTTCGCTGGGGGACTGCCCATTTTTGTCCGTTTGGGGTTGGTTTTTTTTTTTTAAAGCTTTTTCTCCTGACCTGCTCCAGATTCTCTGAGGGGGTGTCGAAGTAATTTGGTCATTCAGACAAAGCTTCATTTTTCCTTTCCTTTTTCTCTCTTTCTTTACCCCCTAAAGGAGAAAGCAGTTTTCTGGGGAGTTGCCTCTGCATTACGGTGCTGGTACGTGGCTGTCCCTCTTCTCCACGGCATGAGGACGGGTAAAGCATTGCAGACCCACGGCATACAAACAAACAGGTACTGCGAGGGTGTCACACACATATGTACACGTTTTTTCAATTAGCAAACTACAGCTTCTTTTGTCAATGAAATCTACAGAATTAACTCTCTTATCAGTGCTGACTACCACACGCCAACGTCAACCCTTGTATCACTTTGAAAGCAGAGGATATGAAAAAGTGTGATGCACTTTTACTGGGATCTACAAAGTGTCCTATGTTTTCTTCATAGTGGAACTGAAACTGAATTAAAAAAAAACACACACAGATTTGTGACTTCCTGTACCTACTGGTTAAGTAACCATAATAAGTCCTGTATGGGATGTCTTAATAGGTGAAAACTGGAGCACAACTGAACAATAGCAGGTCCTAAAATCAAAGGTTCTGATCTCTCCCCAAATGTTCAGCATTTGCTCCCTTTGTTGGCAAGGCTAGTTGGAAGCTGAAATTGCTTTACTGGAGACGGACTTATTCTTTGAACATAATAATCATATCGAGATTCCAGATGATTCCAGGTCAAAACCAGCGGAAAGGCACAGAAACTGCCGAACACTTACATTCCTTGGTGTTAGGAGGTGCCAGCAAGCAGGAGTAGCAAACCATCCCATATATGTTTCGAGGTCTGTTTTCCAGCATGTAGTAACTGAAATGAAGGGCAAGATGAGGCAAAACAGTGTAAATTAATATGCTACGACAGAGCATGGTTCAGCAGCAACTAATTATACTGAGATAAAATCATTAAAAAAAAACCCAACCAAAACTTATAAGCAATTTGATGCAAAGATTATTCTTTTTTTTTAAAACTGCCTGAATAGAGACAGTGTTTCTCTTCCTTTCCTCCTAAAAGACAATTAATCAACTATCAAGTCTACATGACAAGAAGTAGTATCATTGCCTAAAACAACATTATTCTCCCTGCTGAGTTCAAGCTGCAGTTTATAGCATGCCCTGAAATAAGATTTTTCAAAATAAGGGAACACTATTTTTTGAGGCAGTAATCTTCCAGGCAAGACCACCAGTTGGACATGGTTGGCTAATTTGTTTCACAAACACCATTAAAATAATCTCCTTAATGTTAGAACCAAATCTGAGCCAAATCAGAATAAAAGAGGAAAACACCACGCTTACAGAAAAAGCCAGATTAGGTTTTACACAGGTTTGGGGGGGGTTTATTACTTCCTTGCTGTCTAGTTTATAAGTTAGTCCTTGATAGTGGAATTATTACAGGGTTAAGGAAAGGTTTTCATGATTTGAACTTCTGGGCTGCTAATAAAGTTAGTGTTGAAATAAGGTAATTGGTTATGCAAGAATTGGATCCACAGGCAACCTAACGAGTAAATTACATCAAAATCATACACAGTTGATGTTATGGATATGTCTTTACAAATCACTTGAAAATCACTATGAATTTTCATGAATAAATTCGTAATCCATTCTATGTGGACAGGTACTCAACATAATAAACACTTTACACAATGGGGAATCTGTTTTCTGCTCTCAAGTACCTGTCTATGCATGTGCAGTATGTTTTTTCTGGAAAATGCGTGCATTGTTAGGAAATTACTGCTGAAACTGTCCATCAAAATCAGTTGGTCATTAATGAATGACCCAGCCTACAGATAAGGGTCCAGGCAATGGAGTAGGCAGAGATGCAAGGTGGGGACAAGGGCTGGAGGTACTGCAGAGAGCAGGTAGACTGAACATGGTTCTTCCTTGCTTTCTTGCTGGTTTTAAAAGATTAGCCCTCACTCTTCCCTTTGAATGTCCCTTGTGCCCCATCTGTCACTCTGCCCTTCTCTCGGGAGCAAAACTTCATCTTTCCTCTCTTATGGGGGCCTGCATAACATTAGCTTGTGAAACAGTTGATAAATAAGCAGGAAATGACTGCCAAACCACAAAAAAAGTGGCAGGCCAAAGATACGTATAAATCTATAAAGAAAAATACAGGACAGTTAGGATCCACAGCCTAATAGCCACAGTGGTTTAGGAAAGACAAACAGCCCTTCCGACAGTTAATTAAATCAAGCTGGTGGAATATTTCTTGGTTTTCACCACAATGCAGAATGGTGGAGGATGCATTAAAAAAAAAAACCAACCCTGAAGAGGATGCTCATTACAAGCAACTGTTCACCTCTGTGAGTAGGAAATTTGCAGCTGCAAACATTAATGATTCACTCTTATGAAGTACCAGCAACAGATTTATGTTTCTGGCTACTTTGCAATGCACCAAATATTGAAGGCAATGTTGGAAATATCTGAGTCCTCTATATCACTAACTACGAAGAAGAAGTGGCCCAGTAAAGAAATAACTTTCATGGTATTACTCTTCCACTATGAGGCTCATTATTTCTCTTTCCTTAGCATCTGCCAGGCTCAGATTTTGAAGCATTACAGGCAAAATCCAAGAGTAAAGGCTAGACTGAAAATAGGTGCTGGGACAGCACAGGGTATATGTATCATATACATTTGGCCTGTTCTTACTCCTCTGTGGGCTTCCACTTATGGCTGCTACTGAAGACAGACAACCAGGCTGGAGGAACCCTCGCTCTGACCCACTGTGGCTGCATCTAGTTGGTTGTGATCTCAGTCATACTCCAGGAACACCTAACGGATCATCCCATTGAGGGAAACAGTCTGAGTTGCACCTAATTTCCACATTCTTGACCTGTCCTATTTACTGCGATGCAAGAGCTTCTGGGCAGGAGCAGAGGATGAAGCCTGCAGTGTCCCAGGAGGTTAGGTCTAAGTACATCCAGAGTTTACTGCCAGCTGAACTTTGGTTTTCAGGATCACAGCTTCAGAGCTAAGCCTTTAAATTCCTGTCACGGTCTTGCAACCTTTTTGCAAGCTTGACAAATAGTGTTATTCCTATTTTATATGGAAGGGAACATGGACACAGGGAAGCAGTGGCTGACCCATGCTCTTGTACCAAAGGTCTCCTTCTTCCCTAAAACTAATCATCAGTAATAGTGGGAAAAAAAAAAATAGAAGTAAAAATACATAATTATCCAGCACCTATTTTAAGGCAAATGATAAAGGCGCTTGTAGCCACTGGGAAGAGGCTGCCAGTTCAGTGGTGTTTTGTCTAAAACCTTTTGGTCAGAACGTGCCACATGCTTACCTTTTCCTCAGGCTACTTTACTGAAAAATAGCAAAGGGATGAGATGCCCCTCGAAACAGCTTGCCGCACGTTGGCTCTTACCTTGGGAAGGTCTGCAGCGCGTTACAGAAGCACGCTCCTCTGAAAATGGAAACCTTAATTTTTCCCTCCCATTGACTCCAGGGCTCTTTGAGGATTATCGCCCAGGCAAGGGAGCATTCTGCCAGGCGCCTAGCTGTCCCTGTGCCACTGGGGGCAGTGGGAAAGGGTGGCCGGTCAGTCGACACGACTTGCCAGCTCTCTGCTCGGATGCAGGAGCTTCCCCCACCATCGTGCAGGAGCAACCTCTGGGGTCTCTAAGTCATGCGAGGAGTCAAGGCAGCTTCAGAGCTTCTTTCAGCCCAGATTTAATTTATCTTGAGAATTTCAGCTCTTCAAGCTTGCAGCAAGAGGGAGTTTCTCCTTAACTGCTGGCTTTGTCAAACTATCCCAGGACCTGAGAGTCACACAGAGAGCACCACACAGCCAGACTGGGCAGGCCAGTTTCTGCTACAGGTTACACCTGTGCAAACACCCTGTTTTGAGATTACTCCTGGAGCACCAGCTGTGCAAGCTGATTATTTTCAGCTAGCACCCTGCTGCCACCTGGGTGACCTCATTAGTCCTGACAAAATTGCAAAACAGCAACTGTGGCCACTATTTAACTTTCTTGCTCTTTATGATGTATGAGGGGAAGTTGAGAGGGAGTTCTTTGCAAATCACATCATTAGTCTGCTTGGCTGGTAGCTAAGCAAGTCCTTTTTATTTGTAAACTGTGAAAATTTCACACAGACTCACTGATAGAACAAACCTGGAAGCTTGCAGGGCCTCTTTAACAGGGTTTCATGTGCTATAAGTAGTGTGGGTTATATGGCATCTGCAAACTGCACAAAAGCCAAATGTCAGTAGGAATTACTCTCTAAACCAGAGGTACACTGGCAGAAACTGAAAAGGTATGTAAGGTGAGGTTGTGTTTTAGAGTATTTGCTCACCCTACCAAAAAAATGTTGAGAAAGCAAACGTATGCTTGGTTTGCAGACTTTCAAAGGTAATATAGTTAAGAATATATTGCTAACATATTCAATGTAGCAATTGCTTTCTCCCTGTTACTATCAGAATTATACTGAGGGTAAGAGATGATTAAAAAGTTGGACTTAATAAACAGCATCTATTTTAAATCCTTCAGCCAGCCCTGGAACTTGTTTTGACTCTGAACAACAGCACACATACCACATTAGCAGCTCTTTAGACCCCTTTTGTTTCTCTGGGTCCTTTCTAGCCAACAAAAGTGCCTTGGTAGATCTCACCTAGCATTTATGTTAGCTAATGCTGTTAACTACTGACAAATCTGCCAGCTGGTCACATCTGAAGAGGAGACATTTTATGTTCCTAAACATGCCATAGTGCCAGCATGGACCCTATAGGGTACCCAAGGCATCTTCATGGAGCTTGTTCATGGGATGCAGGACTTATAGGGTGGCCCTTTGAAGCCACAGCTGGAGGCCAAGCTGGATTTCTGAGAGTATCTAAAATGGCACTGCACACCCCTGCTTGGGTACATGAGCTGGTCCCTTCCCACTTCTAGTAAGAGGAGAAGTTTCACTTTTTCTGGTTGTTCCCAACAGTTTTTTCTTCAGCGAGACTTCAGTAAGATTAATGACACCTTCTGATTTACTAAAATCATTGATGCTTTTGAAACATTTAAACGTACTGTTTTAGCAGAGACTGACTAGCATAGTTCACCAGTATTGTACCTACAGTCATCTAGGAGACGAAGAGAGGCTGTCAGAGATTTTGACATTAAAAAAGTATTTTGCAGTGCCTCAGGTAGACCAAAGGTTAAGTCCTTACCCTGGGAGACAAGGACCACACTCTGCATCATTCTCCTGATCACCAGGTGTCATGACTGTGGCTCGAAAAAAACCCTCGCAGTCTTTGTGCCGCCTGCATATCTGGTAACCTCCTCTGGAAAACTTCTCCGAAGGGCAGGGGATGCAGCCATAGTCCTCATCTTTGGTGCCATATCCACATGTCTGCAACAACACAAAGTCACGGAAAAGCAGGCTTGCGCCGCGCGCCGGCTTCTAGCAAACGGGAATGTTCGTAGCCTGGCCCCTTGGCTTTGCGGCGCAATGTCATACCAAGCGACAGAAATCTGTCGTTTGGTTCCTTAGCATCTGTCCTAAAAAGGCCGTGGAGGGATATAAGGACACAGCACGCTGTGAGCTGGAGAAGGAAAAGGGGAACCGGAGCATCGTACTCCTTGAAAATGGCCCCCCCGTAGCTATTTATATCATATTTCAGCAAGTCATGGAAGTGAATTCCAGCTGCTGCTCAATTAGAAAGTGAGCTGAAAACTGAAGAGTAGAGAAGAAGATTATAGGGGAAACACGGCTGCAGCAGGGATATCAGCAATCTTGCTTTCGTGCTAGGAGAGCCCAGAGGGAACATCACAAAAGGCAATGTTTGGATGAGATTTTGTAACCTCTGAACTCACACGTCCCAGCTGAACATTACGTTTGGATTAAATAAAACTAAACCCAACTGGTTATTATTCAAATGTACTTGTTCAGGACTACCAACTGTGTGAAATTCTTGCAATAGGATGTTTATCCCATTAAAACCAAACAGGATTTCAGTAATTTCTTTTTTTAATAAGCGACAATTATCTGCTGTAAATCAAATGGTTACTTAGGAACCATAATTTAAAATGTTGCAGAAGCATCCAAGTTCCTCTAGTGCCAAAATATCTTAGCGGGAGAGCAAAATTAAATTCTCGGTGTGGGGGACCAGCAGGCGCGCCAGACTAACCGATTTATCACGCCATGCTGGAACGGCAGCGTCAGATTTTAAATAACTATTGAGATGAGAATGGACTGGCAGAGACTGTGTGTGAAACTTTTACCTTTACAGCTTTTACAGTATCGTTTTTAACAGCGTGCTCCTGGGATGCGGTTTATGGCGTGCCTGCACGGTGCCTTGCTCCCACAACGCACTTGCAGGCGTGAGTGCTCCTGCTTAAGCATCTCTGTCCTTCCCCGTTTTCTCTCCTATCCATATATTACTGCCATGTAACAAAGCATTTGTTTTTGGCATTTGGTGCTCGATGTGTGTCCCCCTACCAGCAGAAGCAGCTGAAATTACCATGTAAGGCTCTTCGCCCGGCTCGCACTTGGGGCAGTCGTGGCACATGCCGGTGGTCTGGTTGTAGTATTCATTCTCGCCGCAGTTGGAGTATTCGGCGCTGGCAGAGTACACCAGGGAGACCTGTCACCAGAGAGCATCCCAGAGCACCGTCATTTCCACCGCCTTCGTCCCCCATGCCTTGTCCTCCCCTCCCCTTGCCCAGCTGCTGTATCTCAGAAGGCGGCAGGGCCAGCGTTGCAGCGTGAAACACCCCTAATGCTCAGAAACAGTGGTGCTGCCGCTACGTGGGATGGAGGCAGATACAGTTTTCAGCAACCTGGTCCTTCTAAGAGTTTCTCAGAGCGCTGACATTTGTGCTTGTTGGCACAGCTACTCCTCAAAATACGGAAAGCCGCGATTCCTGACATATTAATTCTTACGCTCTCCTGCGCAGCAAATGCCTGAGTTTGCACCCTCACCCCTCCCAGCTCTATCGAGCCTTCGTAAACGTGACTGCAAGGGACAATTATAACAACCTGAGATAATGCGCTGCCTCGGGTCTCAACCGTGATAGGGCTGTGCTTCATGTGACACCCAGGCTTATCGGCTCTTCCAGCGCCTTCTGTCTCTGCTCCATCCTGCGTCCTTCTCCGTCCTCCTCCTCCTCCCTAGCAGCTCACTCTAAGCAGCACATGCCCAGGTGTTTTACTGAATGGAAACCCATCACTGCATCAGGGTTTGCTCCCTAAGTCGTCTGTGGCTGTGCCACGACAGTTCACAGATGTTTGCAAAGACCCAGGCAGAACCTGGTTATCTTTGCACCCTGGAGAGACATATACGCACATAAATACTTACCACCAGAAAGGGGAACACGTGAGTCCATTTACATTCACCCAGGTGAGCCATGGTCTCTTGATATTTTACCTGAAAAGATAGAATCAGTGATTGTTTAGGAACACGAGTAAATATTTGTGTGTGTTGCCAAAATGAGAACAGAAGGGCTCATAAGCAGAACAAAGGTTACACGGGAGCGATGCCCGGAGGTCTAAACAGGGAGAGGGGGGAGATGTGCACGTGCACTCACACACACACACACGTGCTCCATACCCTTACTGCACATCTCCTTCCTCTCTTTAGGAAGACCGATGGCATGAGGGAGCCCGGTCTTGCAACCTTTATAAAAAAAAACTGTCAAAGACGAGGAACCCGTTCTGAGCCCCAGCACTGCTTGGCTTGTTGAGAAATCCTCCCACGGAGGAACCGAGGGCTACGTCTCGACTGCTGCATGGAAGAGGGATGGGGATCAGTAGCCTGGCTTGTGTCCACACCGCTTAGTGCTTGACCCCGCTAGACCAGATTAGTCTAGGAAAGATGTAGATGGAGCAGCCAAAAGCAGAGCCAGGGAGCAAACCAACGGCAAGCAGCGTGGGCAGCTGGCACTGAGAAAGCCGAGAGCTGCCTTCTGTAGGAAACGTCGGCTGCTTTTTGTTCTTGATAAGCAAACTGCAGATTTAAGAGGTTAAACCCAAGGAAGAAGCTGAAATTTATATTTGAAGTGCTATTACAATGGCTGGGGAGAAGAAAGGCTGCGATCTCTGTTATAAACACCCGTGCTAATTTATTTCATTTCTTCAAATGAATAATTTTGAATAAGAGCTAATGTTACATATTCATGTACTGGATTTCTTTCTAAGGGGAAAAAAGAGACAGGAAAAGGAGGCACAAATTGTTTCGTTAGCATGACACAACATATTTAATGGTATTGTTACAGCACATAATATGCCCTAGGGATTTTAAAGCTTCAAATTGCAAATGTTTGAGATACAGTTGCAACAACTTTGGTCCTAGCAAATGTAAACTACTCTTTAAGTTTTCCAGGTTTCAGACACTGGAAGCCTTTTAGTCTCCCAGAAGAGTACAATTACTGCTTTGTGCCATATTCGAGCATACAACCTACATGAGAGCAGCGCTCTAGTATCTGAGATAGCTGCTAACATTTACATTTTGAAACACTAAGTAGATTAAGCAAAGATTATATCACTCCAGCATCAAGCTATGAACTTGCTTTATACGTTCCTTCCAGCAATTGGGCTAGCTGAGACAGGTAACTGGGTGGGTGGGTGGACAACCTGAATTATGAGTATATTCGTTTTTGCAGGAAATTGCACTTTGAAACCTAGAAACAAAAGAGAATCAGAGATAAATTGTCCTAAATCTGGAGGTAAGAGATGGAAAATAGTCATGCAATTGTATAAACTGTCAAACATGTAAGTTGGACAAAGGCTTTGGCTATGACAGTGCAGTTGCTTGGAAAAGTTCCAATGATATAGTCTTAATGCATATGTCTGTTAAACTGAACCCTAATTATAAAAGAGCTTGTTAGACTTTAAATATGAATATTATTAAGGCTGTGCCCCCACTGATACCACAAAAGCATCGTATTTATTATACACTGGGTCTGAGGCTGCTCAGGACCAAAAATTTCACTAGTAAAGCTTGAACCATATACTATAAGTATATGTCTTACAGTAAAAACATGTTTCAGTTGCTTTCAAGCCACCCAGATGTTTGCTGTTTGAGGTACTTGTATGCAATCATAACCAGATTTGAAAAATGGAAATGAAGAAATGTAGCCCATTAATGTATAACACAATCTTCTCCATCCATTTGGCATTTATTTACATAAAATGTTGAAAGTGTCAAGTTATACATACATACATAAAATATTTTTCTGTCTCAGTATAAATATGCATGTGGGGGTGTGTTTCGTATGTAAACATACCTTTTTTTTCTTTGCATTCCACCATTATGCGCAGCAATATGTCAAGCAGATGGGAAATACTTTTTTAACTGGAAAAAGCCAGTTCAAAGTGCTGAATATGCCCAGATCAGAACTCCAGGGGGGACTTTTTCCCCAAACTGGAATACCAAAAGGTTGAATTTAATTATCCATCCCCCCCATTCAAGTACACTGCCATAAACTGGCAGTGTTATCTTCTGTTGGTTTTTTTGTTTTCCTACTTCAGAGTTAAAACCCAAAATGCTTATTTTATTTTTATAATGCAGGAGTGGGGGAAGGCAGATGCAGGAGGTTTCTGGCAGCAAGGCCATAGGTAGCTCCTCAGCTGGGGTGATACCTGAAAGTATCTACTGAGAATTGCCAGGCGGCTCTTGGGCTTGCTGTCAATTTTCAGGCATGTTAATTTATACCTGCACCATATTATCTGTCACGCATTAATCCCATCCACACAACAAGGGAAGTCTTCCAGTGCTAAGATCGGTTTCGTCTCTAGCTGACATTTGTGAAGACAGGCAAAGCTTGGACAATCAGCCAGCTTCTGCCAAGAAGCAGGAGAAAGAGTGACCACTCATTATGGCCCCTCATCATTAAAAGCAATTAGTTCTTAATGAATTAAGAGATGCTGCAGCTTTCCTTCACATTCTGCCGTGCTTTGACTAAAGACAATGACTCTCTCCTGTGGGATGGCATGCAACGGCGAGCGGGAAGGAGCTGGAGGTGTATTTTTGCTGGGACCGTGCGATCGCTCCGAAGCGATTTGGGATCTCTGGCGGCTCGTCCGCTGAGCCCTCCGCAGATCCCGGTTCGTGTTTTTGTTTAGGCTGTGTGGGTGTCTCCAGAGAGGAGGTGTAAAACACAGACCTGTGTCTTTGCGGATCAGGTGTGCAACACCAAGCAAGCCTCGTCATGACTAGAGGGGGTTGCTAATTACAGCCATATTTGCCTTTCGGGACGTATTCATTAATAGCTGTTAAGAATACACACATAAGCTGACAGGAAAAGGAAGACTATTTTCCCAGTGGCAAATGCAGCAAGAAATGCTAAAGAGACTCCTTGTCTCAGCTTCTCTCCTGTAGACTACAAGGCACAAATTTGGCCTGGGGGAATAGGATAGGAGATGCCTGGGACCCTATTCCTCAAATATTTCAGATGAAAGGCCCTTCTATATAGTCTTTGCAGTTTCTTACCAAGAACTGGCAGATACAAATAAATAAATAAATCACCAGCCAGCAAATGCTTAGTTCGTGCTGTCCAAAGGAGAAAAGCATCATTCATGGTAGTCAGCCTTTGAATTTGAGAATTTACTCATATGATAAGGTAACACTGCCATGATATTTACAGTATCCATGAGTAAACGGAGTAAATATCAGAAATGTGCAAACAATGTGGTTGCCACAGCTGGTGGTCTAAGCTAAAGCTGACAGCTTTTGAAGGATGACCTTAGCTGTTATTTTAATTCTGTGGCTTCAGTAATTAACACAGCGCAAAACATAATTTCCTATCATAGACTTTTTGGTTTTTCAAAATACGGTTAAAAAAAGGAGGGAAACGAACACATGGATTGAAGTACAGAAATATGTGTTTCTTAAGGTTATAGAGAGGTGGGGTTTTTTGGTCCCTGCATTTCTTTAGTTTCATCACTGACGCAGATTTACTTCAAGGACACAACGCTTGACGTTGCGAGAGGGAAAGGCACAGCGGCTGTCTCAGACAACTTCACCATTCTGATATTCCTATATGCGTTTCTCTTCTGGGGTTTTCTAAGAAGCAGTTTGCTTAGCAGGTCTGTGGTTATGAATGTAATTCCTGAGTAGCTGGCAAATTGGTATCGATCGCAAATCCACATCCAAGATCTCCACTATTAACAACAGCAGAATGACAGAAAAATGTTTCACATAAATCAACGTGGGCAGGTCGTATGTACTTCACAGGTGCCACCAACAAACCCAGAGCTTGCCCCGAGTCCCCGAGGTTTATGAGAGGAACCTCGCCAACCACCTTTTTCACAGATTATCACAGTTTTTTGCATGGGCTCAGTAGATAATCTCTGTATGCTTCCGATGCTGCTAAATCCTTCTTAACTGAGATAAGCATATAATCCTCACTGCAAGGCCTCACAGGTTTCAGAGTTGAGCAGCAGAGTTCAGTCTGGCTCCAGCCTCATGAAAAAAGATGCGGTCTGAGTTTTGCTTTCAGGAGGAAAGAGGATTCCCCGAGCCCATCACTGAACGACAATGATGGCAGCGCAAGCTGGGGAAGAGAATAAACTTAGAGAACTATAATCAAATGGCAACAGAGAGATGATGAAGAAAACTATTTTGTAGCCTTGGTTACAGTTTGTATTGTTGTGGAAAAATATGGCACAGAACAATATTACATTTTTAGGACAATGTGAACTGCACTGTTTCCCATATCTGTTTTTTATCGCTTTGACCTTGCAAATACACCTTAAAAATTACCTCAGAGAGATGTAAGAAGTGTTAAAATGATAGAACTCTCTTCTTTCTTTTACCTGAAACATCAAAAGGAAGCGAGAACAGCTCAAGCTACACATAAAACTTTAATTGCCTCTGTGATCTGGCAACTCCGTCAGAAAAATAATTCATTGCTTGGGCACAGAAACAAGATTTTTTCCAGTGGGAGCTGTGTTGACAAGAGGGTACATAAAAGATTCTTTAATTTGCTAATGGGGGCACCACATGCTGAGGACGTGGGGGCAATCAAGCCTAATGAAGAGCTATCTGTCTCTTATAGACTCGCTTATCTGGAAAATAAATCTGGAAGTCCGTATTCAAACCTGCTTTCTCACCTTACATAAAGACACATGTCAGCTCTCGTAGATGGACCGTCAGCTTTCTGAAGAGGTTTTCAGGGAAAAAAAAAACCCGATACAGGAACAAAGCAAAAGCAAGAAAGAAGGAAAGGCTCTTTTCAACACACCTTGCATGTGGCATGTGTTTCTGCAGAAACGGAGGCACTAATGAGGTGCAGGGACCGAAGGGACCCTGGGGTCTCCCTGCCTGGACCCCGGGCACCCACAGATGGCTGGTGCCGAGCCAGCTGCTCCCCCGTCCCCCTTGCTACAAGCATGGCCCCGATTTGGCCTCCCTTTAGGTCAATGTTGGTCTTATCTGCCAGCAGCATCCCTCCAAAACCCAACCCCGCCAGGCCAGGGCTGCCGGAGGAGCACGGTGGTCGCCATCCCCACCCCAAAGTCTTCTCAGGGGACACGGCTCGGAGGCAAACCTCCCTCCCTGCGGCTCCCGCGACCCGAGCCGCTCGGGGAGGTGAGAGGGGAGTGAGCATGGGATGGCTTTTGGGGCAAGAAAATGGTAATTCGTTGATCCAGCAACCTGCCATTGCAACACATCCGCTTGAGTGACGCTCCCGCTAGGAAGGCTGATGTTTTGGTGGGGAAGTGATGCTGTAGGGAAAAAAAGCACTCATGACCGCCTGCCATGGAGGCTGCTGTGGTTGGTGCTGCTTTATACGAACAAGAAAATACTCATTAGGGCAAAAATGTGAGCAGGGACTTGTACCTCCCCCAGTCAAAAGGCTGCCCTGACCCTTAGGCTAAGTCACATGATCTCTTTTGTTTTCTATAATTAAAATAAATAAATAAATAAAAATCTGGGATTTGTTCTGACGCACAATCAAAAAAAAAAAATCAGAAACCTCTTATTTGTAATGGGAAAAAAAATCTTGACTTTTTTTTGGCTGGTCCCCATAAGGATTTTCCTCAGTGGGAGAGGCTCGCTTTCCATCTCTCCGAAAATAAAATTTTTCTAAGGTGATTTACATGAAGACTTCCCTGTTATTTTCAGCCCCTCCCAACGTCTGCCGGGAAGTGCTACAACTGACATATTATTCCTTCTGGTTTGCTTGCTTACTTGTTTGTTTTAGGAGGGCTGGGGTTGTTTTTTTAAGAAGCGCTGGCAAAGGCGGCAGTGGGAGCAGCGTGCTGGAGGCACATCAGGGCTGTGCCCCATTCCCCCCCGGAGAGATCCTGATCTGCTTCCCAGGTGAGCTTGCCCTGCTGCCAGCTCGCAGCTGCTGGAGGGAACCTGAGTTTTCCATGGAAATAGTTGGAAGATGGATCTTACCTCACCATGGAAAATTGCAAATGAGCACGTTAGACTCCCCAGCCTAATAATTCTAAGGCGAGAATTAATGAGCAGCAGTACAGTCGTTCACCATCTACCGGGTTGTCCCAGTGCCGCATCGGCTCGGTGCTTTCTCCATTACCGCTTCCTAAGAAGTTTCCACTTTTGCTCCTACCTGAGGGAAAGGAAACTTGTTTTTGGCATTTTGCTGCCAGGGGCGAGGTAAAATTGCTGGTACGGAAACAGCTCTTTTAGATTCAGAAGCTATCCTTGGTTCCTAAGACAAGTATTACTTTCCATTCAGGGAGGAAAATTAAAAGCTTATTAGGAGAATACAAACCACCGAAACAACGATGATATTTTTCTAACATATCTTCCTTTTTACTGGGCTTTATGCTTCTTAGATGACAGATAACCTAATAAGAACAGTCTGAGTCTTGGCTTGTGTTACTAAGATTGATAAGGATTTGAGCTCACACTTTCCTTCCGTTTCTCAGGGTCTGATCCTGTGAGAGCTGCCGAGTACCTTCAAACCTCACAGTATTTGGGAAGCGGAGGATTTTTAGCACCATCCAGAGACTGACATCTTTTTAATACAATAATGGTTGACGGACAGGACAGAGGTGGAGAAATCTAGAAATACTTCATAGGAAGAAACTGAGGTAAAATCCTACAGTGACCATCAACAGAATTTATTGAAATTGTAAATAGAATAGAAATCCCATGGTGACCATCAATAAATAATGTCTGCTCTTAGCTCTGCAGCACATTTGCATTTCTTAGCTAAAAGCCAGAAAATTGTAAGAGCGGTCAACACACAGTGCTGGGGTTTTTCTCCACGGTTTACAAGAAAACATCTGAATTACTACATCTTGCAGGCACAGTGACTAGCAGCTGGGGGGCTGCGGGGGGGGCTGCAGCAGAGCAGGGTGGTTATCTTGGGAGGGTGAACCTCCCCTGAGCAGGTCCCTGCATGGGGTGGGGGGTGACACTGGGAGGGTCCCGGCCACAAAATTTCTTTCCTTGTACAAGTGAATTAAGCAACAGCGCAGCAGTTTCACGATGTTTGGCAAACGTAGTGAAGCCAGTATTAGGTGGTGGCCATTTAAGCTTTGGTACTTGATTTTAGAGTCCCAGAAAAGCCTCTTGTTTGTCAACAGGCCTCTGTCTTGCAGACAAAGGGATACATACGCTGCCAACAGACATTAGTTTTTTTTATTATTCTACTTTTTACATAACTCTGTTTGAAGGGGGATGTTATTTTTTTTGTAAACTAAAGCCTGGCTGCATTTAAGTTCGAAACTACATCCCAAGCTGCCCGGGCCACCATTGTTGGGAAGAGCAGGGAGAGGGAGCACGGGGAAGGGAAGGTCTCCGCCGGGAACAGCGGCCACACAGCGAGCGGGCGCTGGGCCGGGGGTGCCCGAGGGGAGCGCCGGCTGCGGTGGGGGGGGACACGACACGGCGTGGGGCACCCACAACCCCAACCATGGTTTGTGGGCCCCTGTGCCCTGAGCAGGGGGTGGTACATGGGAGCAGGCCCCTCACGTAGCCCGTCTCCATCTTGTGGGTGTGCGTCCCCCCCCCGGGGCGGGGACAGCGAAGGGATGGGGCGCAGAGGCCAAAAGGCAGCTCCCGATCCAACGCCAGGCGGAGGAACATGTCCGAGCAACCGAATCCTCCGTATCTGTGGGTAGTTGCGAGCTACGACCCGCTGGGCCTGCTATTCATGCCAACCACCAGGCGTAGAGGCCAGAGGAGGAACAACCACCGCCTTGGCTAATGGCGGCAGCCGGAGTCACGGCCCGCTATACGGACGTGCCTATAGAAATTGCGTGTTTACAGGCACGCGTGTGTACACGAACACATCGATTTATGCCTACGCGCCCTCAGAGAGCCGGACTGGCCCTCACAGCTCTGTTCGGCCTGGATGTCCCAGTGGAGGGAAATCTCTGTGCTTAACGTGCCGCGTAGGGTTGCAATTAGAAAGTAGGTTGCCTCTGCTCCTAGGGAAGGAGGAAGAAATGGCTTTCTCTGTTGGAATACTTTCTTTTTCGAGTCAATAATCATAAAATCTCTTCATAATTTCTCCGAGGCCCTCATTTTTTTTTAATGAACATGTTTACATTCCTAATTAAGGCGCGCATTAAGCCTAGTGGTACTTTATCTGATAAACCCATTAGACTATGTCAAGCTGAGCCTTTCAAGGGAGCAAGCTAGTTTAAAAAACTGGTTATCCTCTGGGCTGGAAATGTGCAAGCCAAGAGCTTGCAATTAACTTGGGTTAATTACAAAATACCAGAAGTGTAATAATGTATTTAAAAATATAACACAGGTGCTAATGAACTTTTTTTTTTTCCTTCCCCCTCCTCCTTTTTTCCTTACTCTGCAGGAGCTTACAGCCTGTTACTTTGCTCCCAGGTAATGTCCCCCATGCTCCGCAGGTGTTAACCACCTTTTTCTCTCATGTGGTGGGATTGATTAGCATATCGAGATTGATCCAAGAGTGATTGCTTCTACCTTGCAGTTAACATGGCTTTTACTGCTGCTTTCTGGGCCTGCTGAAGGAACTAGGCCTGAGATGTTTATTTTTTCTAGCTCTATCAGCTGGTCTAATTAAAGACATCACTTCTCTCTCCATGCCTATTCTCCCACCACCACCACCATCGTGCACGGCATGAGAAGGTTGAGATGCCACCACCAGCAGTGCCACGCAAGATGTAAGCTTGTGTGAGTCACCACTTGACCTCCTTCACGTGAAACAGCAACCTTGTGACTGCAGCCTGGCCATTTCAGCAGGGATATTGCCTTCCAGCTTGGTGTGCTCAGCCAATTCTGATTGCAACTTGCAGCCCAAGACACTTAAATAAGACTTGTTTTGAAAGACCAGGCAGAAGCCTTCAGGTCAGTAATTGCTCTTCTGACGTGACCCATCCATAGCTCTCTGCTTGCTCATGTTTTACCTGTTGGATCTATTCCCCTATAATTATACATATCAGTGTTAAATGCTTTATTGAAGTCCAGGCAGCCCATGGTACCTGCTCTAGTTAGGAATTAAAGCTTCCTGTCAAGGATAACTTAGGAGCCTGGTATTACCTACCAAGGTTGTCTTGTATTGCACATCTAAAAGAAGTCGCTATTTCTTCTACGATATTACAGAAGACATAGGCACATTTCTCATGCAAAAACTACTAACAAACCAGCTGGAGATACTGACCCCAAGCACAGATGGGGAGGGGAGAATATTTTCAGGATTAGGGTACCACCAGCCAGAAGTGTCACAAAAACCAGTTCCCCCCTCCACTGCAAGCCCCGCAGCGGACTGCTGAAACCACATGAGACAAGCAACAAGGCAGGGCACGAGAAAGATGAATGACTGTGGGTCCAACCATCCCAAATCCTCTCCAGCTGCGAGAGGTGTCCGATGAGGGAGAGGAGCTTGTGGAGGCTGACTGGGAGAGGGAGCAGGTTGCTAGCACCCATCTTGAGAGAAGGGGCCAGTGGGGTGCAGGGGCTGCTCGCTGCGGGTAGCTGAGCGAGTCCCGTGCCAGGGCAGGCGTGGGGCTGCCTCCCGTGGGTCCTGCTGACCTCTCAGCCTGGATGCCTGCGGCCCGGGAACTGGGGTAACTGGAAACCATTGCACACGCTGCTGGCCACCCTGCAATGTCTGAGGGTCAGGGTTTGCCACCTGCTGACCTGACAGCAAGCACCCCAGAAGGCACAGGCAAAGTGGCGGGGTTCAGGCTGGCAAACTAATGCCCTGGAAAGGCAAGACCATAGGGTGTTAGGAAAATATATATACACAGAAAGGAAGCCATACTCCTGCTTGTGCTGTGCAAGACACTGCTTCTCCCACGTGCACTACAAGGATGTTCGTGACTGCCTCTCCCAGTCACCTGGGGAGGGCTGCTGCCTGCAGCACTGCTAAGCCTAGCTTACATGTTCTCTTCAAATATATTGTATTCCCCATTGGCTTTGTAGTTCTTCTTCTCTACCCTCCATTAACTGGTCATTTAGTTGACTCAGATGCCTTTTATGGTGCTACAACCCGACTATGCTGTGAGCAGAAAAAGATATTTTTATTATCCACGTGCACATTTATTGCCTCATCCCATACCAGTGACACAAGCACAAGAAAACATGGAGATGTGGTTTCAGAAGCGTCACCCTGTCCTGACACAGAGGTGATGTGACGGAAACATGGCAGAGCACTGTGGGAAGAATGACAATGATAACACCAGAAGAGAATTGAAGCAATGGTGAACATCATGGGCTCATGGTCTTGATTTCTACCATCTAGACATTTAGTTGTATGCATTTTTTAAATTTATATTCATCTAAAGTTGCTGTTTGATAAAGAGTCTTTGGACATGCCAAAATAGTGACTGTAACTGTGAACTGAACAGCAGTTTTTACAATATTCTGTGTTGCTGTAGGAAAAATGAAATGAGGATAGGAAAGGGATCTCTGTGAAGCAATGACAGTCCTAAGAAGTCTGAAGACAAGGAGCCAGTGAGAGAAGGAAATGCAGCAGTAAAAAAAAATGTGGTTTAAAGTTACCTCCAGAAACATTTAATATGCTCAAATAAACATAATCTTTTCTAGTACAAACCAGAAGGTGACAGACACATTTTCCTACTGGATGATGAGGGATGTTGCAGTGAATAAATACAGCTCCTTCCAGCTGCTTTAATAGTTATGTGCAATATCTCATCAGCCTTGAGACATTTTGGATTTGGCTATCCTTTAAAAATGAGAATTATCATCTCCATAAAACACCTCTGAATAGATTTAACACTGCCCCGCCAGTGGTTAATTTAATGTTTTGATTCAATGTATGTCCTGTGAGTGTTTTCTTTGCACACCCTACAAGTGAAGGTTTGCAAAACTCAATCTCCTAAACCAGACCCTGACTCCACTGGGTGGCAGTGCATTAGCACATATATTAATTCTGCGCTCACCTTCTCCTCCTGAGAAAGCAAGTTTTCCCAGAGAAATATTTCGCTATCATGTGAGTTCTCTTCTGCTTAATGGAACAGATATGCACAGGCAGATAGATATATGCGGTGAGTATTTCTCTTACACGCACTGTTAGATTACTGACTTGCTAGCTAAACAACCAACACTAATCTGAGAATGAAACCAAGTCTGAGTATAGAGGTAGTTTGAAGATAAACTATTTATTGGCACCAGGATCAACAGATTCTAAATTAGCTACAAAGCTGCAGGGAATAATGACATGTGAAGTCAGTTTTTGGCTTTTTTTTCTTTGGCTTTTTTTTTTTTCCCTTCTTTTTTTTTTTTTTTTTAATTCTTAGCCCCTCAGGAGATTTGGGATGGTTTGATGTTCATCTGGAGGCTTGTCAAAATTCTGTAGAAACTTAATAGCCTGCCAACATGGGTGGTTGCTGCTTGGAGGCATTTCAACATGGCAAAGGTCCTGTCTGCACGCTGCAGACCTGTATCCGTCAAAGGCTGCTTGGAATGACATGAAAACAGGAGCCGTGTGGTGTCAGAACGCCGTGTGCAGGATTGCAGGGGTAATGTATGCACATCCCCGCTCTCCTGGGGCCGTCAAGCTGTGGGAGGAATCCATTTGGCCCCTTAATTATTCTGAGCACCGCCTAAACATTAAACCCCACAAGGTGCTGCCACACCTATATACCAGGGTTTGGGTGGGACAGGGCTCCCTGTTCTCTGGTTAGAAGAGAAAATGAAGATGGGAGGGCAGCCGGGGAGGAGGGATGAAGCTGGGTGCTAGCAGGAACCGGGGCAAATTCTAGGCACGGAGCTGGAGGAGGCATGGAGGGCTGGCGCCCGGATCGGGAGCCCTGGGCTGGAGAAAGGGCACCGAGGGTGAGGGCAGGAGTGGGGAATGTGACATAACTGGAAGGCAGCAGAGCCAAGCATAGGCTGTGGTTGCCCTTTGGGGGGGTCCTGCTGCTGGTTTCTCCACGGCAAAGCTGTAGGGACAGTTACCTGGTGGGGTCTGGGTTACATGACTCCAGAAAATGGCACAGGGCTGCCAGGGTTGGAGGTGATCACAACGCGTGGGGTCTCCAGGGTTGGAAGCAATCACAACAGGAGGGAATAGCACGGGTTGCCGAGGCTTCAGGAAGCAGAACTGGAGGCATCCTGTGCCGAGCGGTGGGATGGGGAAGAGGATGAGCCTTAAACCGTCCTTGTGATGAGGCTCAAGCTCGTACTTGAAGGCATGGGAGAAGACTGCTTGACAGAGACCAGGGACATCTGCTCCGTGCTCGCACTTCCCCCGGCAAAGCTCTGCAGTGCCATGCCAAGCGCCTTGGGATGGTGACAAGAATTAGAGTGAAGAATTAGTTGGTAGGACAAAACCTTGGTTACACACCACCCTGAAGGGAGACATAGAGGTATTCTGGTCTGAATCCAGAAGCTGGATAGCTGAGGGGTGCGTATGCACGGAACAGCTACCGTAGGTGAAACGCAGGAATTGCACCGTAGCCGAGAAGGTACTTGGGCAGGTCGTGCCTTTCGGAGTGAAGCTCTCACCCGGAGCGGTGCACATGGAGGAACTGCCCAGCTGAGAGGAGCCGGAGCTGGCAGATGGACTGGGGCTGCCCGGGACATGTGCTTGGGGACAGTGCTGTCTGCAACCCATTCCCCGTGCTAGAGTAAATCCTTTCTCACTGGGGCTTCCTAGTGTGTCTGCAGTTGCACGGCTGTACTCTCTGAGAGGAGACGGGTGCTTCTCTCTGTCTTGTTTCAGGCTGTACGGAAATGTAAAGTACATATTCGATACCTGCGCCAGGACTGTACCCGTGCCTGATGACTCCAGGTCACTGCTCTTGTCGCTGTTTGGGTACATTCGAACCGGTTTCAGAGCAGAGTTGGGCAGAAGCGTTAGAGCTATTTGGGATCCCTCTAGGCTAGGAAGAGGCAGAACTTGCTGGAAGTTCGTGCTGACTCATCAGTTCCTGGATTTTGGAGCTTGTGGAGGAGGAGGTTCTCACTGTGCTTTGTGGGTTTTGTTTTGTTATGTTTTGCTTTGTTTGGTTTTTTTTTCAGGGCTGGACATGCCACGGATGGCTTTGTCCGAGAGCCTTGCGGCCCAGAATGCAGATTTACCTTACCACAGATTGGTGGAGCACATCTGGACTTTATAAGGAAGAGACTTCTGAAGCAGGAGGAGGAGGCACTCAAAGAAATGGCCTTAGGAGATCCCACACAGCTGATAAACTATAGTATGGCCACAGGAGAATGAGGGGTGAAGTCGGATACGTTGGGCTCTAGCTAGGGGAGATGGGCTGTTGGGAAGCAGTGCAGGAGGTCCCTGACAGAGGGGAAATGCTACGTGTCTGGTTGGAGGTATGTCACTCACTCGGCTTTGTGGGCAGAAAAGAAGTGCAGGGCAGAAAAGAAGTGCAATGCAGAAAGCAGAGCTGGCTAAAACTGACTAAGATAATTCTAAGAAGATTAAAAATAATTTTTGGTAATTAATGGATAATTCATGCTTATCAGGATTATAAGAAAGAAGAAGAATAGCTTACAGCTGTAAATTCAAGTATTTTCTTTACTTTCTTAGCACTTAAGAACTCACCGTAATTGCAGCAATCAGAGGCTTAAGGGTCTCCTTGGATTAAACTTGCCTGTAACTCAGATGATACTGCAAACAATTCTTCAGTTCACATGGACCTTTATTGGAAAACTTGGATCATAGATGCTTACTGATTTGGATATTGCATCTCCATCTTATGGCCTTCATGCGGTTTATTACTAAACATGGAAAAAAATTAATTCTCCCTATATCTCATTCCCATCACAACTGACAGCTTTCTAGTTTGTGTCTCTGTGTGCAACATTTGTGGCCAAGTATTTTAACATAAAAATTCCTTTTGCAAGGCCAGCATGGATGTTTTTCCTATACTTCATCTCCCTATTTTTGAAGGAGTTATTTTGATGATGAGGTAACATTAACAGAATAAAGCTTATACTGAAGCAAATCTCAGAGCTACATTAAACTAGCCTAATTAAAACAAGATTCTTGCATCTTCTAAGCTGTACTATCTTTAAAAGTCTATGTACCTCCAAGACACACCTAGTACCAAAACCACCAGTCTGTAAAGCCATTAGATTTTACAGGGAATTATATAGACCTTTGCCAAGTCAATCTATCAGTATAGTAAAATGTATCCTGTCAGAAAAAAAATGGTGATTCTGAGATCTGTGCTTATTATATACTTATCAGTTATCAAATAATTCAATCATCAAAAAAAAGGACCGGATGAGACCTCAAGAAGTTATCTAATCTACCCTTCTGTTTCACACTAAGACAAAATCATTCTTCACCACCTCAACAAACATTTATCTAACTGGGTCTTGGGAACCTCCAGTGACAGAGATTACACAATTTTCCCTCGTCTATTTATTGCAGTGCTTTGCTGTCCTTGGTATTAGGCAGCTTCTCTTACTGTCTAATCTACATCTCTCTTCATTCACTTGAAGCTGCTGCCGCTTGTCTTACCCACCATGGATATGAAGAACAGATTACTTCCTTCTGCTCTGCAGTACTCTCCTAGGTATTTGAGTCTGACCTCGTGTCTCAACTTGGTCATATTTTATGCAAAACAGTCGTAACTCATCCAGCCTTGCATCATTAAGCCACAATTTCTAGAGCACTGGCTGTTTGTGCTTCTACCTGGATCTTCTCCAGCTTGCCTCCACCTTTCTTGAGGTGAATGTCTAAAACTGAACAGATTATTTCTATGAAGGCCTTGTCCATTCTGGATAGAGCATTTCATTGAAGACTTTATAAGCTCTTTTTCACACATCCCCGGATGAGGTTGTGGAGAGAATAAAGGTCCCGCCGTCAGCTAGGGGTCTACTTGAGACCATAAAATCTCATCTATTAAGCTACTACATGTTCGAAGTGGGTAAGGGTTTTGACTTGCTCTTCTCCCTCCTTCCCCATAATCTATGTTGGCATTTCTACCAAGATGTGAAAAAATATCTTGCATTTGTAAGACATATACCAGTTTTGCAGTGTTGTTATTTATGTGCCAGCTAATACATTCCTTTTGTGCCTAACAACTGCCCTGGGTTTTTCATTCTGCTGAAGTAAACTCTACCAAATTCGTTGTTTTGCCAGTGGTGCCATAGCAACACATTCCCATTCTCCATGCTCCTTGCTTTGCCAGGTTGGTGAAGGGGATGTTGAGACTGCCATGGTAAGAGTGTTTTCATCTGGAGAACAAAAGCAATCTGCACCCTCAGAAAGCTGTCATCGTATCTCCTGCAGACTGCTGAGCCATGCCAGCTCAAATCTTTTCACTGTGGTGCTGGATGAAAGCAATGACTCCAGCATCACGAGCTGCTATTTTGAGTTGGATGCTCAAGTTGCTGAAAAAGATTTTTCTGGCAGAACATCTTTGCAATATTTCCGCTACAAAAATCTGCTTTCATCCTCAAATTCTAACGTCTCTTTTTGAGGACTGAATGTATTACGGGCAAACACACTTGCATGGTCAGGAGAGAATCCAGTTGTGAGCGCTGGCAAGAACAGTTCTGCTTTAAACAGAGCAAAGAAATTGCTCTCCTTTGTCCGTTAACCTCTCCGAATATCTTGTAAGTCACTTGATGGCCAACCCTGAGCTCAAACTGCTGGAGGATGCCTTAATAGATAACATCTATTTTAATAAAACAACACAAAACTATAGACCACAGCAAATATACATTGCAGATATTCAATTGCTCTTTGATCAACCATGTTAAAACTAGGTTGTTAACTCCTTAAGCGGCCTGTAGAAAAACAGGAGTCACTAATTGTATTTAACTGCCATCCCGAAGCATAAAAGCAAAGCAGAGTGGTAATGTAATGTGTAGAGCCTAGGAGATACTACAGTGAAGCTTATGTCTTGTCACTTCAGAGTACATCTGCAATGGCTTAGAGTTGCCTGTATTTTTTTCTGCATGGAAGACTGAAGGATGGCTTTTGCATGGAGGCAGTGAACTTCTGAGAAGCTTTGTTTTGTATAAAGCAGTGACTGCTCCTGCAGAGCCAGCTCCTCTGTACTTTGAAGATCAACAACCTGGAAGAAACATGGGAAGCTTCAATTTCATAAAACCCCTAAAATTTTCCCATAGTTAACACTGTGTGACTCCTTCTAAACAGCAAGTCAGGGCATTCAGAGAGTGAAATTTCCACGTTGCTAGAGGTTGAGAAGTTTTAAAGGACCCCACCTTACAGGTTGCAGTAATATCAAGCCCCAAGGAGAAAAGAGCCAGATGATGAAAATGTATGTTTTTAGCTTGTTACCTTTTTTTTTTAGTCTCCTCAAAAGACAGTGTATTGAAAATAGACTGGAGTACCTTTCAGGTTCATTATTGCTTCCTCAAGTTTGCACCCAGAGAAAGCAATTGCAGGAGTCGAGTATCTGCTTTGAAAAAAGTCTAACAAACAGGTCAAAGCTCTACTTATACTATCACATGAGCAAGCCAGTGGTAACCGAACGCTTTTGGAGAAATACAGGGGGAAGAAACCCTGTGTGTCTGATCTGGCAGCTATTCTCAATCCTAGCTGTCAGGATGGGGCCACATCGTTTTGAGGTTATCCTGAATAGAAAGCCAGTACGTACATCAAAGCCAGCTCTAGTCTGCTGGGTTCATCTGAAATGGAAGAAGTCTGCTCTTTGGCTGGATCGGCTCACACAAAACTAGCTTATACAGGCAATTCCTCCTTCACTACTTGCTGGAGGACCTTGAGGTGCTGCTTAGAGTTAGTTAATGGGGTAACCTCCCCTCCTGAACAGGACTGTAAGATCTACCTCCCAAATCAGCTTGATATATTTTAACTAGTTATATTTTATGTTAAAAACATACGTGTGTTGCTTCTGGAGGGCAAGCTGGAAAAAACCCTCTTATATCTAACAAAGTAATGCCTCCACATCTGGTGTGTGATCCACGAAAGGACAGACATTTATAGCAGTGGGAAGGGGAGAAGGGTGGCACAGGTGGAGCACGGGTGGCTTAGCGAGATAAACACTAGCAAGAATTCTTAGCAAGAATCACTAATTCTGGGTGCTGCAGTGCTCCCAGGCACCGTGCGGGCTCAGGAGGAGCTGGTGCAGCGTCCAGGCGCTGGGAAGAGGCAGGAGGCGAGGCAGGACACGCAGCGAACCTGCCGTCTTAGAGCTGAGCAAGGTAAATCGATCAGCTGTTTGAAGAGCCAGAAGCAGAAACACATTGTTTATTCCTTAAAGCCTAAAGCATTACACAAATTGGAAACAGAATAGATGAGACTGTAGAATGACAAAGTTTAGGGGTTTTTTTTTTTTCCTTTTCTTTTATAAAGAGCTTTGTTTGCTCACTGGTGGCTGGCTGTCCAGCCTTCTCGAGCCATTTCTTTTGCGTGCTGTAGAGTTGGGTCAGATGTTAGTGGTGATCTGGCCTTAAATTTTTCTTAATCTAAATAAACATGTTTCTAGAATGCAGAACTCAGCTCCTTTTTTGTGGCAAGATCTCTTGACCACCCTGAAATCATGGCTGCTGCTGCTGGATTACCATGCCTCCTCACTTCCTTCTACCTTAACTACACTGTAGATTGCAAATCACACTGATTTTTGCCAATTGGCTATGCCTAGGAGTATCGTTTTGCAGCCCTATAGGCATCTAATAGTGATTGCTGCAGAGACCTTGCAAACTGGTGCATGGTTTCTGGAGGCCAAAGCCATATATTGTAAAGTATTTTATGGTGCTAGTGAATCTACCTAGCCCAAGTTTGTGGGAGTTATTATTTCTAAGCTAAAAATTTCGGGGGGGGCGCTATTCTTTATTGGTCACAAATAAAATTTAAAGTAGTCTACCCATCCTCCAGGTTAAAATATCTGCAGGTATTGATACGGAAATAACCGAGACACAGACGGTCCTGGATCACACAGGTGACTGCAGTGTTCAGTGGATATAAATAACAAGATACTACCCCCTCTTGGAGAAGCTGTTTTGGTAAATTCAAGTCTAAGCATGAAGCAAGCAAAGCATAAATTTTAGGCCTTTCCTGTCAAACACGATGTCTCGTTCCACTGGTTTGGAAAAGATCTTAGCTGTTGTTTCCCTTAGAACAATATGAAAGCCTTGGGGAAAATTAAATTGGTGAGAGATTCAGTATGTAAAATATACAGCACAGAATGCTGCAGAAATCTCAGTCTGGGTGTGAAGAATCACTGTTGTCACAAGTTGGCAGGATTTTTATCCCTCGTTTACACAAAATTGAATTTTGGGGATTGATCAGCATGCCTCCTAGGTGAGCCATTTACCGGCTGTGTGATGCTGTGCCGAACTGCCGATCCCCAAACTCCAGGTGCGAATGTGTTGAGAAAATCTAATGCAGAAGGATGTGTGCCTCTGTGAAACAAGATGTTGTCAATTAGTCCGTTGCTGGAAAATATCATTCGAAGAATTTTTGGAAGAGGAAATGCCAAGTTTCTAGTTAAACTTGTTGAGTATCTCTGGCAAATTTGAATAAGAAACTTTCTCTGGAGAGACTATAAAAATAACTGTTCAAGCCAAGTAAACAATGTATTCAATGTGACAACTTTTGTCATCGTGTCAACTCTGATTTTCACAGATTATGATGAATGCAAGAGCGAGAAGCTAAAAAAACACTAAAGGCTTGTAAACACGGGGGGAGTCCGGGAGAGGAACTGGCGTGGGGGAATGAACTAAACCCGTGAAGTTAAAGCACATTAAACCTGTAAGTCTTCTTCTGAGCATGGCTGCTAGAGCATTCTCGGTCTGCTTACTTAACTAACTTAACACCCAGCATGAAAAAACCTGGAACGGCCTAAGAGTTACATCACCGTGCAGCTAAGAAAGCCGTCTGAGGGCCACAAATGTAATTGTTCTCTCATGCTTCACATACTTGCCGCTGACGTCCTGCGCCAAAGTCCTGCGTGTTGGCAGCCCTTGTATCCACAACTCTATCTGAGATGTATGAATATGAAACTCTGCTGCAGCGGGAAAACAGGAGTCTCCTCTCATTGGGAAAGACAACAGCTGTCCATAGGTATTTTAGAAATTGCTCTACAGTGTCAGTAAGGGCTAACGCCACTTTTCTAAGCTATAGGAGACCTAGACCGACCTCAGACGCATATTCTTAGGTAGCTCAAGCACAGCATGCCAATCCCGTTGTGCAGCACTGCTCCTGTTCCTGTTCTTGGCCTCACGTTACTGAAGGTTAACCATGAAGCCATCTCGCAGGGAAGTTATCCTCAAAGCACGCTGCAGTAACGGGGGCTGGAGCGTGGCCTGCACAGGTCAGTAGTCTAGCAGAATTTGTTTGTCATGTTGCATAGTAGGGTCATGCTTTAAAGGGAGGGGCTGAAACGCAGAATAATAATAATTCCCATGGTAGAGTGATGGCTGTAGATAAGTTTGGAAGCAGCAAATGTGGGAAACATTTGCTCTCTTACGTAAACATGCTCATTTTTGTAAAGCCTTGGACCTGTCTCAGAAGGGTGAGCTCATGTGCAGCTGAGTAGACTTTAGTTATCTTCCTGTGGATCAGTCTGACAAGTTGCCATAGATGCTTCAAATAAAAAAACCTGTAACCATTCCTACACCCTGCCCGCGCGCTTCAGTGGTCCACTGGAGCCCTTATAGTTGGATACAAGTTAAAGCAGCCCTCAGGCTCCTTGAATATATGTTGGGGCTAAGCCAGGAGAAGCAAAGCCCAAGGCACACATCAGCCTCTGTGCCGAGGCCAGCGTTGCCACGTGGATATATTTCTTCTGCTGTGCTAACTCCGTGGTGTGCATGCAGTAGCTTCTGGTCACACCTCACGTGGTGCCTGCCTGCCCTAAGTCAAACAGACTCAGTCAGCCCCATCTTTTTTCCCCTATTCTTTGGAGATTTTTTCTGTTGTATTAGAGATCTAAAACCTGTCATCTGTGGCAGTGTTTGCTGGGAGGCACGGCTGCGTCTAGTCCCCACGCTCCCTGCGTGACGGCACCCGCTTCCATCTGCTGGGGTGGGGTGGGCACGGAGGTCCCTGCCTCCAAACCTGCGGGGGGGTAGAGACTACCGTCCCTAGGCTAGGAGGGGCTGAGACACTCGAGAGGACGCGGGTCGTCTGAACAACCCTGGTTCAAAGGAAGGACCTGGGATTCGGGGAAGAACAAGGCTGCTCCCTCCCCGAGGTGGAGCACCAGGCACAGCTGCGCAGGTGAAATCCCACTGAAGTCTGCGGTGGAATTCTCAGCGATCCTGGCGGCATCTGGATTTGAGCCATGACACACAGAGAGCGCACTCAATATGGTAGTTGACAGAATTAATAAAAGAGGCTCACGTAGATAAAAATGGTGTGTGTTCACTGCGCTCAAAGGAAGTAGCTGTATAATTTCCTGATCAAAACAATACCACTACAAGCACCACAACCCTACCCTAACATAAACCCGTACTTAGCAGCCTGATCAGAAGCTGTAAAATTCTCTTGAAAACAGCCAAATCCTAGCTCAGAGCCTGAAATGAAACACTCTATATATTCCAAGTAATGGAATAGTCACTAGCACATTAACAACTAAGTAAGAGTTCACAATTAGTGAAAATATGAATACTGCTGTAGCCTTTGCTGTACCAAAGGGCTTATTTGTAGTCTGTTGCTTGCATCAAAATGCTTATAGAAAGATGAAGGGAGCCTGTCACAGCCCATTTGAAAAGTCACTTCTTCTAGACAAGGCTGTCTGCTTTCATCCCTCTTTGCATTATCAGCTGAACTGCTGGCACCAGGTATTCAAGGAATTTCAGAGGGAAGGAGGAGAGCAGAATATTTCCTTCTCACTGTGATAGATTTGACAGACCATTTGGGCAATGCATTTAGCATCCTGTCACACAAATTGAAATCTTTGGAAAGCCAACAGGCTTTAACAACAATACTCAGCTTACTCTAGGGCTGGGATATTAGGTTATGACTACATCCCTCTTTTGCTCATGAATCACTCACTTTCATCCTTTAAATGTGTTCAGAGAACTGGGGGCTGGGATAGTTCTGCAATGGTCTACTGGTAATTAAAGTGCCCACATCCATTCTTCTTTGTTCCCATATACCTGCATCTCAGGCAACAGGTTTTCTCTGCTTAAAGACGGAGCTACTCCCCGGGCTGCCGTACATCTCAGAGACAACTAATTGTGTTTGCAAAGGCCATCGTACGCATGGCGTGTGGTCAGCAGGCACGGCGTTAGGAGAGATCCTGGGCTTCACCAAAGGGGCAGGTTTGGCACCGATGACTGGAGGCGAGAGAAAGAGAAACGCCGGCTGCCGTGCCAAGCGATGCGGGCACCCTTCCTTGAGGGTGCTGGCACCCAGCCACCCACCTAGCCAGATCTTTGAAGTATCAAACTGCTGACGGTGCTATTTACGATCAGTAAGCAGGCATCCCATTTAAACCGCGGTTAGGGAAGGATCCGTGGTGCTTGGGAAAGGGAGCGTTATCAAGTGAGAGTTTGGGGAGCGCAGGACCACAAAGGACCGCCTCGCTCCCTGCAGAGGGGCCACGCAAGCAAAGTCCCACTGATCTTTCTAGATTAAATACCTGAGCCACCTCCACGTTGCACAGTCCACAGCCCATTTTTGAAACTACATTTCACCAGCTGATATTTTCCCGTAACACCTAAAACATTACCCCTCCGTTTGCACGCTCCAAACTCACACGCTCCAAATGGAAAGTATTGCTGAGCACAGCGCTGTGTTTTCTACCCCGTGTCACAAAACCAGCAGCATGCTGGTATGAACAAGCCTGCTTTTATGTACAATTTGTATATCCTTTTGTAAAATCCTTCCATGTGTTTTGGGATTGGAGTTATTATATGAAGAAGACCGAAAATACAGTCCTATCTATTGTCCTCCCTCTGTGTTAATGATCTCTCACCATCCGACTGCATGCTGTTTCTCAGCAGTGCAGCACGATGTGTCGGACACGTACAAGCTTTGGCCTTCTGCACTTCAATGACATCCCGAGTAAACTCCAAGGACCCTCTAAACAGTACCCTGACTTTGAAAATGTCCCAGGCAGTATCCCATCAGTAAACAAGTAAAGGCACGGTCCTCAGTTCTGATGGGTTAATTCTTCCTCTCTTCCACTGCGTGTTCCCAAAGCACAGCTTGCAAACGCTCCTAACCCTGTCATACTCGGCCCATTTTTATTTTCAAGTCACAATAGTGTACACTCCCCAGCAAGGACCATTTCCGTGCCAACTCCAGGCTTTCAAATCATCCATCTTTCTGTCACTTTGCCCAAGGATGTGGTACTTTAGAGAGGGCAAAATGGCTTCTCACCTACTTGGAAATCCGAGAGCTCATTTTTCCCAATTTTTTCCTCATACGGTTTATCTTTTGGAGAGAGAGCAACTATGGACAACTTGTGGAAACCTTTTTCTTGGCCCTTATTAGGATGCATGCAAAGAGTTGTATTGCAATATCTCACCTTAAATGGCCAGATGTAGCTAACCGTAATTCTAGGCTCCCATTAGGAACAAAGGAAACCTCTGACTTGTTTCAAGAACTTGTTCTCCTATACGTAGAGGGAACAACATTATTTTCCCTTGGCTGTTTTGGAGGAGTACTGCATAGCACAAGGCTTGTTTGTTTGGTGTACAGGATTAGATTTTCAGCTGATTTTAAAGAAGGTACCCAAGCTTGCACGATCAAGCTTGCCGGGCTGTACCTGCTAAGGCTCCGTTACCCTGTGCTGTGCAAAGAGTCAAACCAGACACTTTCCCAGATATCAGTGGCATGACAAGGATGAAGCAGAAGGTGAAACACTGTGTCTAAGTGGCTCCTTGATAAGAGGATTGATTTAAAACTGTACACTTTGCTCATTTAACTTTTTTTTTTTTTTTTTTGATGAGGAAACATAAAACGCCGCTGTAATTGTACTTTGGCCTGTGGGAATAATATCCCAGAAATAACATCTCTACTTAAATTCTAGTAGCTTAAGATCTCTGTGGGGCTGCTTCTTTCACTGCAAGGCCTATAATTAGCCATCCATTATGGCACCGAACAGTAATCCTGAGGAAGCCTGTATTTCCCCGCCGAGTACCGTGTCCCAAACGTGCCAGCGAGCAGGCAGGCAATACTCTGCGGTTCACCCTCCTGCTGGACGCAGGCAGCTCGGGGGGGGGCGGAGACCCTCCCCGGGACACCTCGCAGGGCTTTTACACCCCATGGGTCACCTCACCACTCTCCGGTCTCTTGTACCGTGTCTGACACTGCAAACATTGCGATTGCTACGCTCTAAGTCCTAAAGCTACGGTGGTGTGATTTGGGCTGCTTTCCCCCCTTTCTTTTTGCTCTGGGGTGAGAAAAGAAAGTAGCTTTCCATTTAGGAAGGATGGGAAGCCACTAAGCCAAGCACTCCTTTCCTCTGGGAGGGGAAAATTTCCTCGGCCTTTGGACCAAGCACGACTGCTTTGGGGAGGGGGATGGCTCGCTGGTGCCGCTCCAGGTCTGGCAGTCCATGCCTTTGGGACAGCTCACGCTTTCCCGGCACAACCGGAGGGGATACTTCCAGGGAGCTTTACTGGTCAAACCGAAGACGGAGTCCAGGTGGGGTGAAATGGCGCATACGAAGAAGACCTGGCTAAAGGCGTTTCCCCATGGTTTTGGGAAAGATTTTAGCTTCCGTTAAAATAAATAAGCAATTTTCTCGGGTAAAGTACCGTAAACATATAAACTGTTCCACTTAGCAAATCCTACACTTGAATCGGTTTGTATTTTCCAAAGCCTTTTCGCAGTTTTATTGCCTAAAACTCTTTTCCGAATTAGAATTGAATTCATAAATTGTTTCAGTTGCTTAGAAACAGTATTGGCAGGGTTTGTGTGCGTGAACAAATTACTGGCTGAAAAGACTGCCCCTTTCTATGTGTAACCTTTTCTACCATTAATGCAAACTCCTCTGTGAAAGTGGCCTGGAGAACTCTGCAGTGGTGGACACGGGGCTGATGAGACCGGCCCTCATCTTCACACGCTTCAGGCACTGAGACCAATGTACAGACAGTCCTCAGATGTGCCAAACTTCTTCCCTTATACAACTTTTTCTGAACTACCAGCCACCCTAAACTTATATTTAGAAAAGACATTGAATCCCTGGCGTGACAGCTGTGCTCTGACTTTGATGGCAATTACCGAGAACATGGGTTTTCCAAGGCTCAGTGGCATCAGGAATATTGTTTCAAGACAGCTCTTGTGTTGTACCCTCTAGCTTCGATTGCAAGGTAAAGTAAACAATGTTTTCTACAAACACTTCATTGCTACAGATCAATGCCACCACACACTCAAATTTCCTTTTCCCACATTCAGTGTAATGGGGACAAAGAAGGTTTCTATAAAGTACTGGAAATCTGGGGTCAAGGGCATGAAGGCATGCCGAGGTGTAATTCTCTGCTGGACTTTTAAATGTGATTATTCCTCACAAGCAATATTGTATGTTGATGCTCACCACCCTGCTACCACTGTAAGAGACAAATCTGTGACCTGCTTCACATGCAGATATACTTCCACTTCACTTCATCATGTGTCTTCAATAAAGAAACGGATACAGAGAGAAGCAAGTTTTGACTAAAAGAAGAGTTCAAGTTTTTCTGAAATTCCCGGTGATCTTCCTCTCCATGATAACACTGAGTTGAAGGTTTGGACAAAGCTTTAGATTAAATCTCTAGTCACTGCAATAGGTCAGGCTTGAAAAAAGCATTTTGCACTACCAGTTAGGTGTAATTTCTTTATCTAGCAGTTGTAGTACGTGTTGAAGTAAATCTCACATTACTTGTTCAGTAATGTCACAGGCCTGATCTTGTTCCAGGCTTTTTTGGAAACATGAGGGTAAGCTGCACAAGGCATAGGAAATTTATAATAATATTTTTTTTTGTAAATAGAGTGAGCTAGGTTTTGGATTGTCAGTGTTTTTGGAGCTAGAACTAAAAAAAAAAACCCTGCTTTGATCTTGTTCCTGAGCCAATTTTTTGGTGTTCTGTTCTCACTGTGATTTTCTTAAAAGTTTGTTAAGAGTTAATACTTAGTTCATATTTGTGATATTAAAGTACCTACATAATTTTGAAACCCTGATAGGGTGTTGTAAAGTGATCATATTTATATTCAAGGTTAGGAATCCACTACAGGCAACAGCAAGCGTAAAAGTTGTGGTTCCTTGGAGAGCTGGGAACCACCATGGGAGCAAGAAGGAAGAAAAGCATGATGTACTTGGGGAAAAATAAGTCGTCTGATGACCAGGGAGATGATCAGGAGCTTCCTGGAGCTGTTAGCTAAGCAAGTCTTCCAGTTGCTGGACTCAAGGAGGTCTCAACACAGCTGCCCACGCGCAGGTGCCCGGTGCCATCCGAGATGTCCTCGGGCACCCTGCCTGACCGCAGTGTGCCCCTCCGACAGGCTGCAGGTCCCCTCCGGGTCCTGGGTCAGACCTGCCAGCCCCACATGGACATCTTACCTAGCACGTCTTACATGGCAGTGGCCGCACGTTTGCAGGCGGATGAACACAGCTCTTCAGAAGGATCTTTTGGTCGTTTGAAATCACAGGCAGAAAAAAAAGCAACACTGCACGAACTCATCCTTAAGACCACATAAAAGCAAGATGCAGAGTCGTTTTCTGATTTCAAGTTAAGGTGGATGTCAGGGAAAGAAAACAGGTATAAACTTCCAGTGCCTGGTGCCCACACATTTACTTATTCCTACATGAACTGAGGGTGAAGATATTATTTTTCTGACTTTATACTCTTACAGGTCACAAGAGAAAAGAAACACATCACGTGAAAAAGTGCCACACAGAGTCAAACTAGCTGTGTTTTTACCTATAAACTGATCATATGTGTAGGGATTATATGGCATAATAAATAAAGTCATCAAAGACACTCTCCCTCTGACTTTAAAGCAGGTCTGCATTTTGAGAGCAGGGTGAAAAATCTGGGGCCTCACACAGTAGTTCTGTCAGGTAAAAGAGGACAGGCTGGAGAGGCAAAGACAAACCCGAAAATGCCTCATTTCCCTGAGGAAATGGAGCCTGTTAAGTGTGAGCACAGTGACCGTGGCTGCTTAGACCTCTCCAACTCTTCCTGAAAACGTCCTTATCAAAACATTTTGTGACGACGGCTGCGATTAGCGTGCAAGTTGCCAAGTTGCACAGAGCAGAAAGAAGCTAAGGAGCAAAACTGTCATTGCACGGGCAACCTCAGCTGTGTACCGACTAACGCCGTACTTGGGCCTTTCTGAATGAAATCTTCAGGTGGCTTCATGTTCTGTCATTCAATTTGAACAAAACCTACAGCATGTTCACACTGTTTCTCACTCCCTTCTTCACAGTTAGAAATTAAAACCCTTGACACCCTCTTAAACCATGCTGTTTGGCAACTATTTTACAGCGCAGGCAAACATTTGAGTTTAGTGTTAAATATGCTGGGTGTTGTACAGTACACAAATAAAGACTGTCTCTTCCTCAAAGATCTTGCAGTCTGAAAGATAAGAAGATGAAAGTGTGCTTGGGAAGATGAGTAACTGAGGGGACTGTGGGAGGGGTTCACCTCAGCTAAAACGTAAAAACCTGGAAATCACTCAAAGAACTTACAGATTTTGGTACGGAAAGTGTATTTTTTTAACATATAACAGTTTTGCAATTAAGAAAAGAAGGTGAAGCTGTTGACATTTGCTTGTGCCTAGTTTTATCAGGACTTAGGTAGCGCGTTGCTGCTAATTCTCCCGACACCCCCAAGCCGGCCACTGTGCTACCCTGCTGCAGCCGGTCTCTGCACAAAACCAAACGCTCCCGCTCAAACCACTGGTCCTGCTCTGAGGGAAACACTCGTGCATCAGCATCCTGACATCCCATAAACAACTTGTTGGGTTTTGACCTTGAAAGGGCTTAGAGGGAGAGCTTTAGAGACCAGATGTCTCTTGTATATGGCGGATGACTTTTCATTTAAATACAAGAACATGCTAGACTTTTTTTGCTTGCATATTCTTAGGAAAGTTATGAGCCACAAAGTAAACAGAAATAAATATGATGTAATCAGCATGTGCAACTTTCCATGATTCAGTTTTGCAAATATTTCTCCAAACCGAGCATATCTCTCTTCAGACATCAAACATGGGTTAAACACAAGGACCCCCCCGCTCACAAGGGCACCAGACCGCTCTATCCCTGGGAAGGAGTGGCTGGGGCACAGCGGCAGCGTTCTCAGCGCTGCCCTGCCAAGTTTCTAGAAGCAGAGTTTATTGTTACTGGAGACAGAGGGAGTCGGCATCAGGTAGCACAAACTTTTCTAGGGTACAGCTATGGTGTGGTGGACATGGCCGGGTCATAACTTCTTTGTATGTCACCTCCCAGGTGACACTTGCATCCCACAAAAAAAGGACAAAGATTATATCGTCTCTCATTCTTAACGTGGTTTAGTACATATCGGATGGTGCCTCTGTTGGTTTTGGGATCATACCAGGATAGCTTGTTCCTCAAACAATGTTTGAGTTCAGACTTATCCCAGATCACACAGATGACAGAGCTGACTTTGCCTTAGCAATGCCAGAAGAGTTCTGGTACTCATGGGAATGATGTAGCTGCAGCTTCTCTTTGCAGAGTGTTAGCAAAATGCCACATGTATACGAAATGAGTGATCCCCAGCGCAATGAAGTCATGTACCCATTGTTTGTACATAAAGGCAAAGTGTGCTGTTGTTTTGTGAATCCGAGTGACACACTTGGAGCCATCTGTGTTTTGATTTCAGGCCAGTGAAAGCCAGATTTTCCTTTTGCTAGAGTACCTGAAAGGTTGGTGGAGCAGGAGGCAGCTAGTGCCAAGGTAAAACTATGCACGTCTCTTGTCATATGTCTTCAAGTGATACATTCCAGAGTTGTTCTTCATTTAATCATCCACAGATAAATAAGCTAGTACTTACTACAATCTAATTATTTTTTTAAGCAGCACAGCTAAAAGATAATCTGTGCTACAGAATTCCTAGTGGCAAAACATCCAGGATTTTTTACATGTAAAATCATGAAACTGCTGTGCTGCTTTTGAAGTTTTCACACACACATGCATTTGCTTGAAAACTACTATGCAAGCAATAAACACTCTTGTTTGGGTCCGGTCCTTCAAGGTGCAACACAGGTAGTTCTGCGCTTAACTTCGTGGGCTCAGTCCTTGCAAGTCTGACCTAGCTGATAACGTTTTTGAACCGTGTGTTTATCTCTCAATGCAACTAAAAAAAAGAATCTGCAGTTTCAGTATCGATTAGTCTCCTCACCAAAAGTTACGTTCACAGCTGGAGCACTGAAGAGTTGTGCACAGGAAAGAGGCTTAACAAAGACACTTTGAAGGTAAAGAACCCAACACAATGCCTTTTTCTTTTGCTTCTCTAATTGCTGCAGATGTTGTGTAGTCGCACCTATGAAAAGTTAAATATTAGGTCTCTCTGTAACATTTTTGATCTTCATTAATTGTAGCTCAGAAAAGCTTACAAAAAGCAACCTGCCTCTTTAATACAAATAAGATTAATTGCATGGTTGTTCAGAAAATGAACCACCAGTAGTTAAACAAAAAATGTTTGTCTTTAAGCAGCCCTTGGATGATTTTTTTTTTAAAACTGTTACAGGAAGTGAAGAGGCTGCCAAATTACCATGCCCCTGAGCCCCACTCTCATTATCAGCCTAAACGAACGCACACACCCCGCCACTTTCATCCTTTTCCAGGTCCAAGAAAAAGAAACAGGAGGCATAAAAAAAAAAAAGCGCCCTTCCACACAAAGAGGTGTCTCTGAAGTCTGGAATGCACCCTGGCTGTTTGAAGACAAGATTTATACCTGACACCCTCCTTTAAGCTCATTGTCGAGACTCGCCTGCGTTCAAATCAACCGCAGACTGGCTGCTGCAGGTACTTCATCTTACAACGACCACATCATCTAAGTTGAATGCACCAGGAATTGCTATCACTTTGAGGGGAAAAAAAAAAAAAAAAAGAAAAGAAAAAGAAAAATCAACCCCCTGATGCAGGTAGTGGGTGGAGGGAAGAACAGAGGGGCACGAAGGACTGCGTGGGGGTGTTCCCCGGGAAGGAGCCGGCGACAGCTGACAGTCTGCGGCACGGGGTCCAAGTATGAAACGGGTTTGGCCGCCGGTGCCGGCACCTGTGTTTCGGCACAGCCTCCGCTCGCCGTCGGCAGCCAGGCTGCGGGACCGGGCGCGGGGCGGGATGCCTAAGCCACCACCACTGCCGGGGAAGCGGTAGCATGCCGGCTGCTGGCGAAGGACCGAAAGGAGGTTTGGTTTGGTTTTTTTTTGACTTGGTGGGAGAAGATGAGAAAGACTGCAGCATCAGCTCATGCCGTCCCCAGATTGTCCTGAGACAAGCCTGGTTTTCTCATTTTAGGCATACCCATCCTCTCCCTAAGCAAGCTATGGTTAGACACTTTCGTTCAGCCTCTTAAGTTCCTCTGGAAGAAAACCCTTGGTAGTAAGAACTTAATTTTACACTGAACCTATCTGATGGGAGGCAAAGCCATAGAGCACTGAGATATATGAAGCCAAATGATAAGAGGGAAAGAAGAGAGTGCTCAGGAGAGCGTCAGGACGTAGAGAAACACAACTGAATATCCCAGAGCTCAGGCTGCTGAAACTCTAGCATTAGCAGGTGTTGTGCTAATTACCAAAAGCTTTGAAGTGACATGGACAGAAAATGTCTGTCATAAAGAGAGAATAACACCCGGCAATTTGCAAAGATATTTATTGTCTATATCGTCGTATCGCTCAAAGGCCCAATAAAAGTTGGGGCGTAAGGATGCTATTTGTGGCGCAGAACCAGTTGAGGAGCGTTTTCCAGGGTGAAGAATTACCATGACATTTGGAATAATGCTGCGTTAAACTCAAAAACATTTGTGAGGAGATATTCTGAAATCACACTGATAGAGAAAAGAAGCCAGAAAAATGACAGTATAGGTGGTTAATATAAAACTTAAAGTCAGAAAAACTTGCCTTTCTTTCTCAAGCATTTCATAATGCCTATCTTTGATCTGGGACCAGAAAGCAATATGGGATTAGCAACAAAACCAAGGATCCTTAAGGGCTGTTCTAGCATCACAGATTGGCCCTGACATTGGGGAGGACCCATCAACGCGCTCTGGATTTAACCCAACAGAAAGCTCTGGACTGGGTTTTCTGACTCTCCTTTTTCAAGCAGTTCAGAGCCAGGCCTTTACAGGGCTTCTTCCAAAATTTCTGGGCTCACAGGGATGTTTGGGAAGTTGAGATCTAGGAAAAAGGAGCTGGTTTAATCCATTTCAGTTATAGAGCACTTTCTATATTTAGGATTTTAAATTATGTTTTATTAAGAATGCAAATTATGAGCATTTCTAGGACTCCAGGTACTTGCGTGTCCCAGCTAGCACATAAACCTCATGCCATTACAAATCTGAATAAAGCAGGTTAAGTTTGCAGCAGATTTAAAATAGGGCAAAAGGGAGGGCAGGAAGAGAGCCTGTACAACATGTTCATCATCTACCCACTAGGATGGGAGGAGAAACATCTACACTCGAGCTGAACTGAACTGACACAACTGCCTGTGAAGCTGCAGCATCAATCTCAGCTTGGCCACAGGTATCCTGTTCTATTTTCACATTTCAAAGATTTACCATTTATACTTCTTTGTTTTTTTTTCTGGGGGGTGTTTTGTTATTTGTTTTTTTGTTTTTTTTTTTTTTTTCCTTGGGGAATGATGTCTTCTATCTGGTGCCAGCAGGAGGTTCTCAGAGAAATCAGTTTCATGAACCCATGACCAATCTATTGAAAAATGGAGCATGGCTCCACAGCAGCAATCATGGGAATCCGTTGCGGACACCTAGCCTGGAGCCTCCATGATTTCCGACACTGAGCATCTGAGGAAACAGCATTCAGTATGTCATTCTGACATTTCAGCTCCTGACAGCACACTACACAATGCTGCTTGAACCCAAAATCAAATGCAATAAACGGACCGCAGCTCTGCAAAAAAAATAAGTGTAAGCAAGGCCAGTTCAGCTTGCCCTATCTCACAGGGAGCCGCAAGAGAGGGAAACACAAATATGTGGCTCTAGGCAGTCGCTCCATTGCTGCTCGCCTGTTAAAAATAACTTGCAATTTTCAAGAAGCAGTTACAGGCACCATTAGGGCCTCCTGGCCTAATGAGAGCACCAGCCATGAATTAGGCAGCAAATGCCCTGGATTCCCCAGCAATCCCTCCTCCAGCCCGCAGAGAGATGCAACCTTTCTCCCCGTCCTCCAAACGTTTGCTATTTTCATCCCCCTTCAGCCCTTTGCCTCGTATTTATTCACCTTCTTCCTCAACACATGCGCTTCGTGGTGCCGACAACTCCTTCTCTTTACCTCCCCATTACCCGTCTTGCCGCCTTTCCTCGCTCTGCTCCAGCTGGAGCCGCACATCCATGGAAAGCAGCAGGTACCCCTTCCCCTCCTGCCCGCCCCCCGCGTTGCTCCCGCAGCCGCTGCTCATGTCCCTGCTGCTCTTCATACACCTGGGAGCCCAAACAGGACCTGAGCATCCTTTCCTCCGACCCGCACGCGCGCTGCAATCCTGACCATCAGCTCTACCCGCTCCCTTCACGCAGCCCTTCTCCGTAGCTGCTCAGCTCCCCGTAAACTGAAGGTGGCGAAGGCACGCTGGGCACGTGCTGCCGCTGCATCAGAATAATCCCACCTGGAGCAAAATCCCAGGCACCTGCTTGGGATCCATTGCCACCAGGGCAAGGTGGCGTCACGCACCATCAGCCTCTGCCTGCAAAGGGGTGCTGGGTCACGTCAATATCATCTTGCAAAGTGAAATGTAACAACACGGCCGTGTTTACGGCTTGTGAGGGCTGTGAGAAGAGCCCCTCCCTGCCTCCCGGCATACCCGCTCCTCTCCGAGAGTTGAGGACAGCCTGCCTGGTCCAGGCGGTCCCTTGGAGCTCCCCAGGCCCTGGTCTGGGGTAGCTCTTAGAAGACAGCTTAGCCTGACTAAATGTGTTGCCCTGTGTAAGCAGCAGAAAAAAAAAAAAATCACACTTGTAGCTGTAGCAATGCATTCGATAGCAAAATCCTATAATAGAAAATTATTTATTTCCATGACTGTTTGCCTGAAGTAAGTAAAGAGTTATAGAAACAGCATTTCTGGAAGATGCAGCTATCAAGTGCACAACAGCAGCTGAGAAACTACATTTCTTTTACAGCTTGTCTAAAATGTCACACTGTGCAGAGACCCGGGGGCATGTTTTAGTGATGTGCTTTAAAATGGTGAACAGCAAAAGCTAATTCTTCTCCAAAAAAGGATGCAAGCAGGAAACTTGTTTAAAGGACAAAGCTTTCAATGCATAGCAAGTGCCTGTGTTCACATGTGCGCTCAGGTTGCTTTCAGAGTCGGGTTTTGGTTGTCTTGGCTCTGCCTTCTAAGACATCTCCAAAAACTCATGTACACGCCTAAGTGCCAAATGTGTATATTGCATCTCAACTTCGACAGCAAGTGACAGTTAATTAAAACCATGCATTACAGAGAGCTCATCCTTTCATGATAAATGATGGTATTGACAGATGAGTTATTTTTACGTTATGCTTCATTATGTCAAAGCTCGACCCACCAGTGTGCAACAGAAAGGGTAGCGTTTTTGTTTGTTACTAATAAGCTGTGGCTGTTACTTTTCTTCTGCACTATTGACATGCAGTGAAAAGTGACCCAAACCTACATACATTATATGTCAATTAAAACCATTTCATTTTTGTTGTCATGTCATGACATACAGAGTACACAAATCTGTAAAAAGAAAACCCTTAAGACCGCCCCGTCTCTTGGCACCTCATGGTGATGCAAGTTTAAAGCCTTAACAAAACAATGACTGAGTTTGCCTGTTTGCATGGACAAGTTCTGTTCATTTTCCTTGCTCAGGCTGTTACACATATAAATCCCCGAATCTCACCTGAATCCCTGAAGTCCTGTTTATCTCCTGCACACGTATTCTTCTTGTAGGAAGAAGCCAAAGCTGTATACAGAGCTACAAAATGGCTCTTCCTAATTTATGTGCCTAATAAAACAAACTTCTCCAAAAGGGAATAACTTTAGTCTTCAAAACACAAAGACCAGATGGTGCTGCCCTCACTCGCGGAGCAGCATCAGCAGCTGAAATCAGTGGGCTTACTAACAGAAAAAGTATATTAGCGCAGCTAGCAAATTCTCCTAAATAAAAACCAAATAGTCTACAATAAAAGTGTTTTTTTGAAGTCTACCTTCAGTGTTCAGAAACTATTATAATTCCTGTAGACCGTTTTTACTTCAAAGCCAGTCAAAAGCCTGTAAGTGAACACCTAAGATGACCACGTTCATACCACCTATTACCCCTTCGCTGCAGTTTGCCCCTGCAACATCTTGCTCCTAAATTTCTGCCGTGCTCTCTACTTGCACTCTGAATAGCTGTTCTTGAACAGATTAAAAAGCATTTCTACTCTTCTTAGTAAATACTAAAGGCTTGCATACAGGGTATGGTTAGCACATTTCAGAGGAGTATATGGTTTCCACAGATAAATTTATTAGTGGAGTACTATGACACACTCAGTAAAGCGGGACAACATCAAATACTCCCTCTGTTTAATTTGGAACAGGGCGCTGAACTTCGAACTCCTGACTCTCAAGAGTGCCAAAACCGAGTTAAGCAGGACTTTCGCCTCAGGAACCCGTGCTGGCTATGACCAATGACTGTGTTGTCT
>JANXJC010000059.1:3697186-3738958 GCA_027564655.1 Leptodon cayanensis | reverse complement strand
TTTGCTGGCGGTCTTCTTCTTTTTTTTTATTTTTTGAACTATTTCCCCCAACTTTAGCTGGATTCTCAAGCAAATGGTGCTTGTGTCACCATGATGTAATTTCCCACCCACTCTCCCTGGCTTACCTGTGCACCCCCCAGCCCCTCTCCCAGCAGTCCTGCCCACTGGAACCAGTTCCATGGATGGCACAGGGAGGAACCCAGTCCCCAAGGGTTTCATGATGCAGGTGGCCGGGCCGGGGTGCCCGGTGTGCTCCAGCGAGGGAAGAGGCTGCCCTGTGAGCCACCGACAAATGCACATGCCAGCAAGGTCTTTGCAAACGTCTCAGTGGGGAGAGCTTCAGCTGGAGCTGACAGTCAGCCCCAAGACACCGATCCACCAGAAATCAACCTTCATCCATGCTGGTGCTCCTGGAGCTACTTGCCTCTTAGCCATCCCTGATTTAAACTAGCCCGGGCTAATTTCTAGCACATTTTTTCCTCAGAAAGTTTCCTGCTTCAGCAGGGATCAGGCTAGATTCACAACAGCAGCAGTGCCGTGATGGACTCGGCGCTCCGGGGAAGCCACAGGAGGTGGCAGCATCCTTGCTAGAGGCAGAGCCTGGCGAGAGCGAGACACCTCAGAAAAACAATCCTAAAAAGCCAGCGGATATACCTCGGCCATGACCCTGGCAAGACTTAGGAACCTGGCAAGGTTTTGCCATCCAGTCCTGCGGGTTCCCCGCAAAATCCAGCTCCTATCACTGCTCCGTAGCTTTGCACTTAATAACCGAGTCATCCACGGGGCGACGCAAGGCCGAACGCTTCTGCCTGCCTGCAGAAAGCATCCTCCTTTGTCTGAACATCATTTTGGAAATCTTCCTTCCCCAGTGGCAGGGGGCAGGCTGGGTGGGCTCCACGGAGAGGGGACAGCCCCGAGCCCCCGGCCGGGCATCCCTCGCAGGGCTGTCTGGCTCCCTCCTGTTGATGCTCTTCTGCTTTGCATCAGACAAGTTTTTTTTCTCTTTTTCACTCAGACACATGACTCCCAAACTTAGCGATTGGGGCACCACCTGGGACAGGGTTTGGAAACTGGGCTCCAGTTCTTACTCTGACAAAAATTTAAATATCTCGTGTTGAGTATTGCCCAGAGCCCACATCTCCACACCTGCCCCCGGCAAGTACCGTAGCCACCAGGCAGCAGCATTATTTTTCTTTTGCTCTCCAAATAGTCACTTATGCCTAGGGAAATGTAACAGTTAAAAAAAAAAAAGACGGATGGGCAGACGCCTCTTCCAGAACACAAAAGCACTGTTGTGGGAGAAACAGCTCAAGCGTCCCCAGGCTGAGGAGCACATCGGGTCCAGATCTCCCACCTCACCTCCCTAAGCGCGGACTAGATGTAAAAGTGCGGCCATTCTCGTCAGCAGGACTTAGATGTGGTGTGTGGGTCTGTTCATCCAGCACAGGCCAAGCCAGGTACAGCATGTCCACAAGCACACGTTCAGGCATGCAAGGAACTCGGTGGATGCAAACGTGGGTGTTAAGGAATGTAGGTACCTCTGGAGTGAAGGGGCAGGCGAGCAAGTTTTCTTGGGATCTACATTTTAGACTTAGCGTGTGAAGTGACAGGTCTGCTAGACACCCAGGTTCCTCTGTGGGACTAAGTCCATGAGGACGAGCTAACAGAAAGTATCTGCTTCCCACCTCAGAGTGCTCCCCAGTCAAAGATTCAGAGAGTGCCTGCTATTCTACGCACTTTCACACACCCATCGCTAATTGCTCTTCTGTGATTAAGGAAAAGTGTTTCATCTGTATATACAAAGAAGAGTCAAAACTCCAGATGAAAAATATTGCAAAGTTAAACACAACTGTTTATGAACTTTCATCTGTTCTGCAAAAATCGACATGTTTATAAAGCTAAGCAAAGGTCTGCGTGCAACACTGGTTAAATTAATCCAGCTAGCATCAGTAATGATAGGGAAAATACCACAGACAGCAGCTTTGCTTCTGTATGTATTTCTGGGGAACTTGAGCTGTTAGCACTGCCTTTGCACTTGGCTTTGCAAAGGAAAAAGCAGATGCCTTTCTCTTTCGTTCATTTTGATTAAACTAATACAGTTTTGGCAGCTCGTGCAGCAATTGTACCCTTTCTTTAAATTTTTGTCCGGTTCAGTCATAGGCACAGGCAACAGCAAATAAAAGCACGACATCCGCAATTTGTAAAAAGAAATGGCAAAAACACCCATGACATCAGGACTGAGGGAGCATCTCGAGGCTTTCCACTCAAGGCTTTCCACCAAACTTGTTTTAAAAGGGGGGAACAGAAAGTACTGAAGGAACAAAACAAATCCAGACACCATGCTTCCCTCTCATTTTCTTTGCTCCTGTGTTTTAGAATTCCAGAAGAAAAAGCCAGCCCACATACAAAAAATTAATTACTTTAGGTGGTAAGCACATCTATCATTCCACAGCTTTTTTCTTATTTTTGTCGTATATTTTTTTAAGAAATAACTTTGCCACACTTCTTATGTGCATCTCTGAAATTCTTCAGGGATGCTTGTATAATTAGGAAGAACTTACTGAATTAATAAGCCAGAGTACTTTGGAAAGGCATTAAAATAATTTAAGTAAGTGAGAGGCACAAGCACGGCTGTGCTGTGGGTGAGCAACGCGTGGAGCTCAGCTCGACTACAACATTTTGCTGAAAGCAAGCATTCCCTTCCAAAGCAGGCAGTGCCTCTGCCACCCGTAAGCCCATCACTTCGCAGTCGCAGACTCATACGGCGATGCCGTACGAAGCCTTTTGAGCCTCTACAAACCACAACAAGTTCAAAACCTGACTCATGTCTAGAACTTCGACTTGCTGTTACCGGCTTAGTCATTGCCAGCAGCCCGACATGCATCTGCTAATCCTGCGGTATCCTCAGCACCATTCCCCCCTGTGGGAAAGCCCTGGTTAGTCAGCCTCGCAGAAAGGTAGGGTATTGTGATATTTCTCTTACCATTGTGCTGCTTTGTTCTTCTTGCATTCCCATCTTAATGACGGCGCGAGCTGTTGGCCTTCCACAGTTTCTTTGTGCCTATGTAAATTCAGTGTTTGATGCTGAAGAGGCGGAGACGATTTGTAAGTCAAGGGGCAGGTGTGAGTGAAAGGAGCAACCCAACAGCCAAACTATTTGAAAAAGAAACCTTTAATGTCTCATCAGCTCAGCACTTGAAAAAAAGCCTTCATAACTTGCCTTGAAAACTGGAAAAACAGGGTGTCTAGCTATAATTTAAGACATTAATAACAAGAAGATATTGCAGTTCCCTGACATATTTTGACTTTTGCACAGCGAAAAGCTATCTTAAAACTAGGTCTGATTATTAATACGTGAAACACTGTCAGTGACAAAGAAATTAGACGGCTTGCTCTGTTTCTCATTCACTAGCCAAAATTTCAGTGTATTTTGAGAAAAGAGCCCAGGCTAAATTTTAGAGCACACCTGAAAAAATGGTTCTTTCCCTTTGTTGAATAGACATACTGACAAGTATTTTGGCATGACCAGAAATTTGAGCATACCGCAACAACTTTACAGGACTGACCATGGTCTTCAGAGGTATTCAGTGGCTACCACGAGCCCCCTAAAACCGTGGCCTCAGGATGTGACACCCCGATTAACAAACTAAGTTTCAGCAAAAAGTATTTTCCACCTGCAACCAATGAGTACGCACGCTTTCAGTCTGGATGTCTCCTTTTCAGCACATAAAACGCAACAAAGCAAGAACAAATACACTTTGCCATAAGGGAACAGAGGGCAATATAAGCCATCTGAATTCCCACAATTTATTTTTATTTCCCTGGTCCAGAAAGACTTTTAAACATGGAGTTAAATCTTAAGAACATGAGTAGCTTACTCACCTTCTGTGGGACAGCTTGCCTATTTGAAGTTGTGTGTGTGCTTATAAGCTCTGCCATGTGAGCCACGATATACAGAGAAGAGTCATATACAGCCTCCTCTGCACAAGCACCTTTACAGTTATCACGGCAATCTCAGTAAGAAACCAAAAGTCAAATTTCCTATTGGACTTACTCCTTCTGCTGAAATAATCAACTTTCTACATGGTTGCCTCATCTAGAAAATTTTTATGGTGCTGGTAGATGGGCAAATGCAAGCATCCTGCTCCTTGCGCCTTCAAAGCTATCACGTAAAGATAACAGTGTTTTCTTTTAATCTTTTTTTCATTACTGAATATTATGCTTACAACAATCCTGCTTTGCTACAGATGGTTTCCTGTTGTTTCTGCCAAATGTGAAATAGCTATAAAACTTGAAAAGGTTTTGATGTTGTCACTGCATGAAAAATTGCATCTACGAGGGAAAATTAAATATGAGCCTTAGCCTTTAATTGCTTTAATCTTACTTACTAAGTGAACTTTTTTACCCCCACCCCCAACTCAAAGCTTCCGATAACATGACCTGAAGGGAAAAATATAGCTATGTATTTTAGTCAGGTATAAAGCCTTCATTAACAAAAACAAAAAAGAGGAAGGGGAAGTAGACAATTCTCATGTCCAGACCAACCAAACAGCCACCAACTCTAGCTAACAAGAGCAGTGCCTTTGGCTCAGCTTCATAAAATACGTAAAGTCATTTCTGTTAGAAGACAGTGAAGTTCCTGTTTTCAGTGCTATAATAAGGAAATCTGTCATGTTAGCAGACAAATTACTAGAAAATGGCTTGTGTACTCTCAAGGGGACAGAGCCTTTGCTCCTTGCGTGGGCAAACCTCAGTGAACTCAGTGACAGCTTTACTTGAATGCAAAAGGTGTGTAAAGAAGTACTTCAAAGAAAAATTGAATTTTATACATTTCTCATACGATGAGGAAAACTGTTGATGCTCTGTGCTCTCTATAGGCATAGATTCAGCGTTGTATGGGACAAGGGCTAGAGAAAAGGTATTTTACCAGCGAAGGCATGGGACGGGCACGTGACTTACGAATGGAGCATCAACGAACGAGCGAGCTACGCAGGCACTCTCAAATTTCTGCCAGTATTTGACTGGCACCGTATCAATATACTCATTTTCTAGAAAAAGCAGTGAGCATTTAACCACATCCTTCTACCAACAAGGTAAGGCTGTGCTCACTGCCATGGATCTGCCTGTACAAGCACTGAGGGTAGAGGCAAAGAGAGCAAATATTAGAAATCACTCTGTCATTTTGAGTGCATTTGTCTGCCCGGTGCCTTACACAGAAGGCCTGATATCTTAGGGCTCTGCGGCACAAGAAGCAAGCGCTCTGTATTACACTGGAGATTTGGCAAGCACCCATTTCTGCAGGAAGAAAGCACGAACTGTAATCTCACCTGACCAAGACATCAGCCCTCAACTTTCCAGCTCCTCAGACCCCTATTGTTCATTCCTGGGGATGGATCCAATATCCATTTGCTACAAGAAGAGATTCGCTCTCGATGCAAAGAGAAACTGGTGGGATTTTAGTTTCTTTTAACCTGTGCTGTCTCTCCCTGCTCTGGAGGCTGGAATTTAAAAGCTGAGGCAGAGGTGACATTGTGGGCAGGAGCGAGTGGAAAATGCGTACACTCATCAAACTGCAACCAGATGTCTCATCTACATGTGGACATGCCTCACGCATGTGCTGTACCCCCAAGGGCACCGTTCGCTGCCTCCTCAAAGTGCTCCTGGTGTTTCCCCATGCAGAGATACTCGCACCGGAGTTATCTGTTTGTTTATTTAGTCTGACTTCCACCTAAGCTAAATTAAAAACAACCTTATCCAAGCTCTGGGAGACCTGCACTGCACGGCTATGGACAAACCCCCGTAGTTCAGCCCAGCTGTGGCTCCTGGTTCATCGCAAAGATTGCCAGGTTGGGGGGCTGCTTGGGACCCCCGTGGCCGACGTGCTGGACCGGCTGCCTGCTCCAAGTGACCCTGCACAGCACCCGACTTTGACATCTATGAAAATCAGTGGCTCTTTGCTTGGGCCAGGAAAGCATTCATGGACCAGACCCTTTTATTTCTCTTTTGTAGCGTAGCCTGTGTAGATCTGGACCTTGGATGAAAATCAGAAATGGGCATGCAGGTCCCATTCAAATAGCTGCTGACATTACTGGAGAGTCTCCTGTTGACTTCACTGGGAAGTGGATCAAGCCCCTGTATGTTTGTTCGTTTATTTATTTATTTATTACTGATTTTGTCATTTGGTCACCAGCTGAATTATTTGCACCTTTCACATCCAATTAAATACCACAAGCTGCTAGTGAAGGATTTTTTTCGCAACCAGTTAGAAACCATGATAGAAAACATAACCCTGCCACATCAGAGATGTTCTTCATGTACCGTACTGTATTTGCATCTAGGTTTCCTTGTTGTTAGCCAGTGCCATCTGTTATCTGTTTTGGTCTGCTTATGAGAACTGGTAATTTTTGAAAACCGAGAGCAAGGAAAGAACAATGGCTTTTCCCTTTGTATTTTACATCCCAAAGAAACCAACTGGATCTACACATGCATACAAAAATATACCCCTCCAATTGGCAATACGTTAGCACATGCTTTTTTCTGTATGGAAAATTTAAAGAGACGAGGCTCGTCACGGGGAAGTATTTGAATGTAATGAAATAAATCTGCGCCCCACAATACTTGGATACTCGCTTCTGCTTTTGTCTCTCTTGGAGGGTGCTGACGCTCAGGCTTGGTGATGGACGAAGCGGTGACAGCTGAGATAGTTACTGCCCTCAGCCGCACGCTCTGCCCTTCTCTTGGAAATTACTGCCCTCCTACAGCCGGCACAACTGAACGCTTGGTGAATCCCGTTTCAGACTGCCAGACTTCACGCCAGCCTCGGCTCACGCGGGTCCGCCGGCCCGTGAACTCCCGCGGCTCGGAGGCGAGCGGGCGAGCCGTCGAGCCATGCCCGCTGTGCAGGTGGAAATCTCAGAAAGAAAAGGGGGTGGCCAGCTGAAGGTGATGCTGCTTCGCTTGCCCCCCCCCTGTCACGGGCCACTGGATGGGCGGCAGCCCACAGATCACTCTCTCCTATTTTTGGAAATACAAATGCGTCTAACTCAGGAGACACATTGTCAGCAGCTACCCACTGAGAAAAGAAACGGCAAAATCTCAAGTGACAAAAAGAGAACACACCCCCAGCCTTCTCTGGGGGGCTTGGGGGTTGGGATTTTTTGTTGTCGTAGATTGGATTTTTTCTTTTGCAACTGCCCTTCAGGGACAGTGTTGAACTGACTGAGGTCTGCTCCTTTGAGGTCTATTGCAAATTTTTTTGTTGACTCCGATAGGAAAAGAAACTTTAGGATGGTCATTTCAAACTCCTTTTTGTTATAAGTGGTAAATTTAAGTCCCATGTTTGAGGATGTTGTCTATTCCGTAGTTCCTGACTATAGCAGGCTGTATACCAGCACCAGGTAGTTTAACAGATTCTGCCATTTTTAGCCTTTGATCTTGTCTGCTCCTCATATTTTTCAGTCCCAGTTTTTCTTTTCCAAGACATGTGATCTGGATGTACAGGGCCTTTTCATCTCCCTCTTTTCAGTGACAGAAGCCAATTTCTATAAAGCCTCAATTTATCAGCTATTAGTATACAGATCTCTTTCCCTCCCCGGTCCTTCTCCCAAGCAGTGGAGTGTGCATACAGCTGTGAGAGAAAAATGGAGCATGTCAGAGGAATGCATGCTTCTAGCCTGGATAATAATAAATATCTAATCCTGAACTATTAAAATGGTTCTTGCTTAAAATGAAAAGAAAAATCCTGACACTCAATCTGCAAATAATTGTAGGCTGCTTAACTGGCACTTCAGTAGTTTTTCTTTGCGATATATCTGAAGGAAGAGATGGATGCACTGTCAGAATTAAAAGCTCTCTTGGTACTCGGCCATATGTTTCTGCTTTGGTCCCCAGCCTGTTACGTTGCTGAGCAGAGGATAAAGGCTGGTCTAACAGAGCTTCATATACAGCACAACCTCCAGGGGAGGTGGGCAAAAAAGTGACTCTTGCCAGGGTTCCTTCTTACCAAAGAGCTGGCTTGGACTTGGATTCAGCCAAGTTTTGAGTACCGTGTCCTGGCCGTAAAGCCTAATGATCCAGAGGTTCATTAAGACGATCTGTAGGGGATGTACATCTGTCAGCATTTGCACAGCGGAGACAAAGGCAGTGAGAAATTGGAGCTCACATATCATTCTATGCCAGGCTCCAGAAGGAAAGCAAATATCTCATTGAAGATTGCTTGGGAAGGGTTGGATGCTGGAGGTTTGCAGCTAGGTTGATCTTGACCTTTAAGATCAAAAGGGTCTTAGGTCTACCAGTATTTCACGATGCCACAAGGGTAGTCAAGCTAAGCATTATAAACTATTTTGTTTTTCCTCCCCACCTCCCCAGTGCCCATTGACCGTACCCAAGCAACATTCCCAAAATGCAGTTTACCCTGCACGTATTTATTATCAGAGCAGGCCCCTGGATAGTCGGTTCATCAAGACCCTCCCAGCCTTGCGTGCCCAGCAAGTCAGGCAAGGGTCAGCCGAGATACCACCAACTGCTGGAGAGGTTTCTTGTGGGGCAGGGAATGAGGCAACATCAACCTCCTGAAAAAGCCTTTCTGCTCTAAAACCGACACAGCTCTGGCAGTCCCTTCTGCCACATAAAGTCTTACCAGCCCTCCCCCGCCAAAAAGGAAATGAGCAGAATTTAAGGCACTGAATCCAAAAAAAGCTCAGCTCTGCAGAACTGAGTCTGAAAAAGAATAAATGCCAGAAACTCTATGAAATCCACCAGGGACTTTGCTATTGATTTTGCACTGCAGATGGTCAGACGTTATGGTAATGTGGTAATGTAAAACCTGTTGCTAGATTCATGGCGGGTGATTTAGCTCAAGCATTGTGGATTAACTTCACAGAATGCCACTTCTGACAGTTCAAAACCAGCACTTGCTAGTGTCGGATCAGGAGGATGTGGTCCTGACTCCGGCTCTGCAGAGATTTGAAAATCCACTGGCAAAGCTTTAGCTTCTTTAAAAGACAATGGCAGATAATGCTTTAAAATAGTCTTTGTTTATCTTTTATTCTTTTGTTTCTAATGGACTCCTTCTGAATTTGAAAATAACTTCCTCTCTACTTTTGTTCTGATTTTGCCGGTGGGAAGAAACTGAAACGTCTGAGCTATGTCAAGTGGGAAGAAGTGTCTGCAAAGCTAACATGGTTCAGGAAGCAGCGTTTGATCACTAACTGTTGCCACAGGGCCAGCAAGAGCTGGCCACACTACATTTGGGAGCTCTGCCATTGATTGCATGGGCCCAGGATCTCCGTTTGTTTTTATAGAACTGGACGAGTGATAAACAAAAGAACAACAAGTTACTTGGCCTCCAAATAATATTTGGATGCCCTAGTCTTCTGCTGTAGGAAGCCAGGTTCTTAGTTTTCTGGGAAAAGTATGGCCAAGCACTTTGTCAGCAGGGTAACCATTGGCACAGGTCAATAATACTTGCCAAGGTGGACAGTCATAAATGTCACAATTCCATCCTTGTTCAGTAATATCTAATCCTTTACGGGGACTTACCTTCTTGGAACATACATGGCAAGAAAATGTCTCTGTTTTTGCAAACAACTCCCTGCCCTAACAATGCACTGGCCAGAACATTTCTACATATTAGGAAGGAAGGGTTTTCCCCAACAAGAGCTGCTGCTCCAGGAGCTGTTGGGTAAAAAGGGGCACCTGTTATTTTCTGGATGCCTCATAAAAAAATATAGTGGGTCTTGAGGGTCAGGAGGGCACTGGAAGGCAGCAAAGGCAGAATAACCAGAGGGAGAAATGGGATATCTTTAACAGGAGTGAATGGAAAGGCTGATCTACTCCCAGCTCCTCATAAATGACTCACGCAGGGTGCGGTCATGCTGGAACCTCGCGGGTTATTCTGCTATAGGCAGTAGCTCACATCACTGCAATTTATCTACCCTTTAGCCGAGAAGAGAAGCAGCGTAGATACGATCTGAAACCCAGTTCCATCCTAGCATGGTTAAAGGAAACAACTCTGTTGAGGATATTAGAGGGGAATTCCTCCACTGATGACAACATGAGAAAAACATTATCTTAATATTAATCTTATCTTCAAAAGCTTATGCTGCTATTTTTTGAAAACTGAGACTTGGACCACTTCTCTAGCATGGCTACATGGGTTCAGTTAGAAACTGTAGACTCTGTCAAAATATTCCAGTCCTCCAAGAAATGTCACCCATACATGTAAAGTTGAAATGTTTCACGTGAAGCCATTTTCAGAGGAACCCTAAACACCTCCATAGTACAACTGCACTCAGTTCAACATATTCAGTGAGATGATTTCCACAGCACACAATTCAGTACGATCCCTTGAAAATGACCGGCTCACAATCTGATGTGAAAAATTAAAACATCACATGTTTTCCCCCTAGCTGCAATAGAGAAACAAATGCCTATTTATGGCAGCAGTTTTCTGTAAAAGCCATCTATCTACTAAAGAAAAAAACCCTGCTGTCTTTTTCTGGCCACATACTCATCTGAGCTCTTCGTCGCAGTCAGACTACCTTCTTGCAAACGGCAATACAGCTATGCTGTACCCTACAACCAAAAGAGCTGGGCCAAGATTTGGTAACAGTTTCACCCTTCTCAGACATCTCCAGTGAAACTGGGCTCACAGGAGCTTACCTGAAGGTGAAATTGTTCCCACTGAGTGGAGTGGAGCCAAACCGGCTGCTGATGAATATATTTCCTTCGTTCGATTGTTCTTGTTTCATTTAATTTCAAAATTAATTTCTTATCAGTGTTGGTCTTCGATAGAAGATGCCTAATCTTTCTTTTCTTTTCACTTTGTACATCTTGGGCATCTCTGACAGAGAAGAACAAAGAACTGAGTAATCCTGATCACAGCCATGAGGTTTGACTCCACTTTGCACAATCACATTAATTTCCTTTTAAAATCTGCGATCTCCCATGATTTTTCTTATAGAACTGCCAGAGGTTTCCACCATTTGTCCGCAACATTTCAAGACCTATCATTCGAAACGGCAGCGTACAACATCATCTCCCGCCTCTGCTGTAGAGGAGAGCAGCAGTAGCCATAGGCCTTGTCTATTCCAACGAACAGCAGCCGCAGGTGTGAAAGCTTTCCTTGTAGCCGGAGGCACATACAGAGGTTTTGGGTGGTACCCCACGGAGGCGGTGATCCCTAAACTCCTTGGCACTGGTGCACTGGATGAGGATCTCACCCGTCACCCCCACGGGGGACAGATCCGAAGTGCTATCCAGTGCCTCTTCCTGCAATACCTAAAGCTCCGCTGGTTGCAAAAATGAAAACACTTTTTCTCTTAGGCATACAAGTGCCTAGCTGCACTTTTTCTGATCCACAGTACCAGCGCTGGAGCCGTGGCAGCAGCAGCTAAAAACACCCAGCTCAGTACCCAGGGCAGCCTTTCGTAGTCGTGCAAGGCTCACGCAGGCCACTTTACTGTCGGAGTAGGTTTTGCAGCCCTGGCTGAGCTCTCTGCTCCCCCCCGCAGTTAGCTGAGCTGGGCATTTCAAAGCTACTCCGGCACTACGTACGGCTACGGCGTAGCGTGCGTGGAGCAGGTACGCGATGCCGCTGCTGCCCAGGCGCTCCTCGGTGTCGGCGGCAGCCCGCTTTCCTCTCCGGACCTCAGTCCCACAGCACCCTTTTACAGCCAAGTTGTGGAAGCAGGGAAAATAAAAATCGGCATGCTACAGACACGTATTCACATGTATATGCAGTCAGCTGCAGCACCAGCGATGCTGTGATATCTTACAGTGCTGGTTGTGATCTCAAAAGTACAGTAACAGTCTAAAAGGTACAGGCAAGTTAGTTTACAATGTTAACACAAACCCCCGAACAGCAGTTCCACTATCCTCTGGAGGAATACGTACTTCCACTCAAATAAACAAACCCCACTGGATCCTCTAGAGTTTGTGAACTGGTCAGAACATCGGTACTCTTAATAATAAAAATGTCTAAACCACATTGGATGTGAGGAAACTAGCTTTTAATCAAAGTTGCTACCAGGAACAGTAGCTACTTTCTAGCATTCACAGGAAAAAAAAAAAAAAAAGCAAGCAGTTCTTTAGTCCAACGCCAGCAGCAGAGAAACTCACTGAACGGTAGGTCTCGTTCAAACGAAACCTAAAAATGACGCGATTTCCAGCCACAGCCCTCCGTGACATCCCCACGGCAGAGCCACCCCGGCTTGGCGGGGAGGCAGCGGACGCGCCCGACGCCAGCCTACCTTGCGCCGATGGGTTCACCACCGCCGAAGGCCGGAGAAGAAGACGTCCTCCGGCGGGCACGGGACTCCGGCTAACCGCTCGGTCGGCTTCTCGCAGGTGCCGAAGCTCGGGCACGGCCGACGCGCGTCTCCTCTTCTCGCAGAACTTGTCATGAATGTCCCCAGCTGGGTCCCAGGGGAGCCCCCCCAACGCCGCGAAGCCCTGGGCTGCCCACCCACCACCCCGCGCTCCCTTTGCGGGCTCCAAGTTGCTGCTCCGTTCGGTTTTCTGCCGAGGAAGTTTTTTGGCAAAGCTGCGGGTGTCGGAGAGGGCTCGGCTCGCTGAGGAAACTCGCCTACCCCATCTAGAGGTGCACGGCAGGAGGAGGAGGAACCCCCCCGGCCCCGGCCCGCTCCTGCCCAGTTCGGATTTTGCTGGCGAAGAGGAGGAAAAAGGAGGGTTTTGTCAGGTTTGGTTGGGAGAAGGGGAGCAGGACCGGGGTGGGGGCAGAGGAGGGGAAGGATTCTGGGGAGCTCCCGGGGGTGCAAGGGGCGAGGGGGGGAGTTTGGTGATTGAACCGGTTCAGTGCGGAGAATGTCGGTATGTCAAAATCAAAACTATTCTACACAAATACCTCGGGTTTGAGGGAAATGGGGGTGACTCCTCTGAAGCCCGCCTCGCTTTCCTACCCTTCGGCAGCAAGTTTGGGGACCCCCCCTCCCCGGGCTTCATCGGGGCAGGACGGCGTGGGAGACCCCAGGAATCCCCAGGACCTGTGAGCAGCCCAGGGCACACAGCTCCCTGTTGATTTTAGCAAATTCTAAAGGAATAACTTTGGTGTTTCTCAATTTGAAAATGTCATAGCTGGCTTTCTGAACCACTGATTCTTTTCTTCCAGAGCAAAACAGAAATATTCTTATCCTGTTGAGCTTTCTAAAGGTTGCAAATTCTGGCTATCAGCTAGCTCTCTGCTTGAGGGAATTACCAGTATTTCTGGAAAGACAGTGTTTCTAAAAATTGGAAAATGTGAAATAACCTACTCGGATAGCATTATTTAACACTGAAGTGAAAATAAATGAAATGTGAAAAAGCCAACACACCTGCAAGTGGCTTGAGTGCAATGAGGTCATAAAGGAGAAACATATCAACATTACAACTATTTTTGTGAGCATCCAACACGTGGTATGAAAAGCTGACAGTGCTTGGTAGATCAGTGGAAAATATTTCTCAAAGGAGACCTTTCAGCCTTGTTGGAATACAAGATTCATAAAATCTCTATTCTGGTATACGCTGTTCTTGCAACTCCACAGCTGACCTGACAGTCACCATACTGTTAGGCAAATGTGTGCATTGAAAACAGGGGTGCATTCGTTCTTATTTGACACATACCAAACTCCATGCTATGAATCAACATTAAATTATAATTGGGCATTTTTTTCATTTTATTAAGATATTCAATTCAGTGGTTCCAGTTGTCAAAGACTAACTCTGGGCTACACAGCAAGTTGCTTCCTTCTTATCTGCAGAGAAGAAAAGATTATGGCTGGTATCACAACGCAGGCAAAACATGGCTAAGCATGGCCAACCTTCCAAAGGAGCTGCTTCTCTTAGCAGCAGGTGAATCGTTCCTGAACTTAGTTCCTTGCTGAGATGAGGTTATATGAGAGACAAGGATAAAGGCGGTAATAGCTGAGCAGGGCAGGTTCACTTGAAATGATGGAATAAACTAGGAATGAGGTTGCCTCCCTACAGCCCACAGGGTGCATCTGAGAAGATGCAGGGTGTTCCTGAGAAGAGAAGCAGCAGGACCATGAAAGACAGAAGAAAGTGTGGAGCAGAATGCAGAAGGAGAATAATAGCTTTTTAGCCCCGTTTCCTGTGGAAACAAGGCTCATGTGATGTTTCTGTTCCCTCCTAACAACTTTTGAATCCACTGGCCAACAAAGATACATTCTCAGGAGTCTCTAATAATAAGCAGCTGGCTATAGACAGTCATCCCCAATTCGTTGCCCAGATTTGGGGAAACCACAGTGTGAACACACCTTATGAGAAAGCAACAAATCCATGCAGAGAGAGACCTCACACGTGCTCCAGTCACCCAAAAAGCATACATCTTCTTAGACCACCCAAGTCAGTCAACCCACAGGACACAAATCTGTAGGAAATCAGGATTCATTAGTTCCAGTGCTTCTGGAGCAAGATGTTTTGCTGAGGATGGTTTATCATCACGGGTCCGAGAGGCGCTGGAGGATTTTATGTTTTATATCTTTAACTTAAATTAGGTTATTTTTCAGTCTTCTGCTTCTCCCAGTCTTCTAAGCAGAAGGCAATCAAAAGCCACAACCAGGATGTGCTCTCAGCTGTTGAGCAGCCCTGCTGATCTCAGGGCACCCAGGCCGTGCCTAGGGTAAAATCACAACGCAACATGGGTGCCCAAGGTCCTGCCTCTGAGCGAGCAGCTCGTGGTTTGGTCTTCAAGTCCACATCCTACCAAGGCTGACAGCTGGCCCAGAGGTGCTGAGTGTGTGCCCTTTGCAGTGGCGAAGAGCTGTGTGGAAAAAAAGGAGCTCATCTTTTGCTGACCCAGTCGCGGTGGAAAAGTAAGTACGAAAGAAAAAGAAGAGCTACTTTTGTCAAAGGGCCTCCAAAATGAGAGCGTTTTTTTAAGTTGTCACATTGATGTCTGGCATCAGGTATCAGGCTGAAAGGATTAACTCCCCCTTTCAGCCCCTATGACACCCATGTGTGTCCACCTACCTTCTCTGACACATCTGAAATTCCTACCCTGAGCACCCAGCCAGAACGAGGGGACTCGCAAGCATCAGTGCCAAAAGAAGTATACGCGGCCACAGGGAAGGAAAGGAGGACTGGGTTGTGATAACCTGTGGACTCAGCCGTCCGGGCTTGGGAGGCTTCTTACCTTTTCTATCAGGACGGAGGGCTCCGTGGCATATGGATATCTGTTGTCACGTAATCATCCTTCCACCCTACCTTCAGTCAAGTAAGAGGCAGCACGAGGGCAGAGTATGTCCCTCAAATATTCCTTAGGTTTATCCAAAGGGCCTGTGTCTTCCCTCAAGTCATGGGAGAAGTAGGGTGACAGGAAAAGTGCCTGCACTACATGTCCAAAACAGACAGTGGGTTTGCCTTGTGTGCACTCTTGCTGCTGTCATCAAGGCTGATGGGACTCTCCCTTTTGCATTTTACGTCCTCTCCCTTTTCTGCAGGGGCTGGTATTCCTCTGCCCCACCATGGTGCAGGACACTTGTGTCCGGAGATGGTGACACAAGGAGAAGGAGAGAGGATTATAAGACACTTTGGTCCCTGGAGATCCTTTCTCCTTTTGTGGTAGAAAATCATCTGCTTTATGCCTAAAGCTGAGCCATCTAAGGACCTCTTTTGTCTCCCAGAAGTTGCGATGTTCATCTTGTTGCAAAACTAAGGGCTAAGAGAGAAAAACGCTGTAAGAAGGAAAAGTAAAATAATTGAACAGAACATCCTAGGAATGAAAAGGCAGCACTTCTGGGGGTGCGCTTGATAAAGGACCCCTTTCCCAGAGCCTACATTTCTTTCCCAAAGCACAGAATTGCAAGCACACACCTTCCATCTTCCATTCGTATCCCACCTGCTTCAAAGGCTGGACTCACTGACATTAAACTGATGACTACATGTGAGTGTGCTCACCCAGGGCTTCTAACCTTCTTCCTTTCCTTCATAGTCCACCCAGTCTCCTCAGTCAGGTTTGTTGCAACACTTACCACCACCCTCAGCCCTTCTCCCCCAACACTTTCTACCTCCACGTGGTCGGCAAATAGGTTCTGCCCTTCATGGGTTCTCTTCTGTCCATGGGCCACAGCACTCCCTTTCAGCTGCTGCATTTTTTTATTAGGTCTGAGAAAACACACATGGGTGCTGGTTTGTGTACAGACTAGTCTGAAAAAGGTTTCCTACAGCCAGAAAGGTTTGATTTATTTCAAACGGTATCTCTCAGAGGTTCTTCAAATTTTCCTGACTCACTTCTCCAGTTGACTCATTACAAGCCCCCAGCCTCACAGGTAGCTGGGATGATTACCAATAGTCAGAAAACCCTATGTAGCATTTGGAGAACTTCTTCCAAATCATTAGGCAGACTATTCCAGGCTAGCTCATTCAAATATTTTTCTTATTTTCAGAATTACGTCTCTCTACAAGGAAGGCAGCAAGCATCTGAAAACTATGAAGCAGTTAACTTAGCTCAAACACCAACAGTAACCATGCTCTTGTGTTTGTAATAAATATTTGAAATAATTAACAACATATTTCTGTGCCTTCTAGAATGTATGTAGTTAACAAATGTATTAATCATGACTCCTTTCCTAGAAGGAAGACCTCATGCCAACTACTGCAGGAGCAGCTAAACCAAAACCACCCTTTCCCTTGTTGCTGGGAGAGAACACTTTATATGTTATATGGTATTTTCTTCAGACTTTCAAAAACTCAGGTGGGCTTTGGAGAACACAGGAGGATGGATCCAAGGACAACCCTTTCTCATACGTCTGAAACGCCACGGAAAGAGACGAAGCTGGGAAAGAGTTAAGCTGAAGGGCCAGGACCAAATGGAGTACAGGACACTTGGGATACACTGTTGTAGGAGCTTGTATTGAAAGTACGCTTAAGAGGCCTCTTCCTGCATTACAAATGTCTATTGGAATTTTGCTACTGATTTAATAAAAAGATCAGATGCTAGGACAGTCAGTAGCTCAAGCTCTTTTGAGCTAGACTTTGGATATAAAATTTTAAACCAGGGATCAGTGGATGTTACTGTCTTACACTGTATTTCAGTCTGGATTTGTAGCTTCATTCTCGGCAGTATCTTTGTTCACATGTATTGGTTTGCATTGTAATTTTTCACTTTTGCATATATGTTGTCCTTTTCTATGCATTGACATTTCTGTACTTACTGTTGCAGAACTATTTGCTTTACCAAAGTCTTTCCATATAGTTTCACTTAGTTTTATTCCTTGCTGCATATTCTCTAGACAAGACATTCATCAAATGGTTGGTTTCTTCTCCTTACCATATTCATATTTCTAAAACTTTGTCACATTTTGTGAGATTTTATTATTTGGGGAGGTGAGGGAACTGTGGGTATTAAAGAACATTAATCTCTGATGCTTCTGGATTTGTTATTCGTTGTTCCAAACTTTTGCAGTACTATGAGAGATTCCTTCCACCTTCATCTTTGATGTTCTTGCCTATCTTATTTAATTTCAGAATTTCTCTGCTGAAATCATCCAACACAGACGATGCTAATGTCAGAGGGTTTCTTTATCCCCCTAACCTTTAGGGGAGTCCTTAGGATATATATGTATTCAATGCAAGTTATGCATATTTACACACATGCTGATGTTCTGTCCAAAATCAAGAAGACAATGTGAGCTGAACTTGTATTTTCTCTATCGTTTCAAAACAGTCCAACTTTATCAGTGCGTCTATTTTTGGTATCAAATTGTCAGAGACAATAACAGTTCTGAAAAGTCAGACTACAAGTTCCTTAGTCACAGAAGAAAGGGAGCAATTTTGCCTATGCTAATATTTAGCAAGGTCTTTCATTAGGAAACCTTAGCATAACCCAGATTTTGACTTAAGGATTTAAATTTTGGAGAAAGGAAAATTTGTAGTTTGCTTTTTGCTACTATCCACACTGATCTGAGAGAGGTATGAGTCTCTGAATATTGCTATTTGCATTTTCGCAATGAAACGTGAGTTATTCAATTCTCCAAACTTCAAAACTGGGAATGAGCAAAGGTCAACATAATTTCAAAGGATGGTTGTTTATTTTTCCAGTTTTTTTCTTTTGAGATCTGAATTTAAAATTTGCAAGCTTCTTGGGTCCATATGTACATCCGTGGCTGGACACCTCGGTACCCACGTGCATGCCTGCAAAGGGAAGAGGGGACACAGTACAAGACCAGAATTAACGTGGCAAAGCCAGAATTCATGGTAGTGAAAGGTGCTTCTGCAACTTCCATCCCCAGACACTGGAGGTGCACCCGCCCCCGTCGATGCACATTGAACAGGTAGCTCTTATAGCAGTCCTTTTTTTCTTCCTTATGCAATGGGCAAGCATGAACATTATTAATGACACAACAGCAAGCCCTGCTAAGCCTGTATTAACTTTCTTATGGATTTTGCCAAGATATTATGGATGTCACTTGTAAAACACTCAGTATTCCAGAGCTTTACAAGCAATATTGATTGTGTCTTCAACTTCTCTCTAAAACAGGTGGCGTTAGCCTGATTTAATAGAAAAGGGAGGGAGACAGAGGAGAAATGATGATCAGATATGCCCAATAATTTCAGGTGTTTGATTTCAAATGCCTCAGGACTGATTATTCAGGCTACATCGCGGTATACAGCACGTGATATATTCCAGAGAAGCTCGCGGTGACTCCCGTGGCAGCCAGCACAAGAGCTTATCGCTCTGTCAGGCCTGTATTGGGCGTCTCGTGGGAAGCAGGATAATAAGGCAGGGAGCCCCTGAGACAAGGTTGTGGCAGAGGCAGAGTTTCCAGGACAGCATTCAGCTGCCTGAAGGGTGAAAATGCTCCTTCCCCTCCTCCTGCATCCCTTTGCCTCTACCTTTGGCAGCTCCTAGGACGAGGAGTTTCGCTTGTTTAGACATTACAGCGGAGGAGGCAAAGTCTAGTAAAAAGCGCAGTACATTAGCATACAATTAAACAGAATACTGTAGTTTGTACTTGCAGACTAATTTGAGTAACTCTTTAAATTTGGCCCCAGATGCCTAATTCTGCCTTATCTGGTGTAACCCCTGCCAGTCAGGCAAAGTTAGTCTCCAGCACTGTCATACTTTTCTTGTGACTTCCTACACTCAGTTTGCACAGAAAAAGAAACAGATAAGAGCATAAGACCCAAATTATTCGAAAACACTTTACTCCTGATTACCTCAGCAAGAGCCATAAGCTTTCCTGTCCAAACAGGTAACTGGAACCCCGCAAGACACCCAGGAATCCAGAAGTTTCACACTTGATCACCAGAGAAGCACTTATCTGGTGGTTTTAAGCAGCACAAATAATGAATTTCTTATACCACTAGAATTTACGAGATCTGAAGAGAAAGCCAAGAAGTAGTAGGCATTGGAGGTGCCTGAATGATGAGCCTCCACTTTTGATGGACCAGGCTGCATCCCTCAGAAATTATCTGAAACTTGATCTGACCACAGCAAGCCCTGCCACCTGGCAAGAGCAGTAGTCACCAGCATATTAAAGCATGAACTTCACCGTTACACTTATGGGGAGTTATGTGAGGGATTTCTTTACGTAACAGTTGTCCTCTTCAAATAGCTGCAGGATACTAAGGTCATTTAGCCGCCTAAAAAGTGAATTAAGTTGCAAGAATTATTTGTAGACATTTCAAGCGTGACCTGAGCCTGTAAATGCCTTGCTTTTGGCATAAACCAGGAGGTTTTCAGCTTGGAGTTTGTTTTTCTCCGCTGTATGTTAGCATTGAATAAAACACTGCAGTAACCTAACTTGGAGGAATTGCTTAGAAGGGGTAACTGGCAAAGTGTTTCAAGCATTTGTTATCATTTTGATCATCATAGAGTTTTTTGATATAAAATACATGACCATCACTTGACTTTAATTAAATAAAAAAGTATAAACGGGGCATGAATGGTTTTGACCATATAAACATCTTTTACAATGAGGTTCTAAACTGGTGGTGATTTGAGCCATTGGTTCAAACCCACACTCTAATTGAAATTTGGATCATAAAATTATGGGTAAAACTAACCACAATGATGTCACAATTTGTCACTTAAATTGTGGAAAAAATCAGAGGCTTAGGTCATAGGCCTGGCCAAAACAAATTTCTAGGTCTCGTAGAATATCCTAGTCCATTCACTGCCCAACTGGTGTCCATGCTTTTTCTCCAGAGTGATAGGAGAGTTTAAATCCACATCCCGTAAAATCAATTACACTTCTATTACTCTTAATATATGTAATACATCTTTAATCTAGGAAACTTGTATTAAGAGAAAGTATTCAGGATGCTTTTCCAAATACGTGCTTGTAGCACATTTTTCAAAGATATTGCAACAAATTTCCATTTTGTTTATAACTTCTTCCTTGGCAGATTACTTGCCTTCATGGATGTAGATGGTTTGCAGATTTGATTAATGTTTTAGTACAGTATTGCATCACCTGCAATATATGACTGTGGTATATTACTAACCTTCAAAATACATAATAAATTCAAACTGTCAGCTGGTTAAAAAGACCAAACCTAGCCTCGCAATAATAATTCTGTAGGAGTGCAGATGATTTAAGGTTAGCAGGTAGTCAGGAGACATGGGTGACGCCACCAGCTGCACCATCTACTACCCACTGACAGACTGTTCTCCCAGTACCCTTCTTGTTTCCTTTTTAAAGGTGACCTGTAAGGCCATGTGCTTGCTCAGAGGTAGGATCCCAGTTCTGTTTGTCCTGAAGCAGTTCATTACCCCTCTGAGACCAGAGCCCACCCACCTTACCTTGCCTTTAGTTCCTACAACGTATCAACCGAGCTGCTTCGGATCCTCTCCCAAAAGGAATCCAAAGCTTTTTCCAGCATTATTTCAAAATGCTAATTCCTGGAAAAATATCTTCAGGACAGAGGGTGTATGTAGGTGCGTGAGAGGCATGTGTGTGTGTTTCTCTTTCCAGCGCAGCTAACACCACCGTATTCAAAGTATTCCCTTGGTATGCAGGGCCTGAATTAAACTGGGAGCTTACACCAAGACCTCTTCCAAGCATTTTCACTGCTTGCTGGTTAAAGACTTTCATCTTCTTTATTTTTTCTTTTAAACTAAAGGGTGGAGACAGAGAAAACTGGACTGAGGTGCTGGCAGCAGCTGAAGATTTTGTTTTAAACCGATGCATTTCTCTATGCTCTCTCTGGCCCATGGTCTTGATTGCTCTGGGCAAGGCTCCTCAGTAACGTTAGTGAGCATGTAAATAGTGTCCATGAAGCCAACGAGCTACAGTTGAAGCAGCTACTGTTCAACGACAGTGGAAAACACCTCTGTGCTGGCAGCCTGCACAGATGTCTTGAGATCTCGTGCCTGAAAAGGAAGATATGGGAGCCAGTCTGGCCCTCGGTTTGTATCTTGAATTGACTTTGAAAATACATTCACAAAATGTTAAACTTAGGAATACAGAATGAGGGTCATGAGGCCATACCTGGTGCATGGTACCATAGGCTGCACTGATAGATCTCACTTGTGCCACTCACTTCAGCATCCACGCTGGCTGATTTACCTTCATACTCACTTCTCACTATGTAAATACTGACTAAACTCTTCCAAGGGTCTCCTTTGGATATTTTCTTTCTGCAGCTTATGCGGGGTCTAAAATGCCTCCCTTGTTTTTGTATCTTTCAAAGGTAGAAAGCAGTTCTCCTCTGTTAATGATGTGAAATTAAATTCTCCGGGTGCAGTGCACCCCTTTCTCTCTTTCCACCCACTCCCTTTGCAACATTCCCGTGTCCTTCACCCTCCTGTTGCAATACCACCCAGATGTTTTGCTCTGTTAACCACAGAGACCAACAGGCCAAAATGAATTGTTTGCTGGCCAAATATTATACAGGTCTACTCCAGAAGTTCACAGGATAGCTGGACTTTTTTTGTGGTACATGCTGGACAAACAAAAATTAAGCTGCTTTCCTACTGGCTCTACCTATACTGCCATATTCACTTGAGGCTCAAGCTTGTATTTAAGCCCAAATTCCCCCATTATCTTAGTGCTTTATATACTGGTCCGTGTCATGACTCACACTGGGAGCAAGCCGGCTGCTCACCGGTCAGCCTAGTGCTCAGAGAGACAGGGGCGTAGAGGACACCAACAAATTTACAGATGCAAGAGGCTTAAGTGATGGCAAACTCACACCGGCACTTTGGTACCCAACGAAGACCTTACAGACAGCTGAAGAGGCTACGCGAAGAGCAGGGAGAGCAGAGACGGTGGCCAGGACGTACTGCAGACTCCTCATCCTACGCACCCACAGCAACAGCACAGCCTGGTCTGCAAAAAGACAAACTCATCTGTAAAATTATGAATAATTGAAGACTAGGTAAACTTTTTGGTTTCCTCCCCCCCTGCTAATACTACCTTTGCTTCTATAATGCATCCAGATGATCTTAATTTGTTATTTAGGAGAGGCTTAATTACTGTAATTGTTAAGAAAAGTTAATTTAAATGCTTAGCAGAGTCAGTGACCCAACATGCTCTACTAACTGCTAAGGTTGGGTACAGAAGAATGTAATCTTAATGTACTGAATTTCTTTCCTTCAGGCAAATACAGGGCCAAATGTTCAAAGCCGCTTCTTAAATTGCACATGCAACATCTGAGGAGACTTCTGCCTGCATGTAAGAAACCTGATTTGCATGCACAAAGACATCATTTAACTTAAACATATCCACACATTATTTTCACACTAAGGGAGCATGCAAAATGATACCCAGATAAACACTGCAGGCAATTTTCTATGCTTCTTTCACTTAAATAAGAATACTAAATATTGTACCATAATTTTTCTGACCTAGTCCTTCAGAGTAGCCCATGAAATGAGAACTCTGGGTTCTGCATCTACATCTTCAGCTTGTGATCTGCTGGCTTGATGAAGCCCATGTTTTCCTTGCAGCAGCGCTGTTAGGCTTAGTTAATGACTGGCATATTCTGAGATTTTTTGATGGAAAGCCATTCTAGGAATATTACTCCTCTTTTAAATACAGTTACAAATCACTCCCAGCCTGTTCATTTTCTAAAAATCTTAGAAACATTTTTTGCTCTTGGGCCTTTGGGTCTTCCTGCACATTTTTCTACCCTCTCGCTTTAGACTAAAGTAGGCATCTCCATCCCCTCCAGGGCACCACACTTCAGATTCTGTTCTCTAGGTAGGTAAGCAGAAGAAGCGTGCTCTGGCACTGGAAGACCACACTCAGCAATTTCAACAACCTTGCCAGTGCTCGGAAAGCCTAGAAAAAGGATGATTTGAATTCCGAGTGGGCAAGGGGTGGACGTGCAAAGCAGATTAGGAGAAAAACCTGGTGAGGAAACATTGGAGACGGAGGACGGAGAGGGAAACTGGGACTGGGAGCTGGGTAGCAAGACTGGGACTGGGAGCTGGGAAGAAAGATGGAGACTGGATGAGATTTTAGTGGAGGGGCCATGGGGGAAAGACATCGGATACAGGTACTCACTGTAGTGAGAGGTGGTGGGCGACTGGGGAGGTGCATGGATTTGGGAAGCGGTACAGAGGGCTCTGCGGAGGGGTGAGGTGAAAGAAGTCATTCAGATAATGACCGTGGCACTGGGAACTGACGCTGACCCAGCATCACTGAAGAGTTCACAGCAAAATGGGTTTTGCTGTGCAGGTTTTATCCACATAGTACCCGAGACAAAAGTGGAGTTCTGAGACATAAAAAACCCAGAAGTCCTAGCTTATAGTGCGAACAGTTTGAACTGCCCTCAACAATCTACTTTATCAGAGTTATACTGTAGCACCACAAGCTGAAATATAAACAGTCTGGATATAACTAGCAATGATTAATTAGTCATTTTGTCAGAAACGCCTCATCCAAGCAGCGCCAGCTGTACTCTCGTTAAATCCACAAAGAAATCTACGCTTCATTACAAAAGCTGCATTTTCCATAAAGCTCCCTGACTCCCCCCCAGAAGCTCTAAACCTCCTCCCCTCGCCTCACACCGCAAACGCAGCAGGCACAGCTGCTCCGTGGAAATTCAGGAACCGACAGAGCATTGTCCAAGAAAATGCATTTGGCGAAAGCGAGCCTGATCTGGACCAGGCGCCGGGGCTGCCGAGGGCCCGGGTCGGGCTGCGTGGCTGTGAAGATGCTCCAACACCCTGGGGCTGTGCCAGGCAGCCAAAGGGGGGATGGCAGACCCCCCGGTCTGGCAGTAAATCAGCTTCTGTGCGGTAAGATTTTGACACGCAGGTGTAGCCGCCTTGAGCAGCGAGGAGACTTCTCGTGCCTGGGAAGCGGTTGACACCTGATGCTTCAGACGTGGCTTAAAGAACTCAGCACTATGGCACGAAATTTCCAAATACAAGGTATTTTCCTCAGTTTTCAGTGCGTGCTTTTCATTGACATCAGCTGGCCTCTTACCTTCAAACAGGCCAAAAGGACAGATAGCATCATCCACGTTTCTCTCCACTCCCCGATGGGTCGGTCTTTTCAGTCTCTGCACATTCCTCCTCATTCTCATCATGTCTTGGCCCCTACTCCCAACCACATTTTTTCAAGGTGAGGTTACCACAATCAGCAATTTTTAATTTATTCCCTTGCCACACAAAAGGTATAGACTGATAAATGGACGGTCCTGGGTTAAATCCCTGACCTACGTAGGCTGATGATTAAAATCGTCTTGGGACCTATCCCAGTGACCAAAACACCTGGGTCCTTCAGCAGGCACTGGAGCAAACTCCACAGCTAAATAACCCTCAGGAAAAAAAATAACGTGCTAAAACATAATGACATTCAGAGTCATTTTAGATCCCGCCGTGCTCCCCTGCCTTCAGCTGCTATCTCACGAGGGAGAAGACCTCTCTCACAAGTCTTGTGTCGTAACTGCCAGCCCCGTTCAGATGCCCCAGATATCGAGGGCATGTCAGATGGCAGTAAGCACCTGTGGTTAGACAAAATAAACCCAGCACCAATCTCTCTCATTTTTTTCCTTGTGAACTTAATGTGAATTTAAATATACATAAATCTTGTACACTTGCAATTCCATGGTGAGTGCTGGAGGCAAAATCTCACCCACGCATGCAATATTAAGTCACTGTGCCCATCTGTATTTGTAGAGAAGATGAAAACATCAGTCAGCGTGGACAGATTCTGTATCTAAAGGAGCAGAGATATTTTACTGGTAAGTGGTTAAAAGTCAAAGTTCTATAAAATACCTGCAAATTTGCAGTACTTTAAATTGGTCTTTCCATCATAGGACATTAACTTCACCTGTAAACGTGCTGGTCTGTTGGTAGATATGTTGCCCTTTTTTGCTTAGTGTGATTTATTTATTCAATCTCCAGAGTCTAATTATATCTTTGCTATTATATAATAGGTTTGAACTCTTTCCCTGTAGACATAACCTGCAAGATTTGGGGGCATGAAATTTAATCATCTTTGATAATTATATGATGGCACCCCTGAAAATTAAGTTAGAGCAGCTGCAAAACATGTGAAATAACGAGACTTATCTATATTATAGTCCTGATGAAATCTTGCGGAGACCTTACAATACTTTATTGACCTTCTCTGGGGTACTATAATAATACATCCTATGTCAGATCTACATCACTGTAATTGAATTTTAGAGAATTTCTGCTACGACTCAAAAATTGAATCTGTTCCCTGGTGCCTTTTCTTTCAATACAATCTAAATCCTTCTTTCATTTCCCCTTTTAATTACGAAGGTGGGAAGACTAGGGAGAAGCGTTATCAGTCTTCCTTGGCCTAGAGCCCTTTGCTTATGCTAACATTTTCCCATCAGAGACCAAATAATGACTATGTTTTGTGCAGGACAGGCTCAGGAAGTTTTCTACTATTTTACATATAGCAGGCAAGTGACTGGCACCACCACAGCCTTCATTTCAGCATTCAAGCCCTAGCACTGCTCTACAGTATCCAGTTGCCTGTCCCCAGTTGGATTCCGGTGTGCCTTATGCACCTCATTCCAGCGAGGAGACACTGATGGTCATCCTCCCCGTGCAACGGCCAGCTGAGTGGGGTGGGCTCACGAGAAGATGGATCCGACTCGCAGAGTGAGGGCAACTCTCTCCTGGCACGGCTCAGCCCAGGTGCATCTCTACGTATTAACTTTAGATGTACCTACTGCACTTGGAAAATATCAAAGGTTTTGGGAAAGCCTGTAATGTACCTTCAGTTTTGGCCTCTATCCAAAGGCACGTCTCTGCTGACTTTCAAAAAGGTAGCAGTGATGTTTGAACCTGGTGGCATTCTGCAAACGGTTGTTGTTGCAGCTCCCTCTCTCTTCGTCCCAGGGTACTTACTCATATATTTCGTTAAAGGGTGCAGACACAAAAAAGTCAAGAGGGAGTAACGATACACTTTTTCAAAAGCCTGCTTCAAGACTCCAATTGAGCAGTGTTACTGTACTGTGGAAGTTGCAGCCAAACCACTTTCTTTTCTAATAATGGTTTTCAATAACAGCGAGCGAGAGCACGTATTGAGTACATGGCATTTTGCCTGCTTGGAGTTCCAGTCAGACAGCTTTCTCTGGACAGTGCCAGGAGATCCCATCTTTCCTTGTATCTCCAGCTATGCTGGATTTCTCCTTATAACTGTGTTTAAGAGAAAAATCTCTAAGTGTGTTTATAAAACGTCTTTTCCTGATAGGAAGAAATTGTCTCAGTAGCTTATGGAGCAAATGCGTGTCACTCGTTAGCAGTCTCCTATTTTGAAGGCACAACCTCTCCCTCCTTCCCTCTGTGCAAAATCCTTCTCAAGGGCCAGTGCCACTACCAGGCATGTGCCATTTCCCAGCAGAGCGTACGCTATTTACTTTCAAGTCTCTCTGCTAAAAACAATTTACTTCTGGTATCGAATACAACAGACCTCTATAGAGTACAGCACAAGGAGCACGGTTTCTTAACGCGGTAGGGTACTGGGCCTTGACTTGCACTCTTGCGTCCTGGCACAGTCGGTCCACAGAGTCTATTTTGTACCTCTCCAAGTCAAATCAACGTCCGACGGCCCCGTGAATTCCCGTACGTGCTCAGGAGCACTCTGGCTGCAAGTGAGTCTGCTTCCTTACCTCTCCTCTCTCATGAACCGTGACAGAACTGTGCAATAAAACCTTTAAAACTGGATCTGGTTAAAATCATTTGCAACTAATGCTCAGCTGAAACTAGACAGTCTTCCGCTTGCTGCCTCTCAGAGTTTTTCCTTTCTTCTGGAACTGTCAAGACAAATAATAATACTAAAATCTGTCACTTCATGTAAATTTTCTACTTGATACAGAACCACAATGACGATGTTGGGGGAAAAAGGATTTATCAATAAAAAAATTTCCTATCTTTGCACTCTTTTGGGCACTTCTGATCTTCTGTAGGCTACTTTTGCCTCAGCCCTCTTCTTCCATTTTGCTGTTAAAAGGCAAACCAGATGCATTTGTCACCTCTGTGTTTGATGGAAAATATCCTAAAAACCTTCTGAGAACACAAGCTATTTTTGTAGCTGAGCAAAGCATGGTTATGTCTAGGCCAGAGCGGGAAGCAGCAGCTAGCAAAGAAAACCAGAAAGGGCATGGCAAGTTTATAGCAAATGCAGCAAATAATACAGATCAAAAATGCACAGGGTATGTCATTACAATTATAAACAATTTTTAAAGAAACTGTGTTTTCACTTCATTCTCATCCTGAACAGTTTGTGATATTTGTAAATATGCTACAGATGTAGTTATTGTAACTATAACCATATATACTATGCCAATCTGTATGGCTTAAGTAAATGGTCAGTGCACTTGATGAAATCAGGCACTTGGAGTACCTGCTGGTTTTCCACGCTGCAGAAGGCACATTTTTGCATGTTCCAGAAATGAAGTAAATACCTCATTCCATAAATACTTCAGTGAGTCTTACTGAAGTTTGGCCACAGGAGAACTGGCTTTGCCTCTGGTGCTAAAATGACTGATAATGAACTTCAAATAAATAAATCATTGATGAAGGTTGCATAATCAATCTTCAAACTAGAAATCAAATTAAATAACTACTTGTAAACCAGTTCATTTTACTGTCATATCACAAGTAGAGAAGTGACTATAGCTCTATAATCTGTTTTGATTTTCTTGGCCTTTTAACCAAGACAAATCAAGAGAAGTTAATGTGTTAGATACTGGGCTTCAGTAGTCCGGCTATTGGTTTTGGCTGGTTTGGTTTTAATTGGTCCATTGATACTTTACAGAGGGTAAGGATTCTGGAGATATAAAATATGCACTTTGTGCACTTCAAGTATGCATTTTGCTAAGATGTAGACCTGAAAACGTTGTGGGTTTAGAAATTAAAAACTAGAGAAGAATGTGTTCCTGTGGCATAAGGCTTATATTAACACAAAGAAATAGGACTGCGATGTTGGGTATATGTCATGCGTTGTGCTATGTCAACCAGTGACAAACTCTGGGGCACCTGCCCGGGATGACCTCCAGTCGCTCTCTGCCCTGACACGTCACGCACAGCGCCTGCGGAACGGGCAGAGGCGTGGGGCAGGAGGAAGGACCGGCTTTTTGGTTGAAGCAGCTGTCCAAACCCCTGACCTAGAGGGTTTTGGAGTTAGGAACTGCTCCGGTTGGGGGAACGGTGTGGATACACGCCGTGGATGCTGTGCCATCCCTCTGAACCTTGTCACCCAAGAAGTTGTCCTGCGTGCTAAGGTCAAACCAGCCGCCCTCTCCAGCACGACACCAGCTGTACGTCCCCTGCTCTCACCAAGACACTTCCATGCACAAAAGGTGATTCAGGGAGGTGAACCGTGGCTCGTGTTCAGATGCAGCTTCTTTGCCCACTCTTTAGGACACTTCCAGTGGCCTTTCAGCTTTTTCTTTTCACGAGAACACACCATGACACTACTGTCCAGTAATGTTGTGTTTTTCCAGTTTCCTGGATTACATTTTTGTGAAAACTGGTTCCATCAGTGAGGAGATGGGTTGAAACTGCTCTACCAAATCCGATGCCCTGGGTGAGGGGAAAGCTGAATCTTGATCTAGCTCTCAAGCTCATAATTCAGGCCATCACTCTTATCAACCAAATGAAATAAAGAGGTATGCTGGGAGAAGGCAGCAGTCTTGTGTTACATCCTTCCATAATAGGGTGCAAACCAGTTTGGTGGCCCATCTAAACATTTTCTGTAGCCCCAAGGAGGGAATTTCTGTTATTGCAAAGTTCACCGGCAGCACACATGGACTGCCCGGGATGCACCATGTTTCTGGGCCATGCTGGAGTGCAGGATTTGGGCCCACACCACAGGCTCGGTACTTGCTTGTGATCCCATCTCAGTATCTCTTTTGAGAAGGAAATGGGTTCATTACCATTTTTTAATTTTAGTGCAAGACATGGCAGTGGAAACATGCTAGTCATGTTCTTTAATAGCATTTAAGTTGTTTTTGTGATGCTTGACTAAAGTACTGCCTAACAACCTATTTTTGTAAATCATTGATAGCTTGGCTTTAGTAGATTCTGTGCAGGATGGAAAAAATCTCTAAGATTAGGCCCTGAAAGTACATTTTCTCCAGGTTAACATTTTTTTGCTTTTATAAATAGCTGTATTACCTAGATTACTGCCTTTCAGGTCCTGCCTATGTTAAACCGGTCATAATAATGATTTTGCCTTTCCTAATGATTTTCTCCCAAGCACGGTGTTATTAAAAGGCAGATGAAGTCCATTACAAGTCTCATTACATTTCCTGTAAAGCTAGCATTATATATCAGATATGGAGAGATAGACAGCGATATAATTTGCTAAGGGTAGACTTAGTAAGGATGTGCTGGGTCTGGCCCTCTCTCCAGAGAGCTGCTCTGCCTGCGTGGCAATAGCCATACACTAGGGCTGCCACTCAGAAGCCTGTTCTTTCTGTAATTAGATTTTTTTACCTTGCAATTTCTGCTGTTACAATATTAATTGGAAAGGCGTTCATTACAGATAATAAGGTGTAATTAGTTCTCTTCAATAAATCTTCATTGTCTCCCATAAATGTAGTAGATCCAAGTCTTCTGAAGCCATTAGTTTTTTAAATAGAGGTCAATGTGTTTATTAATTTGGTCTGTATGAGCCCGTGAATGATAAAATAGGAAACTAGAAGTACAAATTCTACATTCTTCAGATGATGTTGTGATTCTTCTTGTCTTGATGAACCCTAGGATTTTTAGAATAACAAGTATGTATAAGAAGGAGAGTGGCAGGCTTTTGAATAGAAAAGTACAGTAATTTTCAGATTCTCATAAAAGGCATACCTTTCATCAAGATTTTTTTTTTTTGGTAACTTTATCAGTAACTTTCAATAATTAAGCTTTTTTATTACCTCATCCAACCCTAGAAAGATTTCTTGTTAAATTAAATAATGTCCTTGTATGGATGTTAATTTAGTCTCCTTTATTAAATGAAATACCCAGCTATGAAAAAAAGGTGGACCATAATTTGAAGAGTAAAAAAATGTATTAATGTCACTAATTCTGGTTCAGGAGACACTAAAGACAGAATGGATTACTGAAAGGAATAACTTTACCGGAAAGAAGACTTACTATAATTTAAATTCTGAAATATTCTTAATGTCACTAATTCTCCCTCAATCGCTTTTTGTGTAACAAGCCATTTATCATTAGGATCATCTCAGTCAGTTGTGGTGATAAATGGGTGCTGATTTAATGAGTGGATAAAGCAAGGTTTCTAGTCCTGGATGTAAGAACAGCACTAAAACCTGTACATGTATCTTCCTTTTGAGTTTGGGGGAAAAAATGGTGTCCTTAGAAGTTAGTTCCTTGAACATCTGTCTCCTGACAAACACAAGTCTCTTGTGCAAACGCAGTGACTCGTCAGCAGCAGCACACTCTGTGTCTGCACTTCTAGACGCTGTGTAATCCCACTGCAGGATATATTTTTATATTTAAGGAATAATCTGAGCACTGACTCCTACATAAGAGGAGACGGAACAGTTAATTATTTTCGATTGTCTGTACCATATCAAGTGTGACAGGAATTCCTTTTTTTCTTTCTAAAAGCCAGGGTTGGAGAGGCCATCGCAGTTTCCCGGCTCCAGTCCGCGGTGGCTGGGTGCTGGTTACCTCGGTGTAAAGCACGTTCCCTTGGTAAGGCTGCGGTCTCAGTAAGTGACAGGCACTAAGCACATCTCTGAAAGATGCGTGGCCTATTTCTCTTCTCTAAAAATAAAATGAAGGAGACCTGCACAAGCTCGTTTCCCTGAAGTTTGGCGTCTGAAGGAGTCTTCTGAGTCTGAAGGGAGAGGGGCTTGTCAAGGCTCGGCTCTTACGAACGGTGAGAGCTTTTTTGAACTACTCTGAGCTCTCAGGTTTGCTCTCCATCAAAGAGCTCCACGTCCCTCCTAGCCACTTCTCGCAGCAAGAGCTGCAAAAAGCAAGGGAGAATTCCTGCAGACAGAAGAGTTCTGTGATACGCCGATACCTGCAAGAGGAGCTGATGCTATTCTGCCACTTCTTTGCACCATCCTTTCACCTAGTATTATTCCCTTCTGGGGGATCACCTGTAAGGAGCAAAGAGGAGCTCCTTTCTACCATCTAATTTGTCACCAGCTGTTTCCCACACACATGCTTTTCTCTGAGGGGGTGGGAGAGAGGGCACAGGCAGATGCTCTTGATGGCAGAACGCTCTCAGGCAAGTCATTAGTAGGTGCATCTACGTCAGCATTTTAACCCAGACCAGGACTGGAGTTTTAACAGTGGTGGTCCTGGCGGTCCCCGCTCACCGCAGGGTGGGTCGCACCACGGCAAAGCCGCAGGGTGCGTGAATGACGTTCCCCAAAGGAGATTAAACCAGCTGTGTCTCAGCTGCACATCTCACATGCCCCCGTATGTGGTCCTGGGGATCAGACTAGCAGTCATCCCCCCTAAATTGTGTCGTGTCAGTGACAGGTCTTCAGCACCAATGGTTTTGCTCTACAAAGCCACGTTTATTGAGTTTGTTACTTGCCAAGGCGGACGTAATGTGTCCACTTCACATACTGAGACTTAGGGCAGTTTGTGAACTGGGGGTCACAAAGGTGTTACCCCGCCGGACAGTTTGGGGGGGGGGGGTTGCGGAGTGTGTCCCTCATTCACAATACAGACCATGATCTACCTTGAAGCATCCATCAGATATCCTGTGACTGCGGGAACTGGAAACGTTCTGAGTTTCTCTTGATTTTTCCTCTGCTGCATTAAAGGTATCACCATCGGTCTTCTCCGACGGGTCTCCAGCTTGCGGCAGGACGTTTGTGCGTGGAGGCCATGGGAAATGGCTCTTTGGTGGAAGCCCCTGTTGCAGTCAACGGGGACTGGATTCATTGACCCAGCAGATCCCCCCAGCCCTGTGCTCCTCCACCCGCACAAATGTCAGAGAGGGGCAGATGCAAACACCCTCGGAGTCAGGGGCATAGATCGAGAGCTAATGTCAATGCAGGGTGCTGGGCTCCCAGTTCATTCGGTACCCTTTTTCGCAAGCTTTTTTGGGTGGTGGTCTTCAGTTACCATAAAAGCAGACACTGCTGACATAATCACTGATTTGCTGGCATTGTAAAGAAGCTGGTCTTCAGGCATAGGCCGTGTCGATCTCCCAAGTGCTCTGGGCATTGACAAGCTTGGAGCTTTGCAATTTCCACAGATTTTGTCTGAGAGTCTGTAAAAATGTCACTCTGACTCAGTACTGCTGGGTTGCTACCCAAGGGAAAACGCCTGTCTTCAGCCTCACTATTTTCACTAGCACCATATGATCTATCAGGAAAAGACTTTTTTCCCAGAAAAGATACTCCTGGAATTTAATTCCTCTGACTCAAAATGATGCCCAAAGCAAGCAGCATTTGCTGGTGTTATGAAATGGCTTTTTCCCTGACACTTTTCGAATGCGTGAAAGAGTCCTGCCTCCATCAACTGTAATCACTTAATTTCTCTCTTCCTTCCACAAAAGCCTTATTTCCCCATAAAGCGCAGTTGCATTTTTACAGAACAGGACAAAACACATTGATGAATCTTAAGTGACAACATAATGCAGCTAGAAACTTTCTAAGTTCTTCTGCAGTTACCTGACTTTGGAGAAAATGCGCTAATTCGCAAAAATGTATTTTTGCTACCCCTTCGAAGCATAGAAATTACAGTGCATTACAGATGTTCCTCAAACCACTTCCAGCTGTGACGGTACCAAACCGCTGTGGGATGTCCCCATGAGCCCCTGGCAGTACCCAGCCGTGCTCTGAGCATCCCTGGAGGCACACAGCTGGCTCAGGAACTACGCATCCCACCCAGTTTGTCCCCATGCCCTGCTCAGACCCTGCTGGCTCTGGCTCTGACACCACTCGGATTGGGACAGAGCCAGCCTGGGAGGCTCAACCTCTCTTTGCAAACCAGTCTTGCAGGTCGGGAAACAGAGAAAGGGCCATTTCCAGCCACCTTCTGGTGACTGGCAGTCCAGGGATATTTTTACACCTTCCAGTTCCTGCCACAGCTTTTGCAGCACGCACGCACGGGTCTATCCCTAAGATGCGTCTGCGGTGATGTCTTTGCAAAATTCTTGGTTTTCATCCGATAGTTGTATATTGCCTGTTCTGCGGCGGGTTACTCTCCAGTCTGACTACGAACCAGCTCCTCCCCTCTGGAGCGACCATCCCCTCCATTTACACCTGTGGTAAACAGGTCTTTTAAATGCAGTGCAATGGCAGAACATTATCCTCTTCTTTCTATTTGCCTGTTTTCCTAGTAGTGCAAAACCACCCTTGTTCCCTTAGTATTTCTTTAGGAAATATTCCTTTGTAAAACCTCCATCTGTTTCCCTTGTATTCTCCACAGAGCTGTGGATATTATAAACTTTCCAAATTCTACCACTTCATTATTTAGCTGGGTATTAACACGGAAACCACAGAAAATCAGACCAGGCTAGGCCTTAGGAGGTAATCCAAATCTCTGCCTGAGGCAGGATCACCTCTATTTATGTGGTTCCTGGCAGATACTTGTCTATCCTGTTCTTAAAAGAAATTTTTAACCTCCTGGGGAACTTAGTCCTCACCATATGGGGGACTGCTAACAGGGATATAACCCTGCTTGTCTATGGCCCTGTGGTGTCCCGACAAATGCACTCATTTCCCCTTCCCGAGAGCAACCAGACCCTGAGACCCAGGTGTACGTAAGACACCCAAGGCATCACAGCTCCATCCCCTGCTGGTTTTTGCACTGGTGGTTGCATCGGGTGTTTTCCTGGGATATGATGCATCTGAGCTCGTGCACCCCCATTTGCCCCACTCTTTGCACTGAGGCTTGCTAATGAAAAATCACTTTTGACAAAGTGATATCTCTCACTTTGTCTCTGCCTGTTTTGTTTGGGCTGTGGAAAGAGATTCCACCTGGGCTGGGCTGTGCTCTTCTCCCTGGCAGATGCTCCTCTCCTTTTATCTGCCATTTAAAAATCTCGGCAAATTTTGCTTTGAGGAGTCAAATAATAAAGCTGCTTCAGTCTCGCCCTGTGATGGCAGTTTCTTTTTATGCAAGGTTTTAAAAAAAACTCACTTCTCTTTTTGTACAGGGTGGTTTACGCTAAAACCTTACTGATCTCTCTTTCAGCAAGCGACAGACAGCTCTTACAAGCCTGCAAAAGCCTCCTGCTTGTTTTCTGAGGCAGAATGCAGTTCATTCTGATTAAAAAAAAAAAAAATACTGGAGTGAATACGTAATGCTTTTTTCAGGTCTATTGCATTATTACTTTTACGTGCCACTTCATTAGATACTAGGAAAACATAGAAATAAGCACTGAAAATGTGCTTTTCTCTCCACCACCGGTACACCAACCTCTTCACATGGCTCTGTAGCGCTCCCGAGGTGGAGGGGCCGATGTGCACCAAATCTCCTTGCGGATGGTTTCTACGCATCAGCCCAGGGGTTGGTGCTTATGGAGCAGATGCTACCAGGGGACAGCTACGCTGCTTTATTTTTGGAGGGGGTCTTAGTCTGGAGAGCAGCGGTAGCTGAGGGCATGCGGGTAGTCTGAAGGGTTAAGGGTGTGTTTAGAAGGGCAATGGAGAAACAGGTGACAGCAGGCATAAATGTGTGTGTGTGTGTGTGTGGTGTGGGGGAAAGTCTGTCCCCCAGAAAGAGCCAGGCAGCTGCTTCTGCCAGTACCAGGCAGGGTACCAGCTGCTCGCAGGGATACACAAGCGCGCTGAATGATGGACCACCTCCTCCGTAGCAGGGCCTGTATTCAAGTTGCTTAGCACACGCTGTGAAATATCCCTCTTTTTCGCTGCTGCGGGAACTGGTTGCATAGGCGTCTATAGGGTCTTTGGCAGGGGTATGCCTCCAAAGGAGCGTCAGACGGTGTTGCTTAAGCTGTTAATTTAGCCAAAGCAGATTGGACTGCCGCTGACCTTAGTTGTCTTTCATTTTTCTTGGCATCCAATTCCTCTTAATACCTTTTCTCTGTTACATTTCTGCCACATAAGACAGTTAAAAAACCCCACCTGCAAATCTATGTTTCTGTGGAAGCAGGGACCAATGCTTCCTTCAGATCTAAAGCTGCCAGCCATCCGAAATGAAAATAGGTAATAGGAAGACCCAAATGGAGCCCCACTTGCCATAGAAAGTCCTCCCTGGAGGTGCTAGAACTCGTTCTTCCTTTGCCAGGAAGGAGTTCGGCTGTTCAGACCTCGTTTCCCAAGATAGGTGGAAGCTGCTTTGCCAGAGTCCACCGAAAGGGAGAGGAACTGACGGCGCAGGTTTGTATTTCAGACGCTTCCGAGATATTGATGGTAGCGTCAGCCCACGCTGTTTTCCAACACTTCTCCGCAGCTGAGGCTTCGTGTTCAGGTGCCTGCTTTGGGAAAAAGATTGTTTGGTCAACACTTTGGAGATGTGTACTGGTTTCTGTGTAAGAATAAACAAGGCTGGAATAGCTGCATGCTTGGAATGTCTCCTTTTGAGCTGTGCTTCTAAAGGTTTGTGCCAGTAGCTCCTGAGATTTTCGGCACTGCCTACGGCCTCCAGGCTCTGCAGTGGCGAAAGATGTGGTGGCCCCTTTGCATCTTCCCTCATATGCCTGGAGATCATCCGCATCTTAATATACATATATCTGGGCAGCGCATCTTGAAAAGTCTCAGTCTCTGATGGGAAACTGTCCTTCTCCTGTCTGGCAGAGAGCTGAGGGGACACCTTTATATTCCAAGCTCTGCATTTTAGCATATTATTAACATTTGTTAGCATATTGAAGTCAAAGTAGAAGCAGGAAAGCTTTATCTCTTTTCCCAGCTCATTTTGTCAGAAATATTTATAGTCATTTGGCCCCTAGTGTTAATATTACGGGGCTTGGCTGATCCATTTGCATAAACAGGCAGCATGAAGTGATTAAATCAGTCTCAGCCCCACTGTCGCAGAGGTCACACTACATTGCCTTTCCACTCTTTTGTTGCGTGACTTCCCAAAGAAGCATGTGACGGTGTTGCTCCTGAATAGCAACCTGACTTTTGACCAAAGTGTATAATTTTCTGTATTTATTAAATGCTATTACTTGCATACCTATTGTAAACTAGTGTTTGGTTATAAACACCTCTGTTACATCCTGCATTAGCCCGGCAGAGACGAGCTCCCAGCCAAATTTTTTGAGAAAACAGTTTATGATATGATTTTGCTGGGGGAAAGAAGATCTTCTTTCAGATTTATTGTCTTCTTGCACCAGCATTTCTTCTGTGTGCAGATTTTTACAACACACAGTAGCATCGACAACATGCAAATGCGGTCTGGAAAGGCAACATTGTAGAGTCTGTAATTTTATTGATTATGTTCAGTTTTAAATTATGGGGTGGGAAACCTAATGTGCAATACCCTGGACTATATAATTTATGCTCTGCAAATGAGGTATAAATGCTGCTCTGCTGAGCCGCATTAATGTTTTTTGCGCAAGGATGAATTATTACAGAAGGGGTAAGAGAGTATGAACTGGCCTTCCAGTTATAAGCTATTATTATTCAGCTTCTCAGATGGGAACAAAAAGGGGAAAATTAACATTGTAGAAAGAAACTTTTTTTTTTTTAGTAAATAGAAGGCTGGGTACATAGTGAGAATTTCTGCAAATGGAAGAAAAAGTGCTTTGATTGTATTCAAGACCTTTTCGTGTTTTCTTTCTGTAAGTGATCTAGCAAATAAGCGCTCTGATTGTAATGCTCATGGGGAAGGTAAACCCCAGAGAAGCATATGAAGAGTGAATGCTGATTTGTGAAAGGGTACTCATACAGAAAGCCCAGTACGAATGACCGCTCTTCTCTATCCAGAAAACATGAATGCCTCCAAGTAAACATCGCATGTGAGAAAATCACCTTGAATGCCAGGCACTGAATACTTGATTAATTGCTGTATTACAGGCAATGCATTTTTTACATAATTTCCCCAGTAAATATTTCTGATTAAACAGAAACAGATTTATTAAGGTTTTGCTATTAGTGCCTTTGTAAGCATAATGCACTGACATACAAAAAAACCCCAACCCTTCAAATGTATCCTGGATTGTTTAATGAAAAAAAATTTTAATATTTCAACTTGGGGAAGCTTAACAGTAATATCTAAATGGGTATCAAAATTAATGTCAAGTTATAAAAATACACACAGGGCACACGAACAGCAGCGGAAGGTTTTATCGTCCGTTTTGCTGAATCCTGCAAATCTCAGGATCTTCCAATTGTGTTTCCTGTAGAAGCAAAAAGCTAAAGATACAAGATGTGAAATACTTCCTAATATAATTTCTTTACAGGGAGATGGATGTGCACCCTCCTGTTTGCTGAGGACAGAGACAATTTGGAGCTGCCCCCACGGAGCACCTCCTCCTCTGACAGCTCTCCACGAGGCAAGAACTGGGGGCTGCTCCAAAACTTCACTTTAGGATTCTCTTTGGTACCTCGTCCTCTGAAAACCTGTAGGCAGCATTTCACTGCAGCTGGGGGTGATTTCCTATTCAGGGTTTAAGTGCAAATTAGGGGGTAGCTACTGATCTGCAGGGACTTGCAACGTATTGGTCTCTTCTAGGGAAAAAACCTCCTCCTTTTACCTTATTGAGATGGTTCGAGTCACCTGAATTAACTATTTCCGCGAGAGAAACTGTGCCCTTTCACCATGTGATTCAGTTCCTCTGCTATTTTGACAGAGCTTGTTGACTTTTATAAGCTCATTTACAAAGGCAGGCAGCAGCCACAACTTGCAGTTGACCTCAGCAAGAGCTGCTAAGTGTTCAGCTTCTTAAAAAAAAAAAAAATAGGGTAATTAGAGCACAGTATGAGGACGGTTTATGTCTTGCCACCAAATTTTGCATGCAAAGGGAGGTGTCAAGCTGGGTTATCATATTAGGCTGAGTTATCATATTCATTATTTCTGAGTAGATTGTTTGCTTCTCTGCTTTAAAAAGCCAATCAGCTTGTTAAATTTTGTATGCATCCAGAGAAGCTGGTAATTAGTGAAATATAAGTAAATAAGTCATTTTCTACCAAGACTGCATTCAGAAAAAGTATTTCTTCAGAAAACTTGGCAAACTATAACGAGGATTTTTTTTCTTTCTTTCCTCTCCTCCTAGTTCCACCTGGTGTTTCTGTGTGGTATTGTTTTCCTTAGCTACATTCAATGTTAAATAATTTGTAAGTTCTATCTATGGTGCTAGATACTTATGGGCCTCCCCTCAAGCTCGTTTTCTCTGAGTATTTCAGACTGATTTTTCAGCTCACAGTGCTAGAAAATACGAGTTAGTCTGTAGAAGTGCCTAATGTAGGGAACATGGTGTATAAGGTCAGCATGAAGAGGATCGGGGCACAAGACTCCCCAGGAAGGCGAATCGTGGTATGAACTGGAAACGGTGCAGCATTTCTTGAATTGGGTATTTCCAACCTGGTGGAAGACAGGACACCATTTACACTGTTTTCTTGTGTCTCGCATACTGCATTAAATAACAAGACAGCACTTTATATAGTGAATTTTGTCACTTCCACCTTTCTAATATTTGCCTATTGAAAACACAGTGCTCATGTGCTGGAACTGTTATTACCAGGCACTTACAGAATACAAGTACTACAGTTTTCTAGAGATGAGTCATTTCTGAATTTTAAAGATAAATATATACAGGAGAAGGATAAAAGGCATAGGAAGAAGCTAAATACCATGTTTCCTATTCCTCTTTGCAGGCACTGGGGAAGCAATTATGCCAAGTGATGGAGGGGAAGAGCTATAGCTGCAGTGAGTGAAATTTTGGAAGCTCTTCTGTAGGGCGTATTTCTCGATGTGCCTTTGGGGACCTGGCTGGCTCCTCCTCTTCCTTGATGTGACATTAAAGTCAAGAAACCACAAAACTGGTTTTGGTCCCATCAAGTCAGCCATTGGAGGAGGAAGAAGAAAATATTAAGGCATGCCTACTGTCCTTCCAAGAAATAAGTGCTGTACAAATCCTTTTAGCCCTGGATCAGAGGCTGGCTGATACTTGTTCTAGAAATCAAGTCCTCGCAAGATGCCTAAATGCTGCCTACAAATGAAACATCAAAAGATCTCCTCCTGTGTAACAGGCCATGCTATAATCCTGGCAAGTGTGCCCTTATTAGAGCAGAACTTACCTCTTTATTTATTATTCATGAATACATTATAGTGTCTTCAGAAATATATTCTGCAGCAGGTAATCTAGCATGGGAAAACAAAAAATGCATATGTCTAATTATAAGAGACATTGCAAAGATCCTTAGCATTGGCAAAGTACTGCATTATAGATTAAAACACCACAAACATATTACAGTTTGTGTAGTGTTTCACTTTTATTGGATGTATGTTGCTAAGAAACAAAATTGAAACATCTCTTTTGAACCTGAAGCCTCTTGGGAGGGTGGTATTGCATATGTAGTAATGTTTTTCACTTCAGGAAGGATTAAATGGTAGGCCAGGAGAAGCAGGGAGGGTTCATTAGTATTGCATGTTTTCCAATCTACTGCCAATGAACTCAACTATTATGGTAGGAAAAGCTATACAAGGAACTTCAGCTTGTGCTGGGATGAAGTGTTGACAGCTGCTTGTTTGAATATTAATGAAGTCTATTGAGTTATTCCCTGCCTGTATTGTCTGTAGCTTGAAACTGTGAAGACTTCTCTGCGTATTGCGTCTTTATGTTTCCAAGTACATGCCTGTCTGCGGAGATGGTGCCCATTTTGTTCCTAGAGCTGGTACACCTCATTATAGAGAAAATTACAACCTTGTGCTCCATTAAACATTTATTTTGGCAGCATTGTTGGTTGCTGTTTTCCCTCTTCGATTTAAAGAAGTCAATACTGATTGAAAGAACACGTGTTCTCTCTTACACATGGTAATTAATCCTCATTCTTCCAAACTTTTTTTAAAAAAAAAGTCAGTTATTCCTGAACCACATGTAAGAAAAGTAAAGTTAATTCTCCTTTTTAAAAAAAAAATAAAATTTATTAAGTCAAAAGCATGATACAGAAATGAAGAATTTTACAGTGCACAGTATTTTTTCATGTTTTAGCTGCAGATGGCTTGTTAACTTGATCATGCATCAAATACCTGATGGAGCAGCAGCAGTTTCTGCTGGCTAGGTGTGCCGGTTAAAGTTTGAAGAAAACACTGATAACACCATGGTTCAGGCCCTGCAGTTTTCCCTTGCAGAGGCGAGGACCAGCACGAACACAACTGCTGTGCCTATGCAGTACCAAGCAGGTATGTGCAAGATGGGCCTCTGGAAAAAAAAACGGGCTCCAGGCAAATCAGTTTTCTTGGCTGGCTGCCGTAAGTTGAGTAATTGAGTAACCTGGATGAAAACTGGAAATATAAACCATCCCTAGCTGAACACAGTCCAGTCTCTATGAGGGCACACAAATCCAAGAAATTCAGATGTCAAGTGTAAGTTTACTGGCAACTGGGCCTTGAAAAACAACGGCAACACAAGAAGATTAAACAGCCAATTTTAAACTCCTAAAAACCTCACAATTAGAAAGATATAGGTTAACCATCACAATCTCTTCTTACTCCCTGCAACGAATTTCTCTAAAACAACCGGACGGGTGTTTCATTAGTGGTAGGACAGTGACGAAATAGTTTGTCTTCTCACAGCTGTGACAAGAAAATCATAACGGAGGAATAACTAGGATGCCCTACCTTGGCCTCTGCTCGCGGGGTGGCCTTGCTGCAGCTGTGCAGCTTTTCCAGCTGAGGTGTGTTCTCCCTGCAGCTGCAGTGCATCCACAAGGAGAGACCGTGGTGGGTTGACCCTGGCTGGACACCAGGTGCCCACCAAAGCTGCTCCATCCCTCCTCTCCTCAGCTGGGCAGGGGAGAGAAAATATAATGACAGGCTTGTGGGTAGAGATAAGGACAGGGAGAGATCACTCAGCAATTACCATCATGGGCAAAACAGACTCCACTTGGGGAAAATTAACTTATTACCAATCAAATCAAGAGTAGGGTAATGAGAAATAAAACCAAATCTTAAAACTACCTTCCCTCCACCCCTGCCTTCTTCCCAGGCTCAACTTCACTCCCAAATTCTCTCCCTCCTCCCCCCCAAGAGGGCAGGGAGATGGGGAGTGGGGATTGGGGTCAGTTCATCACACCTTGTCTCTGCTGCTCCTTCCTCCTCAGTGGGAGGACTCCTCGCTCTTCTCCTGCTTCAGCGTGGGGTCCCTCCCACAGCAGACAGTCCTCCGTGAACTTCTCCAAGGTGAGTCCTTCCCACGGGCTGCAGTTCTTCACAAACTGCTCCAGCGTGGGTCCCTTCCACGGGCTGCAGTCCTTCAG
>JANXJC010000059.1:3645409-3690185 GCA_027564655.1 Leptodon cayanensis | reverse complement strand
GGCCCCCCCGGGGCGGGGGTTGGGGGGGGGGGGCTCGTACCGGCTGTGCGGCAGGGCTGGATGGGGCTGCCGGTGTTTAGAACCGCGAGGTGCCTCGAAGGCGCTTTTATTCAGCCCGTCGGCCTCTGGCCAAGGTGTCTGTCAGGTGGAAGGCAGCAGCTGGCTCCCGTGTTCGTGTTTGCCTGTGGGGATGAGTCGCCCGGGGGGGACAAGGGGGGTCCGGTAGCCGGTACCTTCACCTCAGGCCCGAGGGATCCCCTCCGCTCCGGTTACCGGCACCCAGAGTCCTCCCGGCAGCCGGAGTTGAGTGGGGTTGGAAGCTGAAGTTTTTCCCCCTCCCGAGGGAAGGGAGTTTCATTTTTCTGTATAAGGTGTGTGATTTTTTCCAAGGAGAGTACTGCGACGTCGGCGGTTGTTTATTTTAAAGCTGCGCTCGAGCGCTGCCCGATCTTGTTCCCTTTAAAATCGACGGCGAGGGTTTCCTTGGCTCGGAGGGGGCGAGATCAGTTCCTCCCAGTGATCTGTCTTACTGTTAATTCGATATGATAAAATTTACTGTAGGACCTCTTTAGGAGACTTTGGAACGGAGATGCTCTGAAGACTGTGAACTTCATCTTATTTCTAATGTCATATGGATAGCGGATATATTTAACTGTCTTTGATCTTTCCTGAAATCTGCTTGAGCTGTAGTTTAGCGTACAGGCTTTTGATTTGGAAAGGTCAATGCAGAGATTCCTTGTGAAGTTGTATGTCTATAGTAAACGTTTCAATTAATTCATTTCCTATTTTTTTTCTGAGAAAAATGAATAGACCTGTACCGGCATTTTGAAGTTTTGCCTACAGGAAATGATGGCAAATGCCATACATTGTTCCATAAAATTCAGTTTTGGAGTCTGAAGTGAAATAGGCTTGGCAGTATTTCTGGAAGGGTAGGTCCTTTATTGCTGGGCTGTAGACCGCAGCGATCTTCAGGTATTTGATAATGATTTGTCAAATTTAAAGAAGAAAAAAGGCAGTGGGATTCTCCCCTCTGCTTTCTTTTGCTTGTTTGTTTTTCAACTAAACTTAGGGTTCCAGCTTTGCCATAGCAGACAGCTCTTGTCATCTTGGGTTTCAGCATTACAAAACGGGGAGTTTGCGTTCAGTAGGTAGTTTAAAACACGGTATCCTCCCGGTCAGGTTTGATGTCCAGAGAGGAGTCTCTGACGGGAGGTAGGGTCTGCCTGGAAGGCTTGTTGCACCTGCAGGGTTCGTGTTGCGGAGGCAGGCTCTTGCAAGCTTTTGCGGCCAGCCGGCAAGAAGACAGTCTCTGGTTTTCTTATCTTTAAATCCTAGTCAAGCTAGGACATTATAGGGGGGGTGTGCGTCTAAGGAAATGCTTGATGGGGAAAGTTACTTAAGAGTAATTTTAAACCTTAATGCAAATTTTTAGAGAAGTTGAATTTTCATTATCTTTCCGTAAATTGGTAGATTTTTAAGAAGTTACTTCCCTAGCCATTATTGCAGCTATCATATAGTAAATGAAAACACATCGCGTTCTGTCGTTTTCTGACTTTGATTGAATAGGATTTCAGTGAGCACCTTCAGTTCTGTTGTCTTTTTCTGTGTGGGTTGTTACCCACCTGAATTTGATTGAAAGCAAAGTTACACATGACCTGAGAATCACCTTTTCACTTTTATGGTTAACACCTGCAATTTTTTCCCCCTTGCTGGGGCTAATGGGTGATTCTGGGGCAGTGGGTCTGCTGGGGCAGAGTGGGTCTGTGAAACTGTTTGCTTGGCCTTTTGACTGACCGCACAATTTTATCCGGAAAATCAATGCAATGTACTTGATCCTTACAAGGTTCATTACAGTGAAAGAAAGTCTGAACTAATCTGCTTTTAAAAAAAGCAGCAGGGGAGAATAATCCTCCTTGGAGCTGCTGATACAGCTGATTGCTGAGCTATCCTGGAGGCAAGAGTACAGCACCTTTCTCTGCACTAAACAATAGATGGTACAAACCTGCCTAGAATTAGGCTTTTCGAGGCTGATGCTGATACTGAAGAGCAGAATTGCATCCCTTTTTGGTCTTATGTTGGTCTGGGAGAGCTTAGCCCCCTTGGAGAGAGCTGAAGTGATTCTTTATGATATATATATATATTTTTTTTTAATTTCAGAAATTGGTGTAGATTTGCTGCCTGGGGCTTAAATGCAAATTACACAATTTTACTGATTAATACCTTTCATTTTAGGTAATGTGTTATATATAAAATGGGACATACCATTATGGGCTTTTTTGGTAAGGAAGGAAAATGCTAATTGTGAAATGTAATGGCAGAGAGCCAGGGTCACTTCTGTCAGACTTCAGACTTGCCCAGATCCTCGGACTGATATGTTCGAACCACGCCAGGGATCTGTTTCTCTGAGAGTTTTAATTAACCTTAGAAGACAGAGCAGGGCCAGCTTCCGTGTTGCTGTTACGCCTGTGCTTTGCTTCTACACCTTAGACTTTGGGGAAGTCTTTTTTGCGTAGATGGTATTTTCTAAAATCAACGAATGTTGTTTATCACTTGGCAAAACTCTGGGGGTTTTGTATTTCTTTATCCGGTCTTTGGTCCTTCTTTTCCCATAGTTTATTGCAGACTTGGTCTATCCAGAGTGCTGAAACCCAGCGCAAGAGGGGCTGGGCTGGGGATGAACTGGCACTGGGGCTGCTCCGGCACTGGGGCTGCTCCGAAAGGTGTCCAAGATCATTTTTTCAGAAATGCTTCCAAAGTATTGTAGGTGTCTTAAGATACGTGGTGTACATCTTGAGTATGAGAGATCGGGAAGTGGTGTTTACCTACTAATACATGCTTGAAAAATATTTGGGATTCTATCGATACAGAGTGGTACATGACCTTTGCTAAGCCAATGCCTCTGTTTTAGCCTGTAAAAAAACAATAGTCTGTTTCTAAATGGTAAAGCATATTTTGGGATGTTCACATGAAAGATGCTATGGAAAGGCAGAGCATGGTATTAGACATTACAAAAGGGTCCGACTGCTGAAAGAGCACACTGGAAGAATGAGGGGAAGGAAATCCAGCAACTGTTAGAGTGGCTCCCCCGGGGGATAAAGCAGGAGGCAAAGAGTGGTTTATAATGGTAGGCACATTACACACAAGGTTATAATTTATTGGCTCCTCTGTTTCCATTACCACTGTCAAACCGCTCGGGGAATTCAGGTTCTGTCAAAGGAAATGGCTCTCTTAGATTGTTGAGGCATTATGGTAAATCTGCCTTCTTTACTGAGTGTGGGGTTTGGAGTTTTTTTAACAATTATTGCAGTGTATCACTTAGAATTTTTTCAGGAGTTCTCAAGATCTAACAGCCAGCTGAGTGCATGCAAGTCTTCAGCAATTTCCTCCCAAACCAGGCGTCTCCCACTCCAGGCGCAGGGCTCATTGCTTGCTTGCTTGCAATACAAACGGAGAGCAACATTTGCATGAAAAAGAAACAACCTAGAAAAACAAAACACGTCTCTCGTCTTTCCCAGAAGAGAGAAGGTGGCCGAAGTGACGGATAGGCAGGCGTGTGGCGTGTTACCAGACGGGGGTATAGGTAACGGCAGAGAGCAAGATGTGCGCATAAGGAAAATGATGTGTCAGCGTGCTTGAGTGAAGTGACAGATGGGCCGCGCTCCCATGTGTTCCACTGGATGCTTCTCGCATGTATCAGCTTTGCAGAGCTATTTCCCCGTTTCAGGTGGAAGGCTGCCATTTGCTAGCCCAGGGGAAAGGTTACTACCCTTGGCTTCACCTGAGTTTTGCAAGCAGAGGGAGCAGTGCTAATTCGCTATCTAGGCTTTTCAGTTGCTCTGTTTGTAGAAATTCTCCAAAACAGACATTGACTCATTATTTTTTATGACAGTCCTGCCTCGTCCTACACTGCTTAAAGTGGATTGAACGTGGAGTAGACCTTGCAGTAATTTTCCACTGCCGTGTTTCCTTCTTGTATACATTGTCTATCAGGTGAAGTTCCCACCCTGGGCTACGCAAGAGGAAGCGGATGGAGTCTGGTGTTTATATGCATTTATATCTGCTACAAGCGGCAGTGGGCTCTGTAGGGGACACACTTCGTCTTGGGCAGAGGAGACTCTTTGGCTTGGCTTTTTAATGATCAGATTTGCACAGATAGGAGTGCCGCTCTTGTCAGCAGCGCACAGTGTGCACAGGCCCATGGACTTACCTTACTTTTGTTCTTTCTCTCTGATTTATTTGCTTCTGATGCTGTAGTTTGGCAGGCCAGTGCCTGAACTTTGTCGTAAAGCCATCCAAATAGGACTGATATTCCACGTGTCAAAGTCTCTGATCTTGAGGATTTTTTCTTTTGTCTGGCAGATGGCTAAAAAACGTGTCTCAGCGCAGGAGATTAACAATCATACCAAAGGGTATTGCAAAAAATATAGCCAGGAATATTTAAAATCCCAGCAATTACAGCTGTCCTCACAGAAGTGAGTGAGCATAGGAGAGGAGATTGCTGAGGGGCTGAGTCAGAAAAATTCATCATTCGCTGAGCTCTTAAGCTTTTCAGAAACCCCTCCATTTGCAGGTGTCATCTTCATGTCCATTATGTTTTCCAGAAACGGAGTATTTTTACCCATCTTTGGATGATGCTGTTAACTTTTACTTGCGAGCTAGAAAAATGCATGAAGGGCCTGATGTGACCCAAGGGTGCCAGCGTTGACAGTGGACTTTTCCTTCTGGATTGGGATGGCCAGCAGTGCCTCAGAAACACCTAGAAGGGTCGTGGGGCCGTGGAGAGGACTTTGTGCCGCTAGCCCCAGACCCTCGCTATTAGTTTGTGTCAGTGTGGCATGCCTCTGTGGGACTCCTCTCGCTGTCAAATGTGAATGCTAAGTTTAATCCCTGCACGTCATCCCTCTGAATGATTCATGATGAACGCTGGTAACGCTTAGCATATGACAGCGTTCGGTGTTCGGTAGCTGGTTACTCAAAGAGAGATGGATAGACTTGCTCGACTCAGCCCTAAGATCCTGTGCACATTTTAATTCTGCCAATCTTTGCCTCCCTCCCCTAAATCTCTGCTGTTTGGGGAGATGGCGCTGCTGTGGTTTTAAGACTGAGAAGGCAGAGAGAGCATGGTTCTGTGCAGAACACGGCCATTGACCTCCAGCGAGCTGCATCAACTTTCGGAGCTTCACATTTCCCTGCCGAAAACCTGCCCCAGTAGCACTCGCCCACCCTCGTGTGCTTCACGCTCTTCAGAGGGAAGCTGCCCTGCAAACGCAGAGTTATTACTAGAGAGGCTGGGATTTGGGGAGATTAAAAAGCGCCGACGGTATACATTGAAGCTACGACAGTTATTTTCTGCTGTTGAAGGGGGTTTGGCAGAGATGCTGCACTTTGTTTTGCGGGGAGCGTCGGCACAGGGATGGAGTGATGAGCGCTGTGTATGGGCTGTAACAGTACGCTTGTTTCTACTGTATTCCTTGTTTCTAATCTTATCAGTTCATGTTCAGGCAGACTCCGGGTGCTGGTTGGGTGCCCAACAGGTCAGACCGGCTGAAGGTGCTGGCTGTTAATGCCAGGTGCCGGTACCTGCAGGTCAGGGGGAGGCTACGCCGGCTCTTCCTAGACAAAGCTGTGTCCCTGCGGTCGATAAGCTGCCACATAAAATGCTACAAAAATATTTTATTTATGCCGTGGAGGATTTTATGCTCTGGGAAGGTCTTTTCTTATAGTCTGGAGTTATTTTTGTTCTCTGTCTCATAATTTTAGCTTAATATCCCATTACGGTTTCAACTTGAAAAGTCTGTCTGGGTAGTTTGCGCTGTTTTGCACTGTTGTATTTAGAATGTTGCCTCTAATTTCACTATTCTGTTCAGCATTCCATGCTATCTTTGTTAAGAAGCACTGCTTAAGTTTCAGATGAAAAACATAATTCCCTCTTGCACTTCAGTAACCCACCTGTAATACCCATAACTATGGGATGCCACTTTCTTTGGAAGTCATAGATCACTCTTTATTAGAAGCCTTTCCTTAAGTTTCAGAAGGCTGGTTATAACTAATATTTCATTCTGATTAATGTCTTTAAGCATTGCAACGTTGTAATTGCTGACCTCTACTGCACTGGATTCTTTCAGTTTTCAGGGACTTGGTGACTTCTGCAGGCCAAAACTGTTGGGGGTGCACATGGTTTTGGCTTTCCAGCACGCACTCATCACATATCAAGCAGAACTTTTGCGAGCGTTTTCAATGCGGCCTTGTTAAAATCTGATATTTTACAACAGGTTTTCCCAATCTGGGGTAAGCTGTCATGGGAAGAACCCGAGATTAGTTCTAATAGGACATGAGAGCCTGGACAAAGATAAACTACAGGATTTGAGAAAGCTGCATGACCTTGGCCTTGCCCCAGCTCCCACAGCAGCTGTGCTTCTGCAGCTGGGGAGGGAGCAAGGGGGAAACACAGTGCCAGCTGAAAGCTACCTATTTATCCCTAGTCTTGCACCAAACAAACCGCTCCTGATTACAGAAGCCTTTTGCAATGGAGCAGACTGGTACTTTGGCTGGAAAGTTACTGGCCTGACCATTATGCAAAAGAGAAAGTTAAAAAAAAAAAACAAACCCAAACCAAAAAAAAAGAGAGTGAAAAAAAAAAAGAAAAAAAAATTTCTTTCTACCGCATCATGCAGATGGGCCTGGGAACGGATTCTCCCCATTTACCAGCCCCAGATCCTCTTTCTTCTGCCAGTTCGGATTCCTCTGACAGCTTGAGCCATGCCTTTTCCTGACAGTTCAGGGTGGCGGGGGGGTTGCTGATGTGCTAGTTTTACTCGCTTGGCTCCGTTACCGTCTTCCTCAGCAGTAATGTTAAACTCGTTACCTTCTCTTTGCGGAAAGTTTTGCTTATGTTGCTAGAGCATTGCTGAAAAACCTTTAAAATTGTTTGAATAGCTTTAAAAAAAACCCCACAGCGTATGCCAAATAATTTAATCTAATTGTCTTTGCATGTAATTTGAACATTTTTATTCGGTTAGAAAGAACAAACATTAATCTAATGATACATGTACATGAGATGCCTCTCAGTTCAGGGGAAGGCCAGAAGGAGGGAATATTACTTTTGGTATTAAAAAGACATTTTGTTTTCAGAAGTAGAGAGAAAAATGTAAAACATCTGGAATTAAGAGCACTTTCTGCCCAGTCTTTTAAGCATAACTTCCATCGGCTCCACAGAACTTGCTGCGCACTGGTGGCTCTTAGCCGGGGTCACCTGTGAGCTCAGGCAATGGGCAGCCTAATATCTGCCCAAAGGAGCTGCTGGAACTGCACCCCATGTCTGCCCCTCTTCTGGGGGTCACCGGGAAGGCTGGGTGCCTGGCACCAGCCTTTCTCCTCTGCATCTGCAAGCCAGCTATTGAGGGGTTAAAGAGCGAAAACTGCGCTCGGGTTCGTCTCCTAACTGGTTTCTGGCACTTTCAAAGCCATGGGTTGGCCCCTGCCGAAGTTTGGCTTCTTGTCCCGTCGGAGCGGTTGGGATTTTTGGTGCGACCGGTCTGTTGGCGTGTGGTTGACCCGAGGGCAGAGGTTTCTGAAGGATGCACGTCCTCATGAATGCTGTAAAGCTGTTTCTGCAGCAGGTCTCTCTCTTGTCCCGTTTTGGAAACTGGAAGGCTTAGCAGTCTGGTTTGCAGCACTGGGTGCCAGAAGAGGGAAGGCTGTGGGATTCGCTAATTAAAAAAAGAGCGAGATGGGACTGTTTTCCTTCACCATGGTGATCGCATAACATAACATGACTTGGGGATGCTGAGGAATTTTCGTCTGCTCTCGAAGGCGATGGGACAAAGGTGCAAAGCCCTTTCCTGCTCTGCGGCATTCAGCCACGTTTCGTTTTGAAGATACCTTAAGGATTTGTGTTAGTGAGGAATTTGTCCCTTGTGTTGGCTGTCCGCTGGAATATGATTTATCAGACAAGTGAAACTAACGTTGTATATGGTTAAGGAGTGCCTTTCTGTGCACAAAAATGGTATTTATGGGAAGAGGTTGCTTCTTAGTCGATGCTTAGAGTGTGTTTCCACTGCTACAGCAACAGGCATGAAAATCTGATTATTCAGGCAAGTTAGCATTAATTTTTTTTCCAAGTTTTTAAAAAATCTGATCCAAACCAATATGAATTGGCTGTTGCTAATTTTGGAATGGTCTGCTTGCATGAGATAACAAATCCCAGTTTTAGTTTAAAGAGAAAATGTTTTAACAGAAGGCTGGCAAGATTGTTATCAAAATGCTAATGATCATTTTTCCTCCAGTCTCAGATATTTTCAGAGGGAGGACTAGAATAGACACATCATCTGAATAATATTGATTTTAATATGTATTACTGTCTCATTAAGCTGTTAAAGTCTTTCCCCTTCTGGACAAAGGTTCATTAATTGCTGCAGTTGATGTGTCATTAAAGTGGGTTTAGGTGCAAGATGGGTAAAGGGAAAGAGCGCTCTAAAATGTTGATTGTGCCGTTGTGGATGGACTTTGCGTAAAGATATCGTGGTCCTAACCAAACGAAGAGGACACTGCTCTGTTTGGTGTGCAGCCTCCTGATTGCCTTCGGAGAGACAGCCAAGAAGTCAGCCAAATACAGGCACTATCATATTTACTTTACTAAATGATCATTTCAGTAAACATTATTGAACATGTTTATTTGCGGATTAATTTCAGGCTAATTCTAATCAAAAACTCCTCTGTGAGTTACTATTAAAAGAGATGATTTTATGAATTTACTTATTAATTTCTAATTTCATTTCGAAACAGCTTTTAGCAGGCTGCCTTTTTATTGGCTGCCTTCTTATGTGTTTTGAAATGCTTTTATTGCAGCTTGTATCAGGTTTGCTATGTTGTCATCCCTATAAGCAAATCAATATGTTTTCATTTCCAATAATAGTAATAATTTATGAATTTTTAACTATTTTAATACAGTGAAGTAGAAGGAAGATTTTGTTTTGATTGATTGTGTTTTGATTGACTTCCGTTAACATTAATTTATTTGTAAATCACACACACACACACGCACACAAATACATGTGTGTATGTGTAATATATAAACGTCCCTGAACGTATAGGTTTTCGACAGAAAAGCCTGCTCCGTGCATTCTTCTCAAGCCCCTATCCAATTCAGTAAATCGTGCAGTGTTGTCACCCGGTGCTAGGCGTGGGTGTGTGTTGTGTCACGGCGCAGCGGCTGGTCCTGCTGCATCTCTGGACGTGTGCCCGCGGTGACCCGCTGTGATGGAGCGTGCCCGCTCGAGGGATGAGAGGGGTGTGTGTACGCAGCCTCCTCTCGCACCCCAAAAATACAGCTCTGCCCTTGTCGTGTGAGGGAGGAGGGATGTCCAGCAAGGGGAGCAGGAGTTTGCTGGAGGGAAGGCAGGGGAATGGGTACCAGCCTGCTGCGAGGCATCCTCAGGACGCTGAGGCTCATCGTGACGGGCTGCTCTGGTGCTCACTGCTGAGCCTCCTTGCAATTTTGTGCTAAAATGTCATGAGATAAGAGACAGAAGAAGCGCATACTTTCCTGGCAGAAGTGTGAGCTGCCGCACGTCGAGTGGGCAGGATTCATCAGCGCCGGGGCTGCTGCTCCTCGGCGGCTCTACACGCGGGGAGGGCGCAGCGCCGTGGAAGAGGCAGGCGCCGACGGCTTCGTGTTCAGTCCAGAGCATCTTGTGTTTCAGCCAAGAGTTTTCGTGTGAAGAGCCTCGTTCTTTTGCATACTTCCTTTCTAAAACAAATCATAAAAAAGCCCTTGGAGAATACAGTCATACATACACGTCATAAAATGCAGTAAAATAATAGCTGACAGCCATGAGATGAATTTTTTTTTTTTTTTTTTGCTTATTCTCTTCTGCTGTGTAGGTAATCACGGTGTTATATCATAGTGGAAAACATCCGATCGTTTATATTTCACAGTCACACAGCAATGTAAAATCCGAACCAATCATACTTTTTAAATAATGAAAAATCAGTAAATTATTTTCTAAAAGGAGGGTACGGTACTTTTGATCTCTGTTGCAGAAAGGAAAATTTATTTTTTCCTAGCTTGAGTTTTATCTGTTCTTTTGATAAACACAGGACTTCCTTTTATGTGCAGTCAGTCTTGCTTTTATCTGAGTATATACTTCCATGGTGGTCGTTACTGTTAAAAATAATTTAGCACACTAAAGAAGGGGCTGTGTAGGTTTCAGCGTGTGTAATAATATTGTTCAGCCACAGAGAGGTCATTTTGTGCTTATTAACAAACAAAACCTCAACACCCAGGGTTGAATGGCCATCTCCCACTCATCCCAGGCCTCGAAAACAAGGAAGCAAGTAGCTAAGGGGAAGGTTGGTGTCTTCCTCCTTTTGTCTCACTGGCAGCACAGTACAAGAGATGCAGAGGTGTAGAGAGCCACAGGGCTTTTGCTTTCCAGTTTCTCTGCTTCTAATGTTTGTTTCATATTAATTTTATACTGCCAAAATTGCTGTTGCTAAGAATTGCTTTCGCCTATTCTTTTTTTTTTTTTAAATATGAGATACATCATTGAATTTACTGCCTTCTGCAGTGTGTAGAGCTGAGAAAATGAGCCCTGTCTGCCCCTAAATGGGAGCGGGAAATGGGTTTGGTGCATCTGGTCGCCGCGGTCCTCTGGAGGTCTCGGGGCAGTTTGTAATGCTCTTTAATGCGTCTCCTCCCCCAAATGTTTCACCCACCTTTCCAAAATTACTAAAAATAGGAAGCCCAGAAGCGAACTGCTTTGTTAGTAGTGATTACAGAAGATTCAGGAAAGGATCTATGTCATCGTCCCCTTCCTGCAGTGCTCCGTCGCCGGTCGAAGACATCAAGCAGGCAGGAGTGGGCAGGACCAGCCTGACCAGGGGGTGGGCTATGGCTCTCCTGTCCCTCTTCTTGCTCCACACTCATCCTCGCTCTCCAGTGGGTCAGGGCACCTGCCGGTGTCTGGAGTGGAGGCACAGGCATGGGTGGTCATTGAATCGTTAACCTCCCAAATGAACACGTCCTTTCTAGCCTATATTGCAGAACCCGGCTTTCAGGCTGGGCATGGTCACTCTTTTTGGTTTGGAGGGTGCAGAGAGGGACCCAGAAGATGTTCTCTTTCCATGTGGATGATGAAATGCTTCACGAGTCATCATCACGGTGATGCTAGTGGTCAGGGACCCTGGGAGAGGGGTGTGCTCAGCCGTGGCTAATGATGGGATGACTGTACCGTGTTTAGTCATACCGAAAGGCAGCACGAGGCTGTGGAGAAGATGAGAGAGGATCATTTTGGATGTTTGGTTTCCTGTGGGAGTAGGACTCGTGCGATAGCTTAATCTTAAAAATACGAGGGGAGTGTTTAGGGAGAATTTGCCCTGACAGTGTTGTAGGTTGGCATTCGAACATAGTCAATAATAAGACTAATAAGAGTTGGAGAGCATGTTGAACTCTCGTTTTTGAGTCTCTGCACTCGGGAACCTCTGCCACACCAGGGACACAAGCATCTTCCTCATTGCTACAGCTGAAATGGAGTCAGTGGGCTTGTGCCGTGGCATATTTGTCATCGAATTAAAACTCCCTAGACTTACCCTGCTTTGATCGCTCTCCACGTAGGCCACCGCCTGCTTAGAAAACAGTGGAAGTGGCAGCTGTCTCCTGCCCATGAACACAGGAGGAAGATTCAGGGTGCACCGAGGTGACAATAAAAAAGGCACAGTCCAGGGCAGGAGGAGGGATGTTCCCAACTCTTTGTAGTTCTTCGTTTTTCATCAAATGAGGCTTAAAAATTCCAGGAGTTATTCCAGTTACTCCAGCCTCTTTAATGTGTTTTGGCTTTTTGTTGTTTTAGTTAGATTATATACAGAATAGAAGTTTAAGTTCCCTCAGCGATACCACTGCTGTAGTGCTGGCTAGTTTCTGCACTAGGATGCTGCCCTGTCAGAGGGTCCCTTTCCTGTTTAATTTGATCACTTGAGAACGAATTCCTCTGGTTATGAAAATTGTGGTGAAAGCAGTTTTTTTTTTAGGATCTTGGATGTAGGAGAAGTGTGTTTTATTTAATCCTCTCCGTAGCTATCAGAGGGAAGCTTTTTGTTGGTACAGGGTTGGGGTGAAAAGAGTCTGAGCTCACATTTAAAATGAGAGGTTGTGGGAGACTGGATAGAGTTGAGGTTCCTCAGCTGCTCTGGTGCTTTTGATGAACATGTGCTTCCTTGACGAGTCAACTCAGGACTTATAAGGTTTTGGAGAGTGACTCAGACTCCCTCAATCAGCAAGTCCTTTGCCGTGCCAGTGAAGTAAGTAGAAGCCAAACACAGAGCAAAGACTGTGGTCAGCCTGAAGTTGTCTCATGAGCGTGTAAATCCAGAGCAATTGGCAGCGAGCAGGTAGAGACCAGACTGAATCTGAGGCAAGACAATAAAGGTTACTTTGGGTTTTTTGTTGGGTTTTTTCCCCCCGTGAAGAGTTTCCTTGGCTGATAAAGTGCATTAATAAATAAATGCCTCTATAGCAGTATTTCACTTTTTGAAGTCATGTAGCTGCAGACTCAAGAAAGTAATCGTATGGGGAGATCCTGACCATCATAGTGTTCAGTATCCTAGCTCTTTAATAGCTTTGTCTGAATTAATTTCAAATAAACACCGTTTTGTTTTTTGCAGCTTTTTTTCACTAATTAATGAAGGAAAGTGAGTAATCTGCTACTTGGCAGTGCTGCTAGGCACGTGGTAAGAAAGCAGAAGTCTCTCTCTCTGTAGTAGAAAGGATGAATTGATTTCTTTTTTTAGTCCCATCTCCTCTTCCCCTTCAGCCCCTGTAGCTCCAAGAGACTGCACATTTCAAAGCTAAGAGTGAAAGAACTGTGATGCCCAAGCTGTTCCCAGGGGCATGTGAGAGCCTCGGGGGCCTCTTTAGGACTGTGACTCAGTTTTGGTGGGAGGTGTGAGAAATCACTACCGTAGTGAGTAGCAGTATTGTAGCACCTCAGCAGAGACATTTTTGAGAGTGTTGCTGGAAGGGAATAGTCTCCTTCCTGGGAAGAAAACCTCGAGGAACGTCATTCAAATAGCTTTGCTTCATTGACCTGGTGCAAATATTATTCAGGATAATGGTTTGCGCTGATGGAGTTGCTGTATTACTTCACTTCAGGTCTGTCAGGTGTTACTATTTTCTGCTCTGCCTGCCACGCATAAATTTGCCTTTTATTTCATGTATTTACTTTCTTTGCACAGACATGAAGCAAAAGGAGACAATTTTGCCAGAAATAAAGGTCTCACACGGAGGCCGCGTCCCCGCCACCATGCTCCCCGTGGCTTTCGGGTTTTTGCTGGTTCTCCTTTGGGGACTGAGTTTCCAGTCCCCAGGAAACTTTCCAGTTTCCAGGAAACAAGCCTGTTTCCAGTCAGGCTTGATGGGAGGTGGCAGCTCAGGAAACCCCCATGGCCTGCTCTGTGGCCCTGCGAGGTCCCATGCCGCCGGTGTCCCTTGCCACTCACAGCCACCTGGGCAGCAGGTGACCCCCGGACATTGTCTCTCTGCCCCATCGCCATCACCCCTTGGCCCCAGGAGCCCCCCCCCTCAGGGGCTGGCAGGCTGCCTGTGGTGCAGAGCTGTTTCTGAGCAACCCCAGATGCTCCCTACCCATTCTGCACGTGAGCAGCGTTGGAGCAGAGCTGGACTGAATTAATGATCAGTGTCTAAATGGAGACCGGTAACATGTGGTGTTCCTCAGGGGTCTGTATTGGGACCAGTACTGGTCAATATCTTTGTTAATGACACAGTGGGATTGAGTGCACCCTCAGCGAGTTTTCAGATGACACCGAGCCGAGTGGTGCGGTGGACACGTCCGAGAGATGGGATGCCATCCAGAGGGAACTGGGGAAGCTCAAGAAGTGGGGCCATGTGAATCTCATGAGGTTCAACAAGGCCAAGTGCAAGGTCCTGCACATGGGTCAGGGCAATCACCAGTATCGATATAGAGTGGGGAACAAATGGATTGAGAGCATCCCTGCAGAGAAGGACTTGGGGGTACCAGTGGATGAAAAGCTGGACATGAGCCGGCAACGTGCGCTCACAGGCCAAAAAGCCAACTGTATCCTGGGCTGCATCGCAAGCAGCGTGGCCAGCAGGTCGAGGGAGGGGATTCTGCCCCTCTGCTCCGCTCTGGTGAGACCCCACCTGCAGTTCTGCATCCAGATCTGGGGACCCCAACATAAAAAAAGACATGGACCTGTTGGAGCGGGTCCAGAGGAGGGCCATGAAGAGGCCTGGAACGTCTCTCCTCTGAAGACAGGCTGAAAGAGTTGGGGTTGTTCAGCCTGGAGAAGAGAAGGCTCTGGGAAGACCTGATTGTGGACTTTCAGTACCTAAAGGGGTCTTATGAGAAAGATGGAGATCTTTTCACCACAGCCTATAGTGATAGGGTGATGGGTTACAGTTTTAAACTAAAAGAGGGTAGATTCAGATTAGGTATTAGGAAGAAGTTCTTCCCTGTGAGGGTGGTGAGGCAGTGGAACAGGTTGCCCAGAGAGGCTGTGGCTGCCCCATCCCTGGCAGTGTTCAAGGCCAGGTTGGATGGGGCTTGGAGCAACCTGGTCTGGTGGAAGGTCTCCCTGCCCATGGCGGGGGGTTGGAACTAGATGGTCTTTAAGGTGCCTTCCAACCCAAACCATTCGGTGATTCTGTGACTCTACGACCAGAGAATGGACACCAAAAATAGGATGTGGCAGACACAGCTACAGACAGTGAAAAGTAAATATTGTAAAATGCATATTTATGTGTTTTGGGAGGTTACAGTAGTTCAGATCTCTACTGTTGATTCCTTAAACGTCTTGATGCAGTGAAGATGCTATAAGGAAAATTGCATGTTCGTGCTGAAGGGTTTCTTTGGGTATAATGCTTCCAAATTGAATACAGAATTGAATAAATATGGAGTCATTCTCTTCCCTTTATTCCATCGCAGCTTTGCTCGAGGAATTCTTTTGATTCAAAGGTTTATAGTGGAAAAATTGTTTGACATCCGTAGCAACTATATGCTCATCTTTATGAGATGTCTCATCTTTAATGGATTGTTTAAATTTTGCAATAGGGATAGTCTGTTCTGAACAATTATAGTAAATTCTTGACCTTATGTTACAGTTTCCAGTTCTTTAATAAATAGAGGTATCTTTAGGTTAATGTTTCTTAACTCCACAGAATGGTTTATAGAAAATAGTCAATATCAGTGCTCCCTTTGTAGATGAGAAGTTAAAGCACGTCCAAAGTGACCCACTACCAGCATGGCAGAGCCAGGGAGCGATCGCACGCCTCCAGACTTGAGCACTGTGCTGTTGTGGCACTTGATGCGCTCAAAGCTCTTGTCATCATCCTCGTGTTTGGAAGGAGCACGACAGACATTTCACGCCAGATTTTGTTCTGGTTAAAGAGCTTTGATGAGTTTCGCCTCCTTTACTGTGTGCTACAGCTCCATTTGGCCTATATCCAAGTTTAGTTACTTTAGTTACTGAAATTGTTTTCCTGTTCTATTTCCTAGTATTAAATTGCTGTAAAACTAACTGGAAAACTAGTATTATGTACCCTGTTTCTTTCTTTTGTCTTCACATTCTGGGTCTTTTTTGTTTGCATGTGTTTATTTTTCCTTTGCTTATTTTCTCTTTTATTGCATCTATGAAGCTTTTGTTCTCAATTTTCATGTTAGCTCACGTATGTGAGAAGCCAAATAAAATATTTCATGTTCCTGTTTCAAGTTAAAAACCAGTTTTTATGCTGAACAATAATTGTATTACAAGGAAGCCTGATGTGCCCTCAGTGCCATTACAATATGTTGAATAAAAGGTAATTTAATGGAAACAGCAGCGTATTTGAAAGTTCACTGCATGAAAATTGGATTTTTGCCTTTTATTATTTACATTGCACCTTATTCATATTTAAGGCCACAGGGATTATCATGCTCCTTAATGGCTTTATTTAATAAAGACTTTGCATTTCACAGTATAGGATCTAGCATGGGCTTCAGTCCATTATCAGGATTTCAATTAACTAGCTTTAGCTTAGGTTGCCCTATAAATCCTGTAAATATATCTAAATAATTAATTTGCTTTCACTGGATGGTAGTGGCTACTTTTAGATACAGCTGCTATAGACATAGCTGCTAAATGGCACAACTGTGCTTATAACTTGCTTTTATTATTATTTTTTTTAAACCTGACACATGTCTATTAAGGTGACTGGCTGTACCAGGACCGGTCTCCCGAGGTAAAAGACCTCGTAGAGGAGCTGTAGTTATGGCTGAGGACCACTGCAGCTGGGATGTGAGTGCACCTTGAATTTTGGGAGGAGAGGTTAGGGGACAGGTGGATGTCACGGATCAACGTATCCCCTCATTGGGCTGAAGGACTTTGCATTTTTTGATGGTGGTTGTGTATATTGTGAACCAAGGGCTGGACGTAGCTGATTCCAGGGTGGAGGAGTGGTGATAAATACAGGAGGCTGAATGAACTCCTGTTGCTCTTACTTTTGGGTCTTCCCTTCACCTATGCAGAGTCACGCACCCACGGTAACCTCGAGGTCAAGGTTTTCTTTTGGAGTGACATTTAAATCTTCTCGCTATGTGTGCGAAAGAAATAACAATATTAACAATTTTTGCTGCACCCTATTGGGTATTGAAAGAGGCTGAGACTTGATTTTAAGCGAGCCTGATAAACAGTCAGACTAGAAGAGGTGCGCCTCAAAAATACAGAGGCAGGGCCTAGCATTTTCTGTACTTCCTCTTGTAAATTCTCTCCCCTACACGCCAAAATATTGATACCCTGAAATATGGAATCAGCCCCGCGCCAAGCTGTGGGGTCAGAACAAATAAAGAACGGGTGCTAGTTCAGCGGGAATCACGCAGCGTGAACACGCAGCCAGCCCAGGCACCCACTAAAAATGCCCCCCCCCGCCCCAAAACAGAACAAAAATCAGTACGGGCGAGCTGCAGGCAGCAGCGCAGGCACGCCGGCCCCTCGGCAGCGCAGATGAATGTGCTCAGCCGTTCACCTAAGAGCAGCAGGACAGCATACAACTTGGCAGCTGTGGAAAAGCACTGTTGATCTGAGAGTCCCAGTCTTTTCCAAGTTAGTCTTGCTGGCTCGCGTCCCAAGGAGGGAAGATTTGAGACTTTCAGGGACCCACAAAGACCAGGATGGCAGTCAAATTTAAAATGCTTAAGTTGCAGTACTTAGAGCTTTAAAAATATTTTTCACTTATCAGTGCATGATTAACTGAGTGTATGAACTCAAAGGGAAACATAATATTTATTAGACATCGTTCACTTAGTCATTTTGGCATTTGATTTGCAAAGATTATGCGTTTTTCCCAGGAGTTACATTAATAATTTCAGCATGATAACTTTAATTTTAAAAAGGGCTTTTCTTTGCTAAAGGGAGGGTTATCCATGCATATGTACAAGGAAAACTTTAATTAAAATTTCTCCTCTCCATTGTTTCAGGAGTTTAAAATGCACTTTCTCCCCTGTGAGACAAAAAGACTGCTTATATTTACAGGACTCAAAGGGTTAATATGTGAAAATGAACACATTCAAGGTTATATTACTGAGAGCTCCATCGTGCTGGCAAAGGAAAAAGATGAAGCACAGCCTCAATTTATTTCTCTTGCTAAATAATACTTTGTTCTGTATTGTTAGAAGAAATCATTCCATATCTGGAGAAGATGGAAAACATGGAAATCATGATACTGTCTCTGCTGACTTTAATATAATTTTTTTTTTTAACTATTTGTCCCCTGGCCCTCATGGAAGGCTTGAAAGACAAACCACTCTGTTTTTCTGAGGAAGGTCTGAGGACCTGAGATGTGATCCTCCTTTTTGGTGCCTACTGCAGCAGATAAAATATGGGAGAGTTCTCCTTATGTTTGTCCAATATGGGAAACCGATGCTCTTAGATACATCTGCCGTGGGAAAACAGGACATGTTTAGTAAGTTTGCAAAATATTAACCATTTGGTATGTTTAATTTATCCACGGTATAGGAGATTATTGCCAGTGTTAGAGAACTGATGAATAAACTGGGGAAAAAAAAGGCAAGATTAGAGTTTGTGTCAAAGCTCTATTTCCTGTAGGCTCCTACAAGTTTCCCTGAAAACTTGATTCTATGAATTTGAATGGAAGAGGAGAAACCCTAAAAAAAATCCCTTTCTTTCCTCTAACAGATGTTGTTGTTTATAGAACAGTTTTAGGAAAAATATAACTTTGCTGTAAATCAGTACTTGTCCAGAGTAAACTCCACCCATGGAGTATGCAGTCCTTCAGAGAACCCAGAAGAAGGGACACCAAGGTAGTTTCTCTCCTTGAAACCTGTTATTAAGGATGCTGTAATTATTTCCTGGGAGATGTTCACTTGTGCCTGCACCGCCCTCTCCTGTTGAAATCCTCCCAGAAAAGTCCGGAGGGAATAAATGCCTACGCTGCTGCAGCTTTCTCAGGTTTCCTTCGGTGGTGCTCTTGATGGGGTTGTCACCTATCCCTCTGAAAGGGTTAGGATTTGCCAGCCAGAAGTTCTGTGCTGTAACCCTTAAATATCATGTACATCAGCAATACAGGTCCAGAGGAGCCACATCATTGGAAACTGCTCATCTGCTAACCACCATCTGGCAAAGAACTGTAACAAGAAGGAAAGCAAACAAGGAAGAATATAAATGTTTTGATTCAAGAGTTGTATTTTCCTTTGAAGAGTGATAGCAAGTGGTCAGTCTATTAAAAAGGAAATGCTGCTCTCACTTCGACTCACTGCCTCAGAATGAAACCTTTGTTTTGTTATTTTATTTCAATATAAAACATTGCTATTTTAACCTTAAAAATAACAGACATTACTACTAGGAAATTGTTTGTCTGCTAAGACAAACAAATTCATCTGTAGCTAATATGACGGGTCTATTGCTCCTTCTCTACAAGGCACGCAAATCTCTCTCTTGGCTTTTTGTGATAAATCTGGTTTTCTAATATTTGCCAGTGGAAAGGCCCTGGCTCATTTCTTTCTTCTGAATCATATTTTGATTGTCTCATTTCCTACTGAAGTGATTAAAGCCGAGCTGGGCATACAGACTCTAACTTCTACGCATAGCTTTGCTAAGCTGCAGTGTATATTATTAAAATTTCTAAAATTATCTTCTACTAGGAGCTTATTTAATGCACTAAAGCCTTCTAAACGAGTTAAGAATAAGTGATAGGGTCATCCACATTCAGTACTTCCTATCGGGTGCATTTGCATGAAGGATCAGAAGGAGGAGGTGACGTGCCTTGGGTTTTCAGCCCAGCCGGGTTGTGTGCCAGGGGACCAGGACTCCTGGGTGCATTGAGGAACAGTGCACTTGGTAGGATGGAAACAGCCAAAAGGGTCCTTAATTGGGACCTGGAGAGAAGTACTGGAAAAGCGCTAGAAAAGCAGCTGACCTGCCTCCCGGGATGCGCAGGAGGATTTGGGTCTGAATACGAAGAGTGTGTCCCTGTACATTACTGGTAGATCGGAGAATCACAGACTGGTCGAGGTTGGAAGGCACCTCTGGAGGACATCTGGTCCAACCCCGCTGCTCCAGCAGGGCCACCGGTTGCCCAGGACCATGAACAGAGATGCTGGACAACACATGAGTGCAACAGAGGCTGTGCCAGGTCGTGGCAGTGAAGACAGCGGCTTCAGAAGTAAGCAGTCCTTAAAACTGTAGACCCATTGCTCTTGCATGTTAGGAGTTGCAGCCCTCTTTGTCAATCTTTAAAGGATGTTTTTGGCTAGGTTCTTGATTGAGTGTGCTTTTTAATGTTCCTATCTGTGCTGCCGGCGACTGGAAGCTGAGCTGGAAAGTGCAACCGTCACTCCAGCCACTTGGCTGTGAGAGTCTTTCTTCTCCTTCAGACTTTGGAAATTGTCACCTGTCCTGGAAATTTATAGCTTGTCTTTGCTTTGGGGCTACCGTGAGTTGATCTGAAGTATTTATAGCTATTATAGTTGTTTGACAAACAGGTTCAGCCAAATAAGAGACCTCAGCAGAGCAGACTAATAGCGGGGAGCCCTTTGTTTAACTTGGCAAGGCTCATCACAAGCCATCAAAGAAAGCAGTCACTTTGTCAGTAGTATTGAATGGATGAATATGATAACCAAAGAGGTCATGAAGCCTTAGAGCCTAGTTTCCTTCAGAAACAGAAGTAAGAAGGGCTTGCCAAACAGCTTTAGGACTCGAATATAGGTGTTTTATGTATTCACAGCATATGGGGTTCATAACTATTGTTCCCTTTGGTATTGGTGAGTTTTCTTAAAATGCAGGAAGGAAACAGGTCTTGAAGGAGCCCAGAAGTGACACGCAGCCCATCTGTTTTGCTGAACTGTTTCTCTAAATTAAATCCATTGCTTCCCAAGTAGAGTTGATAATAGGATGTTGAAAACAGAATATTTCAGAAGCAATTTTGAAAGCAGTTCCCAGTGGCCTACTACAGATGCAGGTATTCTGATGATAATTCCCCATTCCCAAGTGAGGTACTCACTTAAGGCCCCAATTCAGCAGAGGCTTTAAATGTATACTTGTGTTAATCTCTGTTACAGCAGTTTTGCCTGTGGTTAACTGTAGCAGCGTGTTCTCAATTAAACGGGTCTGATGTGTCCTCTGCAGAAATAAAGGGCTGACTTGAGGTTAGAGATAATTTTCTCTTGAGTAGCTACTGAACTCTGTTCGGGCTGTACCTGTCTGCATCTATTTAGCACGAGGCAACGCGGGCTGCTGCGGCTTGCATCCTCCTATCAGGAATTGTTTAAGGACATGGCTGAAGTCTTCCATGTGCCTAATTCATAAGGGAGGAGCTGAAGGAGTTGGGAGAAAGCAGGACTATAAAATGTAATCTCAGGGTTACTGCTCTTTGTCAGCTATTGCAGGGAGGATGAGCGTTACAAGTGTCACAGGTGTCTTTAATTATATATGGTCTACTTCCTGAAATATTCATAAGAAACGGAGATAGGAAGTGAAAGTTCTGGTTGGAAGGTATAAAGGTTGTTCTTAAATATCAACAAGGTGATGTCCCCTACCAGGTTCTCCATCTAGCAAAATGTCTAGGTTACTGCATTTACAGAAGAAAAAAGTCAAAGCTGTTCTTTTACCCATGCGTCTTCTTTGCCTTGGTAAACCATCCCACAATAACAATTGCTGTAGATGTGTCTTAAAGTCTTAAGTGCTGCAGGTGTGAAAAAATCCTGGCTTCTGATGAGCAGCCAGGGAGTGGAGAAGTGATTTATAGGACAACGTAAGTGTTGCAGAAGTCAGAAGCAAGAATACTCTTCAGTTTTAGGTTTGATGAGTCCTGTGAGCCCTGCAGGACTGGTAAGTCCCGTAAAGCATATGGTTAGCAAATTGTGTGAATTCCAGTAAAAATGGAGGAACTGGTTTTAGCACTGTGTTTTTTACTGTCTGCGCTTACGTTAGGATTGTGTTAGAAATAGGAACACTAAACTTTTACAGCTGGCAACAAGTGGAGGTTGATGAACAGAAGGACTGTGCTGGATGTGCAGGGGAAAGGCAAGACGCAGAGGATGGGACTTAAAGGGTCTGCTGTTTTAATAACATAATTCATGTAGGTGCAGCTCAGCAGTAACCTTCCACGGGCAGTCATCATTCATTTCCGCACGCTTGAGGCTGTCACCGGCTCGGTGTGCGTCCTGATCCCAGCCCTTACCGTGCTGCTATCACGCAGGGACGGTAAAAGGGGAGGAAGGCTGGCTTTACCTTGGTGAACCGAACATCTGCGGCATCATCCTTGTCCCCCCATCTCTGGGGAGTACCTTTCACTGAATTTTGTCTCTCGTCTCCTGTGCAAGCAGGGAACAACCTCTCCGCGGTGCAAGCCCGCAGGTGCGGACACCAGCCGTTCAGACATGCCAGCATTTGCTTGAGCCGCTGCCGCCGCGTCCCCTGCCCACTCTGCAGGTTGCTAACACGTCTGTCCCTGAGACTGGCTAAACTATACGTGACCCTGCACTGCTTCCTCCCTCTCTGCCCAGTTTCGGTGTTCACTGTGGGTGCCCTTATTCACAGACACATTTAGCTGCAGTCATACATGCCTCTTGGCCTCCTCGTATGGTATTTCGAGCCAAGTCGTGGTCGTTTTTAGGAAAAGGTCCCAAACTTAAGCCTTGCTTTAACCAGATGACTTACTCAGAAATTTGCTTGCAGGTTGCTGAGTGTGTGGTAATGCTACCTAGCCGTTGCTGCTGTCTTGTCAGCGAGTGCCTTGGTGCATGTGGTGCGTTGGATGGTCTCACAGACTGCTCCTTCCATGGGGGTGACCTGGTGCCTCCTGCTAATTTACGTGATCCTCTTCTTGCTCTTAAAAGTTGGGTAAGGCAGTAGAGCACTCTTGGGTTATGTTTCCCAACGCTGTACACATAAATGGGACCCTGTGGTAATTGCCTTCAGCCTCCTCTTATGGGAGATGACCGTGCAAAAAAAAAAAAAAAGGTCATTCTGGCAAGCTCCACAAACCATCTACCTCCCCATGGCCTGGTTCAGCAGAGGCTACAAGTCACTTACCAGCATTTTCTTTATAAATATAAGACCAAAACTCCAAGATAACAGAAGGAGCGGGAAGGGCCCTGCTAGTGTTTGTGGAACCCTAGGATAGCATGGAAAAATGTCAGTACAGCATACCCAGATATCCAGGAAAGCATGTCTCCCAGCTGGGAACCCATTTGACGTAAGCATGGGAACAGAGAATGTCAGCCCGACACAAAGCGAGGGTTTTTAGTGTCCGGGTGTGCTGTCCTGCACCCTGCCCAGCACCATCCCTCCAGCTGTGGGAATCTGGATGCTGCAAAACCCATGTTTTAAAATTGTCACACAAGCTGGCATTTTGTGAGGTGCCTCCTCCCATGACTTTGAAGAGCGGCCGGTTCCCAGCAAGCCTCGGCACGTGACTAGGCAAATTGCTGCCTTCTTACCCTTTTGCAGCCCTTGGAGTTGTGTTTGAGGTCAAATTGCTTTACCAGACCCACACCCCCACCCATTTTAGGTAGGTCTTTGCTGGCATGAAGAGCTGCAGAAGTTGCCTTAGGAGAAGAGCTACCCTGAACACAGGTTCTGCCGAGCTGTGTGGGACATAAACACTTGGTTGCAGCTCTTAATTAAAACCTGAATGGTGATGGGCCACGAGGTGGTTTTACTAGGCTCCTTGGGATTTATTTTTTTTTTTTTTTATAATAAGGACAACGGGAAATAATTGCCGGTAGTCTGCATCAACAAAGTCTGGAGCGGATGATAGGGACAGGCTGTTGGATCTCTAGTTTGTCCTTGATCACAGCAGTGCTCCAGGTGTCTGATAATGGAGAAGTCAACATACTAGGTGTTGTTTGACCAGCAAACCGTGAAAGAATGCTGCTGGCTTCTCCCAAATATCTCTCCTCTGCCTGCTCTGTGTGGCTCTGAGTATGTATATGTACATACATAGGGCCAATATAGTTAAAATGTTGCAAAATGTATGAACTTTGTGCCTTATCATGAAAGTTCAGCCTGAAGTCTGGCTGTTTCGTTTGTATGGATACATGCAGGAGAAAGGAGGCTCACTTTATTTTCAGGTAACAGGACTGCTCTGTTGCTCCTGGCTCTACTTAGTTTGACAAGGGGCAGGGGTTTTTGGTTTTGTGACCATATCTGTGCTTCGTAGACCAGTTGGGATGAGTTGTGGAGCCAGAAAAGATTTTGATCCTTTTACGTGCTGGTTCGGTGATGTGTGTGTAACATTTATGTTGGTAAGTAAATCTCTCTTATGAAAAGCAAGCTTTAAAGGAAAAGAAAGTCTCTCTGTTCATAGCCCCAGACCCGACAGCGCTTTGGGTTTTGTTATTATTTATATGCAGGCACCACTGTCTGTAAGAGATCCCAGTTTCTGTCTCTGTCATACCTGGCGATGCATTGCTGTCAGGAATCTGCAGGATATGTGTGCTTTACAAAATTAAGTGATGCATATTGAGCTTTAAGATAAAAGCATCACATTTTATATTGTATATGTGCCAACTGAAGGCAAAACACTGAAAAGAAGGAAGGAAGAAAAAATTACACCAGAGCTGAATAATTTTTATGCTGGATTGTTTCATAGTAAAATGTAGTACAGCGAGTGTGCCTAATTTACCTCTTCTTGTTGACTGCCTTTGCAGAACTGTATCTGAATCATTTCCTGTTAGTGAATAAAATCAAGAGGTTTTCAGGGTTGTTTAGTCTGGGCAACTGGGAGTTGGTGTAGCTAATGTGTTCCAGAAGGTTAACCACTGTGAACTCTCTTGTCTGAGCCATTTCCCCTTTTCGGGTGGTTTTCTACCCGTACAGTTGCCTTTCAGGTAGCAAGTTATCAGCTGTCTCGCACGTAATGTGAAAGAGATCAATCTGTGGCAATATGAAATCTCGAAAACATGTATTGCCTGTCTCTGCTATAGCTGGGAAGGGGATAAAGGAGAGTGACTCTTCCACAGCAATAATTTTTTTCTCCCAGAATAAAGACATTCATATTTTATGTGCAGTAGTTTTTGAAAAGCTCGTTTTGTGTTCACATAAAATTATGTTAACAGGCAGGGTCTTTATCTGTAATTCACATCTTTAGGGGAAAGGTGTTTCCTTGGAGGCATTTTAAGGCAAATTTTTATTTACAGATAGAATCCAAAAACCATTAGGAATTTTAGGTGATGCTGACAACAGGGAGTAATTAGTGGAGACTCCTTCTGACCCGCACGGTGCTATTGCTGTGGAAAACTGGGTGCAGGCAGTGTGGCTTTACACTACGGAGCCATCTGGAACGGGCGATTACACGGTTTGCAATTAGCTCCTGGTGTCAAGATCCCCAGGTCAGAGGGGTTCTTCAACATAGCGGTTTCTGTGGCACCAAGTCACTAATCATGCATGGGATGCCTGCAGGCGACTGCTGCTGGCAGGGCTTTCTTCAGCATTTAACCTGGGCGGTTTGGAACAGCAGTCCTTCTTTTTTTATTAGCTACATTTGTGAGATTTTCATTGATTTCTCACACCCCCCCCCTTCTTTTTTTCTTTCAACAGCAGCTGATGTATTTGTAATTAATTATTTAGTGGGCATAGCATGACATAAAAGGGAATATTTTACAAACGATTATATTTTTCTCTTTTGTGTGGCTTTTCTCCCTGTTCTCTTGTGATCTCCCCACAGCTGATCTCATGGATGATGAAAGTAACTGCTAATGGGCTTCCACTTGTCCACAGTTATAGGTGTGCTACATTTCAGCCCCTGCCTGGAGGATAAATTCTCGAGTTCCTTAATGGAAATTTGGAGAGTATTTTTCACGTATAACAGAAGCATACTAATGGATGGCGAAAGCCAATTCCATTCTTGGGTTTCAAATTAATTTGTATAAAAGCTCTGGGTTTAATTCAGTTCAGAATGTGCTCTTAATTCCATAATAGCAGAAGAATGGTGGCTATGGTGAATACTGGAAATCTGATGGCCATTATATTAATTTTTAAAAAAGAAATGCATTCATATTTGTCATACTGTTCACATTAACAGGATGGCTACGAACCATGAAACTCCATTGTAAATGATACTGTACGAACCATTTCTGTACACATTTCTGTTTGACTTAAAACAGTAATCAATGCTTGAGAAGCATTTTCAAAATGCTACATGAAAAAGCAATATATTTTTGTGGTAGGGATTTTCCATTAGGTTTGTAGTAGACCCCAAATGTGTAGAATTAAGTGAAGGTGAAAGTCTCTTAACAGATTTTTTTGTACGTATGTTTAACTAATACTGTACCAGGTCTTACTAGCCTGAGGGTCCAAAAGAAGCATGACTGAATAATTTTATTTCTAAATACACGTACCTTGACAATGGCAGTTTTTAAAAAGAGTTTATCTGTTCATGTATGTGGGTATAAGGTAAGAGTGCTCAAGTTAGCTTAACAAAACTTAAACAAAATCTGCCAACACTCATCTGTCTGTGGTGTTTACAGAACACATTCAGTTAGCTTCTGTACTAAATTTCACCCTATAAAGCCAGGGAGGTCATTGGACTCGAACAGTATATTGCGTTTTAATGAGTCCTCTTTTATAAAGTTATGAACTATTACTTTCACACGTGCACGTAGGTTTTACATGTGCCCAACAGGCAAAAGAAAACTTGGGAAGTTGTGTGGCAAACGGCTGTCTCTCATCATTTCTCCGGAGTGGGTGATTTTGGGGGGTGGGTAGGATGTGAGCTGGGATCATGCCCGACCATCGCACGGGGCTGCTGGCGTACGCGTTCCTGGGACCCCATCCAGCTCTGTTTGCTTCCCCCCGCTTAGGGTGTGAATTGAAATGGGAGGCCTTCAGCTTCCAACGGAGACAGAATTTAACGCGGGAAGGGAGCAGGTTGTCCAAGGGAAGGGAGGAGTGAGAAGAGCCCTGGGGGAGCAGGGACCCCGAAGCTGCCTGGTGCCGCTGCCTTCTGCTCTTTCCCTTCTCCCGCTTCTGCTTAGGCTGGGAAAAAAGGAAGATCAGTAGCCTTGCTGCAGCTTCGAGAACCCTACCTGAATGTTTATTACTGGTAGTTTCCTATAATGCCTCCTGTTTTCTCTGGAAGATCTTTGGACAGTGGTAAGGGAGATGCATCCTCACTCCAAGCTGCGTTGTCTTCTGTGCTGTTTCTAAAAGTTGGCTTTAGCTGCCTCGTTTGGGCTCTCAAGAACAACCAAATAAAGAGCGTTCCAATTATGTGAAGTATATTTCTGAGAAAAGATTAAAAGTGGCCCATTTGGATGATGAAGAAATGCACCTAATGATGGTTCTCCAGAGCTGTAACGCGGTGTGTCTTCTGCTGGCTGTACAGCTGGCTCTGCTCACCTGCTTTCCAGGGTTTACAGTGTACATATGTACATTGTTACTGCCATTTTTGTCACGTAACTTAGACCGTAAACTCCTGAAAGCCAGGATCCTGATTTTACCTGCAAAGTCCCCTGTTAGTAGGCTATTCTGCAGAAAAATATCACTAGTAACAGCAACCAGCTGTAGTGCAGTACTGAAGCCGAGCCGTTTTCCAGCTGTGCCAGGTCACTCTCTCGACTTCCCCTTATCTCAGTGTCTCTGGCTGTGAAGTTAATGTTACTTTACTTTCTTCTCAAGAGGAGATTCTCTGAAGATTCCTTCATGTCTGCAGCTTTCAGCATAACACTTTTCTGTGGTCTTGCTACTTGTGGATTGGTCTATTGAGAAGTGAAGTACAGGGAAAACTGTAAAAAAAAGGTGGGCATATAGTTCAAAATGAGCTTTCTCTGCAATAGTCATTTGTTTGTTTGTTTGTTTGTTTTTCTTTAGGTAAATTTGCCTTTCAGAAATAGGCTCAAAAAGCAAGGAGACGGCAGACATGAGGAGGATGTTTTTTTCCCTTTATTTGTGCAACCACTGCTTTCCAGACATCTGTCATAGGGTGTTTTTTGGAAGCAGTGAGGACTTCAGATCTTCACCTCTGTTGCCATGTGTATTGTCTATGGGCTGCGCTGGACTCCCTGGGAATAGTTAGGAATTCAGGCATGAAGTTAGATATATCGCTGAAAATACGCAGACGGGCGTACGTACAGTCTCGAGGGAGAAGACCTGCCTGCTCTGTTTGCAGTGCACAATGCACTTCAGCAGCCAGAGTTTTGCAGCAAATTGATGACACTTTGGGTAAGGCTAATGGAATTGCTGGTGTACGAACACAACACATGCTGCAGGTGTGCCTGGGGTTAAGGAATAAGGTCTTTTACAAGGATACATCAACAAGATTACATCGGTAGATAGAAAACATGACTTTTCAAATGCTAAATCTTAAGTTTGTAAGACGAGATTTTTTTCTTCCAGCCATGACATAGCGTTGAGTTCCTGCAGTCTTAAAAAGGATGTGAGAAGTGGAACTGTACTGAATACTACCAAATCCTATGCTTGGTTTTACAGCTCGTTCTCTAGCCCTCTTCTGTTTCTCTGATACATTAACACAGCCCTTAATTTCTGGTACCTTTGGATCTGGGAACTGGTGGAGCTTGAATTAGAGCTTGAAAGGTGAACAGTGATTTTTTACTGTCTGCTGTAAACTCTCACCACTGCAGTTAGTGATGAGTTCACTGCGACTTGTAGGTGACAAAGATGGAGGTGAGAAATGATGAAACCATTAGCACATATTGGTATCTATTTCTACTGAAAAGCAGAAGTCAGGGCAGTTTTCTATTATTTAAATTTACTAAAATAATTGGCACCGTGACATGTGACTGTAGGGGCATTACCTTCAGCCTTTCACATGAGTCACACAAACTCATTCACCCTGTTTGCGGGTCTTAGTACCTGATTTTCCCAATTTAGCAGTGGCAACAGTGCTCTCTGGGGACTTGTGGGTATGCTGCAGTTATCTTACTGGAGCTAAATCCTCTTGTCGCCTAGGGAAAGCACATAATGTTGCTAACACTCAAGGAGCCTGGTGTGCTTAAATTAGCTGTAGAGGGGAGCTCAGTGCTCGGGATGTTACCAGGCTGTGGTCAGAAACAACAGGTTTCTGTGTATGTCACCACAAACGGGTGCGCTGCTGGGTGCTGGGGTGCAGCAGCATTTGGGGGTGCGATCTGACCCCAGCGCACCTCTGCTCAGCTCCGTCATTGCCATGACCTCCCACAGTGGGAGTGGGCATGCCACGATGAGAGACGCTCGGAAAAGGGGCTGCGGGTCCCTGGGACCCGGCTCCTGGTTCCTCGGCACCGACATCTGTCCCCTCCTGCCTGGGCAGCGACAGCAGCACTTGAGACACGCACTAGAAATCACTACTTTTGATTACTTTGCAGTGTTAAAATCCTCGGTTTCTGTTCTCTGTGCTGCCAGATCTGGAAGGACCGCGGTACGGTTTTGTCCTGTGTCATGGCCTTAGTTAATCCTGAGGTGCTGGTTCAACAAAAAAGTATATATAAGCTGTCATTAGTTCAGCAGGTATTTTAAAGATGGAGGAGGTGTATCAGCAGAGATGTGTGTGACCACTCTTTTTACTGATCAAGGTTAATGAAGCCATGGTTTTAATGCCAGGTCAAAGGTGCAGGAGGGTTTTTTCATGTTGTCAATGGAGATTTGTAGCCACTGTGCTACCCTATGTGAAAGTAACTCTGCTGTTGGCAGGTTGTATTTTATTTTGTTGACCATCTGGTCTGCTGCTGCTGTGGGCCTCGAGCTTTGCAGAGGTTTAATTTAGTGTACATTGAGGTACCCTCCATTTCAAACTCTAGTTTTGAAACTTGAAGGAGTAAGATATTAGATCCTTAATGGAAAGGTACATTCAAACCACTTCAGCAATCACGGACTGGGAATGTTGTAGCTGAGGGATGGCCGTGTTAGCAGGAGCAAACACGGACAAGGTGTTATCTTGGTCCTGGAAACTTGCACTGCTGACTTACAGAGCAGGTTGGCCAGGCTTTTGTGCACTGTGGACTGCGTTAAATAGTAGAATTTTACTCAAAGTTTACTCGTTACCTTGTAATGTTACATGAGGGTGGAAAATCCTTTGAGGGTTAGATGGAATTGTCCTGTGGTCTTGCAGGCTGCAAGAAGTATGGAAGAAAGAAGTAAAGCAAATGAAATTTGATATAATTTTTGTGTGTTTAATGTAGAAGGCATTTTTAGTGCAAGGTGAAGTATTGTAGCATTCATCTTTTCAGAGGTAAAGATTTTGGTGGGGCATTCTTATAGAGAGGATAATGTTAATGCCAACAACATGTACCTCTGCAAACACATGTACTGTGATGCTCGTTAAATAAGCCTGAGGAATAGTGTGAATACTTCTATTTAGAGGTAGATGCATTTTCCCTCATCTGTTCTGTTTTCTCTGGAAGCCACAGTTGGGCTTAGTAGCATAATGTGGTTATCAGTATCACTGTGCTGCCAGTACTAGAAATTAGCCTTGTGGTGTGCTTTAAATAGGACTTAATTCAAGTTTGAGGCAAGCTGTTTGTGTTTGCTTATGGTGAGAATGTTAAGAATGTTGCATGTTTTTGTTTTTAAATAAATCAAAGCAAATAAAAGGAAGAATTAAGTAAACTATTTATATATCTTTGTGTTCAGAATTGGTATTACAAAGACTACTATGATTTTAGAATAAAGCCAAATAGAAAGCAAATGTACGTTCAACTTTAGTTAAACTTCTTTATCTTTTCCAACTAGAGTAGGCATTATAACAGAAGAAGTACTTCTCGTGAAATTTATGATACATTCAAGACTCATTGACATGCTTTTTCTTCAGATAGAATTAAAAAAAAAAAAATTGCAGGAGCAGAGCCTAAATGCACCTCATCTGTCCAAAACCTCCTGCAGATGGGCTGTTAGAAGCAATGAGAACAGTTCTTAGAACAGCCTTAGCTTTTCCTACATAGTCTTTATTTCTTGATATCCCTTACGGTGGGATGCATTTCTTCTCTTTGCTGCCCTTGACTTGTGTGTCCGGGGTTTCTCTCCCCAGCACACACCGTGCCAGCGCATTCACGCCATTCCGGTAGAGATTTCCATTGACAGCCTCCCAGCTATATCATACCAAAGCTGCCTTGACCAGACAGCTAATTTACGAGAAAGACACAGGCAACAGCTTGAGGTCCGCAGTTGTGTCTACACTGCCGGGCATGAGCAGCTGTGGAAAGGGGTCCGATGCCAACCTCGTCTCTCCTCCGTGTTGCCGCTCCATGAGAGGGCACGGGTGGGGACATGGTGGGTGGTGTGGGCATAGCGTGGGGCTCCCTGCTTGGCTCAGCTGCCTCCTTGTGTCTTCTCTACCTTGAATTGGTACCACAAGACCAAGTTTTAGCAGCCCAAACTGCACGGGATCCTTCCCAGAAGGGCCCTCGTCTTTCTTGAGGCAAAGACAGATGGGATTTGTGATTATCCTGAGCACAAGCTAAATTGTGTTCAAACTGTCAGTGCAGAGAAATGTAAACCTGCAGCTCAGGTAACTTGAGATGTTGTCATTGAGACTAATGAAACAGCACAGCTCAGTGCTACATTAAACAAAACTGCCTTGAGATATTCACCAAATCCACTGATGTGGAAATGCGTGTTAAGAGAGACGTGCCTCGGAGGCTTGCGTGCTGCAGAGGCAAGGCATGCAGTAAGCAACTTTTGAGAAATAAAATTGCCAACTCCGTTGCTGCTGTCCTAACTTTCTTATCGGGATGGTAATACGCCGCGCTCACACCTCGGCGTGCGGTGTGAACAGCGGCACTGTCGGTGGAAATGAGGGGGAGTAAGACTGAAGTCCCACGATGTAAGGCAAAAGCACAACAAAGATCATGTTGTACACTGCTGCTGTCCTGGAAATAACTGTGTAAAGCCATCGTTATGTTAGCGCATTATATTATTTTGTCAGTGGAAGTTCATGATACAGGATCATTTGTAGATGTTGGGTTGAGACCCTGCTTACATAGCAAGGGGCTTGGAAACACTTCCCATATGTACTTCTGCTCATACTGCCCTGTATGACAGTTGTAGAGAGCCAAAATCACACCGCCATGAAACTCTCCAGAGAAGCATCCTCTACAGGTGTATTTTGAGGCTCAGTAAACATGGCTTTCCATCAGCTCTGCTAGCTTAAGCCATTGTGATTTGATAATACACTTTTTATAAGATTTCTTCAGATTTGACACTGTCCCACGTGACATCCTTCTCTCTACCTTGGAGAGACATGGATTTGACGGATGGACCGCTCAGTGGATAAGGAATTGGCTGGATGTTCACATTCAAAGAGATGCGGTCAGCGGCTCAGTGTCCCAGTGGAGACCAGTGACGAGTGGTGTTCCTGGCCAGGTGTTCAAGGTGTTCGAGGCCAGGTTGGATGGGGCTCTGAGCAAGCTGGTTTAGTGGAAGGTCTCCCTGCCCGTGGCCGGGGGATTGGAACTAGGTGATCTTTAAGGTCCCTTCCAACCCAAACCATTCTGTGAATGTGTGATTCTATGGTGCTATAATTTAGTGGAGCATTTTCTTGCAAAAAGGAACACAGCTTGTGATCCTGTGGTGGCCACTTAAACTCCTGTCCACATTGAGATGCTCCCTGCCACCTTTAATGCTGCTGATCTCACGGTGGGTTTACTTCGTTGTGATTTACGAAGACGCTGGGAGAAGGTGCCTGCAAAAACAACTTCCAAAGGAGTTTGGCTGAGGCCTTCCTCAGGGCTGTGGGACTGTAAGCATCAGTCTTTGAGAGTTACTGCTGTGCCGGTGACAATAAGGAGAAATTTTTCAGTGCCAGAGAGTTCCCGTGCTGGGACCGCACCTCTGTTAAAGGCAGTACTGGTCTTCAGCTTTTATATATGCCACTGTGAGGGGGAAAAGAAAAGAGCGAGCAGCTGTGATGTCTTCAACCAGAGAGCTATTAAAGAAGCACTGTTATGATAACAAGCCTGACATTATATAGTAAAACAGGCATCACACTTTGCTTTTGCCCGTTACACTTGTTTCACAACTTCTTCTGTCTGTTCCCATGTAGGCTGTGTCACACTGCATGAGAGATGTCAAGGGATCAGCCTTAGGCTCACCAGGTTAGAGCTCATCTTGACTCCTTTGCTATGTTTTATATTTCATTTCCATGGGGATCAACTTTTTTTTGTTTTATCTGCTGGCATTTTAGAGCCATTTGACAGGAATATTTGTGAGATAAATGTTCCTCCTGCAGATAAGGATAAATGTAGGTATGTTACGGAAATAACCAATAGTAAACACTGTAAAACAGCAGGAAAGGAGTAAGGACAGATGGGTTTGTTTTTTTCTCAGGGATTCTAAAATAAACTTGATTTGTCTTCTTTAAATCCTTACACTCAGTCGGCAAAAAATATAGGAAGTGATGTTTACTCATGTAATAGAAATATCTTAAAAAACAGTTTAAAACAGCTAAGGAAATTTGGCAGGTCAGGGATTTATTTATGTATGTATGTATGTAACTGGGTTTATGGGAGGGTTGTTGCTTCACCGTACTCTCTCTGATAGTAACATAATCTGTTTTATTTTCATAGATGAATCCAAAATCTGTATTTGGCATTCTGTGTGTTCTGCAAAGGACATTTCTCTCTCATTTTAGGTCAGAGATTTTCAAAGGCACGTACAGCAGCTAGGCATTTAATTTTCACTCACGTTAATAGAATTTGACCAGTTTCTTCTTTCTTGCTTTTTGACATCTTTCATTTCACGGTTTTTGTTTCAATTGCACCTGCCTAGTAAAAAGATGTAGACAAAACAGGCACATGTCTGCCAGCTCTATTGCTTCTTGTAGTCTTGGTAGACTGTTGCTTTACTCATTGATTATTTTGGTTATCTGCCACATTTCTGGATGCCCGGCAAGTACAGTGAGCAGTAGCTCGGACTGGACGGCTGGAAATCCAACAGCCTGGAGCAAACAGCCACTGGGCACTGGCTGCCAGTCTGATGGGCTCCGGTCGCATTGTGCTCACTGCATCTGTGGGGTGAATTGCTGCTGACCTGTGTGGCACATCTGACGTGCGCCGTGCGTGGCAGGGCTGCTGCGTGCGTGTGGTTCAGGTACACAGAATCCCAAATATGTGGCTGTGGTTTTGAATTCATGGTAGGACACAGACCAGCCATCACCTAAATCTTCCTCTCTCTCTCGGATAGATTTTTCTTGTACGCATGTAAGGACTCATATCTAAAATAGCCATAAAAGCCTACGCTGCAATTAAATGTTTCTTCACCACCCTTTTCCTTAAAGTGTGCTACTTGCAGAGCTACCAAGTTACCCACTATGTTTTTCTTTGGGTTTTTGGGGGCTATTTTAGTTTTTAAAATAATTTCTGTAGTTGTCCAGATTTTGCTTAGCCATGCTGTCTCTCGATGGTCTGCTGTGGTCATCAGCGTTATGCCTGGCTTGAGGGAGCATTCGTTTGGACGTACAGCTTTGTCAGTTGTGGAGCACGTCCTGGGCAGGATGCGAGCGCCTAGCCCCAGGGCCACGGCAGATGTCTCAATTGCTTTTCAAACTCTTGGACTGAAACTAGTTCATTATTGCCAGTGCCCTATTTAGACGGTTTAGAAATGAGCAGTAAAAGAGTGAATTGCTTGAAACTCCATTGCAATGAGGGTAGGTGAATTTGTACAAAGATTGGTGTTAGTAATGCATTGTTTAATAATAATTTTGATGCCAAAATAGACATTGCATGGTTATAACTGATTAAATACTTTTCAGGTGAGGTGGCCAAGTCACACACCCTTTGTCTTGTTATGCTGCTCTGGTTTAAGACTGCCTCACCTATTTTAAGTTTGCCGAAAACTACTGTAAGGCAAAGGCCTCGACTTAATTGCTATTTGCAAATGTAGCTTTATTAAATAACATGGTGTGCGCTTCCTTTATGTGACAAAACACTTTGTGAGTTACCCCAGTGATGTGGTGTTGTTATTAGCATGCTAATCATATATTAGCATATGGGAAAATACAGAGTATTTTCAGTGAGAACCAAAGCATCCCATCTCACCAGATACTGTATCTGTGTATTTATGGTGCAGTTTTTCAGTAGTTATTCTATAACAGGCATGTAAAAATCTCTCAGACCAAATTAGTAAATTAGTTCACTGCAAATACATCTGTGGTGCCTTCAAAAATAATACAAAGACAAGCCAAGAAGTCAACAGGAATTGCTGTTTGCCCTTAAACACATTTAGAAAAAAAGGGGAATAGATGCATTTAAAGGCTGATAAAAATTACATTAAGTATATACAGATATTTCCTGCAGTTAACATGGGGTCTTGCTACAAGCGTAAGGAGCAGAGTGCAGAGGAGCTGCATGGTTGCATCTTGCTGCCAATGGCCAAGACCCATCGCTGCAGACCAGGTTTGCCACGTGGTTGGTCTTTAGCGGTTTCTGACACGCTAAGCGCCACTTGCCAGCTCGCAAAGGACTTGAGAGAAAACTCCTGTTCCTACCTACTGAAACGAGCTGGGTGTCTGTTAGCCTTTCTGTGAGGCCAGTACAGCCGTAACCTGGCTCGCTCTGCTCTTCCGTATGAGGGATTGGGATGACTCTTCACCTGGGGCTGGACCTCCTGTGGTCCCCGCGTCCTTCCCAGCATCACTGCAAAGATGGTCTTTGCAGGAAGGCCAGCACTTGCTTCGACTTAGATCCACAAAATGGTAATACCCACCCTGGAGCCGGCCACTGGGCATGGGCTGCCCTGCCTGCAGCCTCGGGGACGCCTGGGCAGCTCTCCTGGAGTGGTCAAACGTTGAGAAACATTTTTTGTTAACTCATTGCAGGGTGCTGCTGGATTCCTTTTCCTGCAGGTAAGATGGAAATGATAAAAAAATAGTCCTGTCGCATCATATTGCTGTATTCCAGCTTCAAATTCAACACAAAATAAAAGGGTTTACAACGCAGGGGGCTATGGCTGCTTATGGAAGTCTAGCTAACAAACAAAGCGGTAAACTGCACTTGCTTACGATATTCTTTAATATACAAAGGTTCAGTTTTCTCTGTCCTTAGTCTGTGTCCTGGTTTTGGCTGGGGTAGAGTTAATTTTCTTTCTAGTAGCTGGTATAGTGTTATGTCTTGGATTCAGGATGAGAATGATGTTGATAACACACTGATGTTTTCAGTTGTTGCTCAGTAGGGTTTAGACCAAGTCAAGGATTTTTCAGCTTCTCCTGCCCAGCCAGCAAGAAGGCTGGAGGGGCACAAGGAGTTGGGAGGGGACACAGCCAGGACAGCTGACCCAAACTGGCCAAAGGGATATTCCATACTGTGTGATGTCATGCCCAGTATATAAACTGGGGGGAGTTGGCCAGGGGGGCAAACACTGCTCAGGAACTGGGCATCGGTAAGCGAGTGGTGAGCAATTGCATTGTGCATCGCTTGTTTTGTATATTCCAGGTTTTTTTATTATTATTATTATCATCAAATTTTATTATCATCATCATTATTATCATTATTAGCAGTTTCTTTCTTTCTGTTCTATTAAACTGTTCTTATCTCAGCCCACAAGTTTTACCTTTTTCCTTCCTGTTCTCTCCCCCATTGGGTGGGGGCAGTGAGCGAGCGGCTGCATGGTGCTTAGTTGCTGGCTGGGGTCAAACCACGACAGTCTGAAACCCAATAATAGGCTAAATCTTATTTGAACTGAACATGTTGTCTCCAGTTTATTTGCCCATTAAAGTTTACTGATAAACTGATGTTTCTGTAATGGTTTTAATGTAAGGAGTACTCTATAAATCACAATTTTAATAGAAACAAATACAATATTGATGCTAACTTTTTACTAGCAAAACAATGGAACAGAATTATCATGATTTATTAATAAACCAAAGTAAACCAGGATCTCATGTACTATCCAAGAAATTGCCTATTTTTTGTTTAATCAGGTGTAGTAAATATGGTTTCATCATCGTTTTATAATAAGGTTTTGTACTTCCGAAATAGCTTTCCCCTTTGATATATTAGTCAAACTAGCCAATTTAAGGATCGACTCTTATGCTGCATGTTTTATTTTGCTTTTCGTGCCCAAGTATAGAAAATTACATCACTTTCCTAAGATATATTTGTGTCAGAAGTAGCAAGGTGGCTGGCTTGGAGCAGACTGTGCTGGGCAAGTGAGGGACCCCCCCTGCCCATCAGTTCAGCAGGTCCCCCCTCAGTGCTGCCTCGGCGGTAAGGATTGCTCCCCAGCCGGAGCGAGCCCAGGGAAATAAAAAGGAGCTGGACAATATAAAGGAGTGATGGAGATCCTGTAGGGCCCCATCCCTCTTCCTGACCGAGGAGGGGGGGTCAGTGTCACCTTGTTTAACCGCATTTCTTACACACATTTGAACCTCACATATATAATGTGCGTAATAGCTAAGCCCTAATAAAGGACCACGTTCAGTCAATGGGATTTATTTCTGTCATGTCAATGCTTGTTCTTCAGTTTCCAGCTCCACTGTTCAGTTTTACAAATGCTCTGTAATTATCACCTTGCTCTCTGAAAGCATCAGGAATTTTCTTGTGATTCTTCATGTTACCCAAAGTGTCCTAAAAAGGCCTGTTCTCTCTCAGAAACAGGCGACTGTGAAAATCCCATCCACCTGCCTATGTATGAGCACTTTCATGATAATTTTAAGTTGCTGTTTTCTGAAATAGCCCCTTTATGTTCCTGTTAAAAAAGCTGGTAATAGCTTTTTGAGGAAGCCTGCATAACCAAAGAAAAAAATGCTTAATAATTTCCACCTTAACACAATAGCAGTTGAATAAAGCTATTTTCATCCTTTATGGAAGTTACTCAGGATTTCTATTTTGTTAAGCGTGATTCAAAAATCTCATTTGTCTTGACTGCATAATCACCAATGTTGTACTTCCACCAGCCTAGACCGGTGTGTTGTGAGGTATGCGAATGATGAAAGATGGGGTTTATGCCCACAACCACACACAATCATGCACAGAAATCAGAGACTAAAATTTCAGGTCCTGTTTCTTCTGCATCAAACTACATAGCATCATCCCCTGTTAACCGAAATTGCTGGTTTTTTCTTCTGACGTTGCGTTTCTTGGAACACCTTTTCTGAGATTGTGTAGCTCTCAGCCTCACATTTACAGACGTACCATGTGCAGAGGTAGGGAGATACATACTTATATTCTTAAGCCTAAAAGCAGCTGTTAAAGCCTGAAAGAAGAGATCTCAGGGAAGACTGTGGAAGGGGAATGAGATCCTAAAGGTTCCACCACTGTCATAAATGGATTAAGAAGGTAGTGCTTAAAAGTCGTGAAAGCAGATGGCAAAATGTCCAAAGAAAGTAACCAGAGCAATCAGTGGTATCTGGAGCTGATGGCCCCTCCAGTTCCCACCAGCAGCTGTCTCAAACGGGTGGTGGAAGGAGCGAAGGAGAGGTATATATATATATACTGCATGCTGGTATAACCCCCTACCCCAGATTCCCACCCACCCACTGTCGTCCCAGGTAGCAGAGGGGGTTGCAGGTTTAGGTTTCTAGGCAGCTAAAATGCCTAGGAGAAACCAAACCCAGCATAGGCAGGGATCCAATAGGCGTATGTATATAGCAAGAGTGTAAATGCATTTCTGTCGCTGTAAATTCTTCACAAATGTTTTGTAAAGAGTGGTTATGGAAGATTTCACTTTTTTCAAATCGCTGCAGAAGGAAGGTCCTTAGTAACATTTACTAGCTATTCACAGCCGTTTTTTAAGAGCAAAAGAACCCAAAATGGCCAAACCTATTTGCCAAATTTGACACAAACTCTTCTTCCTGAAAATTTAGCCTAGCTGTATGCCCTAATAGTTTAAAAGACCATTTCAGATTTGCTGCTCCTTATTTTAGATGAATAGAGTTTCCTAAAGCGGGAAGTATTTTTTCCTTTGTCCAGGTGCTGTTTCATTCCTCTTGAAGCAAAAATTTACCAACTTCTTGCATCTTCAAGATTGCCACCTTTGAGTCCTGCCTACATTACTACTCATGCTCTTTTGTTTAGTACGTCAGGATGCTGGAGTGCCAGCACTGATTATTGCTGCTTTTTTCTTTGAAGGTGTGCTCTTTTGAGGATGTAGTCACCATCAACACAACCAAACCACATTAGTGTATAAGGTTAGTGCACCATAGGTGAGCCTCTGTTGTTCTTCACAGCCTGCTTAAAGACCATCCAGTTGACAGGTGGTGCAAGAGAAGTTGTTGAAAGAGTCTCACTGAGGCTCTGGTTTTTACATGTTGTACGCAGACTTCTTTGTTTTCAAGTTTCAGTGTGATGCAGACATTTTGCTGTTGTTTTTAAACAATATAATTTAATTGTAATAGTTGCTGACAGGGAGAGGAAATCTGGGCCTTTGATATTTGGGTGGTTGCAGCTTTTAATGCTGTGAGGCAAAACAAATGGTTTGCTTTCTTCACGCACTCTGGAAGTGAGTTTGAAGATTTGGATGCTGGGGAAGGGCATCTCCTTGCTTTTTTACCTCCATCTTCGGAGCAGAGTTCTTTAATTTTTTTAGTAGTGTAGGACTTCTCATTTCCAAACTCAGCAGCTCTTTAACAGTGTTTGGTTACCCTACGAGACCTACATTTCTGATTTACAGCTGTTTTTTCAGTGGCATTAATACATCAACAGGGCATAGCAAAGCTATCTGGCAAGGGTGAGACACTATCTTTGTACCTGCTGCTCTAGTATTACAAACAGTTTATGGTGTCTGTTGTAGGTCCCTTGAAAATGAAAAGCTTTTGAGAAATGTTGAGATGTCTGTTCCTTTCTCTTGTGCCCCGCACACAAATCACCCACCGTAAGATAAAACTGGAGTCTGAGGAATCATAATTTAATCGTCTCTCAAGCTGGCAATCTGCTTCAGCAAGTCCTTCGTATGTCTCTTACGGGAGCCTACTGACCTTCTCGGAATGACACATTAAAAAACAATAGAGCCAGCAGCGATGCCTCTGGAGTTGCTGCAACTTTGAGGTCAATTAATTGTCGCTTGCGATGATATATCTGAGCTCGCCATTAGTTTCTCAGCCTGCAAAGGGCTCGGGGCAGGCGTGCTTGCCTTGTACATGGCTTAAAGGCCTAGGTGTCCTTGATGCTGAAGCCAAGATGGAGGGCACCATCACACCATCAGCTTTATAAGTCGAGTTTCCCATTGATTTCAAGGACCTTTGTACTTTTATCCTGATGGTGAAAGTCCTGGGCGTGGAGCTGTTTGGGCAAGCAGCAGTTTGGTGTCCTGACCAGCTAGGCGGGCGATGGGCTGCCAGCCGTTAATTCAGGATCCTGCTGAAGAGTGGGCATTTACCCTCTTTTTTTTCCTTAGCAAGTGTTTAGAAACTCAGAAGGCACAGTCTGTCCAAGCTAGGTTGTTCTCAGGGATTTCAAGATACTGGTGAATGCCTGAAGATGGTTGAAAAGCTCTTCTTGCAGACACAGGGTCATATATAATAAGCTGGGGTTTTTTTTTTTCCCAAGAAAAAAAATGGTTTATTAGCTCCATAGAGCAAATGGGTGAACCTGCACTCTTTCATAGCGTATGTCCCTAGTTTGCTCCTGGGTCCTGTCCCCAGACAGACAGCGGCTGCTGCCTATGTACTGTTCTCCTTCCAAACCGCCTTTCTGAGCCACCCCACTGGCTCCTTCTGAGAAAAAAAATAAGCATGGCTTGGGGACAGTCAGCCCCGCACCCAGCTCCGGGCTGAGCCTCACTGTCTTTCCTGGTAGACACAGTGAGGGAAAATAGACATTATGGCGATTTCGGAGCCTCCTATTGTAGGACTTGGATTTGGGAGGATGGGATGCAGCATCCAGGCAGCTGTGTCTCCCGAAGGTTTATCTGTCTGACTACTTACCATGTAGAAGGGGTCCCAAAGAAGTGTTAGTTTTGCTCATATGTTTAATTTCTGGGCGATGCTCTGTCACTGATGTCTGAGTAACAGCTCTGGCATAGTTTCAGTGTCAACTTTGAGCTTTTCTTCAGAGGGTATATTTAATTACAGCAGCTCTTCAGCTGCTGTATTTTCAATGCTTCTAATATCTTAATATCGCAGAGTGTATATATCAAAGATACAAGCCTGAGTTTTATGGGGTACAGTAAAATGGAGAAGGATTTAGTAGCCGTCTGCCTGCTGGAAGTAAATCAGTTATTTTTAACATTGTTTTGGAGTAGATGTTGAATATGTAATGCAGAAGAGGATTGCAATGGTGATTCACTGAAGTATGACTTACAATAGACATTGCAGAGGAATTTACAGCTCGTTGTCCGCGGCTCTGCGGTGGTGGGTACTGCAGCCTGTGGCAGCCCAGGGAGGCTGGCGGGGACCAGCGCCAGCAGATCAGCCATCCCTTGGGGTTTTCTCTCCTTCTTGCTGCCTCCCCAGAGGCCAGCAGCTCAGCCAGCTCTCCCTGCCGCAGCAATATTTCCAGGCTTTGCTTCAAAACGACCACGAAGGGTTTGCCGTAGCACGCTTGTCTCCTTTCTTGGCTGTGCTCTAGGAACGCGTTTGGTTTCTGGGCGGATGAGGTGGAGAGGGAAGGAGGAAGGAGCATTTGCAGCAGCTGCTGCTGCGGGCTTCAGAGGTGTGTTAGCCTGGGGAGAGCCAGAAAATGAGAGTATTTGTCTTCTGCTTCACTAGCTAGCGAGTGAGTGGCTCGTGGTGGAGCTCTGCCAGATGCATCTGGTTTTTTCTGCCCCCAGAGGTGCTGGGGCTGCTCATTTACACTCCTCGAGAAGGAAAGGAAAAATTGGCTTCAAGGCAACAGCCACCAGTCCCTCGTCACCGCAGGGAAGGCTGCAATACCAGGGATGCCACCCATCAGGCAGGAGGTCATGCTGGTATCCCGCAGCCAACACTGGATAACAGTCTCTGGCTGTGAGACTTGTTCAGGTCGCACATGGAACAAGCAATGGAGGGCGATGCTGTCAGTATTGACGCAAAATGATCTTTGGAGATATGTGGCAAGAGCTGAGTGCCATTCCTGGAGAGTGTATCAAAATGAAAGATGAGAAACCTTCTGTTTAGAAGAAAATAAAAGTGGTGAAACAGAGCACTTGGAGTTCTCTGAAATATTTTGCAATGTAACACATATCAAATATTTATCAGATTATTTTCTAAATGCAAGTGGAAGTTGTGAATCCTTCTAATGATTCTGAAACTGTGTATTTGACAAATAAACACTTCATCCAAAAACTTCACTTGGCCATATTGTTAGCACCGTAGTCTGTTTGCACTGCTAACAAAATAATCCCATTCACTAATCCTGACGCCTGCACGCTGCCATTTCGCAGTGTGGCAGCTCAGTTTGAGAGGGGAGCATAAGTGCAGATAATTCAAGTTAAGTCTGCAGCAGAGACAGAGCTGCATGAAACCAAATCCAGGCTAGAGCTGTGCAAAAATTTACTGTCCTACTGGCTTGTTACTCTCCAGAAACACAGTTTTAGGGCATCTGAATCTGCTTGCTGAATCATTTTGGCTAAATATAAACCAAAAGTAATAATTTTGCATTGTTTGAAACATTTCCTTTTGGCATTTTCAAAACAAAACCAAGTTGACTTCTTATGTTGAAATGTCATTCCAAACTTCCACTTGTTTCAATACGAGAAGGGGCAGAAAATGTTTTAAACTGAAGCAAAGCTTTTCGTTGAACCTCCAAATAAAATACAGTAACTGGAAGATGCCCATCCTTGGTCCCTGGTTGGGTTGGCCTCCTGAAGAGCGTGTGGCTCTTCCCTGAGATGACTGTCGCTGTGGGACGGCTGGTGGCAGCACGTCCTTGCGGCGTTGGGGCTGCTGTCGCAACAACTGCTCCTTATCGGGATGGACGTGTGGGGCAGGTATCGCTTGTGGGCCCTTAGGCAAGGATCGAAGAAAAAACTAAACCACTGGCTGGACCAAAGCCCTTGTTTTCGGCTAGCACGTTTATGCAAAGGGAGCTTCCAATTTCTCCAGGCAACGTAAGTGTTGAGAGTGCCCGGAAAACCTGGACAGACCTCTGTAAGCGGGGATGTGGTCCGGGTGCTCAAGAGGAGATGGTTTGAAGAGGTTCCACCACGAAAGGTGCCCTCAGGAGAAGCCCTGACTTAGAAGCGTCCTCCTCTCCCTGGAGCCAGGTTTGGCAGCCGGGAGCCATATCTGACCATGTCCTCCAGCGTTTTGTGGCTTTTTCCCTGGGTTGTATTGTAGCCCTGTTGCTGCTGTAGCATTCCAAATCAGCCCCGCTGGCTGTCAGCCGCCCCAGCCCTGCCCCCGGGCACTCCTGCCTTTCCCGGGGAGCAGGCTGTCTCTCTGGATGTGATCATGTCCATTAATTACGTTTTTAGAAGCCCATCGTCTTTCACTAATGTCATTCTTTCTGCAGATGCTTCTCCGTGCTTTTCCGCAGTGGGTTTCAGCCAGGCCACAGCACAGCAAAGAGTCGGAAAATGTAGCTGTTCTCACTCGAAAATTTCCACTTTTGAGTAATAGGGCCTGCCGATCATTTTAAATGGAGCATTTAAAATTCAGATGCGAGCGGACATGATATGGGCAGGCTTTTCTCATGCCACACCACAGTGAAATTTTTGTGGTGTTCGCCCAAACACGATCGTAATTCAAGGAAACAGATGGGAACTGTACCGAATGCAGGAGTCCCTCCAGCTGGAGAAACTGCTGCCAGCCACCAACCAGTCTCCCTTTGCCCTCAAGCTGCAAAGCAGGTACAAGTCCTGTTGCAACTACCCCTGCAGACCTTTGCATTGGAAGTAAGGGAATTTTCTAGGGAGCTTAACAATTTTTCCTCCAGTCTCTGTGTTAGGAATAATGGGAATACCATGGTAACAGCTTTCCCTTGCAAGAAGGAAGTATTTTGATGGTGACTGCTATACAAGATGGAAACAAAACTGATGCAAATGATATGATTTCAAAATGAACTTACTAAATTATAGATAAATCTTCTCTGGAATGCATTACATAGTTATCTCTCCTCCACATATTGTGTCCTTTTATAGATTTTTATAAAAGGAATGAAAAAACCAGGATACATGGGACAAATAAAACGGCAAAAAGAATAATAAACATAACAATTGATAATTTGCTGTCTACAGAAGGACAAGATTTAAGAATTCTGGAAAAGACACCAGAGGTTGATACAAAGAAATTAAGAACCACCCAACCTTGCTGTAATCTCTAGCTATTGTAAATCTCTTACAGTTTGAGAAAATAGATGACAAAGTCTCTTCACAGATAGGAAAAGCTTATTTGAAAACAAAAAAACCTAGACAAATCCTGGACATTGAAGGTTTTTAATTATTCTGGTACAGATTGAAAAAATAACTGAGAAAAAAAAATTAAGGGAGGTTTATTTTCTGTAGGAATAATGCAGAACTGTTGTCTTAGGTAATTTGAATTAAAATCCTGCAGAGGCTAGTGGAGACATCATTCAAGAAAGTAATATAGCTGTGGTTATTAATCGTTCCTTGCCATTCTGGCAAAAACTTCTCATTCGCATTCAGGGCTACTGAACTGTTTTAGCAGCCTTAATTCTTCCCACACAGTTGCGGACATAGGATTATCCACTTTGCAGTTGGATTGGAAGGACCGAAGAGTAGAGACGAGTTGACATTGGATTACATGGTGCCAGCTCTGGGAGCGTGTGAAGTCAGGCTCACAAAGTTGTGTTGTATTTTGATAGGAGTGCCAAATGGGTTCTCATCATAATGTATAAAACTGGAAGACATACAGATGTTTTCATCTTCAAAATTTTTGCGTGTAAGGAAGTATTATTAAGGGAATGGTTGTTTGTTTTTTTTATTTTTATTTTCACGCCTAGGGAACGGAGGCAAGAACAGGCTTTCGCAAAACCTGAAAGTTGGCCTCCTGGGCTAACCAATGCCTCTTCCATGGAGAAAAGGATTTTACAGTTGCTTTGTAGGAGTCGGTATTGTTAAAGGTTCATTGTTAGCAACAAAGGAGTACTAGAAGAGGTCAAATAAGAAAGGCGATTCAGTCCAGAGTTGTTGCAGGACTCCTGATAAGCAGCAACGAACAACGCTTACCAAGAAGTACCCTAAGAAAAGGGATGCCAGGAGTTACTAGCTGGACAACATGCTTTGAAATACTAAAAGTCTGTCTCACTGGCAGGCTAAACAAAGGAGTCTTTTATCTCCTGGACCCACTGGACTAACATAAAAGAAAGCCAGGGACTAACCCTTAGCCTTGGGGCCAAGTGGCATGGGTTGGTTTGCACCCACATTGCTCATAGAATCATAGAATCATTTAGGTTGGAAAAGACCTTCAAGATCATCGAGTCCAACCATCATCCGTGCCCACTAG
>JANXJC010000059.1:3626078-3638751 GCA_027564655.1 Leptodon cayanensis | reverse complement strand
GGGGGAGGGAGGAAGGCTCTGCCAGCCAGACCTTGCCAAGATACCCACATGTTAAGTCTGTTTGGGTTTTTCTTCCTCCACCTCTTCGCCTGCCACCTTCCTCAAAGGCAATCCTGAATTACTTGAGGGAAATACGGATGTTTCAGATGTGGCAAACGTACTGCTTTTAAAATGCAAATGTGTTCTGGATGCGTACACCAGGCACTGCTGTTGCTTTTCTTCTGGCATCATCGCCTTGAGAGCGAGTGGTTCAGTTTTTGAGCGTAATGCAAAACCAGGAGGGTTTTCCTACAGAAAAACATTTCACTGAGTGGCTTGTTTCTAACGGTGACCTGGGTGGGGTGCTCAGGGAATGAGTCTAAAACGGAGGACGTTTTTACAGCAATCTTTCCCAGTGGTATGTTGTGCTAGCTGCTGACAGCCAGCAGCTTGGGAGTTTCCCGAGCCGGGTGTCAAGCGTAGTTTGGTGGTCAGTAATGAATTTCTCTCCGACAAACTTTTTATCTTCTCTTTCTGAACCCACATACATTTTTGGCCACTACCACACCCTATAGCATTCAGATTCACAATTATAATTATGTTTTCTGCGAAAAGATAATACTCTGATTTATTTCAGGCCTGTTGACTGATAATTTTTCACTAAATGGAGCCTAGGTTTTGTGCAATAAGAAACTGGGAGTACTCGTTAGATAATCAACTTCTGCTTACAATGCAGGATTTTACCCCTCTCCTTAGTCCTCTTTCTTTATGCTGCCCAGGCTGAGTCTGTTTTGTGTCTTCTCACATGGAAGGCTCTCCAAGCCCCAGCCTGTCCTTCTCCTTCTCCTTCTCCTCCCTTTTCTTGTTCCACCGTGTCCTGGGGTTACTTGGCAGCGCAGTCAGCTCTGAGTTGCCACACAGAAATTAATGGACCCGTGCGATCATATTGAATTGTGCGATCCTTAGATTGCATTTTTCTGTCAAGTCAGAGGAAGCAGGTTTATACATGTATATGCAGTTTGAAACAGTGAGTTAAGAGTTAACTAGAAGGTTAATAAATGATACTCTAAAAATAATTGCTGAAACATTTCCTCAGTTCTATTTGTGTGGCCAGTACACTGCAAAAATGTGACAGTCATAGCAAGCCAATGGGTATAAAAAGCCGATGGGTCACTTAGTATGTGTTGAATGTTTCTCCATTCTCTGGAATGCGTTGTTTGCTTCGTTTAGGATGTTCTCACCATGTGTCTTTGAGTTGTTGGTGTTATTGTATCATCTCTCTGTGAAAGAGATTACACCACTAGTAAACAATAACATGAAAGCTGAGCTGTGACCACACAGGCGGCCAGGAGGAGATCCCTGTATCCCTGCAGACTCACAGACAGTTCAGGGGTTTGTTTTCCCTTTTGTAATGATAATCAGAAAGAAAATAAAATGCGAAATCCGCACCGCGGTCGTTCTAGGCAGGCAAAAGTTGTACCGTGGTTATGGGATTCCCTGAAACGCTCACAAGCCTTGAGCCTTGAACGAGAGCCGTGAGGATGGTCTGAGGATGGAAATGGGCACATCCATGGGTCTAACCAGCCTCCTGGTCCTGGAGCGGGTGGGTAATCACACCAGCCCAGGGATAAAATCCAGTAGGATGAAATAACGCAAATTTATTTTCCCTTCTTCAGAATATATCTGGAAGAAGTCTTTGCAAGGTGAACCTCAGCTGCACTGGACCGCTGCATCTGATCCCAGCAAAGCTTTGAGGTTTGCCATTTACAGACCTGGGTGTGCTCTTAGTGGCTCGCAGATCGGCCAGCGAAGGAGCACGCTGTGGAGTATTTTTGCTGGGACTCCATGTGTGATCACAGGACGTCACTGGGAGCGTGAAGTGACAAGTTCAGGTGTCACTTCTCCCGATTTCATGTTAGTAGTTGGGGCTGCCCCGAAGGATGCCCCACTTACACAGGAAAGTAGTCCTGGGAAAAAAAACATTGGATTTTTTTTTTCTTTTTTTTTCATCTTAAGATCTGGAAAGGAAGAGGAAAACTCATGCTTTACAAGCAGCCAGCAGCCCGTGGACCGCATTTTGGCAAACCACGCACCGTGCTGTATTTACGATACTTTGAGCTGTGGTGATTTTTGCTCTCACAGAAGGCAGAGGTGCTGGCAGAGCCCCAAGGAGATTTGGGAGCAGCAGGGTTCGGGTGCCCGGCCTCAGTGGCTCCCCAGGTTTTTCTGAGCCTGGCAAGGCTTGCGAGAGTGACGGCAGCGTGCTGCTGAAGCTGTTTTCTTAAGGCATGCCATAGCCCTGATGCTGTTTTGATGGGAACGGGGAATTGTGGTGAATGAAATGGCTGTGTGGCCAGGAGGAATGGGTCGGTTTTTTATTTGCAGCATGCACAGAAATGAAAAAAAACCAACCCCCCAAAAGTTCCTGGTTCTGTTTGCCACGTTGGGGGTAATGCAGCGAAACAGCAAAATACAGAGCTTTTCAGCAACTATTTTCCACCTGATGGAAACACTTCAGTTATTTTAAGTCAAGGAAATCCTGTGTTTCCTCAGCAGCTGTTGCAGTAAAGATGACTGGTCATTTTGCCTATGTATTTATATTGCTGGAGGTTCTTTTTCATTTTATTACTGAATGGCCCTTTACAAATAACAGATCTTCAGCTGGTTAAGTGGCTGGACATTTGACATAATGTTTCCTGAAATCACGCATGAAAAGATATTTGCATGGGATGGACATGACTGTTATTGCATGGGTCAGAAATTTACTGAAACACCAGAAATGGTGAATAGAAATGGCAGCGTATAGGCGGTAAGAGGGATGACTGGGATTACAGCAAGGTTTGGTTTTGGGCACATTTTGGTATAAGACACAAAGGCAATCTGAAAGTAGACCACACATCCTGACTCTGAAAGAAAGCGCTAAATGGCGTGATCACAAATACACCAGTGATGGTACAAAACTGTACAAAGAAGAATCCTAATTTTTGTCAGAATATAGAAAAGTGGGATGGGGCCTGGAAAACATAGAGGCAATTCATACAAAGGAAATAATATGGAGGAAAAGAAAAAGTGAAGGAAAATATGAGAGAAGAGAGTGTGAGCTGAAAGAATTAGATAGCCTTGTGATATTGCATTTAAAGGATGCAAAATCCTCCCTCTCTCTCGGGTCTCTGGAGGGTGGGTGTACAGGGCACCAGACCTGTCTTTGTCACATGGGGGGTGACATTTGGCGCAAGAGACACAACACTTGCATGAAGCATCGGTGAAGAAACTGGTAGTCTGTTCTGGCTGTAAGGAGTTTTCTGTTATTTGCTCTTTAAATTCTGTTGGTTACATAAAGAAGGGAGGAGTGGACCTTTTTCTTTTGGGCAGTATCTTTTAAACCAGCACAGCGCCGACAGAGTTTGTGTGCATTTTTGCCGTTAAACAAGGCCATTATTTTTGAGCTTTCAGTTGGGACTTTTTGTGAAGTCGAAACTCTCGGTGCTCCAGTCCTTGCAGCCAGCGCGTTGTACGGTGAGGAGCAAAGCCTGTGCTTCGCTCTGTCCTTCTTCTGAACTTTTGACTCCAGATAACTGCATTTCAGGACACATGCCTTATGCTCGTTATTGTATTTACCGTGGGCCCAATGATACCTTTAGTTTTCAGAAGTTTAACAGCATTATTACTATTATTATTATGCTTTATGTATCTTGCTCAAGTCATTTCTACTCTCCTAATTGACCCTTTTCCGAAGGCTTTGGAGGCTGAGTAGGTGGCCTGCCACCTTTGTAATTCCACTTTAGGAACAAAAGAGGATCTATTGGTAAAGTACGTACTAATTATCTGAATAGCTGTGTGATTCGTCCTGGCTGTCCTCATATGACAGATCTACTTTTCCGTGTTGGTTTTTTTTTTTTTTTTACAACAACAAAAGGTCAAATTTTCTCGTGGTTCCTTGCGTGAAGTTCCTGGCTCTTGACTTGCAGTAGGCAGCATCAGGCGTTACGATAATAGGGAGTAGGAAAGTTACTTAATTACTGTCATTGAATTTCAACTTGTCAGCTTTTTTGTTATTCATTGCCTGTTTAGTTGGCGTATTTTAATGAACCTCAATGATAGGATAAATGCCTCTTAGGTCATCGTGATACAAGGTACCTGAATCCTGTTTGCAGTAAGGTACGGTATAATCATTTTTCAGTCATGATATGAGATGGATTTTGTACCTTCAGTTAGAATATAGAAGCAGTTGGATTGTATCTGTGGATAGATGGAGTGAGAGTTCCTGAGGCTGGTGTGTTCCCTGGGAAGCCACAGCAACGACCTAGCAAGGAGAAGAGGGTTGGCGAAAAAGGACGTTTCGGGGAACAGGAGAGGTGAACCTCAGGAAAGAGGCCAGCTAGACTTTCTACTCTGGGGGATTTTTCAAATGTGATAAAATGTGTTGTTTGTAGTGACCATCCAGCAATTTAGACATAAGACGGAGTAAATTGGTTTGGTCCATTATTTTATTTATCAAAAGCCACAGCTCAAGGTAAAAAAGAGCCACTGAAGAATTGGCTCAGAGTTTTCAAAACTGTTTATGTTGATATAAACTGAATAATACAAAAGATAAAAAGAAAAAGGGAAAAGTAAGTTGAATCAGTTTTTCATTCAAATAAAGCACTTCATTCGGCACAGAATGGGAATTTTTTTTTTTCTTTTTTTGGGGGGGGGGTGAGGGGGTGGTAGGCCAGAAGAGAAGAAGTCAGTAAAGCTCTGTTTAGCTCTTTTTGATTTTTTTTCCCAGTGTATTCCAGTCTTTCAGGAGAAGGCTGGGAAATATATCTACCTGGACACATATACGTGTATACAACTACCTAGTACCTGCATGCGTCAGCCTAATTCCACTCCTGCAGTTCAGTATTTTTAAGGGAGGGGCTCATGATCTCATTCTTTCTGCCTGTCTTCCAACTTTTCTCTCTTGGTTGAAATGGCATTTCTCAAATCATACTAATGTCAAAATCAAGACATTCTGTTGCTCATGCATGGTACTGTCAGCTGATCAACATGAAATGCTCTCGTATAAATCTAGGTTTAAGTAAATGTATATGAATTCCTGGAAAACACTGTTGTAACAGTGGAGTGCTGTAAAGTGCTATAAAAATTCTTTAAAAATTCTTTGTGCAAACTAGAGTAGGGACATGGTGTTAGACTCAGGACAAAGCTGTCTGCACGGTATGTTATCAGAAAAAAATTGTTATCAAATAGCTGACCCTCCGATACAGAGGCATGGTAGTTTGCTGTGCGGAGAGGTACGTTATCTGCATTTTTCTCAAAAATCTGGCTCAGTGTCAAAAGAACTTCCTGCTTTTTTGTAATAGGAACTCAGACAGGTGTAGCGTAAGTCTGTGACAATCTCTCTGAGGCTTTCCCCTAGGAAAGGTTTTGCTTCCCAAAGGTTAAGTTACACCCGGGCGACTTTGGGGGTTCTTGCAATCCCTTACTTCGCTCAAGCGATGCTGGCAGTCAGGAGCCCCGCGACCTCCGGCGTGGTTCTGGTTCTGAAAAGCAACTGGCTGTGCTGTAGTGAGCAAGTTTTAAATATTTCATGTAAGCAATCAGCTGCTGAAAAACATGCTTCTATTTTCCATATCCCCAAACGAAAGGCAAGCTGGTTTTCTGTCCTCTTTTTTGTTTTCCTTTCCACAGTTGTGGATTTGTGTTTTGTCCACAGGCCAAGTCTGTGTGGTTCTTGGCAGGCTGTTCAGACATTTTTCTTCTGAGCTTTTATCAGAGCATCTTAGTCTGGGTTATACATGAAATAATGCAGACAGGCTCGATAAAGAGAAACCTGTACTACAGCCTTGCAGTCTTTAATTAACGCTGTGTGCGTGTGCGTGTAAATGATAGGTGATAGGCGAGCCACAGATGCAGCGTGTTTCATTTTGATGCTGTATTGCTTTTTTGCTCTGCGGTGACATTAATAAATTGATACAGGCAAGCATTTTAGATTTCATTACCGCCTGAAACGCCTTTACTTTTTGGCTTGCCCCAATTCATTTATGAGGCATCATCATGCTCAAATTAGAAAGGGACTAAGCTGTATGTCGCTGCTGAGAATTATTGGATTATTCAATTACTGTGAACGGTGCTCAAGGAATATAAAATATTTAAGAAATATTCGAGGAAAAATCCCTAGATAACCTAGCTACATAAAGGTTACATGTTCAGGGATGAATATAGACCAAATGTAAGGCGGGGGGGGGGGTGAGGAGAAGGGGCAGCCGCAGGGCTGTGAGCGTAGAGTGTTGAGGCTGCCGTTACTCGGAGTGATTAACGCTCCCTTGGCCCCGCTGGTAAACTGTCAGCATGATTTAACGGAGCACGGGAAAGCAGTCCGTGAGGTTTTCCAGGCTGAGATCCCCCCAGTTTACAGGGGTGCTGCCAGGTGCGAGGTGGTGGTCCCAGCCAGCCAGGGCTGGGAGCCAGGAAAAGTCTCTTAAGTCTGCTCTGCCATCTTTGTCACCAAACGAACGGCTGAGTCTGATACAGTCCTTCAGTGCTGCCCCTCTCTAGAAAAATAACCTTTTTTTTTTTTAGCTGTATGACTTCAGGCAGGAGCTAGTCACGTTTTCCATGCCGAACTGAGCTCTAGGTTACCTGAAGCTGAATATCTAAATTATTTACATTACCAGGCCTGCATTGGCATCAAGCATGGGATTAGACTGTTTTGTTCATGTGAAGGTGAGAGTCACCGGTCTGAATGAAACATGGCCTTATTAGGATTGTATCTCTGCTTGCACTTCAAACTTTGGTCATCTTTCTCCCAGGAAGCCTGTGTTTGTTTTATTTTAACCATAGCTCCTTCATGGTAATAAACATTCCTGTTTGGTGAAGAATTTTACAGAACAGAGAGTACTCTGGATGGTGAAAATTTACCTTCTGTTGTCTGCTAGACCGTACAGAAGAAGGTAAGTCAATCTACAACAAAATAACTATTACAGCAAACCAAAGCATGAATTCATTACTTTTAACGATAACGTTGCTGTTTTACTCCAAGCTTAAGTGAATATAAATGTAACTTATTGAAGAGTTCCTGGCAAAAACCATCTGTGCAGGTTGTTTTTATCGCATCTGTCCTTAAACTAGCTGTGCATTTTAAGAAGACGAAGAAGCAGCAGCAGCAGCTGACCTACAGCTGACTCCCAGCAGCGTTTCCCCTTGCAGCAGCAACGGCAAAGAGCGGCCGGTAGCTCTGCCGTGGGTGTTTGGGACGGTGGGAGCGCTCAGACCTTTTTCTTTTGCCACTAACACGGCTTTCCATGTTCATTATCCGCGGGCGGCTTAGCAGGATGGTTAGGATTTGGTACTTGGAGCAGAGAAACTGTAAGTAAGTGAGATGAGCTAATTCTTTCTAAGGCTAGTTATCCCCTTGCTGTTATTTGCAGTACTGTGTTTAACAGGGCAACAGTACTCACTCCAAGAAGTTGAAAGAATGAAACAAAAACCCCATTGTCTCCGTAGTGATGGAGGTAATTAAAAGAGTACGGGGCTGAGAGGTTCCATATGATGTAAATCATTATCTTCAGGCTTTACTTACACCTCAGACCTTTTTCCCCAAATGAAGTTGACAAGTATTTCTGCTCTGTAAATTTGGTTTGCAACTCAGTGATGGTTTTATTGTTCATTGAGGGGCGCAGAAGGTTCTTGTTACGGTCACTGATTTTCCAAGAAATCTTAATAATTTGCAGACATCCAGATTCATTTAGACGAACAGAAGGAAAAAGCCGATTTCATCTTGCTTCTTTATTTGTGATGGAGCTATGTTTTTGTTTAAAAAAAAAAAAAAATGCACCTGGGGAACAGATCCTTAGGGAAATAACCGGAAACAGTCGCATGTTGAATTTATAGATCCAAACATGTTATCCTTGGCCCTGCTTGAAATGCTCCAGTGGGATCTCTACATGAGTATCTCCAAAGATAATCACAGCGATGAAGTTAAAGTCATATGGAAAATTGGCTGGTGTAATTATTCATTAAAAATTTTTAAAGCCGCCGTGAGCCTTGAATCCCAAATCATGTGAGCAGCTGCAAGACAAAGCAGGAGGCACTGTGGTTTTGAGAGGTACTGTCTAAATGGTGTTTATCTGACTGAGAATAACATAAGTCAAAGTTGTTGTCAGCATCTTCTGATGGATCTTGAAGTGAGACTATCGTATTTTTTGTTATAATTATTACCAAACTTGACCCAGACGGGCAGACATCATTAAACACGATTTTAGTGTTGCTCCCACCCCCAGGAACTTCAAAGCCAAGGTTAGAGGCCAGCCAGATAGCTGATTATTTCATCTGCCACCCTACTGCACAGCGTGGTGTATTAGAGCGGCACTAATGTTTGTGCTAAGATTAGTAGCAAGCCATTTTTAATCTTAACTTGCAGTTGGACACGTCTGACCTATAAAGGGTAGGTGATGAGAAGTGATGTTAGATTTAGTGGCTTTCCTGTGCAAGAGTGGAGATTGTCAATTTTCTGGCATTTCAAAACTGTTTCTTCTCTACTGGGAGCGATGACTGAAGGCAGCAGCTAAAGTCTATGAAAATGCAAACTGACTTGCAAATACTCGTCAGCAACCAGGCAGTTCCCAGCCTTAGAAGTGAGCACATTAAAGGAGGAGGAATCCCCCTTTATCCAGGGCAAGGACACAGGTCCCTGCTCGCCAGGATCAAGTCCATCAGGGTCGTTAAATTCTGATGTCAAATGTGACTTTTAAGACATGACTTACTGAGTCCGCGTGTCTGCGGAGAAACTTCGGGAAATTAGTTTTTTCTGGTTTTCTTTTATACCACTGCTAATTTTTTTTTTCAAACAGTGACACCAAATAACATGTTTGAAGCCAATGAGATCTTTTGATGAACACTTTCTTTTGTTTTCTGTGTCCCCATAACTCCTGAGCTCCTGGCTCCTGCGTCTGAGATTCAAGCAAAAGTGCAGAAGGTGTGTTTTGACATGATTGATTAATACAAGTCCTTTTACATCTAACCATTACATTAGGTACAAACTTCCATGTTCATTTTGCAAAACATTGCTATGTAATCTTATTATCTTGCTTCTTTTCCAAAAAAATCTCAACTTGGAATGCATGGTAGAATTTCATCCTATCACCTGTTTAATGGCATCACTTGGGATCAGGGAAATGTTTCTCATTGTGCTACTGGGACTGAACAGTTTGTCAATAGTATATCAGCTCTTCAGCTCATTCTTGCAGTAATCTTGACCTGGTAATGCTCCAATTTTGGGGTCGCTTCAAGCAGCACAGCCCAGGCCTCTCTGTACTGACCTGTGTGTTTGTGCAGATATACCTCTCATATGTATTCACAAGACTGCACAAGTGTCGTCAAGTGTTTTCCGCAGGAAGCCTGTTTAATTGTCCATGGCTCACACGGTGTCGGCCACTAAAACACGGGTTTCCTGTCAAATATCTATTTTGTTTTTAAAGCCTGAATATTGAGCCAGGTTCTTAGCGTGGCTCGTACATGATACTGGTTCTCATGTGAAGATGCTGGCCGCAGATAATCCCCTTCTGGGTAAGAAATTCCAGAGCACGCGGTGCAGGAAAGGTCAAACTCATTTGCAGGGAGTTGCGTTTAACTGTGCAATGCAGAAGTGAGCTTCATTACTTGTAATTAATCCTCAAGGTTCCTGAATGTCAGTTTACAGAGGCAGCCACGAAGGTAGTCCATGGAAGATAATTAATATTTGTTATTCCTGACTTTGATAAAACTCTGGATAGCAAAGTTGATAAGTCCTTTTTTACTGGGAGAGCCTTATGAGGAAATTCCCTGATTAAATCATCAGTACTGTTGTCTCTGCCTTAAACTGTTGGTTTACTGTAATTACTACCCTTTTACAACAAAAGGGCATGGGGTGATACGGTGGAAGATGCATTCTGATATTCTGACACATTGGCAGGTTTTCACAGTTTCAGAGAAAATGTCCTTTGAGGAAAGGTTAATGCAGTTATTGGGCAGGTTAATGCTTTGTCGTTCCCTGAGGGCTTTTCATTGATATGGGCAGGGGGCTTCCACTATAGTATTTTTATCTCAAAACTATTAGGCTGTTCAAAGAGATTGAATGAAATCTAAAAATACGTACATTTTATTAACAGCACAAATTTCTCTCAGAAAATATTGGCCAAATTCTCCACAGTCATCATCATAAAGGTGGAACAGCTAATTGTAGCTGAAAGCAGAAGATATTCTCAATTCTCTCAATTTCACCTTGGGTTCAGATTAGGTTTTGGCTCCCTATTTGCATGGGGGCCTCTCCATACAATTTTACCATTCTTTATCTGTATTGTAGATTGGACTGAAAGTAGGTTAAAGAAGATGTGATATCAGACTGAAGACATAATCTTATTTTGTGTTTTGATGTTGATGTGAAGCATTTTTCAATTATTTCATGTAAACACAGCAGCTTAAAAATATTCACAAAAACTGATTTTTGTGCAATTTTAGGGTCTTCAAACTGAGAGACTGTTTAGTACCTCATACAAAATTTGACCTTCCAGAGTCCAGCTCTTTCATTTCTTCCTTTCTGCTGTCTCCTGTAGGAGAAACAAATACACAGAAGGCTTCTTTGCATGCTAGAGGCATTAGAAAATGTTTCTGGATTAATGTAAATACTTAATGGTTTGTCACCAGTTCTTAATATGCAGACTTTTCTGGGTTTGAATTACAACTTTCTCTCATTAGAGTGACTCTATGTCACTGTGGAAAAGGGAAAAAGGAGTTAGTGAGTTTTGGGAAAACGCTTCTGTTAATGAAAGGGCTTTTTGAATATGAAATAGCCTATTTGATATAATGCTGCTATTTTATATTGTATTGGTTTATGAACTAGGGTCAAACTTCGTGGCTGTGAATTAGAAACTTAACTGCCTGGATTTTAGTGCGATCTTTCTGGCAACTGTTCAGTGATCCAGTGAAAAAATTTAATCTTTTTTCTTCTTCACTGATTCGGCCATCATAAGCCATGTTATTAGTTATAGACTCTAAAGTAGCAACTCTCTGACTTTTGCGACCTAGTACTCACATTGTCTGAAGTGCTGCATTTGCCACCTTCGTGGTACTAATTAGCATGTTTATAATGAGCCTCCACTCCAATACTGTAATCCTCATCAGTCTACACACCTGACAGCAGCTTGCGTATCTCAGTGGCAAACACAAAGTGCAGGAGCTGTATTCGCTGCTATATGGAAATTGGTTATGAAAATCCACCTCTCTAATTCTATCCCAAATGTATGGGTGCTTTATCACTTTCTTTATGGATAATACAAACATTATGGGCTACAAACATGGGAGAGTTTTTATGCAGAGGTTTTAAGAAGCAAGGAATAATAATTTTGAGCAATCTAAGAAAGAACAGGATAGATGGGATTTTTAACGTATGTATTCCTAAAAGCTAATGGGTGGTCTCCAGTTGTTTTAAGAAGCAGCATAAATGGAAGGGGATTCAGCTTTCAAGGCTTGCTGTAAAGTTTGTCTGCAGAGTCATACGTCAGCCATAGGTGGCAGAGGGTGCAGCGTTGTAATTTCTGCAGGGAAGCCATGCCTGTCGGCTTGCAGGAGTGTCTTGTTTGCCAAAGCATCAATATACTTTGACACCTCAAAGCTGACAAACCACGACATCGTGTTGTCACACCGGGGAGATGGTTGGAAAAGGTGTGTGGTAGGAAGTGACTGAAAAGCAAAGGAGAGAGAAGAAAAAAGCTTGACGTGCAGTGTGCGGGGGTACTTCCATCCAGTCGCGACATTTGGGTTTTGACGGTCCTCGTTACAGGATGGGTTGCTTTGCAATGAACGCAGCATCACCCGAGCGAGGTAGAGCAGGTGGGGGCTGAACGTTTAGGATGAAGAACCACGGCTGAACCTGGGGGGTCCCTCTGAGCGCTGACACATGCCGCGGGCTCTCCCCCGTGCCGTGCCGGCTGCGCTGCTGTGCCCGCTGTGCCGGTGGGTGATGGTGGGACCCGCAGGGATGGCTGGTCTGCTCCCACTCACCACCAGCCTTCCTTCTCCCTTCCTGCCACCTCTCGGAAGTTTGCTTTCACTGGGTTTGGGGCAGCGATGTCAAATAGAAACTTCCCACCTGATTTTTTTCCGTCTAAGGATTTAGAGGCATAGGACATGAAGTTTGTTCTGCTTCAGAGGCTTAAACATTTTTATGCTCGTCCTGGCAGACTGCGGCGAGGCAGGGGGTCCGGATCAGCCCCCCATGTGTTGCCCTCACTGCTTATTCTCCCTTTCCTTTCCCCCTCCTGCCACCACTGGGGTTCGCCCAGCTGCACGAGGGAGCGAAACCAAAGGGAAGTGAATTATATTTCATGTTGGGTTCATTTCAGCTGGGTTAGTTCCCTGATCTAGCTCACTGCACAGCGTCGAAATATTCATGCTGGCAGGAGCAGACAGGAGAGGAAGGACCAGCTGCAGGTGGCGAGGAGGGCCAGAGCATCCTCTTCAACAGTGGCACTGGTTTACACTGGCTTTACGCACCTGCATCCCAGCACATTAGATAAAACTACCTCAGGAGGTGGGTTTGTCACTAAGATATTGCACTGAGAAGTGGGCTGGCCGAGGCACGGAGGTTGCAGCCACCCACAGAAGGCTGGCACCATCTTAGCCCACCTCGCCGAACATTGCCAGAGATCACCTTTCTTGCAAAATTGTTTGGAGCAAT
>JANXJC010000059.1:3559346-3609019 GCA_027564655.1 Leptodon cayanensis | reverse complement strand
CCCCATGTGGTCTTTGGTGGTCCTAAGACACAATTATTATTTGTTGTGCATCTTTTTGGTTCTAGGTTTCTGGGAGCACTGGGATGGTGTTTTGGTAATGTGAAATGGAGGACCTGTGTTCAGTGCCTGGGACCGTGGGAGGAGAGCACGTGTAGCATTTGAGGACACTCACAATGATATGCTGATAAAACATTAGAGGGGGAATACCATAAGCAGGACATAGACAAATCTGGGGCACTCTTCACCACGCTAACCTTAAGGGATGCAGCAACATATCCCAGGACCATGTCCGGAGACTGTGTTGAGGAGGCCAAAACAGAGCAGGCAGTGGGCGAACAGCAAAGGGAGGTGAGCCATCAGGAGCCAGCACTTGGCCTCACTCCCTGGCCTGCTTTTGTTTAAAAGTATAGTCAAGTGGTGCTGAATCGCAGCACAGCAAACGTACAGAAGATCTGCTCACTGCAAAGTGAGTAGCGGGAGAGTGCAAGGAACAGCAAACTTTTGACATCTAGATGTTCAGGTAGTGGAAAGGTTGGAGTAAACGTGTAACAGGTTAAATTAATTTAGGTGTCTTTTATCCCCATGTCTGGTCAAGATTGCTGAGCTAATCAGGCTAGTTCTTTCACTTTTATCTCTGGTCAAAATGATCTCTAATCTAAGGAAGCACATGGTTGGCAGTTGGGCATCGCTTTACAGTCTTGTGTTGCAGGTTGAATGTGTACGCTTAATGAAAAAGGCTGAAAAATTTCCTTCAAAGCAATTCTTTGTGAAAACATTGGGATTTTGGCCAAAGCATTTATGTGGAAAGCATCTGCTTTCACAAGAAAATGAAGGTAGAAATACCTGAAAATTGGAGCCTGTCGCTCCAAAGCCCTCCCATGGTGCTGCAGAGCAGTGGTAGTTTGGGTTCTTCACGTCCCCAACCCCTTGGCGAGCTGTATTCCCCACGGGGCTGTATCTCCCGAAAGGTAGCACAACTCTTTGCCATGATGTGCAGGATTACACTTCTTTTAAGGATAGGCTGAGTTTCAGTAGCGGGCGATAGTGATGGCGTGAGGTGTATTTTGGTGCTCTCATTCCGCAAGGTCTAGTCGGCTCACAAGTTTTAACAATTTTAATCACCCTACAGTCTAATAGCACGGCTCTCTAACGAGACTTGGCCCCAGTCTACCCTGGGAATTCTTGCCAGCATAACTTTGTTGAGCTGAGCCGCGATAAGGAATGATTTGTGGCTGGCAGGGTTTCGCCAGCCAGAGCTCCCGGCGCGGCCACGGTTACACTGCCAAACCTTGCTGTTGGAGGAAGCTCACCTGGCACAAGGGTGTCTTGGCCCCGGTGCCAACCGCATCCCAGGGAGAAGCTCGTTAGTTTGGTAGAGCGGCACCTTCTGCGCCCAGCTTTCCACCCGCCGCTGCAGAGAGCGTGTTCTGCGGTATTTAATTTATCAGATCAAATCATGGGCTGTGGTTGCCTCCTTCATCATACTCCCTTCCAAGGCAGCTGTACTAGACATCACCAGCACCATCCAGTGCAAGACCCAAAGATATCTGAGACGGAGGCAGGAACCTTAAAAACAACAACTTGGTTGCTGTAATTTGCAGTCTGATCATGCCTTTTTCGCTCAGCAGTATCCCTGACAGGTCCCATACACTGCGTACAGCTGGCCGTGTTGGTCCTGTGCCAAATGAGAATTTCCTGGTGGGAAAAGAATCCTCAGTTGTCTATTTTGAATCCTTTCTGGGCTTCCAGAATAGTACAAATCATGTTTAACTGGGCTGTAGAGCTAGCACTGAATACCCTGAAGCAAACCCATAAATCAGAAAGTGAAAACTGGGTGTTATTGCCCACAAAATACAAAATGGACTGTCTTATGTTCCCCAAATTACTCTTTTATTGAGCCATATTGCAATGACGATGACTATTTCTGAATGGGGCGCTAACATACATTTTTTCCTCAGGCACCTAATGATCATGCTTCCCCATCTAATTCCCTCAGTGGAAGAGCAGAAGCAGGTGAGAGTCGCTTGTCCTGCATCGCTGTAAATCCAGGCAAACTTCATTTGCTGGAGCAGAATTAATCCACTCTGTACTTAGGCCAGTTCAACCCTAGTCCTGGTCTGGCCCCTTATCTGTAATAAAGGCTGCCATGTAATAGCTTGTGGAGAAGTAGAATAGAGGAACACTGATTTTTAATAGTAGGGATTTTGCTTGGTGGACAAAACCTCAAATCAAAAAAATATAAGGCTGACAAAAGGCTTTGCTCATGTCTTTCTAAAAGCTTCCCAGCACCTGTGCTGGGTAAAAAAGGTTTGCAGGCACAGTTTTCCAATGACAGGAGAAGTCCAGAGGCACTTCAATGCTGGATTTTGCTCTTCCATCATATTCTGGTAATGTCTTAGAGCAAAGGTGCCTATTTCCTAAACAGATAAAGCTGCGCTGCCAGCTACAGGGTTTGTGGCTTGGCAAGTCCCATCCTGGCTGCCAGCTGCCCTAATGAAACTAATTGGAGGTTCATCTGCAGTGTGGAGAGTCCTGTGATCGGAGAGGTTTTGCCTTTCTTGATTTTAAAGTGACAAACTGCAGCAGGCTGCATTTAGACGGCTCTCAGGCCGTATTAAGTGCTCTTTGGTTGACTATACTGGGTGATCACTCCTGTCTTGTCCTTACTGCATGATACTGTATATGCCACCCTGGCGCTGGAAGTCCCAGCTTTACAAAGGAAGGACATGCCGCCAGCCAGCCTTGCCAGCGCCGTCCCTCTCCCGCGGGCTGTATCGTACAGGAGTCTGTGGCACACCTGCTGATGGGCCATAAAACGTAACCGCGGCAAGCCCAGACATCCCTGAATTTAAATATTTTGGATGCAAAATCAAAGGGCGCGTACCGGTCTCTCGATGTTTGAAAGGCGAGCGTCAGCCCAGCTGCACTGCAGCCCTGCTCCTTGTTAAGCACTTCACAAAGTGCTTCATGATCCGTGTCGGAGCACCTGGACCCACGCCATCCAGGTGCTTTCTGGGATATTCCGTAATCCATACGACCATCTGACCAAACTGGCTTAAATATTGTATATACTGTTATTACCATTGTACAGATCAGCAAGGGGAAAGAAGAACGTTTTCCCCCTGGCCCCTCAATGTCGCATCAAACTTTTTTTAGGATTGCCTTGCAGCCAGACTGGCATGTTCTGCTCCTGAATAAAATAGAGAGGCAAGTACTGGGAGGCCCTGTTGTCCACCTTGGCCATGTCCAGAATGGCCAGTGGAGTCTTTGATTTTCCCAATATGAAATCCTGTAGCTGGAAGAGTGTTGCCAGTCACTGAAAGATCTTACTGCAAATAGAGAGGGAGCTTCACAGAAATTATGCTGAGGGAGCAGTCATGGAGAAAGGCAAGAGTGTCCAGGCCCACCTGTTGGAAGGCAGAAAAAACAAGCCACAGTCTGATGGATGAGATTAGAAAGACCTGACTTTTCACCCTCTTTTTGAGGTCTTCGTTCCTTAATCTGTCTCTCCAGATCTCCTTCACTTCACATCCCAGACTGTGAACTGCTAGGTATTAAAACCCTTTGGGGATATGTGGCGTGGAGTCGTGAAGGTCTCCGTCGGTGCTGGTTTGTGTGGCAGGGTACAACATGCCTGCCTACAATGACCATTGCCGGCTGATACGGCCAGGCGGGTCCTGAGACCTCCCCTGATGTAGTAGCGTGGTTCAAGGAGACAACATATGTGGCTGTTTTGGGAAAATGGTTAAGGGTGTTAGAAGACCGTGTAGGATTCTCTGATCCAGAGATCTGTGTTGATTTGGACTCTCTCACCCACTCCTCACAATCAACATGCTGTTCCTCTTCGGGGGTCTTTCGGTGTCTCCTGCTGCAGCTCTCCCCCATCGTTCCGTGGGGCATCGCGTTCTCCTGGCCTGGACCATGAGCCTTGGTCTCCCAGGCTCCTCTGTGGGTTCTGTCCCCCCACCGCAACGCTGGGCTCACTTTGGCACAGCCAGTACCGTGTTTCATAGAAAACTGAACGCTTTGGACAGAACCGGTTTGGAAAATTGCCGGCAGGAGATTACGTTTAGGACCCTTCCCTCGGACCTGGGAGACCGCTGCTCGGATGCCTGGGTTGAATGGGGCAGAGCAGGCAGCCGTGCCTGGCTGTTCCCCTTCTGACTTAACACCCTAACTCCTGAGATCTTGTGGGTAACACCGGACCCCTCGGTTTTGCTTTAGAACAGGGTGGAGGAAAAGGTAGATGCTGCCTGTTTTCATAAAGAGGCAAGAGTTTTCCTAACAGCACTGCGCTGATCTTACTGCAGGCAAGGGCAGGAACATTTGTTTCGCAGTTGGCTCCAGCGCTCAGATCCCTGAAGATGTTAAACATCCCCAACTATGTGTAAACAAAATTTGCCTAAACATAATCCCTCCTTTGTCATCCTGACTTCATCTACGCACGTAGCTTTAGCAGTGTGACTTTTCTCTCGGTTATGACAGCAAAAATGTTACCTGTGTACTTGGACAGAGAAGTGTTTTGAAATGTGTTGATCAACACGAAGCAGTTGAAATTATCTGCAGCATTTTTTCCCTTGTGTGTGTGTGCACGCAGGACACTAGAGATCATGAAAATTAACAAAATGAGAAAGTATTCAGAGGTATCAAGCAGTGGGTGACCATGTACATGGGCTCCAACATTTCTCACGCCGACCTCATGACATGGATTTCCTTGGCTGCAGTTGTTTCTCCCAATACGTTTTCTGTGCTGAGTGGATAATGTTTCCAGCTGGTGCCAGCAGGGCATTTTTTCATCATAAACCAATATGCATTTAGTTTCAGGCCACCTTATGTTTTTACAAGATACAGTTTTTCTTTTCAGAAGTCTATTTGAGAGTGAAATTGAATAAGGGTGTTTTAATAGTACATGAAGTATGTGGGTGGCTTTGCTTGCTGTGTTTTAGGAGATGCTGCACCTTCAATTTAACAGACAATGCTACGCTTCAGTAGACCATTATATTACTCCACTATTCTTAACATAGCAGTCATATCGAAATTGTATTGCTACAAGTATGGTTAATTAAACCCAGATATCAGCCCAAGCTCATACAATAGCTGTGTGTGGGTAAAGGAGAAGCAATGAGTTAGGAAAAAACCAATATATTCTAGAGAAAAAAGAAAATGAAAAAGAGAGGGAGGGAATGGGGACAGTTAGAGACAGAGCACCGATGGCAGGAGAGCACTTGGATGGTGACGGCCAGTGCTGCAGCCTGACCTGTGCTCTGCGCCCGGTAGCCATGCTGACTAATTAGGGGATCTGTTAATTTTTTGCAACATTATTACAGGAAAAGACATACCTTACCACATGGAACTAAAGAGGGACAGTACAAATGAAGCATAACTGACAGTTTTTAGGATAGATCTTCAACAAAGGTTTACTTAATGTCTCTGAAGTGCTAGGCATAATAGGGCTGTGGGTTTAACATGTCTGGAGTAAAAAATATGTATATCCTCTGCACTGTCCTTCCTTCCTGCTCCAGCTGGCTTTTAATCCGCTGTTGAAAACAATCAAGTACAAACAGTTGTGCTTGAAAGAAAAGTTGATATTCAGACTGCGACTGTGTGGGACAACAAAAATTTCTTGTTGGGTCTTTGATCATATTCCAGGGAGGCATAAGAAACCACAGCAATAGTACCGCTTGCTGTTGAGCAGGGCACCCTCAAACACCTGAAGGGCAAAGCAATGTGGGAATCCTCTGCGGACCTTTGCAGAAAATCAGGGTCCCAGTATGTCGCTTAATGTGGAGTTGCCTGCTGTCGATCACTGCATCGTTATCATTTGAGTTTTCTTTTTATTTGGCTCATTTAAGTCTAGTACCTGAGCTTCAGGGAATAGTTGGCGCTTTTAAGTGGTAGTTAAAAAAAACCACTTTTCTTTGTACTCTTTTTATTGGTGCCTGTTGACCATAAACCTACAAGGGAGAGTTCACTTTGTCACCAGTCTGTCCTTTAATACCCCATTCTTGTCACCAGTCTGTCCTTTAATACCCCATTCATAGGATGGCTTATTTCTATTGAAAACCAATCCAAAGGAATCCCAAAGGCACAGATGATTTTTGCGGGGGAAAAAAAGCATTAGTATACCAAACTGCTTGATGAAAGGACTAACGTTGGCTGAATTATAAAACTGAGCGAGCGTAGCTGTGGTGCCTGCAGTTAGCATTAAAGTGCATTTATTCATGGCAGGTGCTGCCAAATTAAACCTTGCTGGAGGTTGGTGGGCTTTCATTTACTGCAAAAGGCTTATCATTGTTTACATAAATATGGCATTAATCCTTGAACTTACGTCTTTGGAGTATTAGTTTAATATAAGTTGAACTAATACACTGAAGAGGTGAGTTTAAGAAGGAACGTGTTGCTGCACGAACTGTGTGGTTTGCTCCAGAGTGGGTGCTGGGCATCGGCTGGGATCAGGTGGGGATCGGCAAAGAGGAGGCTGTGGAAGAGGGAGCCGTCATGTCTAGCATGGCCTTGGCCGTGGGCCGTGCTGCTCCCTGTCCTCTGTGGGCTCCCTGTCCCCTCGTCCCGGCGCTCTGGGTTGTGGTGCCTCTTGGTAGGTTGTGTTGTATGGGTGTGGCACAAAAAAAAAGGGGAAGAAACTCATTTTTAGGAACGGAGACTGTGTTCTGGGACCTGGTTGCCTCAAAGGCAGACCATAAGATGGGCGATTTTCAATGCCTGCTTTTGGGTTTTAGGCAATGTGGCAGAAATGCACGGTTAAAGAGCAGCTTCATCTGAATGGCCAAAACCCGTGCAAGACATTGCTAAGCGTGTTGGGGAGACTCATATGGGAAAATTTCGCCTGTTACCAGAAACGTCGCTGCCTTTGATTGACTGGCTTTTGTTTCTTCATTGATTACCTTCCAGAGGAGGACACATTAGCATACTTTTCCCTCACTGGCTTTTTCGTTCTGTTGTGATTCTTGGGAGTCACGTAAACAACTGGTTTAGATCTGATTTTTAATTATCTTTAAAATGTGAATACGGGACTACTTTCTTTTTCTTATTCATAAAGTGCTCCCCACCAAATCGTTGGTGACATTAACCACTAACAAATTAATCTCTTTTTTTGTCAGTAATTGACAATATTTTTACTAGGCAGAGTTTCAGAAATTCACTAGCAGCTTTGCTTATTGCAAAGGCTTCTGGATAAATTAAGAAACTTCACACACACACAATACTCCACAGTACATAAACAAAATAAGGTTCTTCACAACAATGTTATCAACGTTTAATAAACATGTACCAAATCCCGGGTTATTCAATACATGTCTACATTTTGTCAGAGCAGGTACAATTTAAACACAGGTTTTGTGATAAACCAGTTCTGGTTTTCTGAATTCCACCCAGAGTACAGTAACCTCAGATATAAATATCCTGAATTCTGGGATAAATGCCTTCTAGATAGAGCCTATAGTAACATGTCTTACACTCAGATCTCAACTTACCTGACAGTGCCACTGTTCAAATTCAGATCTGAATTTAATTTTCATTGATTGTGGCGCTCTCTAAAAATTATTTTTTTTACATTGTTTATATTGGAGTAACATTTTTATACTCTTCAGCTTCCCTTTTTTTTCCTTATTTCTTTTCTCCAGGATCAAAAAATTCAAAAGTATAGTTGATTGCAGAGCGTTTCTCTATATACCTGTCCAGTGTGCTTTTTGACTAGGCTATACTGATTGGTGAACTACTTGAAATCAAGCAGTCAGCAGTTCTGTCTTGCTCCCCACAAGTCCTGAAGTTGTTTTTATTCCCTCTGTGAAAACGGCTATGTCAGCAGAGAGTACAAAAAGAATCAAATTATACTTCATCTTATTACAAAACCACCTGGAAGTCAGTGGAAACATCCCACTCCTCTTTGCCTTCCAGGTCTTTGATCCACTTGAAAAGCCTCATCCACTGTCAGGAAGGCTTACGTCCCTGCTAACTCAGCACTACAAGAAAGTATATTTAAACTGAAGGCTAGTCTCGAAGATGCCCAACAGAGTTTCCTCCCCTGTGTTTCATCTTCTTCCCAATGCTTGATTTGGTTCTTCTAGGCACAACCCCAATATTGCCAACTCCCAAGCGTCAAGAATCCAAGAGGCAACCTCCTTTTCCCTTCCTTCTCTCTAGGAAAATCTGCAGGATTTTCTTGCATCGCAGGGGCCAGCAAGCAACTAGTGCCTTAGGGAAAAGCTGACATTTTCGTGTTATTCCATCACTGGATCTCAAGAAGTCCCCACTCTTGGGAGGGTTGGTACCGCTGCTATCTCTTACGGGCCGTGTTGCCTGTGGGACTTAGGAGCTTGGGTTTATTAACAGCCCATCCCTGGCAGCCCATTAACTTCACTGGCAGAGTGGCTGCAAACAGCACCCGACCCAATTCTTTCCCTTCCTGCTCGTCCTCCCCAGGACGCCTGCCTCCTGGGACAACTGGGAATGGTGGGAATGCAACATAGAGCGGGGAGGTTTACGGGTTTATTCACTGGCCTTCAGGATCCACCGTGCTGTGAAGACTCTCTTGCTGGCGTACGCAGAGGCACACGCACGCACACGTGCACGTGAAGGCTGCCGCGCTGTGACCGTACAACCCCCGTTCCGAGCTCTTGCTCGTCTCTTTAATATTTCATAGCTATTTAGCAGTCAGCAGAGAGGAGCAGAGCTTCTGGTTATGTAACTCCTATTAGAAGTTAGGGTTTGATAAAGCGTAAGTCGCGTTTCTCATTATGAGAAATAAAGTGTGTTTCTCACTTCTTTGCATCCGAATGCTAGCCTTTGATGTCTGTACTCGGCCCTCGCTGCGGCTAAAATCTCTTGTGGCATGTACTTCATAGCCGTGTAAAATAACAGCGTGTTCTTCGCCCTGCCAGTTAAGGAGATGCCGAATGATGTCAAGTTGAGGTTGGAAGTGCTTTTCTGTTCTCCGACCAAACAGCTGTGCTCTGGAAGCTTGTTATTGCCTTTTCAGGATCTCCAAACCCAGTTGCAATGAGATTACTCCGTTCCCGTTTCTCTCCCTGCCTTCCCTGTAAACTTACACCTCCCTGCTCGCCTGCTCTTACTGCAGTGCAACAGAGGGATTAAACGGAGTTCATCTTCCCTTTTTGCCTTGATGCTTTTAGTGCATTTCAAAATAAAATAAGATTGTGACAAATTGCACCCTGAAGAAACCAGAAGCTTAGAAGGAGGTTTTAAGTTTTAGGAAAAAATTAAAGTGTCCAAAGTAGCCGGCAAACAGGAGATAATTTGAAAGCTTGTTAACTCCCTCCACTTCTGCAAAGCTGAGATTCTCTCCTGGACCCATCCCTCTCCCTCGTCTATGTTCTTAAAGAAAATCTCTGACAACTATTATGCTCTCTGTTACTCCAACACTATATTCAGTACTTTAAGCTTTACAGGGTAGGAGAAATGCCTAGAGTGACCTTCAGTCTTGGGTATCCTTCTTTCTTTATCTTTTAGAAATACTTCCCCAAATACAGACTTTATTTTAGCTTTTTATTTCATGTGGTGTTGAAGCCAGTCCTCTGATTTCATGTATTTTTAAGTTGGTAGATTGAACTGCAGGTGATAAAGGCTCTACTTCATCCTGTAAACCAACCTGCCTTCATTAATCCCCCAGGGTTTATCGTGAGGCTCCAGACTTTTTTCTTCCTCCCTCCTAAAAGTGAGCTTCGTGTTTGAGAGAAGTAGCTCATAGATAGTAGAAAATGTCGGTTTGTCCGCTTGCTGGGGACAGCCCGGACGCGCTTGGGAGGAAGGGGCTTCAGGGGAGGAGAGGGCAACTCGGTCGCCCTCCCCATGCAATGCTCCGTGGTTTCTGCGATGTGGCCGCCTGTCCGGAGTGAACTGAACTGAGACCATCCGTTCATTTCCTATAGGCCACCGAGCAGCCATTACGTATGCTAATGGCTTTTAGTCATTACCGATGTGGACTGAAGTTGAACCCTTTATGGGCTTTGTGTCTGGGGATAATGGATAAGCATGGCAACCAGTTTCCAGCTTACCCAATTTAAAGATTTTGCTACATCAGCATGTGCTTGCTTTTTACAAATCTGCTCGGTTGAGCTTCTGTATACCAAAACCTGCTTTCATTTACGTCTCTGTGAAGAGCCATGAAAAGATATCATTTTGAATAACTATTATCAATATTGCAAAGGACATAACGTGGTGTGTGCTAGGGAAGTTTATTGCCTTGTTTGGGCTCGGAGAAAGATGTAATTTTGCAAAACAGAAAGGCAGTATTATTTTAAGGTGCGACTGTATTAGGTATCAGATGTGCTTAATTTTAAGTTTTAATAACCACGAACTAACCAAAATTCAAATTAATTTCTTCATAAGGAAAACACTTCTACAGCTTCTGTGTTCAGGTGCCAAATTCCAAACTTCTTAAACAGTCTGATTTTTAGAGGTTTCTTATTACCTAACCTTTGAAAATCAGCACTGAGATATCCGAAAACTGACGCTTTTTACAACCAGTTTTGACACATACCTCAATGTGCTTAAAAAATAAAGCTATCTTGTGAGAGGGCAGGAGTTGATTTATCCCTCCCCCTGTTCTTTGCAAAACAAAACTGTATGTGAGATGATTAATTTCTAGTTTCTACAGCTAAGAAAGTTTTTCACAACAGAAGGCCCATTTTTTTCAAGAATATATCACAGAACTGTGCTTTTTGCACATAGAAGAGGCGTTTTTTATGACTTACAGACACACACACAGGTCTTTGTGAAGGTAGGCTTGTACGCAAGTGGGTTATGATATGGGGTTTGGTGCCACCAAGAATAAACCCATGCAACTTGCCATGGAATGTAGGTGAAGCCGTGTATGTAGCAACATTAAAAGAAGAGTTGGAAGTTTATGAGAAAACTTGCAAGATCAATCCAGAATTTTTGTAGTACCTGCCAAAACAGGTCTGCATTTCCTGTTGAACTATAAGCATCCTAAGACCTCAAGGAATACAATATCAAAGTAGTTATTACAAGAACTGAAGTTTTCCAAATTGTAGTAGTATATTTTGCATGTTTTGCAAAGTATACTGGTATTGGGCATAAACCCCATAAATTAGCTACAGATTCCAGATGTAATGTTTAATACATTAGGTAGAATCTGCTTTGTCAGTTACTTTAAATACCTCCAGCATCAGAAAAATAAAGCTCAAGCTGAAGGATGGAAGTGGCCTGTGGGTGCACGTTCTGCGCTGCTCTCATGAGAACAGGCGATCCACCACCCCAGGCACAGCAACTCCTCTCTCTCTAAAGATTTTAGGACTTGACTAAAGATTTTAAGATGGAAGAATGGATATTTTAAGGGTGGTATTGGGTGTACAAATTGACAAGTGTGTGCAATTGCTGAATAAGCATTCAAGTAGGCAATAACACAGAAATGCACTGCAGCGACCGCAGTAGCATTTCATAATCTCTGGCAGTTGGCGATATTAGGGCACAGAAAGCTGGAAGGAAACCCCATCTGGGATCCCTTCCACCTCTGAACAAATAAAACTGAATATAAACGTTCATAGGACATAACATGCAGTGGGTTGTTAAAAACAGGGGAATGTCAGAAGACTGAAATTCTGGAAGACATAAGAAAAATACAGATGTGGCAGAAGCCCTTAGTGAAAAACAAGTGATTGCTAATACAGAAAGGCCATGAAGAGACTGCCATGGTCAGGTCTTTGTAGCTCTGAGTGCCTGAAGAGGTAAGAAAGGAAAAGTTTGCAGCAAAGTACTAGAGGTGTTTTTAGAGAAACTGAAAATTGTGTCCATTCCTTTCAATTCTATCTGGAAGTCTAATAAAAGATACTATCTCTCAATACAAACCTTGTCTTTCATGGGAAGATTTACATGCCTCTGTGACATGAAATCCATTAAGCAGATCTAATTAGACATCCATGGCAGAATGTACCCCGAATTAATGAAATACATTCCAGTCAAAAGGAAATCTCAGAGGAGCACCTAAACGGGAACAATGCCCGATAAGTTATCTTTGGTTTCCTCCTTTCCCTCTGATAATGAAAATGTTCAGGCAGCCAGAATTAATAGCACTGTAAATGGCAAATAACGAGTCCCAGAACGCTGGAAGAAAAAGCAAGTTGGACTTGTGGCCCTTGGACAAAGTAACTGAAGGAGTCAAACTGAGCCTCTCAACCAAAATGATTGATTGAAGCCTAATGCCGCCTGGTACATAAATATCATCCTTCCTATTTGCATATAGCTTTCTTTTTAAATTAGGTTTTTTCCAGTTTCTTAGTATTCAAGGTTATAACATGTCAAACATAACTAATGTGGCAATTTAATCAGGAGTTGCATTGCGTCTCATTTAAGGCTGAGTTATTTCTCCATCTACGAGATACATACATACAGACAGATAGATAGATAGATTGATGTATAGCTTTTTATAGACGTCGTCCTCCTACGCCATATAGGAAGTGAATGTCAACGCAGACGATAAAACCAGACAGCACTTCCTCTTGAAATCACAAAAGGAGGGACAGGCAGGAGAAAAAGCACACAGCACTAGAGAGGAGAATAGCCTGAAAGACCTTCCAAAACCAGCGTGGGGAGGGGTAGAAGAGGCATGAGGCCGCCTCCCCTCCCTTGCCTGCCCGCACGAGCCCCTCCGCATTAGGGTCCCTGCGGCTGGGGACGGTCCCAGCCCCAGGACCTGCCACCCCGTCCTGAACCAGAACATCCCTCTCCCCATCTTCACTGGGTGCTCCTGGGGCGGGGGGGGGACAGGGATGGATCCGCTTTGCTTTCCTTCCCTTGGCTGCTCCCCTTGCGGTGGGCTGCTCTGGAGCTGGGTATGGATATGCGAGCCCCGGAGAACCCGAGGGGGATTTCCCCGTCGCCCCGAGGGTCTCGGTGCCGGGGGTGAGAGCCTCTCCGTAGACAGGCGGATGGTTTGCAAGGCTGGCCTCCAGGTTACGAGTACCCGCCGCTTTGCATCGCCCTTTGCAGACGTGCTCCGTTGGCTATGGCTGTGTACGATTGTGGACATTTATTTGACATCTCCTGGTTTGAGTTTAACTTTCCTGTCCTTGGCGAGAGCGGAGTTTCTACCAGATAGTGTAACAACACAGAACACAATTGCTATTGCCTTGATTATTTTTTAATTCCTGTGGAAAGAAGCCGCATCTGCTCTAGCATCAGCAAATAAGCTGCATATTTTAATGGCTTTATCCCCTCGTAATATTTGTCCTAGATAAGGCCTGGTTGCTAATTATTCTGGCCCTGGTCCTTCCTTCCTCATTCCTGTTGAAACATCCCCCCTAACGTAGCTTTACTCAGCACACAGAAAAGAAGCAGCGTCAGGCCTTCTAGCTCTTCCATTACTTTTGACTGACAGCTTAAATGAAAATCCTGCACTTTGCTGACTTTCATTAAAAAGCAGGAACAATTAGTGTTGGGGTGGAGGGGAGGAGTAAAAAAAAATACCAGCCTCCAAACGTGAACTTTCCAATCCTTTGAGCAAGAAGTGATACACACGGCGTAAATAGCATTGCCCCTTCTTCAAATCCGTAGCCGATGCAGCAGAGATTACAGCACAGACAAAACTCCGCTGTGGCATGCCAGCTGCCCTGTCGTTCCCGGTTTGCACTGCCTCTGGCAACCAGGAGTAAGATGTCTTTTGGATAAGCAAAATAGCTAAGCCTGGGGAATGTTAATCTTTAGGGACTCGTGCCATTTAATTTTATTTTATTATGGGAGGGAGGAGAGAGGGGAGAAGAAGACCATACTTTGCAGTTTTCTGCATAACTCTGTGCGTGTGTATGTGTGCGTGTGTGTGCAGATGTGCATCTGGGTGTGTGCTTTTTTGGTGCAGTTCTCCACCACATACGCTGCCGGCTTTCCCTGACCCCTCAGAAGTCTTCAGAAGCAGCTAGATAAAAGATCACGCAGCAGGAACTGTCCCTAGCCAAGGTCTTTTCTTTGAGAAAATTATTTTTCTGCCTAAAATATTCAAAAGGGGCAAAATTGCTTCATGCTATCAAAAATAATCTATAAAGCAAAATGCCTAGCATGCAGTATGGGTTGCAATGTGCAAGGCTACATATACATTTCTGTTTTTAAACCAGGGGATTAATTTAGGCTTGGCACATAATGAATCAAGGAGATTTATAAATAATTGCTTCGGAGATAAGTCACAGAAAATCTTACATCTGCTTCTTTGTTAGGGCTTCTGGAGTGCAGTCATTTTTAGGAAAGACACAAACTAGCTGATGTAGATATATTTCCTCTCTCTTTAAATGATCTTGTGCCGGCTAGTTGTTGGGTTGCTTCACAGAAGCACATGCAGGAATTAGGATTTGCATGCACTCCTGTTGTCTGAGCGACGTCCAGCCCCTACGGTTCACAGTCGGATTTTTCCCTGAATTACAGGGAACTGTGGAGCTGGTTTCGAAGGGGAACTCAGTCCCGACATTAGAGAATAATACTTTTAACTTCTCCACCGATTGCTCCCCACCCCCAGCGGCGGATAGCAGACATCCTCCAAGCCCGGCTCTCGAGCACAGTAAATGCACCCACTGCAAATTTCAGTCTCCAGTAAATGTATTTTTCACATCTAACTGGGAGACATGAGGGCTAACAGGCACAGGCTGTCTCCGCGTCTCGCCGGAGCGAAGGGAGTGAAGCTGGAGCAAAAACCCCGGCTGGAGGCTGGAGAAGCGGCCGTAAATGCCCCAAATTCTTTGTTCTCCTCCTGGGTGTGTTTTGACCTCTCTGCAAAGAGGCTGTCGTAAATCCCGAGCAGCAGCCTGAGAGCCGGGAGGGACCCGCTGACATGAAGCCTTTCTAAACCTGCCCTTTGGAGATGTAGGAAGGACAACAGTAAAACCCCCAGAATAATGGAGCCACCAGAAACTGCTAATGTTTCTTCAGCCAGTTTCTTCTCTGCTTCCAGATGAGCCTAAGCTGTTTTCCTTTCTATTTTTATTTAATTATTTTTTCTTGGTTCCCAGTGTTTCCAGAGATTACTTTGTCCTTTTTTCATAAGCCATCAATTCACACTGTGATCTGAGACACTGAGGGAACGGAGGATCTGATGCCAAAATGCTAACAGATTTAAGGTATCAAGAGGCAAGTCGCAGGAAATAACTCATTTGTTCAGGCATTCAGAGCAAATATTTATAAATTTCTTCAAAACTAATTCCCACTTCCCAAAGCCAAAAAGCAAAAGGCAGCTTTTCTGGACGTATTGAGACTTGTATGAATAACTGAGAATAGGCTGGAGAACAGGAGAGGAAGAAGCAATCTGCTTTGAATTTGTACAGATTCTACCTTAGAAATTAAGTAAAATAGAATACGTTATGTCCAGGAAAAAAGACCTGGATTATGGGGACTCTGGAAAAAAAAAACAAGGGCCATTCCCGACTGGCTAAGTTTACCCTGAAGTAAATGAAATGTCAGAATCAGGAAATGGAAAGCTGAATATTTTGGAAATAGTCTTCATCATAGTTCTCTTAGGAAACACTGGTTACTAGGCCTAATCGAAAAATATTTGCTCTGCTGGAAAGGTATGATGAGAAAGAGAAATGTTGAACTGAAAACTGGAAATCAACATACTCTTTTCTTCCATAAAAAGTTGACATTTTCATGGGGTTAAATCTAATTGCATGAACTGTATTCTATCAAAACGATTTGAAATAAGGTGTTCAAACTTTTGTTTTGATTGGTGCAATTAGATGTAATTAATGAAGCTAGGCTTGATTTGCAGAGATGCAAGTGAGAGCAGAACCACTCACATTCTGTCTTCCCAAGCATATGCCACCAGAGCTGGGAAGGATGCATAAGCACGTGTTACATTGATCAGTATACAACTGGGAGTAAACTTCAAGCACTCTTACACAAAAAGAGCGAAAAAGCAAACCTATCAACTTACTGTTGTGGAAAAGTTGTTTATGGGCATTCTCAATTTGGAAACTGCGCAAAGCTCTGTGAATTTATATCAAATCCAGCACACAGCTTATGCACTAGTTGTGAATGGACTAGGAGAATGAGACGTCACAGAAAATGGTATTTTGCAGCTCCCATCCGCTCCCGTCGTGTCCAGCTGTTGCTGACTGGTTTGAGCTGGGATCTGCTGGTGAGGTGCAAAGGTTTGGGGAGAGAAGGACCCACTGGTGGGGTGTGGGCTTCCTTGGAGCCCCATTGCTGGTGCAGCCCAGCTCTTCTTGGCTCATGCAATCGGGCAAATCCCCATCATGTGTTGCCACATCTTGGACACACAGAGACACGTCAGCACAAAGGACTTGACACCATGAATGAAGGAAGGTGAGAGACCTGTACGTCAGGTTAAGATACTGATTGATCTAGATCATCACAGGTCTATCTATTAACATTCATATTTTACAGGAGGAGCAGTTTATTTTGGTTTAGCTGGATCCTGAAAAAAAAGCCAAACACCATCAACAAAGCCACCACTTTCCCTGATGATACTGCACCAAAATCAGCTCCTTCAAAATTGCATTAAATTTGTCCTGAAAACAATTTGGAATAAATATGGTTAAATCAATGCAAGTATTGATGAAGCATTATTCTTTTATGGTTGACAGGATTTGGGCCAATTTATCATGTATTTCCAGCTTGTCTTTCCTTAGCATTTCTGGATTAGCAAAGGGGCGCTCATTGCCGGGTGCAAAACAGGTAGATCCCACTCCCGCTCCTACCAGGCGCCGGAGGTCTTCTTGTGCAACTTGTGCTGAGGTACTTTCAGTTCACCCTGCTGAATGCAAGCTTAGGATAAAGCCTTAATATGATTTTGAGTATTGCTGGAATGCACTTTTGGCATGGATTATGGTAGTTACTTCAGCAGTACGGAGGGACATAAAATGATAGTTTAGGGCAGAAAAATAACGAGGTTATAATACGTAGTTGAAACTGCTGGAGAAATAGAGGTAGGCAGGGTATGACTGTTTAAACTGAATTCTGGCCAGGCAACCAGAAGCTGAGTGGCATCTCTTTTGAGCAGAGTTGATGGTCAACATGTGGTTTGGGTCTCGGGGCAGGGCTGCTCGGTGACCCCAGGAACAGGCTGCGGTTCAGATTTGCTGCTGACTCAGAAGTGCCAGGTCTGGGAACACCAGCAACGCTTTGGGCAGCACCTTTGGTTTCATTTCAGCGTTTCCCATTCAGAGACCGCACCGCCTCAATGTGCTTATGTTCTCAGATGTGATACAGTCACGGTCCGATGTAGTATGGCTTCAGGCAGTGAAAGCTGTAACCGCTTTGCCTGTGAAGTGGAAAGTATGTATAATGCACATGGTATCAGTGACTAGTGTTTTATTCATTAAAGGCATCCTAGTTTTGTACCATTCTGTCCTCAGCAGACCAGGCAGAACATATGCTTTGAATTGTGATCTGGAGGTTCAGTGTACGTTTCAGAAGGTCTGATGTCATCTACAACTGCACACAGCATTAAAATATTTTACAATTGATGCATGGTATGAATAGCCATGTGTAGGAAAATAACTCATATCCTAATTTAGGGGCACTTGTACTCTACTCAGACTCTAATTAAGGGTAGAAACCAGTACACACCAAGCATCAGAGGTCATGCACTGGCAGAGATTTTGCTTGTCAAGTTGCTGGTCCTGGACAAACTTCATGGTGCTTCCCATTGCCTTCACCACTGGTTCTGCTGTCAGCGGCGCTGCTGGAGTGGACAATGGTAAGCATGTCTTTACAAAATCAGGCTCACGTATTAATAAACCCAGTCTACCTGGGTCTCACTTTCCTAGCCTTTCTGCAAGACTGAGTCTGCAGTGTAAGTAGATTAAATAGAGATGGAAGACTGGAAACAAAACAGAACACAAGTGAAATGACTGTGCTTCCCAGAAATCCTGTTTGCTCTCTCTTACTGCTATCATTTCTATTTTGTCTGTGATGACTGTAAAACCAAACAAATTGAACAGTTTGTGCTTTTCCTGTATATTTTGGTGCAACTTTCCTCATGGTTTCCTTTTGTGTTCCAACCATACCTGATCTCTTGAAGCACAGACTATCGTTTTATTTAACCCTTTTTTTTTTTCCCCAAGCCTTGCCAGCCAGTATTTGTACAGCATGTCGCTAGGCATATGCGCAATTGTATTTTCTATGATTCTTGAATATTTGAGTATTAAAGAAGAACTACTCTGTAGATAAGTACTGTAAATATTATTATGATCAAATAGTAATGCGTGGTTCAGATCCCAGTCTTTTATGTCCCACCCGTGAAGCTGCTCCCTTGAGTAGTCCAGCCCATTTTGGTGGCACGAGCCGTGGTAGCAGAGCCAAATGCTGTTGCGAGTGTAATGGTCTAATTCAGGGGTTGCAAATCACCTTGTCTCACCCCCACTGAGTCCCAAGGAGTATTGCTCCTGGGGGAACTCATGGCATCTTGGCTCTGTGCATACAGGCAGGAAATTTCTGTGGACTGTTTCTCCAGGTGCTGTTGATTTAAGTTTGGGGAGAAAAGGGCTTGAAGCGGGAACTTCGTGTAACCACGTCATTCGTTTTTGTACAAAGCTGTCCCTTACTGCAATCCACCAACACAGCCAATCTTAAATGTTGTTCCCAACACCTGGGCAATTCAGCAAACCTTTTCCAGATAGATCAGAAAAGTAAAAAAAAATTGCATCTGTTTACTTTTAGTACGTCTTTAAGGCAGTGCCTCAAGTGGTACAGCAGGCTGTGGGAGGTCTCCTTCATTGGTTTTAATTAACATTACTTTGCTTGGTTAAAAATGCTGAGCACTGCATTCTATCTGAACTGAAATAAAGTATCCTTAAAAAAAATACGGATTTCCAAACAGGAATTAGCAGAAATTTTAAATGAAAGTTATGAAAATCTGTGTTAAATTTAAGTGTTATAACTTGACCATGTAACAAATGTCTGATGTTAGCTTTGTAGATGAGGGATTTGCCTGCCTCTGTACTTGTATGTAAGAATGTTCTTATTTCTTCTGGTTGTTATTTACAACTTCCCTGACTCCCTTCTCCCCTCCTCTCGCCTGCCAGTGCTCTTTTGGCTGCTCGCTGATGCTAGTGGCCTTTTCTCTCCCCACCCACTTATACTAGTCCCCATTCCAGCTCTCAGTGGCTGAACAATATCTCTTGGACATCATCTTTACATCCCCTCCTCAGAGGACAAAGTATAATTTTTCCTTTTACGATCCTGAAAAAGTATAGAGCGATTTATGCAATGAACTTCTGCCAAACAATTGCTTTCAGAGCACCATTAGCGAGGGCCCCTGCTTTCAGCTTTTTAACATATGACCTCAGCACATTGAAATGACCTTTTCAGACGTTGGAAAACTCAACAAGATGTGAAAAGAAGTCAAAGTGAAAGCCCAGGAGTGTGTCATAACAACACTTAACAACTGGCCTCATTGCAGAGCTCCTCAGGAAAAGCGCATTAAGACTGGGAACACCACACATCCTCAACATTTTATATTCTTAGGTTACCTTAGTACTGAGGTGTTATTAACGCACCAAATCACTGGTTGTGTCTGAACAGGATCACAAGAGCTGCCTGTTAGAAAAAATGTGGAACTATAATAGCTCTTTGGGAGGAAGCTGACCAGTCTATTTTGGGAAAATACCGTAATTCAAAGGAGGCGAACATTAACTGAGTATTTTCTCTGGTATTTGCTAGCTGCTGACCTTTGTCAGGGACCAGCCCACCTAACTCGTGTCACAGAGGCTCCCTCCATGCAGTCAGGGGAGAATAAGCGCTTTCCAGAAGGCAGTTTGATTTCAGGCTCGTTTTAAGAGAAACTCAATCTGTCTATCACTCTTCATTGCCTAAATATGGAGGCAAGGGTGGTTGTGCTTCTAATTTGGGGGCCTCAAGTAGGTTTCTGAAGTCAGGAGGGATGACTTTAAGCCCATATGCATAACCGTACCTAGACAGCTCATGGCTTTTTCCCTTCTGACTGCTGAAGTTATACGAATCCAGACATACATTACAATGACATATCTACGCTAATTGGTATAAATCTTCAGATAATAACCTAACTGAAGTGTCATTTATTCTCTGGCAATTCTAAATGAACTAGTCGTAGTCTCCCAGGGTGACACAGTTTATAAAATGAGAATGGTTAAATACTACTATATAGACTAATACTGATACTAATACTAATACTAATACTAATTCTAGTATAGACAGGGATGTGGCAGTGGTTGTGCCAAGGAGAGCTCACCCAGGTGGGACAGGAATTGCAGGCTGCTTTCTGGGTGAAGAGGCAGAAGGGCCTGTCCAGGGTTTCGCCGAAGCATCTGTATTTGTGCCTTTCTCTGATTCTTTGTTCAGTTTTCTCTGTGGGACGGAGCTCGCTGTTCTCCATGCGACCGGCAAGGCGAGGTTCTTGTGAGCCTCTTGAAAACATCTGTATGTTTGTGCAGCAAGGGACCAGGGGCTCTTTGGTCAGATCCAGAGTTTGGAGCGACTTTGGACTGACTTTTCTTGATAAGACATGAGATATCCAGTACATGAACACAAGCTAATCATCATAGCAGAGGAGAACATACATGATCTTAGAAACTTGGATCCCACCACCGTGCAGCGTTAGAGAGAAACAGACTTGGGCAACCAGATGCTGTTGAGATCCTAAGGGGAGGAATGTGTGAAAAGGAGAAATTAGAAATTAAAGAAATGTGGTCAGATGATGGGAGCAAACCAGAAGACATGCAACCTAGCTAGAAATATCAACCATTTTTCAGATACCCACTGAAAAAATGATGGGAAAAACTTCCCCTTGCAGAGCAGAAGAGAGAGCCACTGGAGAGATACTTGAAGGGTTACAGCTTGTGGAGTGAGGAACCAGTCTGCTGTGACGAGGTTCTTCAGTCATCCTAAAATTCAACTATCACCGGCAATGCTATGTTTAGGCAAATGAGTAGAGAATTCAGCAAGAAATCTGTCAGCTGTCTCCCTAGCATAAAAACATGAAATGAAACTGTAAGGCTGGCAAGTTCCCACCGGTGGTTATCAACAATAGAGGAAATTATTTGGGCAAATGTAGAATTATGCAGATTATAGAAGACTTCAGGCAAGGACATGGAGAAAAGCCAGCATTATTTTCTTAGATATCTATCATTCCAAGCGAATGGGTGAAATAATACAGAAGGTAGTAGACCCAGGGTTTGGATAGTTGGCTGCATTTCTGAGGTGAAACTGAAAGTTTAGGTTCTATGGAAAATTACGTGTCACTTCGCACTCAGATCACAAAGTCCTGTACATAAAAAGTGGGAAGAAAAGGAGCTAGTGTTCCCTCTTGCAAACTAGATAACGCCTCAGGGGAGATACAAGATTAAAAACAAAAGAGGGAGCAGTAAAGAGTTCAAACGTAGATTTTTTTTGCAAACAAATTGAGGCAACGTGGTACAGAATGGCAGATAAAGCGATAATCTTAGTGCTTGGAAACTGTGTTAATATTTCAGAAAAGCCATAGGAATGCAACATTATCCCTGAAGAAAAAATGTAATTGTAGTATAAATGCCATTTCTAAAAACTAATAGGTTGGTTCCTAACACTGAAATATTAAGATCATTGATTTTTATCTTGCTTATGAAAGACAGAGAGGGCAAGAAGGGTGGGAAGGGAGCGGGGAGAGTCTACGTAGTCTGCATAAAGCCAGTGCTGCATGTTGTATGAATATGGATAACTCAAAACCTTGGGATCTTGAAAGGATATGGATCAATATTAAGCAGCAGAGCCTCAGTAAAGTGTTTGGTGGTGGTGGTGGTCCTCAGATTGCTCACCATGTTAGACCAGAGAGCAAAATCTGTTAGGTGCTGCTTACATTTCTGTCTGTAATGGGTGAAGGAAGAATGGCAGTGATGCAGGGCATCACAGTGGGAGGCATGTGCCTCATGAAGACAATGCTAACACGTTATTAAAGTTTGGATAAAAGTCGGATGAGAGTATCTTACCTCAGGAAGTAACTACCTTCTAAAATCGTCTTATAATGGGTGAAGATGTTCTACCCTAGTGCCTGGTGAGGAACCCGTGATCGCAGCCTGATTACATTCAGTGCGGGCATACAGGTGTGTGGCATAAAAACCCAAGTAATACATGCTTTGTTCCTCGGAGGGGTCAATACACAAAGTTAAGGAAAACTAGTAGTAAAATTAACTGTGAGAAAATCTTTTGCTATAAAAATGCAAAGAAGGGTCTTTAAAGGGGATTTTATTGGATGAGCAGATATAGATTCTCTTATGGAGCTGGACACTATTGGCTAAAAGCCCATCCTGTTTCAGGATTATGAGGAAGGCAGTAATTAGAAACAAAGAAGCAATATTATAGCAAAATGAAAAAAAGAGTAGGAGATGGTAATCAATATAAGTTAGAAGTTACGGAGTGTAGAAAATTGATGAGGGAACTAAAGACATCAGGGAAAAATCAATGGTTAGCAGAGCTGGGGACAGTAAAGATTATTTAAGTATGTTAGAAAGAAAAGATATCCTAGCAACAGTACAAGGCATTACTTGATGGAGATGGCAAAATTGTTAATGATGCAGAAAAGAGAAATCATCAATAAATATTTCTGTTCTGTATTTTTTCGGGAAAAAAAGCAAGTTTATGTGTATGAATCAGGTGATGATGGTAAAATACTTTCCAGCTCAGTGGCGACGAAAGAGGACATTATGCGTCTGCTAGGTTAGGGCAGACTTACAGAGTAATTTGTATGACTTGCTAAACTGGCCCATTCATTAGGAATGCCTCCTAATACAAAGAAACTATGTAAATGAAGGCAGTGAGCAGAGGTCTTATCTTTATATGTGGGTAGGCTTCTAGGATACTATGATATTTTAGAGGATCTAGGAGGTCATAGTAACTAGACTGCAAGACATTCAGGAAAGGATCGACTTACAGACGCCATCCTCAATTCTTATGCTTATCATGTTTGCTGGAAATGGACTTTACTCCGGGTATGGGAGAGGTATGCATGGCCACGTTAGTATAGTTAAGGGACCAGATTATACTTAGATGTTATATGAAGAGTAAGAGGGCATAAAGCTTTGAGGTGGCATTTTCAGAAGCGCTTAGCTTTAGTCTTCCTTTGCTCCTATTTGGTTTTCGTAGGAACAGCCATTTCAACAGTGAGTATAACATATTTCATAATCCTTCCAGAAACATGCTCAGTACCAATGCTGTTGTGTTGAAAACACTTAGGGAGCTGAAACACTGGTAACAGCCATGAGAACTACTGGCAATAATCCCTTTCCAGCGGTAGATCCCTCCAACTTTTCTGCTAATCCCCTGTACTTCACCACAGAGCTATTGGTATCGTAGCACAGAAGAAAATGGTCTCTCCTGGTCGTGAAGGTGGCACAAAAACCCCAGCAGCATTTGTTGTGTTTTGTATTAAATAATGTCAGGCCAAAAATAGAAACCTGTTAACGGCTGAGATAATTTAACAGCTAGGAATATTTATAGTTTATGTCCCTCCTGGGGCTCCCCTATTAGAAGAATTATTTTGTGAGAAGAAAATTGGTCATTAGCTGGGTCTCTTCGTAGCCTGCAGCAAATCATGCAGGGCCAGCATTGGCACCCCAGGTCCTCCGGCTCTCTGATACGGCTTTGCAGCCACCAAGACCTTGTGGCTTTCTCTTCTGAAGCTGTCTGTTCCCAGCAGGGCCTTATTGCAGAAGGACGTTGTATGTTCCACGTCTGCCTCTCAGGGCTTGCGCTGTTGCTAACCCTACCCTTCTGAACTCAGGTTGACTCTTGAACTCTTGAGTCAAGACACCAGCACGGTAAGATTTGTTTCGAAGTCTTGCAATTTGATTTTTTTAAGTTGTCTTCTGGTTCGGAGGCATTAGGCTACAATTGCATCATGTTCTGAAGCTCTGCCGTTCAGTGGCAGCTTCTAGCAATTAATTTGTATGAGTCTTTATCCATAATTAGTGTTTATTACATTTAAAGTAGGTATTTGAAGTAAGTGGTTACTTCAGGTAGCTCTCATTAACCTAAACCCCCACATTATAAATATATTTAGCTTGAATTGTTGGGGTTTTTTTCCTTAACTTGGCTTCCTTTTTTGTTATTTTGCATTCTTCTTTTTGTAGACATTTCTCATATAAATCCATGTTCTGCCAATACACAGAAGGATTTTCTGAGCAAGATTCAATTGTAATGCCATTTACATGGGTATTGCTAAAGTAATTATCAAAAGAATTGCCACCTTTTATGTCTTCACAATCGAGTGTATCTTACCAGTGAATGAGGAACTTTCAAATTGTACAAATGGGTTGGCTGGAAGAGTATTTCAGGTATTGACATGGTATTTCAGTAATTCCCCTCCATATGCGATTTCTCTTTATGTATTTTCAAAGCATTTTTTTTCCCTTCGGAGTGGATATTGTCTTGACGAGTCTCAAGGTCTCAGAAATTGATAGAGTTTCATGTGGAGCTCTCTCATTTGCGCCTCATGCGGTGATAGTAATGAGGGCAGTTGTGAAATGTCAGTGTAGCAGCTGTGGGTGACTCTTAGGAGACACGGACAGGCACGTGCCATTCCTTTGCACCATCCGCCAGTGCGACTGTACGGCACCTGCAGAGAAAATGGACATAGAGTTAATTCTGTGATCTGAAATATGACAAGCATTACCTGACGATTGACAAGTCAGAACGACTCTGCTTGTGCTCCTGCTAATTTCTTACCCATGCAATTACAGTTAGACACGAATTATAAATCTTTTGGGGTGTTTTTTCTTTCTTCCATATTATATTGTGAACTCCACTAAAAGGTGATTTCATGGCTGGAATACGAACATGTGGAAAATTAACTGAGCTTGAGAAAGGCACTAAAGCTCAGCCAGTGCATTAATTATCTGGCAAGTGTATTTCGAAACTGGTAAATCACCCATATCATCGGCAGAGACAGAAGAGGGATTCAGACTAAATTAGGAACTAACATTTTAGATCTGATTCTTACTTAGACGCATGAGTAAGCGGAATAGCTTCTGTAATAATCATTGGAATTTTGCTACCTGCCAATTAGTCCTGAAAGAGATCATTCTGATTTCTGCAGCTCATCCTCTTTGACACACTACCCATAATGTATGTAAAGTGCAGAACATAGAATGATTTGCATTTTCTCAGCAAACTATACATCTGTTTAATAAACAAAAACCTGCATTTTAGTCTACTTTCCTAAAAGGAAATTGAAAAGTCATAAAAAACTTTTAGAATATGCCATGTTTACATGACCCAGGATATATGTTTACTAGTAGAAGATTGCACTTAGATGAGGTCTTTCCCAATGCCTACATTTCAGTTATTTTTCTTGCTCATCTCACAGAGAAGTCATTGAAGTGGCTGGGTGACAGCACAATTTCCTTGCAGAACACCAGATCCAATACTATGCAGAATTCTGAGTATGCTCTGTGTTAAAGTAACAACACAGAACAAGAAGTAACAACAATTAGACACAAATAATCCACAACTGTAGTACTGAAAATATGAGAAAAACAGTGAAACATATTTTATTGTGTAGTAATGGTCTTTTTATTTGAGTTTTCCACAAACTAAAATTTGTCTCTAAGTGATGTATTAGGAAGATTTTTATTTACAGAAGAACAGACCTGTTACTTGTCTTTGGCTCTAGAATGACCATTTTCTCTAGTTTTCTTTCAGTAAATGGAAATGTGCCTAGTTGCACTCTCAGTGAGAAACTACTAGGTAATATCTGCATTTTTTTGACAAACGTGTACTGCGATTTTGCTGGGTGATACTATTTTGCATTGCCCCATGGTTTAAATCACAGGAACCTCTAAAGAGAAACCAACAGGGAAAAAAAAAACCAAAAACAAAAAACAGCAATAATCATCACTTATTAAGAAAACTGTCCTTGGGGCAACAGTGGAGAAAATGCCAATATCTGGGAATGTGGCACCTCCTTGCCTGGTTCTGGATGACCTGCTGGCGTTTCTTCTCCCCTGGCTCGACGAAGAGCTGGAAGAGATGCTAACCGTCGGCAGACACTGAGGTGGGCTGCCACGGCGTGGGCACGGGGGTACCCGTGAGGGCTGCCGGGTGGGTGCAAGACATTTTGCTGCGTTTTGGTGCTTGCAGGCAGGCATGGACTGGCCCACGCGGGCACCCTTGGGAGAACGTGTGCCCGCGGGCAAGCACGGGTGTCGTCTCTCTTGTCGCTTCTGCTCTGCTTTCCCGTGAAGGCAGCGGCGGCGAGGAAGTTTATTGAGATTTCTTGCTCAGGTTTTGGGAGGGGAGGAGAGGTGGCTGGTCAGCAGACAGGTGTTGGGAACGTGGAGGGTGCGGGGCAGGCGAAGCGTCATTTGAGGACTGGCAGAGTTCATTGCACGGCTTTTAAATGCTCTGCGAAAGGTGGCTAAGAAAAATGAGCAGTAGCTGTGTGAACACCTGCTCCTCAGGTGGAAACGAGGTGAAGCGCAGCCAGCTTGATAATTGCTCCTTGTGCTGAGCTTCAAGAGGGAACCGCTACCAAGTCCGAGGCGGTTGGACTCAGATACACGGAAATAAATGCAGTTTTCCTTGTCCGAGTGCTTCTGGTCTTCGTGATGGAGCCAGGGACAGGAGCTGCAAGAGATGTGATGCTCACTTGACCGTGAAAAGGGAGCTGCGTCTCCGTGAGGACTTGGGGATGGTCCACAGAGCTGGCAGAGTACGCTGCAGATGCGGCCAGTGTTTCCCAGTTAAGGGCTATGAGAGGTTTGGGTCTGTGCTGGCCACCGTGGTCAGACTCATTTTGAAACTGGACACCTACCCTGAGGTACAGTGGGCAAACGCTCCCTATGGTCACTCGCCAGTGGTAGAACCTCCAGTGGTCTGCTCTCCTCCTTGTTTGAGACACCTCTCCCACAATAAGATTGATTCCCTTGTTGAACTGCCTGTTTCTCTCCACTGCCTGGAGAAGCGGCCCGTACGTTGCCATAAAAGCCAGATGCCTAATTTTCGGGGGTGGATTAGATGCGTCTGGTCTGCAGAGTCTGAATGATGCTGAAAGGTCACCTTGTGCGATGGTGCCACAGCTGCTACAGCTCTGAAGTTGGGTGATTTTGAGGGCTCGTTGAATCCCGTTATCACTCTTGAAATAACACCTAAAGGCTGAGTTCCTAGACCTTAGAGGAGGGGTTTCTGAGGAAGCTGTTACAAAGTGGGAAGAAAACATAATTAACCAACTTCTGGGTATTTCTGATGCTATTATCCGGGGTTTTTACTTAGCAGTAAAAAGTATTTAAAGTGCTGAGTAGACCTTCCTTGTATTAAAACCATTTCATAGAATATCAGTTGCCGGATATGAAAAATGCGCACTGAGCAGAGGATGGAGAACAACAGACATTTCTGTTTACCAGTGTCTCTGAGGAAAAAAAAGGATGGTTTCATGTCAGACCGACAGTGAATTAGGTGAAATATTCAGTGAATTGAGGGCTAATAACCACTGCACCCCACAGCCTCAAAAATGCTTTGGGTTGAGTGAAACGTTTTGTTTGACGTGAAATGAAAGGTTTTATTTTGGTTTCAAACCAATCCAAATATTCTAAGAAATAAGGGAAATTTGTATACGGAAGTAACTTCAAATGAGAAAATCAAAACCTTTCATTTTCAAAATGTCAAAATGGAGCCTTTCCATTTTTCACTGATTTCTTTTGTCTGAAGCTAACAATTCAGCAAATTTGGTACAAATTCATGAAATATTTATGTGATGATGAGTCTTCATTTTATTCCAACAAATGGCTTACAGTTAAAAACTACGCCCAGCTTAAGCATTGTATCATGTTGTCCAGCCAGCCGTTTAACAGCACCGGATTCTTCTCTCTTAGATATTCTCAAACCTGAATAGAGTCTGTGACAGACGCTAATAAAAATGACAAATGTGTGTCTTTCTTCATAAAAATATAGAGTTGCTGTTAAAATGTAGAGTAAGATATCTTAACTCCTTGTAAAAAAGACTTAAATTACAAAAATGGGTGATATAAATAGTTTAAATGATGGGACGCATGACATAAAACTTAATCCATTTACTGATAACTGAGTATTTTAAAAATCTGCTTCTGAGGGTATTTCCTTACGGCATTTTCTGCACTGTTTCGCTATGGATGTCCTTGGCTTTGCTTCTGCTTTGCTAGAGTTCTTCTTCCACAGTTTCACCAAAGGTGCTGGGTTAACCCTGAGCACATAAATTACAAATATATATGCATGACTTGCTGTTGATTTGCATGATTATTGCAGCGAAGATAAGCCTGGCATAAGGCAAGACAACAAGCTATTGATCAGGCCAGTTGAGGCAGGCTTGGGATGCTTTGGTCTTTCTGGACAGTGTCTTGATTTATGCTATAAATAATCAGGGTAGGGTTTTATGTTGGAGCCTTTGTGTGGGAGCTAAATGCAATGACCTAACCTTTGAAACGATCTTTGGGCTCCAGTTCAGAGGGATGGCACTGTGTGCAATGTCACAGCAAACATGAAAGGGGCTCTAAGGGATAGCAAGAGGGACGCAGGACGCCCTTTCTGCTGTCGGTTTTTCATTGGGGAACTTTCTCACATTTCTTTTTGCTGATAGGCTTCAACTCTTTTGTGAAGCATTTTCAGAAAATGATTGGGAGAACTCACACACATCCAAAATTTATAAACAGCAAATAGTATTTTCAGGAGTGGGGAGAAGAGGCACTGTTAACATAATACATGCTAGTTTTGTTTGTACATGTGTACTCACATATAGAAGGAGGAAAGATTATTTGTTCATAGCATAGGTGAAGTACTTAATTATGTGGAAACTTTAGGTTATGGTTGGAGGGCAGATTTAATAACTAATGCAATTAAAGAAGTAGAATCTACAGAAAGTCCAAGACAGCATTAAAGTAATTGGAGTGCCTTTTCTCTTTGCTAAAATGATTACACAAGACGGGGGTCTGTGCCAAATCCAACATGTTCTTCATGAGTGTAATCCTGCTTGCTTTTGGGGACTGTTTGAATGGGTCCCTTTGTATGCATCCACCAGATCATTTCTGTGTAGTGAGGAGTAAACCTCAGCGCGAAGCATGTGCTTCTGTGGTTTCTGTTAAATTGCATTGCAGCCGTGGCTTTGTTTTTTTGTTTTAAATTCAGGCTGGTTTAATACTCTGGCAATTCTGGCTTCACAATATTAAAAATGAGCACAATATAGGAAACAGCTGCGAGTCTCAATGCATATTGTTCTTGGGCTTTACAACAGGTGGCATCAAAATGCAGTCAGATTTCACTCATCCCGTAATTGGAGCAAGATAAAAGCCGGGCACAGAAGCCGCTGGTGGAAAGGCTCTGGGTTGGGGGGAGGGATGGCAGGGCATGGAAAGCAAATCCATGGAGCAAAGCCCTCTGGACCTGGCATGCCTCTCGGTCCTCCTATGGACTGATGAGACCTCTCGAATGGGGATGCAAACAACAGTCTTTCCCATCTCACACCTTGCTATTGAGTGCAAATTGAGTCTTACGTGAAGGTGGCTGAAATAAACTGTTCGTAGATGCATTAAACAGTCTTGGGGATCCGTATTGCGTCTCTGCAAGGCAGGCTTACAAATGCTCTCCTTGTAATTGGAATTAAAGCACATGCAGCTGGTAGTCTTCAAGGTTTCATTTTGGTGGCTTGCTTTCTCTTTCTTTTTTTCCCCCAGAAATGTAAAGCTATCATCAGCTGGGGTAGCAGGTCATAGGTTTTCATTTTAATGGAGGAGGAGGGTGATAAAGGCATGTTTTATTCACAGTCAGAGAATGTTTTCGGGTGGCATGAATGGGGACTGGAGCTCATTTAGCCTTTCTCTGCAGCCTCTTAGAGCTGTGCTTTACCGAAGAACATGTTAGAATTTATTAAAGTTTCATTACTAGATTTGTCAGGCAACATCTGTCTGTTGCAAAGAAGACAAACCCGTTTAAATTCTGGAGATTAAAAGGCATGTCTCCTTAGTCTTTGGTGTCAGACCTTTGTGTCTGCTGCCTGCCTGAGGCGATGAACCCGGGTCTCGCTTCTGCTGAAATTAGGTGTGGATTTTTCTGCTGACGCTGGGGAAACAGGGCTGAGGTCTCCTGCGTAGGGGTGTACTGCCCAATGCAAGTTCCCCCTGCAGAGCCCTCTTACCATAGGAGTGCAGAACCCTGATTTTTAGCCTTTCTTGCCTTTTTGCACACTGCTGGAGAGATGCTTCCTGCTACAATAGTGTAAAAACTGCAGCAACTTGAGGTCCCAGCCCTGTGACAGATGTCCCTTGCTTCCTTGGCTTTGGGGACACCTCTCTAACTGACCCCGGAGTATCAATTCTCAGCTGTCAGACTGAGAAGGCTTGGGGTGACACTCGAAGGAGCCAGGACAGCAAAAGGGTGCACGGCTTAGCCCCGGTGCTCAAACCTTGGCTCTCAAAACCAAAAGCAAAGTGTGCCCAACCGTCAGCGGGGTCATTAGGATGCCCCAGAGAGCTGGAGGAACCCCAGGGGCTGATGAAGTGCCTTCTGAAGGGCGAGACGGTAAAGGAAAAAACTCCCCAATTTTTACCTTGCTTAGAAAATAATGTATGTCAAAAATGGGATAAAATCTTGCTGTGTCCCTTCTAGAAGTGATGCTGCGTGAGGGGGACAAAAGAGGAAGACAGGACACACCAAAAGACTGAGAACAGGACAGAGGCACATGTTTCCCGCAGTTTCCCTCATGTCTAGTTCCAGAGGTTTGAATATGTCTGTCGTGGTCCCCATATACTTTTGCCTCTCCTCTCTGTGAGACGTGGTGTAGGATCCACCAAGTATTCAGGGACCTTCCACGAGAGACCTTCCTATGGGCATGTAGGATTAGGTCCATATTAGGTTTCTACACCTTTTGGAAGGTGGCAGTTGACCTAAATGTGTTGCATTTAGCCTCTGTTGAGGCTCTGCAGGGTGTGTTTCGCCCGCACACCAGCGAATCCTGTTTAGTTCCTCCTGACACGAACGCTGGGTTTGTATGCTCAATCCATCAGTTAAATTTGCATGTGCAAATCAGGAAGACTCTAGGAGGGTAGGATACAAGTGAGGGCAAGCTTTATTTAAAAACGTGGAGGTTGTTTGTAGCTAGACCACTGGGGAAGCCTGTGGCTTGTCCACACTTACGTTAAGTCAGGCTTAAAATCACATTAGTTAAAACAAGTTAGCTAACACATTTGCAGATGGAAACATTTTTTCCTATTCTGATGTGGCTAGAGGAAACAGTTTCATGTTTGCAATAGTGAATAATGCCTTGCATTTATTTGCTCATGCTACTTGTTCTTAAAGTAAGAGTAAGCACCCGATAACTGGATTATCACATCCCTGTGAGGTACTGGTGCTCATACCAGACCTCCCTGTCATGATAGTCAGGCTGAAAACCAGTGCAACAAAACAAAACGCAAAGGAGAAAAAGGATTATGTTTTTAGTCCAACTAAATCCTTGAACGGGCCGATTGCCCTCGCGTGTGCAAAAGAGACAGGGCTGCAAAAAGGAAAGGGAAGAGGGGGGACCGTCTCCTTTGGCAGCAGCCCAGACGTGGATGGGTTTTCGGCAGGCGTGAAACTGCCTGGGTGCACCGGGGCTGCCCGGTCGGCATCAGCCTGCGGGTCCTGGACCCCCGCTCAGGCTGCGGGGCCGTCCCCGGGAGGGAGCTGGCGTGCGGAGGGGGGGCTGCATCCCCTGCAGCTGCCGTTTTTCTGGTGTGTTTTGCGATGGCTGTTTTGGGGTCGGATCGCTCGGGTGATCGGTGTGGCAAAGTGGGGGAGCGGTGGTTGCAGGTTGGGGGGAGTGAGCTGCTGCATCCAGCGCTGCCCCCGGAGGCGGCGTGTCCTGCAGTGGCACCTATCCCGTCTTCTGTCTCGCTTTATAATAAACAGCGGAGGCATTAGAGAAGCTATATTGTCTAAGTCGAGAAATTACTAGGTTTTTCCAATCAATTAAGCAAAGCATGTGTTAAATGACCTGTCTGGGGGATTGTATTGCCTTTTTAGCCTTTCTTTTTTAAAGGAGTTGATATATCTCTGGCACAAGGAAAAGAAATGGCCTAGCAATATAAAGCAAAAAAGTATTGGGAAGGTGGAAGCCAATAAGCATATATAAGAACTCTCACCAGTTTTAATTACCTGTGTGCAATACTGATGAGAAATTTAACACAATGCATTTGGAGAAGCCTTCAAATTTTACCAAGTTGCATCTAATCCTTAATGCACCGACTACCCAGACACAGAGGCACAATTTTCTCTAGTCTGATTTATACAAACAGTATTTTATATCAATACCTTCATGTGGTACGCAGAAAACCTTACTTCCCAAAGAGCAGTGAGATCTTTTCTTGCAATCATCTTGTTTATACCATTGCTTGCTTGCTTTTTCTGCTCAGTAATATACTTCATATGGTTTTTATTTCTCTTTTTTTCCCCTTCCCAACTGTTCCATTTGTGTGTCGGTAGCAAATTATTGTTATTTTCAAGTTCTTTGAATATAAATCTCACATTTACAGTGTTTACATGTGGGGAAACCGCTGCAGCTTCAGGAGGCTAAGATAGTGTTAAAAAACGAGTAGTGGAAATAAAAATGCATTTCATACCTACTCATACATACACCTCGAAAACTATACCAGTGCGTGCACAGAGCCAACGTTTGAGTCAACTGCTTCCAGGCTGACGTCTGCTAGAGCAAAGCTGCCTTGGGGTTGAGCGAGGCTTTGGCTACCCACGTCTCCTCGGGGTCTCTGTCCCTTCAGCCAAGGTGTGACAGGGATTTAGCATGGGACTCGGAGAAGCCCAAGCCCCCCTGTAACTGGGAAGGCTGGACGGGGCCGTGGCGGTGCTGGGTGCTGAACTGCTGGTGGTGCAGCTCCTCGGCTGATGTACGCAGCGGGAGTCCCAAGATCCTGCGAGTATTTTTATGTGCAGCACTTCTGGGGTCTCAGCGGGGCACTGATAACCAGCTCTTCTGTTATATTTAAATATAAGTTAAACTGAGCTGCCCCTGAAGGTACCATCTTAACTGTAGGCATAGGTTGTACGGCTGGAAGATGCCATGGTGACTGCTTCACCTTTTACATGAGGCAGGCCCAGAAAGCCTCCTTATAAACCATTAACAATTATTTTTTTCGATTTGTTAAAAATAGTTTCCAGCACCTCCATAGCTCAGGGCAGTTGTGCGCCCGTCTGTTCTGCCTGCTCTAAGTTGTTAGTGTGGAAGAAAAGTGGCACAGGACAGAGGAAGCAGGACCTACGTTGATTGACAGAGTATTTCCTCAGTGGGAAAGTGTGGTGAACTCAGGCATAAAAAGGGATAATCCGTAAGATATTTATCTCCAGGGATCTAAATTATATTAGGAAGTATACAAACAAAGATCTGGTTTCTCTCTAGACGCCATGGGGTCTACACATTCTTATGCTATCTTTTAAGATAGATTGTTGCTAAAGGAATGAATAAGAGAAAACGTGTTTGTTGATAAATTCCCTGGGAATCCACTATAATGCTGTTTTAAGCCTTTGCATGCGTTCCCAGAAGCATCATGTGTCACATTACCCTTATGTGTAGTTGTGAAAATGTGGAATTTAATCACAGTTTATCCAAGATAATTTTTTTAGGCTGTTGTAACTGTAGCCATGAACCTGTATGTGCTGGAAGATGCAGGGTCCTTACTCAGGAGGAATTTTTTGTTTTCTTCTGATCCCTAGCTAGGGAAAAAAATATAGAAGGTGGGGAGGGAAACCTTTGGGATGAAGAAGCAGATGGTCCAAAGATACGAGGAAGTTTAATGGCTTAGTGTTATAGTGGGCTTCTGGAAGTTGTAATGCCTGTACGTGGAAAAACAGATGGTGGCACTGTAAAAGTGACTGATACTTGTGCATGCAAAGCTTGGGATATGGCATTTTTGCCTCCAAACTGTATCTTTGAATACACTGATGAACTTGCTGTGGACTCAACAAGGGCATAAAAAAAATTATTCTGACTGGCAAATGGCGGTGTTATTGTTTGTGTAGATGTCGTGGCTCGTGGAAGGCTCACTGGATTGCCATTAAAAAAATAACTTTCATAAGGCTGCGGGGGATTCTCTGAACCATTACAAAAAGTGGAAATGTGTAAACTAAAAATACTGCATCCATTTAACATCGCTGAGAGGTCATACCCAGCGAGTGCACTCTGAGCCGACACAGATGGCACATTGCTCTCCTCTCGTCTTTGTAGATTAAGAAAAGAAGCTCTTTCAAACACCCATTGTCTCTCCCCCCCCCGCAGCGTTCATTTCTGCTGGAGTGTTTCATTGCCATCACTTCAAGTACACTGGGAGCTCAGCGCGACCAGTCCTGCTTAAAACGGAATCAAAAATAGCTTGTGAGGGGTTTGGAGAGTGGAAACAATCAGCCTCTGTCCTATGTGATAAACAAAAGGGACCCAATGGGGAGGATGAGTAGAAAGCCGTGATGCCCAGACTTGTCCTGGTCATAAGACTGTGGTCATCGGCTTCTGGTCACCCTTTGGGGGCTTTTGAACAGGACTTTGGGATTTTATTTTGTGTTTTAGTTGACCGGCAGTCCTTTATTTGCCTCTCCGGGACTTGGCCTTTCTCACACTGAACGCTCATCGCTTGCCCTCTATCATACAGCTGTCTGCTTGGTCACGTTGTCCAGGCTGGCAGCTTTCCCCACGGGACCAAGACACCGAACTCGGCGTTCCTCCTCCCGCGCGTCACCTTTCTTCTGGGTCACCACTGAGCACTCCTCGTTCAAGATCTCCTGGTGCTCAGCAACTCTCTCGACCTGCTCCTGGGCAGGGCACAGGGCTTTGCAGCACCGTTGGCGTGGAGGGCTGTCGCCGAGAGTGCCCCAGCCCTCCAGCTGGGCTTTTTGCCACGCTGACTGACGCCGGGCTGGCTTTGCTGCCCACTTCGGCGTCGCAGTTACGTGACACGGCTGAGCCGGTCCGCTCGTCTGGAAAACTCACCCAAAGCAAAGCCAATGGTTTTCCACTGCTTGCGGGAGCTCGAACGGGTTCGGTGCTAAGACGGGTACAGAAGGAGCAAGGGTTAAAGAAGAGGTAGAGCAGGGGAGGAGGAAGGGGACTGTGCCTGGCCACGACAGTGAGACTTGAGGTCACCTCGTCTGCACCCAGTCAGGAAGGTGGGAGCTGGCGTTGCCTGTTTCTTGGGGGTTTGTAGGTCTGGCATCTGCCTGTGCGACTTCTGTTGGTGCAGTGTCTGTTTTCCCCAGGGAGTTTTGCGCTTAAGCAGCTCCGTAGCATTCGCTTTTGGCATCGGGCAGTTCGTAAATTTATGGGTCTTTAATCAGCGAGCCATAAAAGCCAAACGTCCTTGCTGATTATTTTCACTTGATCAGCAAACCTAGGTGTCATTCGCTACAGCCTTATGGATCCCCGTGGATGGAGTCGTTGTGCTTTGACTGACACCTTTCAGATGACCTCAGAGCATGGTTTATTACGCATCCTTTTCCCTGTCTTTATCAGAGCCAAGCAGCAGGTACTTCACAGGTAAATTAGAGAAACCGCTGCCCTAAAGAACGTACAGCCAAGAGCACTAGTGTTAGCGAAACGATGGTGATGAGGTGGGATTCACTGCGTTGCAGCGTGAGAAGGCGAGACCTGAAGCGTGTGGATGGGACCAGGCGCAAGGGCTACTGCTAGCCCAACCGCACTGCGGGTAGCCCAACCACACTGCGGCTAGCCCAACCGCACTGCTGCTAGCCCGACCGCACTGCTGCTAGCCCGACCGCACTGCTGCCTGCTCGGCCCACCCAAAAAAAGCACCTTTCTGCTCCTGATGCAGGCAGTTTGTTGCCGTACACGAACTTACAAATAAATAAACTGGTTTGAACAGGCATTGGAGCATTTGTCTGAACAGATTTATAGAAAAGATTGGGTTTTTTTTCTTTCTGGGAAGGAGATTTGATCCTTCAGTTGTTCATCTTGGTGAGCTCCTTCCTGAAGCTGCTTAGGTGAGCAGTGGATACACACTTGTTACAGATACGGTTGTGATAGGATTTTAAAATGTTTTATTTGACACGTGCATTACTCAGATGCCTGTTCCTGCATGAATCCCTAATTGGCGGAATATAAACTGGGGAAAACTTTTGTCTGCTTAGTTGGGAAATGGTTAAGCAGGTTTGTAGTTTTGATGAAAGATACTGCTTTATGAAAGACAGGGGTTTTTTCTGTCTTTGTAAGAGCACTCCAGAGTTGACATGAGCTTAATTTATGAAGGAGTCCTATAACTTCAAGAATTTTCTTCTCTGTAGGCACTAAAATTTGGAAGAAAAGTATTTATGATGTCCTAATTACTGACAGACTGTCATTCAGGCAATCAGAGTGAAAGTGGAAGGAGGTCTGCGTGTAAGTCTTCTCTTGCCTTCAAATGATTTTTTGGGGGAATGGAAAACATTTGAGCAGGGTACGTAGGATGGAGGACGAGAAACCTGGTGAGGTACGGGCGTATTGGCACGTAGGAGAAGACAAGGCAGTCGCTGAATTAGAGCACTGCCATGGAATAACGACCCATAATCGTGAGTGGATGTGGTGGGCAGAGGCGGTGGGGACAAGCAGTGGCTCCTGTGTACCCACCGGCTCCTCTCCGGCCCCCGGAGCTGGTTGTTTCGTGATGGCCCTTTTCTGGTCATCCTTCTGCTTTTTGGACATCACCCTGCCGTCCCGGTGCCTCGCTTGCTGGGTGAGCTTTCCTCCAGAGCCTCTTCAGCTTTCGGAAGCAGTTCTTGCCAGGCTGAGCAAAGAACCCGCTCAAAGGCAGAGCTTTCCCACCCTCGCAGCAGTTAGCGTTGGTGGCAGGCCTGGTTTGGGGAGGGTTGTATCTTTTTTAAAGGTCCGGGAATTAACTTCAGGGAGTGGAAATATCCATATTCTTAAATAAAGCACTGGCCTGAATTTGTGCCCAAGTTTAATCAGAACCAAAATCGTATTTCTAAAATGAAATGCCTTTTCAGCAGAGGAGGAAATGCCATCATGTCCCAGTATTCACTCACTCATGACGCTCTAGCTCGGTTTTGTACACTGAAAAATTTCTAAGTGCTTGACATAGATAAACATTTACCCTTTTGGTGCTCCATCCAAGTAGAGCCCAAGGCAGTACTTGAGACCTACCCATTCATAACTGTGAGAGGAATGTGGGACCTTCCCCCAGAGTCATTCCAGCTTCATCAGCTGTGATTTGTAGCGCTGGGAAGAAAAACGGACATTTTTTCAGCTTGCTTTCAGATTTTTCCCCCACAAAATGTTTTTGCCCTCTTGGCTTTTTGTTGTTGTTGTTTAATTTTCAGTAACCAAAGTAAAGCCTCAGCTAGTCATGGGCTTGTGCATGAGCTTCTCTGTCACAGCCCAAAGTGCAGCTGGGTCCCGCCGGTTCCAAATTCCTGACGTATGAGGAGTTCAGCTTCAGCTACGTGCGTGTATAGGCGCAAGTCATATTTTGCCAAGAGGAAGGGAAGTTTCCGTCAATGCCATGTAGCCGAGTTTCTCAGGCTAAACCTCTGTAATTTATAAATTAGAAATGTTGGAGAGCTGGAGGAGTAGAGAGTACTCGGTGTACAGCGTGCTCCGAGGAGACCAGCATTGCTTTATCGTGAGCTTTTGCTGCGCCGTTCGAGAACAGAGCTGGGGAAAGAAAGGGGATTGTTTGTGGTTGCGTGGAGTAACGGAGTTATCAAGGAACGTGGTATTACCTACGCAGGAAATATTGCTGTGGATGTTTGGGTTCCCTCATAACATTTGTTGATGCTTTCAGACTTCAGTGCGGTTGTGATTCATTTCTGGAAACAGATCCCCCCTGTTTCTCGCGGTTGTGCTAATTTCTTTATCTAATGTTTCAAGTCAGCTCCCCCATATATTTTGGGGGTAGGTTTTACCTTCTTGAAATACCTACTTGCATGCATACTTGTACAGAGAGTTCTTCGCCTATTTTTATTCTGAAAGGATCAGATCCCTATTCTTTGCAAATATTTAAAGGTCTTTGCTTCTGCTAAGAAGTTTGAAAATATAAAGGGCTGGAGTCAACTTCATTAATAGACATAAATACAAGCATGGTCTGTCTGTGAACCTTAGAACAGAGAAAGGTTAGAGAAAATGAGCTGCTGCAGTATAGACTTCCCTTGGGTAAAAAAACTCTGTTTTAAACAAAACAACATGCTAACATCTTTAAAGTGAGCAACTAAAATCCAGTTCACTTCATGTAGCTCCTACAAAATACAAGTAAATTGCCTGAGCATCAGTATTAGAAGCAGAACAGAAAAAGCTTTATTTTTATTTTTAAAAATTACTGAAGAGGCCTGTTACACTGTATTACAGAGCATTGGCAGATAAAAACCTGAAACTTAAACACCGAGAAGTGAAATTAAGCTGTAAATAATGTTTGTTTCAGAAATCAGATGGTGTTTGGAATTCTTCAGAATGGACACAATGTATTTTAACATTGAAAAGGGAGGTGCAGAGGCCTTCTACTTATTTTTACTGACACAGTGAAGTAGATGAGTTCAGTTTTCAGCTTCGTGACGTCAACTCTTTCCACTATTCTCTCATTTCAATTTTAACTGTGGGAAAGACAGACTGAATTTCTTGCCTTCTACTCATTGTATTTGCTTCTCAGGTTGTGTTCCCTACTAAACCTAGGTGCCCCCATCTTCTTTTCCATGTTGGATTACTTTTTCCCCCAGCATATCGTGGAGGCAGGTGCTGGCTCAGCTAATAAGCAAATAGCTCCGTGAGCAGCCAAACGAACGAAGCCTGCTTTCCAAGGGACGCCTGTCTGGTGGTTGATGGACGTTTAACTGAATTATGCTGCAGCTGCAATGTGCCTTCATCCCTTAGTAGGCACCAGAGAATCCACTTCTCAGCCCATGTGGATTCCTGCTCCAGTGAGCATGTGCTTCATAGAAAGCAGAACTGTTCCAATAAATAAGCAAATAAATAAATAGCACCCACCGTCTTTGTGCTATCCAGAGACAGAAGAGATGTGAACTTGGGTCATCTGCTTCTCAAATGCATGTTCTGCTCCGGAGAGATTTAACTCTCTGGTTCTTTTTGTTCTGTAAGAGGTGCCCGAGTCCCTGTGTGACTTTTGCTTAAAAATGCCCCAAATAAAATTAAGCTACGTATTTGACCCTAAAATGGCATGTGTACTTGCTGGAAATTCTCCACAGCCACACTTTCAGAGAAGAATGTGGGTTTTATGCATATATATGTGGGCAAGCCAAAAGGTTTTGGAGCTAATAAGCTCCTTGATTGTGGTGGGGGTTCTTCTTTTTAAAATCCATTTGGACCAAGTTCTTACATAGGTGTTTTACACCATTTCAGAACACATCTTTCCCTGCTGTTTTGAGAAGAAAGAAAATTTTAAATGGTAGCATTAGTGACGTTCTGGTTTTATAATGGTGTATGGTTAATACATTGCTGAACCTGCCCTGGATTTCAGAGGTGTTTTGCACAAGACTGTAGAAAAAGAGAAATAGGCACTTCCTTCAGGGAAAAAAAAAAAAAATTAACATAGCGTTGCAGCAAATACATAGTTACTACGCATGTATGTTATCAGTTGTGGTCCTACTTTTTTTATGACGGTTCCTAAGAATACAGTTGATTTTCAGCTAGCTTGTTTGAATGACTGCTGGAATCAGAAAGGGGTTTTTTAAAGCGTGCATTGCTCTGGGAGAGCTGCTCCTAACCTATACACTGGAATAATACCTTTGAGATCAGCAAGCTGCTTTGAATTTACAGTCAGGTAACTGAGATAAAAGTCTGGCCCAAATATTCAGTCTCTCAGGACTTTCCAGACCAGGTAGTAACCACACACTGAACTACTTTAGGAAGCGGGAAGCCATTGAACGTAGTTAAGGTTTTGAACTAAGGAGTGTATGAGCACTATTTATCTTCTTTTAGGACTCCTTTGCCTTTTTTGGTCTGCTGCTGTTTCACTTACTGTTTTTACGTGCCCGGGTATTAGTGAAGGAGACTGCGAGGGCAATTGTTTAAACCTTGGTTTACTGACCAAAGGCTGTAGGACAAAATGACACTTTATAAATGCCAATAAATTCAGAATTTTGTTTTAGACTGCCGTGATAAAATTGCTGTTAGGAGAGCTACTAGCTCTTTTAATTATATATTTTAAAGAAAGCATTTTTAAATGACCAGTACCTCATAATTTCTCCCTCTAGTGTATAATTTAAATAATATAAAGGAATTAAATTCCTCTGAGGTTACAGACAGACAAGGACTTGAAATACTGCCTGGAGATAGGTTGGGCTTTCCTATTAAGGGGACTCATTTTTATGCAGGGAATTGCCACATTCAAACAGACACCCTTTCACTTTAATCTTCCTTTTTTGTTCTTCAGTCTCTGAGTGACAACATCCTAAAAGAGCAGTGTGTGACAGATGATTAAAAGGGACAAATATTCCAGACGGCATCCTGAATTACCTCCTGAGCAGCGGTGATGATTGCTTGAGCCCTCTCTGGGGCTGCAGAGATGATTCAATAAGCTCTAATTGAAACAAATATGTGAGAAAGAAAAATATGCTTTGTTGACGATCTGCACTCAGAGCTATATCCAAAACCTGGTTTCCTCTGGGCGTTTCTATACGTGTGTGCTCAGCTGATGGTGACTTAGAGGCGTTTTCTCGCGCTGTTAGGAATTAGCAGGCGCGGGCAGGCAGAGCGAGTGGCTGGCAGCGGAGAGGACACATTCATCTAACACGTGTTTCATTATCTAGATCACATTTTGATCGGCCATTACAAAGTAATTCGGTGTGGTCTGTGCATTATGTATCACAAAGAATCGTTACTAGTGGGATTCATTAAGCAGCAAGTAAATTTCTTCCTTGGCGAAAGCAGTTAAGAACACTTTTTAGTAAAGCATTTCCCCTAAATATGTGGAAGAAGTCTGAAGGGGCAAGGAAGAGAAGGTCTGTACCAGTGAAAGCACTATATTGCTTTCATCCATTGAGTGCTTGTTTTTCTCTCAGTTTTCCCTTGCTTAAAAAAATAATATTCCCCCACCAAATTCAGTGGGATCACTCCTGGAGCAAAGCATTATGGTGAGCAACACTCGGCAGTTGAAAACAGGAATTCAGAGGTCCCAGCATGAAGCTTTGTCAGGTCTGCTATGCCCATACTCCATCCTGTTTTCCTACCGCAGAAGGCATCAGGAAGCTGACCTGTTGTGTATGTGGGGGCATATTGGCCTGTTTTGACCACGGAGAAAATCCGTCCTCGAAAGCAAAACTCACAGGAGATGAGAACAGTCTTTTTTCAGGTGGTGCAAGCCCTGTGCCTCAATCACTGCGGGTTTCTGAAAGCTGATGTGGGCTCCTATATCCTATGGATTCTTAGGTCTGCAAGATGCTAACTGCGCGACGTGAAGGAGCGATAAACTCGTTCTGGGGGTAACTCAAAGTCAACCTCAACACTGCTGCCTGTTTCTCTGCATTGTACGTGCATACAGTCCCTCAGTTGGGATTTCCCAAGCGACGGTTGACCGGCCAGGGGGATGCAGTAAATGGCTCGCTCCTATTAGCGCTGACCCAACCGGCCCGTTCAGGTGGCCCAGCGTGCCCTGGTAGGGATGTTTTGCCGGCAGGAGGACAGCCGCGTTTGGATGGTGCCATATTGAGGCTTGCGAGGCTTTTACCCCGACTTTGATGGGAAAATGCTTTAAGACACAGACGTAACAGTAATTTTATCTAGGCACTTAAAATAAAAAGGCACATGTACCCTGAAGCCTTTTGCAAATATTTGAGGCACCTTGGATATAATTTGAAAATTCCCCCATCAGAAGTGGCACTCAAGATAATTGAACTGCAGGAGTGACCTTTGTAATAACTCAACAAACTAGACAAATAGAAAGCTAAAATTCCTGTCTGAGCCAGCAACTTACCTCTCTCTCCACAAATAAGCTATTCATAAAAAGCTACAGAGAGGGTAAATTGTGTGGCACATATTTCATCTCCTCTGTCTTCAGTATATCTTACCAGACGCCCTGTAGCTTCAAATAGATGCATTTTTTTCAGATTAAGCACTTCCTAAAAGTAATGGTCCTTGATAGCAAAACTGGAGAATGATTTGCTGCTTGATTAGAGACCAAGTCCATGAAAACAACCCTTTTGATTGATGTACTGTATTACAGCAAGTGATCCTTCGCTGCCTGGTCTTTGCATGACTTGATTTGGCAAATACCACTGACTGTGGATGGACTGTGACAGTCCAACAAATGGCACATCCAGCAGAATAAATCATAGCCCAAAAGCATGAGTTCAGCTAAAACACCTACTTGACTAGTTCTGGTATTTTCTATCTTTATTACATTTTCTTTAATTATCTTGCCTGGAAATTCCTTTTATTTTGTAATAAGTAGGAAATGTTGATGTAGTCATTCTTGGGTTATGTAAGTCCTCGCTTTCAGCCTTGGGAGATCTCTGGTATCTTCCAGGCTTTCAGTATATTGCCATTCGTTGGTGGCATTCAAATTAAATGGGGCATTTGGCCCTTGAGAATTCAAAATACAGGCAATTTAAGTAAATCACTTTATTAAACCCTGACTTACTTTGAACTAAGATGTGTGCACTTCAAAGGGTCGGGCTGGATATACATCTAGTAGTTCAGCAACCTATGCAGTATTCTTAAAGCTGCCAAAGTTGGCTGGAAATACTGTGAGATCAAGCTTTCTTTTACGTAATTTCCCTTTTTTACCTCGCAGGAAGCTAAAACAATGTATGTGCTGGGGGAAAGGGGAAAGAAATCTTTCTTCCAATGTTTCTGAAACTCAGCATGAGTTCAGTCTACCTTGAATCTAGAAGTGGCTGAAGGAGTCTTTATTTTTCCTAACCTTTCCGAAGCATCCTGATTTAGACCTTTCAAGTTTCTGGCTCTCAATAAATCCTAGTGAACTTGCTGAAAGCCAGGGCTGCAGGACTTGCAGACACCAGTCCAAGCCAAGGTTCTCGGCATCTCCAGGCTTCTTCCAGCAGAGCCAGGACTCGACAGTGGCCAGTTGTTAGATGCTGATTGAAATAGATAAGCCTCTGTGAAAAAAAGAAGAAAACCCTCTGCTTCAGTTGGTAAATGCTGAGATGGAACATTTTCCTGTTGGGGTTGAGAAGGATTTCATCTTTCGTGGCCTGGAGCAATTTGATACAAATCCATTCCATGTTTCCCATATACCAAATGCTCTTTCTTCCCTCTCCACCCCAACCAAACAGCTTTGCTCAGCTCCATTAAACAATTTTATATAAATTGCCGTTTTCACTCGATTCTCGTTTATCTCAGCTGGACTTTTTGATCGGGCCATATTTTTGGAAGGACACAGGGCTTCTCAAAAGCACTGGTCACCTGGATTGAGTGATTCTTTGGCCACTGTCTGGTGAGCAGTATTGTGAATTAATTTTCATGCTGTCGGCACACAATGTGTTTGATAACCTAACCTGTGACAATTTCAGAAGCCTAATAAATGGTGCTTCAGTTTTATTTACTGATATTTCACTCAAATATGAATAGAATCTGGCCATGGAAATATTAAATTAGCTCTATCATGCCCTTCTGTGTCAGAAGGAGGTGAATTATGAACAATAAATAAGTGCTGAATGAAAGACTCTCAGAGCACTTTGCACTATGTCTGGGTTATTAGAAATGAAGCAATTCCACTTCATCTGTCCTGTCCAGGTTCTCCAGGTTCCTGAGACCCTATTAACGGAAAATTGGTCTTCAACGTGTTGGAATGAATGACGCATAAAATAGGAGGTTTTTAAAAAACAGTCATTGAATTTTTAAAGCTCAAGTGCCCTCTTTTAGTGCCTTGGGACACAAGAGGCAGATAAATATATATTATATGAAAGACGGAGATAAAACTAAGATACAATATTGGCAAAACTGGAAGACATAGGATCTAAATGAAGTGGAACAGCCTTGTTGGGAGAGAAACTGGACAGGAGGAGGAAGGGCTGATAAAAAAGCACTGCTTTGAGCAGACGGGAGTTAATGGGAGGATGTGATGCTCGCAAGCAGCTGAAGGACAAGCAAGGAAGAGGGCTGTGCTTTTGTTCGTTCGGGGTCTTTGGGCAGAGAGGCTGCTATGCAGGAGGGGATGGGGAAGCACGTGGGAGGGAGATGCATAGTCTGGACTGAGCGATCTTTATTACGGCACTTCTCCTGTCACCTAGGCGGGACGTGCTTCGGGACTTGCTGTCCTCCCCACCTTGCAATAGTTCTGCCTCCCACTGCAGGAAAAATCAGCTTGGCTTGGGCCTTCCCCTGAAGTGACCAAATCTCCATGGATCTCCGAAAAGGTTCAGGTTTCTTGCCTCCATTTGTCAAAGGCGGTCAGATGAGCGCTTGCTTGACCTGCTCTGGTTCTGCTGCTCTCACCCATCTCTACGCCGTATGGCACCAGGGTAATTCCAGCTTTTCACGGGGTAGCATAAGCTTTGTTCTGTCAAGTTTCCTGGGGCAGAAGTAAGTACCACGCATCTTCTTTGTCTGGTCACTGCGCATTTGTCTACATGGGTATTATCGTTTTGACCAGGAGTGTGTATTGAAGTGTCTCATCCAAGCATCCTACTTAACTGTGCTTTGGCTCTGTCATGGGGTGGTCGCGGAGCACACAAATTTGATTCTTTTCAGAGGAAACTGAGTGGGAAGATGCAGTCCGGCACACCTCATGCACCCCAACTGGTGATGGTCGTTTAGTTCCTGGCTGCAGACTGGAACCCCGTCCGAGGTAAAGCTCACAAAGCACCTACAGCGCGGTCCTTAGGTCCTCAGCACCAGCCCTTCCACTCTGCCAATCCTCTTCTATGGGTCCACGCCACGCACCAACGTTGGCAGAGCCTGTGTCTTCCAAAGAGTCCCGGTGAACTTTGGGAGCATGCGCTGGAGTTGGCTGAGTCTTGCTTTTCTTCAGGATGAAAGTTAGCTCCTTCCAGCTTCTTGGAACGTCAGGGGATGATAAATCCAGGAATGGGAAAGTTGATCTGCATTTTTAAAACCCTTTGGGTTTTTTATTGATTTTTTTTTATCCCCCAAAATATATGCATGTAGCATCTGAGACTACAAAGTAGAAGTGATGGGTACATAGCCTTTGCCTGTTACTTTTCAAAAGCCCAAGTTACTTAATTCTTCTTAAAATAAAAATAGAAGTGGTAAATTTTACACTAGCTGACAGAGATTATTTTTTTTTCTGTCCAAGTCAAGTTAAGTCAAGAACAGAAATGTTAATTGCATTTGTGTATATTTCCCCGCTATGACGTTAAGTGATGGCGGAATAAGAAGGACTTCTCTGGCATAAAGAGAATTTTCAGCCCGTGATTAACATAAATCAGGAATTCAAATCTGGGTGGCTCCCAAGTGAACCAATTAAAACAGTGCAGAGCCCTGGCTCGCTCTGTCTTTCAGAAGTTGGAGGGAGGCTCTCCTGACTTCCAAGTGGAAATGCAAAAAAAACCAATGTGGTTGTATGGGTTAAGGCACAGCTTTTAGGAGAGGACTGAGCAAGAAAGGTTAGCATTTTTGGCCAGCCGATGAGCTAATTCTTGTCATCCTTACACTGAGCTGCATCTCACTTACTCAGTAAAGCTGTCTTCAAATGCATTGGCCTACATCCTCGAAGGAGGACAGGCAGGTCAACCCCGCGGTGATTAGCAGGTTGCCAGCTCTTCCTCTTTGCAGGGGGTGCCCAGCACTCTGAAGGTCTATTTATCGTTTTGATCTTGCCCACCTCTCTCTAACTTCTGTGATACAGTTCAAACCTTATGTTGGAAATTCATCCCATACAAAACAACTGGGTTTCTAGGCCAAGCCTCATTCGGTAGGAAAATTAAGCAGAGTGTACTCTCAAATAAGTATTTTGAATTCAACTGTGATGGAAATGGATCAGTGCAAAGGTCATCACCTTAAGGAGATTTTTATGAGGTTAAACCTCAAATTGGTTGAAAATATGTAGTAAATGTTTCCTTAAAGTAGAGAGATCTATTACAGTGTGAACAAAAACAATATTTAAAACCCTTGAGTCAGATTTCAAAATTAGGACAAATCTAAGTGTTTGCTGTATCCCAAAATTAATGCTGTGTGGAAGTAAGAAATAACTTTGAAACTGAAACAGAGCCAAGGCTGGCTTTGGAGTAATTTTATTCCACAGCTAGCTATATACCTCCCAGTTACTGAAAAACAAATGTGGCGTGCTTACTCCCTTTTACGTTACGTTATGGGGTGGATGACCACCAGGAGGAACCCAGGAAATATTTCCAAAGCTGGAAGCACTGAATGATTTGGAAATAATTGCTCAGGTAAAAAGAAGGCTTGGATTGCTTTCAAAATATTAACATAATCTTTCTCAAAACCACAGCAACAACCAAAAAAGCCAGGAACGAGGAAAATTTGGATCCTTCATATCAATAGACAGCCAAAACCCTCAAAGCACATTGGCTACCCTGAAAGCATATTTATTCAGCTTTCAGCAGACAATTAGCAGGGATGAGACTTAACAGGGCAAAGATCCTCCAAGTAGGATCTGGCAGGAGAGGCTGGAATTTTATGTTAATCTGGAATAAAAGGAAGTATGCTTGGTTTAGTATGTTAGGTGGTTTTGAACCATTCATAAGTTCCTGATTCCTGATATGTTGAAATATTTCAGATTTTGAATCCTAAAAGATTTGCCATTCTTTTAATACAACTCATGAGAACAAGTCGGATGAAGAGGAGAAGTTGATTTCATATGAGTGTGTTGGTTTTATGCACAAGTGTATTCAGTAGATTAAACTTCGGAGTGGGTGCGATAACTCCATACCCTTTTTGTCTTAGAGTTGTAACGTTATCTTCAGAAAAACAAGGTAATTCTGTTCCCTGGGAAAATGGCTCTTCTTTATTCTCATCTTAGACTGGTACAAACAATATTTCCAGGAAGGGAACAAGGACTTTTGTTGTTTCCTTTGTCTGCTGAGAGCTCCTTCGTTCAGTTATTATTTGTATTTTTTCTGCTGCCTTTGCATATCAGTGATTTTCCCTCCCTGCTGCTTGTGGGATGTGCTGTGCCTGCAGCTGTGTGGGACTGGCAGGACGGGGGAGCGCCTGCCGCGGCCTTTCGGCGTGTGTGTGCCGATGGCAAAGGACGTGAAGGATGCCACCCACCAAATCTCCATAGAGAAGTAGCAATTAATAGTACTTATTGATATCTATTTTATTTATAAATGCCTTCAGTGCATCAGGTTAAATGGTAAAATTAATTTTAGGAGAGGAAAGAGACTGGACAAGTTGGGATTTTCAAGAGTTGCTGGTGAGAGTATTGTTTGATGTAGTCATCTTAACTATTTTTCAGACAGTCCTCTGTAATTTGGGGTTTCCAAAGTGGTCATTTCAGTTTCATGATGTCGTTCGCCGGTCTGTCTGCATACCGACTTCCTAATTTGTTCCTGCTTGTATCTCATAGCTCTTCCTTTTTGTCACTGCTGCCGGTCTTGTGCTTAGGAAGAACTGGTGATGTGCACTACAGCTAGCCCAGCATTGTTGCCTTTGCAATGGACATTTCCAACCAGAAGGTGACAACGTGTGTCCATAGTGCTTCCCAGAAGGGGGTTTGACCATGTTCATGGGTGAGCCTTCATGCTTGAATTTCTTGCGAGCAGTACAAGCAAGCTGCTTTCTTAGAGCAAGGATATGTCGCTCTGAAATTGTCATTTTTATCATCCCAACAGAGCCAGCTGACTAACAGATATGAGTAGTGTGAAGTAGAAATGGGAAGACCAAGGCAAACAAACACAAAGGAGCAAAGAAATGTGTTTCCTATCTAAAAATGTAGAGCGTGCTATGGATAACACAGCTAGGAAAGGTCTGTCACAAGATGCATAGTCCCCGGGCATATTTCATTTGTGTGAATGGTGCTTACACAGCAGATAATTTGAGCTGTTTTTACCTTCGCAGTGTTGCCAGGGAAATATTTTCATCCCCTAAAACGGGTCTTAAACAATAGCCCGATCATATTGCATGCACGGGGTGCTCCGCTCCGGGGTCTGCAGCGTTTCTTGGGTTTCTTCCTTGCATACATATTTGTTATCACAGCAGACGACAGAGCCTGTAATGTAATAAGTACATGGCCCCGTTCCATGTACGAACAGATTTTTTGAATTTGGACATTTTTCCATTTCACCTTTCTGGTGGTAAAACAACCGCAGATGAATAGCAAAACAGGGCACTTAGTACTTGGAAGCAGAAGCCGAATAACATTTCTTCACTCGGTAGGAAAACTCCTTTTACTTTCAAGGAAAGCCAGAGCCAAGCTTGACAATTTTAGGCCATTTTTATAGCAGGAAGAGGCTGGCGGTGCTCGCCTGAAAAGCACCGCTGATAGGAGGTGTTGATCTGTAAACCACAAACCTTGCCCTCAGTGTTCCCTCTGTGAAGTGCTGAAGCCCTGCAAATGCTGGTACCAAGTACTCCTTCCGTCCACCAGAAATTAATAGCAGTTTTTGCTTGCAGCTGTTGTACTTTATGTGTTCCTTTTTTAAAAAGAAACCAGAAAAGTTAGATCAAAGGGTATGTCTAAAATTTAAATTAATGTTACTTCAAAAACAGATTACAGAAGTGCCCCAGTTATGATTATCTTTTGTCTTGCAATGTGCTTTCTTTTGGATCTATTCTAAACGTCTCTTCCCACATAAGGCCTCTCCTCCTCCACCTTCTTTTGCCACTTAATTTAATAAATCGTTGGAGCAAATGTGCCATGTAAATTGAAATATGCAGGAGTATCATACATGGTGAGAAGTGATGGAGATTAGCACGTGAGAAGGAAATTCCTTAACTATATACTTGCCTCTAATTCTGTCTGGTTTTGAAAAATCAGGTTATGCTTTTCCTTTCTTCCTGAAGAGAATCTTTTGGACTGGAAATGAAATTTGTTTACTTCATGGGACGAGGCTTATTAACAGTTATAAATAGTAAACAGCAATATTTATCTACCAGGCGATTGTAATTTCTTGATTAGAGCATCAGATGAGTAGCTGGGTTTTTTTACCTATTTCTGTTAAGCGAATAAATTTTTGCAATGAATACATGCACTGTGAGGGAATTTGTTGTTCAGGAAAGTATGCCTTCTCCTTTCTAGGTAGGAAAATCACCTGGCTGATGGGGTTTCGCCACTGAAGTTTTAAGTAGACAAGCTTTATGTACTCACATCCCTGAAGGTGTGAGTTAAAACCTTCCTGATTTGTAAAAATACATTTGTATTTGAAAAAACACATTTGCAACACCAGACATCATTAAAGGGGGAATTTGCCACTGGCTTCTGCTTGTCCCTGTTGGGGAGGAATGGCCAACAGACGTGCCTGCGTCACGGATTTTCCTCTTCACCAGAGCCGGACCAGAAGGTTTTGCTGGCCTCCAGGAGCTGGGTCTTTTAGGAAAGTTGAAAACCTGGAGGCTCCCAATGGATTTACAAGACTTGGCACTAGCAGGGGGGAGCGTTCATGTGAGTAATAGTTTGCACAATCAATCTCCTCATTTATTAATCTTTTCAGATGTTTCTAAGCAAAATGCACGTTGCGCAAATCTGTTTCTAAGTGAGTAAGGAGGCACGGGGGCTTGGCGTGTGGTCAAATCACATCATCTCCGCAAGCTCTTGCCCTTCCTTGAGGTTCCAGCTGATGCTTTAACCTCTGGGCTGGGTGGGCTGGGCGCAGGCGGGGAGGGC